>CM041296.1:12244276-13444276 GCA_023052935.1 Piezodorus guildinii | reverse complement strand
CAAAATGGCGGCGAAAAAAATGTTTTGATACCCTGTCGCTCACAAAACCCACGGAAAAGTTCGCAATTAAATTGTTTCCCATTGTCAGCTGTAATTGTTTGAGGTAATCCGTATCTTGAAAACACCTTTATAAGATTTTTAACAGTTTTTTCAGAAGTTATTTTCTTCAAAACTATAACTTCCATGTACCTACTAAAATAGTCAGTAATAACTAATAGATGCTCTCCTGTACGCAAAGGGCCTTTAAAATCTAATGCAATGTCGACCCATGGTTCGCTGGGTAGTTCCCGTCTCTTCATAGGCTCAGGCAAGGGGGCTTGACCAACAATTTGACAGCTCATGCAACATTTGACAGTTTTTTCTGCATCTTTATCAATACCAGGCCACCAAACCTTTTCTCTCAACTTGTTTTTCATTCCAACTATTCCTGGATGGCCCTTATGTGCCAATTTCAAGACCGTTTCCCTTAGGTTTTTAGGTATAACTATGCGGGTTCCTCTTAAAATAACCGTGCCAGCTACTGAAAGTTCTTGACTAACATTTTGATATGTACTCATTCCCTTTGGCCATTTTCCTATCAATAAGCAATTCTTCACTTCTTGCATCTCGTCATCATTTTCCACTGCCTGCTCTAAATCTTCAAACTTCAGTGCCAATGGCAAAGAATTCAGTGTTATTTGGCATAAATGATGTTCGGTTGTCTTCCAAAATGTTTTAGCACCATCGACACTTAACCTTGACAATACATCAGCGATATTTCTAGTACCTGGAATGTATTTAACACGAAACGAAAAAGACTGAAGTCGTAAAACCCACCTTTCAATACGAGCACATGGTTTAGATTTAGGATTAAATATAAATTCCAGAGGACGATGATCAGTTATAAATCAAGAATCCAAAAGTTTTACCGTACAGGACCCTTTCCACAGACCAAACTAAACTCAACGCTTCCTTTTCTGTCTGGCTATATCTTTTTTCGATGTCAGTCAAGCCTTTACTAGCAAAACATATTACTCTCGGTCCGTTTTTACCTTTCTGTATTAATACCGCTCCTAAACCGACGGGACTGGCATCGGCAAACACCTCCGTTGGATCATCAGGTGAGTAGAATCCTAATATTCTAGGGTTTTCCAATTCTTGCTTTAAAGTTGTAAAGGCAGAATGTTGAGTTGGCCCCCAATTGAAATGAACATTTTTTTTTAATAAATCTCTCAATGGATGGGTCAGAGTGGCTAAATTTGGAATAAACCTTCCCACAAACGTAATAAGTCCAAGAAAACTCCTAAGTTCTTCTTTCGTCTTTGGCTCACGAAATTTTTTAATTGCTTCCGTTTTTTCTGTAGATGGCAGTATCCCATTTTCATTAATTTTGTGACCGAGAAATTCCGTTTCAGTTTTTCCGAATTTACATTTCACTCTGTTTAACTCTAATCCCACGTTAACAAGCAACTCCATAACTTTCTTTAAACGTTCGTCATGGATTTCTTTATTTGGACCATGGACAAAAATATTGTCAATAAAAATACAAACACCCTCACAGTCTTTTAATATTTTCTCCATTACCTGTTGAAATTTTTCGGGAGCAGTTTTTAACCCGAAAACTAACCTCTTGAATCAGTAAGACCCGTTTGGGGTATGAAATGTAGTTATATAACGACTATCTTCGGACAATTCTATATGGTGGAATGCATCTTTTAGATCAAGTTCCGAAAATATTTTACTACCCTCCAGTTTGGGTAAAAAATCTTCAATGGTCGGTATCGGATACTTTTCAGGTAATACGGCTTCATTAACTCTCCTTAAATCTAAGCATAATCTTACCTCGCCGTTTTTTTTCAAAACTGGCACCAATGGAGACGACCATGAGATTGGACCGTCAACCTGTTCTATAATATCTCTTTGTTCCAACTCTAAGAGCCGCTGCTCGATTTTTTTTCTGATAGATAAAGGGAATCGTCTGTAAGGCTGATAAACTGGTTCAATATTAGGATCCATTCGAATCTCCATCTGGAAATTCCTAAGCTTACTCATCGGTTTTAATGTCAATTGTCGAATGTGTTGTTGGGATAACCCTATCCGCAAGACACCTAGCCTCTCCGCCGTGTTTTTCCCGATCACCGGCATTGCCTTTTCTGAAATTACATAAATATTTTCTTCTACAACTTTATTTCCAGCTTGTATGTGAGCTTTAAATTTTAACCTTACATTTAAACTTGAATTCGCACCATATGCATGTAAAACTTTATTATTTACATCATAATTTACGGATATTGGAACAAATCCCTTGCTTAGCAAAGTTTCCCAGGTTACTTTATCTATCACAGAACAATCGGCCCCTGAGTCAATTAACATCTCGAGAGGAACACCTCCAACTTGGCACGTGAGAATAGCGTTATTATTTCTCTTCAGGTCTGAAACGACAAATATGCCCTCACCCCCATCATCCGAATCAGATACCTCACAATTGACTCTATTTACATTCCCTTTGGTGTGTGACTTGCCCAATTTAGTCCGACAATATTTAGCAAAGTGCCCTTTTAAGTTACATTTCGTGCAATTTTTGTCTAATGCTGGACATGAGTCACATGTGCTCAAATGTTTTTGTGATCCGCACCTATAACATGATCGCTTAAAGCTATTAGAACTGGAAAAGTTACCTGTATTTCTATTTATTGCCTGAATCGATTCTTCTTCCACTTTAGACTTATCCTTTCCGTAAGCTGCCTGCTGCACTTGTAACGCCTCCAAACTTTTGGCTATCTCCAAAACTTCATCAACATCAAACGAAGATTTTCTTAATAGTTCCTTCCTTAGTTCAGAAGATCTGCAATGTTCTACGATTTGATCACAAAGTTGATGATTTAAAAAGTCTCCAAAATTACAGTTTTTAGCTTGAGTTCTTAGCCTGGACAGATAGTGTTCAATATTTTCGTCTGATTCCTGAGTAATTTGTCGAAACATATAACGCTCATAAGTGTAATTAACCTTTGGGATAAAATATTTATCCAAAGCAGAAACAGCCTTTGAGTAAAGAAGGTTATTTTTCTCATCTCCCTCTTGCTCTTGCGAATCAGGTAGGGAAAAATAAATATCCTGTAGCTCAAAACCCCCCGTTGCTAACAATAAAGCTTTCTTACGCCTATCACAGGTTATATTTTTGGCTTGCAGATATAATTCAAAACCCCTTTTCCAACGTTTCCAATCATTTCCATCTTGTGAAATATTAAAAGTTGGTAGTGGTAAGTTTTCCATAGTTATCCTCGTCGCCAATGTAAGATTTCAACTTCCTTAACAACACTTTACTTAAATGCAATATTTCAACTTTATTAACAACACTTTATTAAACATGTTACAATTTAACCCTGATCTCTAAAAACATACCACACTCTATAACCTCCTCTCATATGTTCCTCTCCACCAAATATCTATTACCAAAAGGTATATACACTACAGAATGATTTTGGCCGCCTCAGCGCCGTATCCTAGTATTGGATTGTGGTCGAGGGAGGATGGAAAAAACTGGACTTCGGCTTCTTTAGTTTAACGAGTTCTCGGTAATAAAACTTTACGAGCTTTTATCCTGGGAGAGAAAGGACGATGCCTCCTTCGGGTCAGCCTCGAGAAATAAAATATAACAGTCTCCTTCAATGTTTCTTCATTTAAGAGTCCTTCCATCGCGGGGCAGGATTCAAATATATCGTATAATAAACTTTTAACATCGTCTGGTAACTTTTTGGTTTATTATTTTTAATCTAATAGAGGGGGCGACGTGGATAGAGCACTGGCCTACTGTACTCCGGGTCCTGGGTTCGAGTTCGGTCGTAGCAGGATAATTATATATTCAGTGATTTCTGCCGTGTAGAAAAAGGGGGTTCCCGAAAAACTGGGTTTTAGTAGCCAAGAAAATTGTCTACAAAATCAAGAAAAGTTACATCAACTGAAACTTTTACCGCTGTACAAAAAGGAAGTTAGAAAGAAGTTTTAGGCTTATTTATTATCTTTTATAGGAAATAAGAAAACAAACTCTGCTGATCCCAATACACAACGTACAAAAAATAAATTTAAGATTTTTTAAATTCAGTTAGGCACTAAAAAGGTTAATAATAATAGGATTACCGAACCCAAAGGCTCGATTCCGATACCACCTAATTCCGCCTACACAGACTCGTCCAATGTTCACCTTTCAAGCCCAAGCCCCCGATATAAGCCTTAGGGCAATCCTCCCATCGACGCTTCGGCCTACCTTTCGGACGCCTACCAGTCAGATCAGCGAATACCAACTTTCTCGGAGTGCGTTCCTCACCGAGCCCAACAACTTTACTCGCCCATTTAAGTCTCGGAACAAAGGTTAAAGATCAATTAACTACATTGAGTTTCGATGGAAACAAGTGTTTTATTAAATAATCTATTATATTATTATCTACAACAATGAGTTAGTTTCATCGGCTTTCCATCTCTCTACATTAAATTTTACAATTTGTGTATTATGAGATAACATTTTTTCTAAAATATTTAGCTTCCAACGGTATATTATAAATCTATAACTATTCATATTTAAAAAAAATAAAATATTACCTAAATAATAATAAATTTTTACTATTTTCTCTTTTAGTTTGGTATAAAATTTTTCCACCTTGTATATTTAGCTGTTTTTGATCAATGGTGAATATTGTGGTTAAGTATTTCAAATCTTCTAAATTAAAGGTGCTTTAGAGGAAGAAAACTTAAAATATCTGCTTTTGAATCCTGTCAGACTACTTCAATCAGAATTAAACCAATATGATATTAAATCTTATTAAATTTTACATCAATATAGCGAGTTTGATCAATTGCTAAAGGCTTTAATCGTAAATAGAGACAAAACGCTTAGTATAAAGTGGCTCTTCTGGTTAGCTGACTTTCATGAAAAAAATACAGTAACATCATGGGCGTATAGTTGTTTTAAATATGAAATTTAAGTTTCTTGAGACTTTTCGTTTTTGTGCGATACCTACCACACACACATTACACACACAGACAGACGGATACAGACCTTATAGCGGGACTTGGTCTTTTAGATTCAGAGAATCCTAAAACGTGTAATTCCAGTGAAAACTCAAATTCCAAAACTTTTACTATCCCAATATTTTCCCTTACTAAATAATTCACATAAAGCATAGTAAAATTAAAAAAAAAATCTGGTGCGGGCACACACGATTTTCACTTACCTCCGTTTTAAAAATCTATTAAAGAATTTTCAAATACAGTAAGAGATAAAAATGAGTGAAACCATTAAATAATAAATTAAATGGAATTTCTATAGAGACATGTGTTTTATTAAAAAATCTATTACATTATTATCTAAAATAATCACTTATTTCTATCGGCTTTTCATAACTCTCTATTAAATTTTAAAAGCTTGTGTATAAGAAAATATTTTTTCTAAAATCTTTCTCTTTCCAACGGTATATCATACATGTATATTACTGTTCTTATGTTCTAAAACAAAAAATTGCTTTAAAAAATATATTGTCAGTTTTCTACTTTTGCTGTTTTTAAAATTCGCTCAACTTACATATTTAGCTTTCATTCATCAATGCTAACAAGATAATATTGTTATTTTTATAGAATCTAAAAAATTAGAGGTATTTTAGAGATAGACAATTTAAAGTATCGGCATTTAAGACCTGACAGACTATTTTAATCAGAATTAAACCCACTTGATGTTAAAGCCTATTAAACTTTACATCGATATAGCGTGTTTGATCAAAATCGTCGGAACCGTTTACGAGAAAATCGAAAAAAAGTGCGAAATGCATGTCATAAAGTGGCTCTTCTGGTAAGCTCATTTTGAGGAAAAAGTTTTTGTAACGTCTCGGGCGTATAGTTGTCTTAAATATGAAATTTAAATGAAAACACACAGACCTTTTTATTCGGGACTTGGTTATTTGGACTCAGGGAACTCTATAACGCGTATTTCCGTTGAAAACTGGAATTCGCAAATTTTCACGATCGCAATACTTTCCCTTACTATATACAGTAAGTGAAAGTAATAAGGTGCTTAAATAAGTATTCGGATGGGTGATACTTTTTTTTTTTCATAAAACTTTTTTTTTGATATATTACCATTTGTCTCAAATGGACAATAATAATAGTGTTAAAGGTCACATTTATACAATATTTGCAAAATACCCTATTTATAATTTTCTATTCAAAAACCGATGAAGAAACGATTCGAGCCAAAATTAACTGTTAAAAAAAAAATAAAAATGTTGAGTCATGGTTTGGACGACTACGAATGGAATGATCCACAGCCAAAAATGAAACAAGGTTTTAGTTCCAGCTGTTACCTCTTTTGGAATCGCGACGGACGGAGGGTGTGCCGATGGATGGGACAATAGAAGATGGGAATAAATTAGAAGGCCAAGAATGTGTCCCTTCTGTCTCTCCAGTAGTCTCACCGTTCCAGCTCCACCACTTTCTATCAAAGAGTATTTCTTCAGTTTTAATGTACCTCTCGGGCTCCCGAAAAAAAATTATCTATATTTATAAAAATCACGATGTGTGGTCTATATGTGCAATGGTGGTTAAAAATTAAAGTGGTTAAAAATCACAAAAATTCTAAAAACTTTTTAAAAAACAGTTTTTTCCGATTACTTAAAAACTATACTTATGGATTTTCCGTTTTTCTCTCTCTCTCTTAATTTCTTCGACTTGATAAAATCGTCAAAATGTAAAAATTCCTGTTAAACAGTGAATTCTTCTAATTTCTCCTACTTTTATAAGAAAATCGCACGGGTAGAATAATCACTAATGCAGTTTCAAAAAATGAACTAAAAATAATATATTCGTAGCTCAAACTACAAATTCTTATGCTGATACAAATTCTTATGACTTTAACTCTAAAGTGGTTAATTACTTCATCTTTGCAAGTCGAGCTTGGTTCTTTAAATTAAAAATCTATTTCATCTTCTTGCAGTGGCGCGACAGGCCGTGTAGGCCCTGGGCCACGCGGTGTATTCTCCTGGGAGATTACACTCACGTTTCTCGAGGCATTTTGTAGTGTAGGGTCATCAATCCCTACGCCTAATTTTGTGAATGGCCACCATTTTGCTGACGGTTCTCACATACCCGGGGGAGAGGCTGTGAGTGAATCCCCAATTAATTATATCCTTATAAAAGGCCAACCGGGACTGGGATTCGAACTCACAACCTATAGCATGAGAGACTAGCGCGCAAGCCACTCAGCCATGGGTTCTCCAATAATCACTAATGCAGTTTTAAAAAATTAACAAAAAATAATATATTCGTAGCTCAAGCTATAAATTCTAATGTTGATCTGACTTTAAAGTGGTTAATTACTTCATATTTGCAAGTCGAGCTTGGTTCTTTAAATTTAAAATCAATTTTGGTTTATCTTTCATTTTAGGTCGTTTTGCTCATTCAGGGTTAGAATGTGAAAAAAAGGATCTTTTAAAAATAATTCTGAATATGTATATATATATATATATATATATATATATATATATATATATATATATATATATATATATATATATATATATATATATATATATATGTATAATAAGATTTATAAGTTTTTTTTTTAAAGCTTTAGGCTGGGGATCTATGCTTTTTTTTCACCTTTAAAAATATAACATGAGGGGTATAGAGACCCTCCTGGGGCAGACCCTACAAAGTGGGTACCCGAAATGCTGGGAAACTTGGAGGCTGAGTGTGATTTAGGTCTATTCACTTCCTTTAAAAACAGTACAAATCTCTATATGTAATAAGTTCAAGACTCTTCTCTTTTTTCTATGATGAGTGCTATAGAATCTATCAGTTCATTCAAGTTGAATAAATTGTTAACCAATGTTGCTCTCGAGAAACTACGGGTACGAATAATGTTCATGATGAGGAGGAAGGAGACGGGAGGTGATGACGTTGATGAAGAGGTGTGGAAGAAAGGAAGAGCGAAGACTATTTAATGGAGGAAGGGAAGGGCTACCATTGGTCGGGAGCACAATGGCCGCCGCAGCTGATGCAGTCAGCTAACTCGGTCGCGAAAGGTCGGGCCAACGACCTAGTACCCTGCGGCTTTCCCACTGTCGGTTCCCAGCCGATGTCCCCTACTGGTAGGTGGTCCATAGGTAGCTTTTTCTGGGGGGAATAATGGGAGGCTTTCGACATTATGGAGGGGGAGTTTTTACTTTAAGGTACTTAGCAACTTTAACTATCCGAATCCGCCCGTATTACAAGAAGGAACTTCGGTTATGCCTCACTGAATGACCGGATAAAGCTACTGTGGGTGTCCTTAATTTTGCCAATTTAAGTAGGATAGTGATTTTTAAAGATTACCTGACATCGCAAGGTTTGGGTCCACCATTCTACGTACCCTCAGGAGGACACCATTCCCAAAGATTTATTCTTTCTTTCAGTGGCGGGACAGGCCGTGTAGGCCCTGGGCCTCGCGGTGTTAACTCCTGCGAGTTTACACTCACGTTTCACGATGCTGTTTTTAGTGTAGGGTCATCACTCCCTACGACTAATTTTGTGAGTGGCCACCCTTTCGCTGACGGATCTCACATACCCGTGGGAGAGGTTGTGAGTGAATCCCATTTTTGTACATCCTTATAAAAGCCCCGTCTGGACTGGGATTCGAACTCAGAACCTATAGCATTAGAGACTAGCGCGGTAGCCACTCAGCCACGGGCTCCCCTTAAGATTTATTACTTAAATTCTAGTTTTTATCTTAGCCACGATTCCTCTAAAGCAGTCTTCACCTGGAGACCTGAACGGGGAAGAGTTTACCTTCGGGTAATGAATCCATGATGTTTGGTGGTATTTTGTGAACTAAAATATGTGAGTTAGACGTTCGAACCCAGGCCACACTCTCCACCAAGACAGAAGGGCTTATTGTTGGTCACCGTATCCATCGGACTTAGCAGGGAAGAACGTAAGAGGAAATTCCACGGTAATAAGATCTGAGAAGAACATGTAAAGTGGTTGGGCTCAGTGAAGAAAGTTTTTCGAAAAAGTTAGCCGAAGCGTCGATGGGAGGATTGTGTCAAGTCTCATCTCGAAGTGTCTTAGGCTTCAGCGGTGACAATTAAACGGGTCTGTGCAGGCAGCATTTGGTAGTATCATTGATATTCGGTAGGCCTATTATTATTATTATTAAAATCCTAGGGCCCATCTAACGGTTTTAAATCCATAACCTTGGACATAGGTTGTTATGCTAGCCACTGCACCACGGATGACCCACGCATCAGTACTTTTTCAAGGCTAGCAGTGGTGTGCATAGAGGTTATAAGGACGAAATCAGGTTCAGACGCCTCGCATTTTTGTCAATAGTTGGGTCCCTACTGTACAGAGACCGGTTGTGTCCCAGGAGGGTCTTCCTAGCTTTATTTGAGGGTCAAAGAATATCATAGAACTACCGCGCACTTAGTTCAGAATATTTTTGCCATTAGTGATCTTCAAAAATAAGAACAACTATATTCATTAAATTACAATTATTCTCCACTAAATAATAACACTTTGCTCTATATAAATATCCAAAGCTTCAAAACCGGGTAGGAAAGAAATGTCGACTTTGGACAAAGATGGCTGTTAGCCACTGCACCACAGATGTACCATAGCATTGTTTTTAATAAGTATTTAGTATATCCTGTAGTACTTTAGCTATAAATTATATAAACTTATAAATAATTATTAAATAATTCTTGTTCTTAACAATTTATTTATTAAATAATTGTACCTAAAACTGAAGATATTTATAAAAGGTAATAGAAACATTTTATCAGCTAACATAACTATTTTATGCCATCCCAAAACGTACTGAACATTAATGCGACGTTTGTCCATCCCTTGACTAAGCAAACAACCAATAAAATGTAAAGAAAACATATTTTTTTTTTGTAAATTTTGAAATATTTTATTTAATGCGATTTCAGGATATGTATAGTTTTTGAGTTATTCGAAATCCAATTTCTTTAATGGATTTAGAATCAACAATTAAATATTCAATCACTTATAGGACGAACTTTTTTAAAACCAGGTTTTTTCATATCTAGATCCTATGACGAACCTACATTCAATATTTCTGCTTCACAACCATTTTTTTTTTTTTTTTTTTTGATATTTCGATGACCAAAAGAATAAGTGAATTTCAGTGAACAGCCAACAAAGATAGCTCGATCATATTAGCATTGTCCTACCCGTTGAACCTCAGCCAGAAGGTCGGCCAATAGAAAGTAGGTCTCCACTTCCACAGAGATATCGCAACTACATCAAGATTACATCCTCTCGAAAGGATTCGTATTGTCTTAGGTCTATGTAAAGGTCATGGTATTCGGCATTCACTCTACAGAATACATTCCAATATCAACCATTAGTGAATCTAAGGAAGATTATTTGGATCAAACATGCGTATCAAAGGCATACCATTTTTCATTTTCTAAAGAATGGTAAGTCTATTGAGGAATTCAGATAGTTAATTAAAGTAGAATTGATAACAGCTAAATAGTTCCCTCTTCCACACCCTTCCTACTATCGCGACAGTGCTATCACAAGACCTCAATATTTCTCACCTTGATTCCACTACTACTATCGCGATAGTGATATCACAAGAGCTGAATTGACCTTTTTTTTATTCCCCTCCTTTATCGTTTTATCGTCTCTCTTATCTCGTCTTATCCTCTCTTTTATTTCCCTCTTCTACTCCCCTCCTACTATCGTGACAGTGGCCTCACAAGAGGTAGATATTTCACATCTCTACCCCCCTCCTTCTGTCGTGACAGTAATATCCAGGAGCTAGATAGTCCCTCCCCCTACTATCATGACACTACTCCCACAAGAGCTAGATGGCCCCTTACACTACTCTCTTCCTACATTCACGGCAGTGCTATCACAAGAACTGGACTGTCCCCTCCACTACTATCACGGCATTACTCCCTAAAGAGTTAAATAGTTCCCTCTTCCACACCCTTCCTACTGTCGCGGACAATGCTAACACAAGACATCAATATTTTTCACCTTTATTCCACTGCTACTATAGTGATAGTGCTATCACAAGATCTGCATATTTCCCTTCCCTATTCCCATCCTACTATCGCGACAGTGCTATCACAAGAGCTGAATTGTCCTTTTTTTTTATTCTCATCCTTTATGGTTCCCTCTTCTACCCCCCCCTTCTGTCGCGACAGTACTATCACAGGAGCTAGATAGTCTCTCTCCCTACTATCATGACATTGCTCCCTCAAGAGCTAGGTGGCCCCTTACACTACTCTCTCCCTACATTCGCGACAGTGCTATCACAAGAGCTATACAGTCCCCTCCCCTACTTTCGTGACAGTACCCTTACAAGAGCTAGACAGCCCCCCTACTATCACGACAGCGCTATCACAAGAGCGGCCTCCCCACTCCGGACGAGCAGGTGACCTCGACATTCCTCCTCTCCCGAGCACGATCCACATCGCGGATCGCCGGCCACCGAACACTGCCCCACCGCCGACGGCTCCACAGAGCTGCGCCACGGTTACATAACAATCTCTCCTATTATCCTCAATAACACAAAGGACACAGAGGGTTACGACAGAACTGGCCCGACAAGAACTACCATGAGGGCTGGCAGTACCGTTATCATGAGAGCCAACTTCCACACATGTAATTATCTCGTTCCTTGAGTACAGGCCACAGCACACCGTCCGTGACCCACATCTGTACCTCGGCGGTACATCAAGGTTCTTCCCTTCGGTACAAATAGGGGCCTAAGCGGCCCGATTAGCTTAAATTAAAAAAAGTTTATCAATTCAGCATTTTCAAAAACCGTTTACAACATTTTGTTGATAGGCCTCCTAAGAAGCAGATGAGTGCACTATTTCCTTTGGCTCCTTCCACTCCTTCATCAGCTGACCCATCATAGCCAGCCTTCTTCCCTTTGACCATGGTCCCTCTTCTCGTCTGGGAGGACACCCGCTCTCGATTCAGCTATTAATTCCGTTCTGCTTTCCATATCCTGGTTTGTAAAATGTAATTTTTCCATGCCTCCCTTGACTTCTACAAAACATCCATACTTCATTTTCTTATTATTTTTTTAGTCTGTCTTTTTACTTTCACATAAAATAGGGACATCATCCTATTAATATTGATAAATAATGGGTAAATATGCAAGTTGAGCGAATTTCATAAACAACTAAAGGAGAAAAGTGTTAACATATTTTTTAATGCCAATTTGTTTTTTTGAACACAAGAGCACAAGAATAGTAATATAGACGTATAATATACGGTTGGATAGTTAAATATTATAGAAAATATACACGGAATTGAGTATTAATGGAGTGTAATGAAAATCCGATAAACCTAACTGACTGTTGTATATTAAAATATTGTATAATAGACTATTTAACAAAGCACATCTATTGAAATTCAATTTAATAAATTCTTTAACGGTTTATTACTTTCACTTACTATATATATTAAGGAAAGTATTGCGATCGTGAAAATTTTCGAATTCCAGTTTTCAACGGAAATACACGTTTTAGGGTCCCCTGAGTCCAAATAACCAAGTCCCGCAAAAAGGTCTGTGTGTGTGTGTGTGTGTGTGTGTGTGTGTGTCTGTGTGTGTGTGTGTGTGTGTGTGGTAACTCCCGGGCGGAAACGGTAAGTCCTATGAAACTGAAATTTCATATTTAAGACAAATATACGCCGGAGACGTGGCAAAACTTTTTTCATCAAAATGAGCTTACCAGAAGAGCCACTTTATACCATGCATTTTGCACCTTTTTTCGATTTTCTCAAAAACGGTTCCGACGATTTTGATTAAACTCGCTATATCGATGTAAAATTTAATGGGCTTTAATATCATGTAGGTTTTATTTGGATAAAAATGGTCTGACAGGGCTTAAATGCCGATATTTTAAATGTTCTCTCCCTAAAGTACCTTTAATTTTGTAGATTCAATAATAATAACTAAACTATCTTGTTAACGCTGATGAAAAACAGGTAAATATATAAATTAAATAAATTCGATACCCAACTAAAGGAGAAAACAGAAAAAATATATTTTTAATGAAATTTTTCGTTTTTGAACATAAGAGCAGTAATATACATGTATGATATACCGTTGGAAAGCTAAAGATTTTAGAAAAAATATTATCTCATACACAAGCTTTTAGAAGTTATTAGAGAGTGATGAGAAGAAGATAAAACTAACTGATTATTATAGATAATAATATAATAGATTTTTTAATAAAACACATGTTTCTATATAAATTTAATTTGATTAATTCCTTAATAGTTTCCGGTATTTTTATCTCTAACTGTATTTGAAAATTCTTTCATTGTGTTTAAAAATCGAGGTAAGTGAAAGTCGTGTGTTGCCCGCACCAGATTTTTTTTATCTCAAAATGTATTTAAAAATTCTCAAATTGCTTTTAACAACGGAAGTAAGTAAAAGTCGTGTGTTGCGCGGACTATATTTTGATTATTGTATCCGTGATCTTTTCCACGTGTTTATAAATTTATCAATACAGCAGGCGTAGGTAGAGTTTCCTTTTCTGGCTCCTAGGATTTTTCTTTCTTGAACATTTTTGACAAGTCTTCGTGCTTGACATTTTTTTCGGAGAGTCAGGCATTGAGGAGCATAGAGTGGCCATGGTTATATTCCTGTTATTTAGAGCATCAGTTTTGTGTTTGTGGAGATGGGTCTATTATTGCAAATATTATTAGTTAGATTGAAAGTTGTTCTCATTTTGCTGATTCCTTTATTTATTTCCTCATTTTCGGAGATAATGTTAAAGTTTAAAGTTTCGCCTAAATATTTGACTTTTTTTAATGCTTTTGATTCTGCCGTCCTTTGTATTCGGGAATTTAGGAGCGTTTTCGATACTTTTCTAGACCATTATTTTGGATACTTTTAGTACATCATTTTAAACAAAAAACCTTAATAATAGGTCCAGATATATATTTCAAAAAAATAATAATCCACACTAAAGATGTGAGATTTCCCTTTCAAGAAAAAAAAAAAATATTCATTGAAATCGGCCAAGAAATGGCGAAGATATACCGTTTTGAACTGAGCAGTGGTGACTGCCGGTTTTCCTTGAATATAAATTAAAAGTGAATCACTTACATCATTTTCATCTTTGATAAAGTGAAAATCTATATTTATAAAAGTAAGTTATCACTCACTGGCTTATGTTGTAATTATCTTCTAGATGTGCAATAATTATGGCTTTAACAAAATCCGTCTTTTAGGTGGTTACATCTTTCTAAAATCTATTCGAAAGGTAGTCAATTCTAACTAGTCGAATCACGGAATACGCTGAGGAAATCATCGGAAATTACCAATGTGGTTTTAGGCGGAATCGCTCGACTATTGACCAAATATTTTCCTTAGGTTAAATATGAGAGAAAAAATTGGAATACAGCGGTGTAGTCCATCAACTTTATATCGATTTTAAAAAGGCTTAAGATTCAATAGACCGTCAAAAGCTATATAACATCATGATTGAACAGGGAACACCTAGAAAGTTAGTAAACCTAGAAGAGATGTGTTTGTCGGAATTATTCCATAAAGTTAGAATCGGTCATAATTACTCCGAGAGATTTGAGGTGCGATCGGGTTTGAAACAGAGTGACTCCTTTTCACCTGTATTATTTAATATAGCTTTAGAATGTCATAGAAAAGGTGATGTGTACCGAGAAAGACTTAAATATGGGCGACAAGATTCCGGTTTTGGGGTATCCCGATAATCTGGTATCAATCTAAAAACTTAAAGGTTAGAATGTATAAAACTATTATTCTTCCGACGGTTCTTTACGGATGTGAAACGTGGCCACTTACTTTAAAGGATGAACATCGGCTTAAGGTTTTCGAAAATAAGGTATTGCGTAAAATATTTGGTTCGAAGAGAGATAAGGCCACTGGGGAGTTTAGAAGGTTGCACAACGCGGAATTGCGGAACTTGTATCCTGTGAATGTAATGGAGCTGATTGCATCGTGGAGACTCAAATGGGCGAGTAAAGTTGTTGGGCTCTATGACGAGCGGATTCTGAGAAAGTTGGTATTTGCTGATCCGACTGGTAGGCGTCCGAAAGGGAGACCGAAGCGTAGATGGGAGGATTGCGTTAAGGCTCATCTTGGGGGCTTGGGCTTGAATGGTGAACATTGGACGAGTCTGTGTAGGCGGAATTTGTTGGCATCGGCATCGAACCTTCGGGTTCGCTAAGCCTATTATTATTATTATTTTGAAAGGTAGTCGAATTTGCAATAACATGAAAGAAAATCATGAAATCTTATTTGAATAGATTCTAAATTAATATAAAATATGTCGAAGCATACTTTAATCAGTATCCATTTTTTGTATGCAAGTTCCGATAGAAGCACGTCCAATTGCTTTTACTTTTTCTTACACTTACCTATATATCAAATATAAAATAAGGGAAAGTATTGCCATCGTGAACATTTTCGAATTCCAGTTTTCGACCGAAATAGACGTTTTAGGATTCTGTTGAGACCAAATAACAAAGTCCCGCAAGAAGGTTGTGTGTGCGTCCGTCCGTGTGTGGTTAGTACAGCATGAAAATGTTCTACTGAAATTTTATATTTAAGACTACTATGCGACCGAGACGTTTCAGTAACTTTTCATTAAAATCGTCTGACCAGACTTTGTACCATGCATATTGTACATTTTTACAATTTTCTAAAAAACGGCTGTAATGATTTTGATTTAACTCGCATGTAAAATTTAATAGGCAGTCATATGACGTAGGTTTCATTCTGATTGAAATAGTCTGAAATCGCTTTAATGCCGATATTCTGTTCTTCTAAAGTATCCTTAATTTTGCAGATTTCAAAAAATTTATAAGATATCTTATTAGCATTGATAAATAACGGATAAATATGCAAGCTAAACGAATTTGATAAACAAAAAAAAAATCAGAAAAGTTCAAACATAATTTTTTATTAACACAAGAATAGTAATATAGATGTATAATATACCGTTCTTAAAGCTAAAGATTTAAAAAAACATTTCGTTAGAACAGACATTTTTCCTTTCAACTGGGGATCTATACTTTTTCTGAACTTTTTATCCTCAAAATCATAACACGCAATCGTCTTATAAAGTGTTCTTATCAAAATTTACTAACAGTTTCAATATCCAAAATTTAATAGAGAATCATTTATGTAATTTAACATTATTTGCTAGGGCCTACCGTATAGAAGCTTTATTGCTTTATAATGAAAAAGATTCACCTTTGAAACCTCATTTTTCTCGCAACTTACGACCTGCTGTGGTTACCAATGGCTGCCAACAATAAAATTTAACGGACCCCTTCTTACAACCATTTCAATGGCACCCCCCCCCCCCTCCCCCCAAATCCTAAATATTAGATGCGAAATACATCTACTGAAACTCTATATTCTAGAAATGGTAAAGTTAAGGAAATGGAAATGAAGAAAATCTAGGCTCTAAGAGTTTAGTTCAATCCGCCAAACAACGGGTAATAATAATAGGCTTAACGAACCCGAAGGTTCGATGCCGATACCTCCAAAGTCTGCCTACACAGACTCGTTCAATGTTCACCGTTCAAGCCCAAGCCCCCGAGATGAGCCTTAACGCAATCCTTCCATTGACGCTTCGGCCTACCTTTCGGACGCCTACCAGTCGGTTCAGCGAATACCAACTTTCTCGTAATCCGTTCCTCACCGAGCCCAACAACTTTACGCGCCCATTTGAGTCTCCGCGATGCAATGAGCTCAATTATATTCACAGGATACAAGTTAATATTTTAATACAAATATTTTACGCAATATCATCCTTCAAAGTAAGCGGCCACGTTCCACATACGTAAAGAACCGTCGGAAGAGTAGTTTTATAAATTCTAACCTTTAGGTTTTTAGACAGAAGCCGCGAGCTAAGTATTTTAGCAACTGAATAATAACAGCATTGCCCACCTTTAACCGGGACTTTATTTCTTCCTGGATTTCATTTTTTATAGTTAACAACAACAAACAATGAATAACTAAACTTTAATGGTCTCAGTATTTTTAAAAGAGACTGAAAAATCCTACGTTATGCTGTCCTTCAGAGGGAACGTAAAATGGTGGAGCAGAGCCTCTGCTAAGTCAGGTACTCATTACAGATGCTCACCCTATTAAATTAAACATAGATAGACAAAATTGAGGACTTCCATTTTTATACCGTCTGATTATCACAGTAGTATAAAATAACGTTAAATGAATAAAAATAACTTAAAATTTAAAACTTACATGAGGAGGTATCTATTTAAATCCTCATAAGGAAGTCAAATATCATTTATTACCTTGTCAGGTACATCATACATCTTCAGTTCTTTAAAATCATTATTTTATCATTATTGTAAAGAATAACGATAAACACAAAATATTATATCACTTAGAATGTTGAATTTGTTTGTATAATTTTGGTTTTATTATTACAAGTCAGGGCTAATAATAAAACAAACTACTTTACTTCTAGGCTATTTAGAATAATTTCCAAATGATCTTTTTTTTTTTTTTTTTTATTAAAAGCTTCACCCACGAATGGGATTAATTCACATTTAAGTTGTCAAGAAATTGTGAATAGACACAACGTTTATGTTTACAAATTGAAACGAACTACGTAATTATAGGTATTTCACATAGCTTACTATTTTTAGTAATGTCACCGCTAAACAAGAACAGTATTCGTTCATAATCGATTATGGAATAATAAACCATTTTGTAATATATTTAAGGCGGAATTTCTCTTAATTACATAGAAACTAAAAACATATATCTTAAGGAAAAGTCTTGCAATTGTGAAAATTTCAGAATTCTAGTTTTTACCAAATAAAATACATTTATGGAACTTTGAGTGGAAAAGATCAATTCCTTTAAAAAGGCGTTTAAGTGTGTGTGACGAGTCGAGCACGATAACGAAAAGTCACACAAAACTGAAATCTTTTATATAAGAAAAATATATGTCTCTAGGATGTCGCAGTAATCTTTTACAAAAATAGTCAAACTAAAAGTGTCACTGGTTACCATGCATTTTACACCGTATACGATTTTCTCAAAAAAACGACTCAAAGGATTTGACTAATCTCACTAAATTGTAGTAAAATAAACTTGGCATTGATTTAATGAAGTTTTATCCTGATCCAATAAGTGTGAGGGACTTAAAATTGTTGTGTTTTTTTGTCGAAATGTCTTCATCTAAAGTAGTATTAAGTTTGATAATGAGTAAGGATTAACTATTTCCCCGAGGCCAGCATTAATCATCAAAATCAAAATTAGGGTGAATTTAAAATAAGGAGGATTTGGATATTTAAAAAAAGAGAAAACAAAAGAAATATTTTGTGTATGTGTTTGTGTTTAATTTCCACAAATCACAAATGCCACTTTTTGTTTCCATCCTAAACGCCTTAATGATTTTCGTTAAACTTTATTCCGAATTTCATTAAATATCTTAAACTTGACTTCATTTCCTCCTCGAAATATTCAAATATATATTAAATTCTAATTTTTCAACATTTCTTAATCGAAAATACATGACCATTTTGAATTGTTACTAAAAAATATTTAAATATAAATAGGGTACAAGATTATAATTATCTAAAGAAAAAATATTTGAAATTTTTTAAAAAAATAAAGTAAATAAGTAATAATGATGCATAATAACGGTATACAAGGGGTCACCTATAGCTTAGTGGTTAGCATAACAGCTTTATATGTCAAAGGTCGCGGGTTCAAACCTGCAGGCGACCCTAGGTTTTTCTAATAGGAGTAAAAAATCCTTAGTTATGCCGTCCTTCAGCGGGGACGTTAAAAGATGTTCCCTAGCCTGTACGATGTCAGGTACTCGTTAAAGATCCCTATCCTAATAAAACCTGAATAGGCAAAATTTAGGACTCCCACTGTAGCATCGTCCGATTAGCCACAGCAGCATAAAGTGACGTTAAATGAATAAACGGGCTCTACTAAACCATCAAACTCTTCCCGTATCCAATCCTTACAATCTAAAATCCTTAACGATCCTTACTTTGTCACGGATAAGCTCATCCATAATGACCTTAATGTCCCATATATTTCTGAATTAGCCCGAACCAGGTATCAATCATTCCATGAAAAACTCCATTTCAAATCTAATCCAATAGTTTCTATCTTATCATCCTCTTCGATTCCTGATAATCCTTCGAGGCCTCTGAAAAGAAGATTGCAACGACACCTTCTAGTTAAGAATATTTTTAGAGTGCTGCCAATGGGTAGCGTCTCAACATGTATTTCAGATCAGTTTACAATGTCTATCACATTTACTTTATGAATATAACAATACAGTTGTAAATATCAATAATTATGTTTAAAAAAAATGAATAAACAAACAAACGAACCTTATACGAAACATATTGTGACAAATAAAGTAGTTGACTGTTAAAAAACTCAAACATTAAAGATTTTTATAATAATTTTTACTCTCATAAACTTTTAAAAAACTATTATCTTCTAAATATGAAATAATGTTATATTATTTTCAATTAAGTAGCGAAATGATGGTCTGGCAAATTCCTTATTGTCTTCTACAAACCGCTGGTCTTTCGGGTTTGTGCCCTCAATATCAAAACATTAGATAATTTTTCACACTTAAATATGCACACCTTGACTTCTTTTTATTATATATTTATTTTCGTTCACAAATTTTTACATCGTTTTTCAACGTTTCGGGGTTCTCTCGCCATCATCAAGACTTTTTTGAAAACACTTTTAAATATATCACTCATTATTTCACATTTATAGCTTACATTCGTCTACATCGAAGTTTATTGGGACTGACTGACTGGTCTGATAAATTCCTTATTGTCTTCTACAAACCGCTGATCTTTCGGGTTTGTGCCTCAATATCAAAACATTAGATAATTAATTTATCTTTTCTATTCATTATGTTAAGATATATTAATAAACATAAACATAAACAATTTTCGAAAATACACTGAGTTTGAATCAAACAATACTTTCGATTTTTAATATATTAAAAATATAACCAAAGCTTCGAAACTAAATTATTATAAAAACTAGTAATGAAAATCGTTCGTTAAAAGTTTGATAAAATTATTAGAGAAATAAACAAACTATCTATATTTTCCTGATGACCAATTATGGTCGGCTATATTACACAAAATGCCTACAGATAAGATGTATACATGATATAAATACATCTTGCTATATTTTCTTTCGATAACCAAAAAGGATAATTTAAAAAATTTATTTGTTTATTTATTTAACGTCACCTTATGCTACTGTGGCTAATCGGACGATGCTACAGTGGGAGTCCTAATTTTTACCAATCCAGGTTTTATTAGGATAGGGATCTTTAACGAGTACCTCATCACATCGCACAGGCACGGAACCATCTTTTAACGCCCCTCCAAACGACAGCATAACTAAGGATTTTTTACCCCCATTAATACAAAATCCTAGGACCACCTGCGGGTTTGAACCCGTGACGTTTGGCATAGAATGCTGTTATGCTAGCCACCAAGCTCCAAGTGATCCTCATAATTTTAAATGTAAGAGCACATGCCTACTTTCTTGTCACCTTTCTGCGAAAGGAATAGTCTTGATAAATGATAAAAAATATCGTGTAAACTATTGGGTTGTGTCACATGAAATATCCGTTTTCAAGGTAAAGGATCTTTATTAAAAATACGATATGAAAACAAGATAATTTTATTCGAAGTATTTACCTTCTTTTTCTACACATTTTTCCCAACATGACACCAACTTTTTTATCCCCGAACTAAAAAACTCTGAGCTTTGAATTGAAACAAAATCTGAAAACGCACTTTTCAGTTGATCATCATTTTCAAAAAGTTTTCCTTTGACGAAGTTGTATAAATTCCTGAACAGGTGGTAATCTGTAACCAAGCAAACCAACGGCGAATGGTCCGTTCATTAACACTCATTTCCCCAAACGCCTTGCAAATATTTCTAGCGGCCTCAGCTGCTGAATGGCCGAGTTTAAACTCGTACAAAAATGTTACTCGAAAATCGCATGTTTCCATGTCCATATTTGGAGGCATACTAAACAGAGAGTAATTGATTGGGAAGCTAATGTTTATAATACAAAGGGTAGAGGATTAATAACTGTTTACTTTAAATATGTAAACATTCGGAAGAAAACAACTGAGACCTGCAAACTCCTTTATGTATTTCAGAAACTATAAAAACGGACATTTCATGTGAAACAACCCAATATTTATATTAAAACCAAAGTTTGTAGGTCCACATTGCGGGTTGCAATATTCGAAGTTAGTCAGTTTCATCAAAACTTATGATTTTTAGCCCTAATGGGGACCCGCCATTGGAAATCATCTAATGACCACCAATCAAACCGTATCTATCTCTATTACATACATACCATCAACTATTTAATATCAAATTATGTTGTAAGCTTAAACGTTAGTAATGTTTTTTGTTTTTTTCGCTATGATTTGGTCCGCCCTGCGTCGCGTCTGTGCCTTTTGCACAGAACGGCGGTCTAGTGAATTTAATATTTCTTTTATTACCTATCTACGGTGTCGCTATCTTCGATGAGATATCGGACCATCTTCAGTCATTCTCTCAAGCACTCGGGTACCGAATAGATATACCGTACTACTGAGGATGTTCTCAATAATTTTACAGTTGGAGATTATTTTGATTTTGATTTTTTTTCGTCCCGCGAAGAAGTGGCCGTCATTTTATTATGTTCTACCAATTTCGGGGATATATATTTTATTTATTGGAGGCTATTTCCAATCATTAATGACTGTTGATAAGTGGGAAGGTTATACAACACTAGATACAAACTACCTTTCAAAATATGCGAATAAAATAACAAGTTTACATATTTGAGATGTGATTCAATATTTACCTCGGGCTTTGTACGATCCTCGACTCAATTCTTCAGGAAAAGTATCCAAAATCGCACTGGCAGTAACACTCCAACAAGAGCACTTTATATCACTTCTCACAGCACACACACTCCGAAATCCTACCTCTACAATAGAGAAACCACTCTTAGAACTGATTCTAACAAAAACTGTGCAAAATTCAAGACTGAGAGAGAGATATGAGAGGAAGGAGGTTGGAATTCGGTTAGGAAGGAGGTGGAGCGGATAACGGATTTGGCCTAGGTTGGAATCCCGTCGCGGCAACCCACTTACCGGAGGCCGGTGTTCCAACAGGTACTCGCAGTCAGAGCCCTGTTCCAACAGGTACTCGCAGTCAGAGCCCTGTTCCAACAGGTACTTGCAATCAGAGCCCTGTTCCAACAGGGAGGACCTCTGTTCCCCCGAGCTTTCCGCCGAGGGTGAAAAATTCCAAGCGGCCGGGAACCGGTCGTCCTTCAACTCTGCTTTCCGCTCCCGCCCAGCACTACCCGCGCAGCCCTCTCAACGCCGTTCCAACATATTCAATACTCACACATTTCGGCTCCATCAATTAAATACGTCAACACGCTCGGATTAACTTTATGATTTCAACGCACAGTTATTAATATTAAATAAGGATGTGAAACCGGATAGACGAAAGGTGAGGCGCACTAAATGAGGACTACAGAGAGGCCAGAGGATGGGAAGCGGAAGTGGAGGACGGAATGCAGGGAGGTGGCTGTGGGAGGCTGGAGACTTGAACGGTGGGTGAGGTGATGAGGAGGAGCACAACGTACCTTCTTCCTTCTTGCACGGCACTGGACCGACTGGAGAGTGGGGGGAGGACGCTGGAGGGGGAGGACAGGATACCCCCCACTGGATCCTTTCACCTCCAAGGACACCCGGCATCAATATCCTTTTGGCTAAGGACCAGTCCTTTATCCCAGGATAAAGCACCTTACTACGTCATTTATTTTTATATGTTTATTTAAAATTGACCTTTTCAAGAAAAAGTGCTTTTGCCGGATCTCAGATGAGATGAAAATATTTTAAGGAGGACAACATTAGTAGAGTGTGGCCAATAGGAAGGCCGCGCCACACGGTGAAGGAGGAGGTAGGTGAAACATTGTGAGAGTGAAGTCTAGTGAGAGTTCGCGAAAGTGGCGGGAGAGGTGGAAGGCATACATTTTTAATAAATTGAGATACTAACATCAAATATTACTATTTGAAAAATCCTATATCATTAAATTTTATTTTTTTCAAAAGTTAACTGAATGATAAAGTTATATCAAAACAAACAAGTGTAAAATACACATCATGAAAACATCTACCTTTTTAACGTAGAAACTCAGTTTTAAGGAATTAAACATTATTTATAATAAGTTTAAAAAAATAAAGGATGAAATTTTACATAAAATACCGTAATTGAATATTTACTATAATAGGTTGAATGTATGTTATATTATGAGGGACATATGAGGAAGCTATTCTATCACCGTTTAGCACGGCCTTTAGACAAAGACACTAGCTCCAGAATACTAAGTGAGTGGTGTAGGCTCTGCTGTATACGGATCTTTTTATTTCATTTCATTCCAAAGCGTGTCTTGTCAAGGAATTTATAATTATTAAATGAAAACCAACAAGATGAACCAAATAAAACATCCTTATCAAGAACTTATCGAGAACTTATCGAGAACTTATCGAGAACTTATCGAGAACTTATCAAGAACTTACGTATATTGAAAACGAGTACATAATTATTTTTTTTTTATTGGAACTATTTTTTAATCGCAAAACTGTATGATATAAAGTTGCTCTTCTGGTTGGCTGATAAAGAGGTTCCTTGAACATTTCAGACATACTCGTCTACGCATCGAAAATAGAAAGTTTCATTTTTATACAACGTATCTTCTTTAGACTAGACTAGAGATGTTTATTTCCAAAAGGTACTAAAGGACATTTTTTACGAAATCGATTTTTTTACATATTTGTATTCTCATCGTTTAGTTTTATCTTTTTTTGATGTTATCTAATGAACAATCAAGTCCTTTAATTTTCCTCTAAACATTGAAAAAGTCTATTTTACAGTGTGTAATCTAGAGCCTTTACAAGGGTCATCGGTCGTGTAGTGGCATGTTATGCCCATGCATATATAGAACAATGCAGCATGTTATGCCCGGAGTCTCTAGTTCAAACCTCATAAGTGACCCTATGGTTTCATGATAAGGACATCTTAAATACCCTTCGGAGGGGACGTCAAGCGGTGTGCTATGGCAGGCACTCTTCACAGATCTCTATGTAGTGCCTTTTTCGTAACTACAGTGAGTGTCAAAAGTATTTGGAATTCACTATAAGTGTGTAATTAACTTGCTTTTGACTTATTTGTTCTGTTTTTAAAGAGTTGTTACTCTCTTTCTAATTTTAGGAGGGAGGGATACAGTATCTGAACCCATAAATCATTTTATATTTGACGGTTTGGACGTTCATTTACGAAAAAAATAAAAGTAAGATTTTAAAAGTATTCGGAATTACGAGGCATGTTTTTTTAAGTAAGTACCGATTTGGAATTAAAAAAAAGACGTGCAAAGATATCGCAATAATTGTATTTTATTTTTACATGAAAGCCTGTACCTTAATCTACTTTTCTACATAAGTTCTATGAATTTCGAGGCACTTGTCATAACGCGGCACTAGTTTTTGAATACCCTCCTCAAAAAATTCTGCCGCCTGACTTGTTAACTACGAATGTTTTGACTTCGTTATAGACAATTCAATTTAATTAATTCTTTAATAGTTTCACGTATTGGTATCTCTAACTGTATTTGATTCTTAATAAATTCTTTCATTGATTTTAAAAATGGAGGTTGGGTGTTGCCCGCACCAGATTTGTTATAATGGAATTTCTAAATAAAAGAGAACATGTTTTGACGATGTGTATGTTACACTTGTTTGGTTTGCTATAACATTATCAAGACTGACTCCTCGTTATTTCCACCTATAATAGTTTCTACAGTCTACTTTACATCCTCAATTATCATTTAGGTTATGTATTATTTTTCTTTTTTAACATTATTTTAAGATATCTTAGGATTTTAAAAAAAGTAATATTGGGTCTTATTATCATAATTTGTTTTTTTTAAATACCCCTTCCTCCTCTCCCGCTACTTTCGTAAACTATCACGATACCTCGCTCTCACGAATTTTCACCTAACTCTTCTCTCACTGTCACTAGCGCGGCCTTAATTTAAAAGTAAGGCAAGCTTGGAGCACCTAATTACCAAAAATGGCGCTAGATGCCGCTTTTCGCTGGTTGTGTACGCTAGTTGGTTGAACTGGCGAAAGGTTTATATACATTGACGGTTATTTGAAATATTATATGATGTCTCTTTATATTTTATTTATGTCATAAAAAATATTAATTATTGAATGATGTACCTGAAGTAGCATGTAATATAATATAGAAGTAATGTTCTGATATGGATATAGAATTAAGAAGGGATCCCTACAGCCAGGTGTGGCAGGTGGCGCCATCTCTAAGTCTTCTCCCCAAACCTCATCAACACACTATTTCCAAGGCCTTTGCATGACTCGTCGATAACGTGATAGTCATGACTTTGAACTGTTTACTGTTTTTTCTTTTACTATTCTAGTTTTTATTAACATCTCCCAATGAATACAGTGGATGAAAAATATAAACTCAACTTATAAAATTATGCATTATATGTTTTCATGAGTACAAATGACCAAGTCCCGCAAAAAGGTTTCTATGTGTGTCCGTATATAGTAAGTCTAACGCAAAAACTTAAAGTCTTATGAAACTGAAATTTTATGTTTAAGACAGCTATGCGCCTCGAGATGTTACAGCAACTTTTTCCTTAAAATCGCCAGACCGGAAGTCCCAATTAATCCCATGCATTTTGCACCTTTTTACGATTTTCTCAAAAACTGCTTTAACTGTTTTGATTAAACTCGCTATATCGATGTAAAATTTGACGGTCTTTAATATCATGTAGGTTTTATTCTCATTGAAATCGTCTGACAGGGCTTAAATGCCGATATCTTAAAGTTTCTTTCCCTTAAGTACCTTTAATTATGTATATTTCAAAAAAATTGGAACACCATCTTATTAGCATTCATGAGTAACTGGTAAATATGCAAGTTAATCGAATTTGATAAACAACTAAAAGAGAAAAGTGTTAATATATTTTTTTTATGCAATTTTTGTGATTTCAAACACAAGAATAGTAATATAGATGTATAATATACCGTTGGATAGCTAAAGATTTGAGCAAAAAATATTATCTAATACACGGAATTTTAAAGGTTAATGGAGAGTGATGAAAAGCCGATAAAACTAACTTGTTATTGTAGATAAAAGTCGTGTGTTGCGCACACCAGAGTTTTGACAATAATGTTTTTACTTTCACTAACATGATACAGATATACACTTACATACAGATACATGAAATATTTATTAAGGGGAAATATTGAGGGTTTTCGGATTCCAGTTTTCAAAAGAACTACGCGTGATAGGGTCTCTTAAATCTCGCAAAATGATTCCTGTTTGTGAAGTCTAGTATGATCAAAGTTTTGTACAAAACTGAAATTTCATATCTAAGGCAACAATACTTCCGAGATGTTACAGAAACTTTTTCATCACCACCGAGGAACCCGAAGAGACAATGTCTACCATGCATGTTGCACCTTTTTAACATTTTCTCAAAAACAGCTGCGAAGATAGTGTTATAATGTGATGGGCCCGATGTGTTTGATGGAGTAAGGTTACAAAGACACGGCTGGTGGGAGCAAAGAGGTTATGTGAAATGAATTGGTCACTGCCTTAAACATCTTTATATTTCTTTTCTCTTTATACTTGTTTGGAGCTGATTTTTATTTCTTATTTAATTTTATTTTTGTAGAAAGATCATTTTATTATATAGTGCCAAATCCATTGTAACCCCTCGCCGACTGTTGTCTTTATATGTCTGCTGTTTTGTGCGCTTTAAGTTTTGTCCCTCTCTATTTATTTCATTTACCTACAATTTTATTTAATCACTGTGCTTCAAAGAAATAAAAAGTGTTTTTACTTTCACTAATCTATATATGAAATATATAATAGTAAGGGACAGTATTGCGATCGTGAAAATTTTCAAATACCGGTTTTCAACAGAAATTCACACTTTAGGGACTCCTGAGTCCAAATGACCAAGTGCCGACAAAAGGTCTGTGTGTCCGTATATGTGTTGTGTGGTATCTCTAGCGCAAAATCGATAATCTAACGAAACTGAAATTTCATATTTAAGCCAACTATAGGCGCGAGATGTCACAGCAACGTTTTCATCAAAATCAGCTGACCGGAAGACCCACTTTAAACCATGCATTTTGCACCTAATTAAGTTTTTTCCAAAAACAGCTATAACGATTTATATTAAACTCGCTATATAAATGTAAAATTGGATAGGGTTTGATATAATGTAGGTTTCGTTCTGATTGAAATAATCTGACAGGGCTTAAATGCCAATATTTTAAATCTTCTTCCTCTAAAGTACCTTTAATTTGGTAGATATAATCAAATGAACCATATCAGCTTATTAGCTTTGCTAAATAACGGGAAAATATGCAATTTTGTCGATTTTATAAAAATAACCATATTATCTTGTTACTATTGATGAAAAATAGGTAAATACATAAGTTGAACAAATTCGATATCCAACGGCAAAGGAGAAAACATTTTTTTAATGCAACTTTTATTTTTTTAACCTAAGGACAGGTATATTATACATGTATGTATGGAATGCTAATGAGTTAAGAAAAAATATTATCTTATACATACTATTGTAAAAGTTAACAGTGAGTGATGAAAAGCCGAGAAAACAAACCGGTTGTTGTAGATAATTATATAATGGATTATTTTACAAAATACATGTTTCTATTAAAATCCAATTTAAATAATTCTTTTACAATTTATTTCGTTTCTAAATTTGTTTAAACATTCTTAAATTGATATAAATAAAGAAGGTAAGTGAAAGTCGTATGTTGCGCGCACCAGATTTTTATTATTATTTCACCTCCTCTGACATAATTAATACTGTTTTAATGCAGCAGTTTCCTGAAAGTCTAACACCTACTAACCTCTGACTGGGAAGTTAATATGTTTTCATGCCGACAATGATGGTAATGTTCATAGATGGTAATACTATCCTAGCGAGAGCCATCTGTGACCGCGTGGGCTGACGGGGCTGCCATCGGACAGCTAAGATACGAAGCACGAAGAAGGATATCCAATCGTCCAAGGAGGTGTTTCCAATCGTCCAGGATATTCATGTATTCATGATTAGGAACTGACTCTCATCACGGATTTATTACGGCATTGTCTTGAGAGGACCAAGGGTTCGATCCTGCCCCGTCATTGTTCCAGTCCTCTTCAGCTGTCGAAGGAAGTGGGTCCGAGAATTTCGAAAGTAAGATTTACATTTTGGTATTGTAGTCTATAGATGAGGTAATGCCTGATTTAAATACCAAACTAATAACTTTGGAGAATACTAGGGGTAATTAGAATAGTTTTTTTTTTTTTTAAATTAAGGCTGCCTGTTACTTTTTATCACCAAATGATAACTGTAAAAGTAATCGCTTTAGTTAACATATAGTTAGGTAAAAAAGAATGAAATATTAATTTTACTTAAATACAAAGGCAATGACAAAAAATCTGGTGGGCGCAACACACGACTTTCACTTACCTTCGTTATTTATATCAATTTAAGAATTAAAAAACAAATTTAAAAAACGAAATAAATTGTTAAAGAATTATTTATATTGGATTTTAATAGAAACATGTGCTTTATTAAATAATCTATTATCTACGACAATCAATTTGTTTTGTAGGCTTTTCATCATTCTCCGTTAACTTTTAAATTGAATGTATAGGATAAGATACTGTTCTTAAATAAAAAAAAAAAAATATGTTTGCAGTTTTCTCCTTTAGTTGGATATCGAATTCGTTCAACTTATATACAAACCTGTGTTTTAGTAATGCTAATTAGATGACATGGTCAATTTCATAAAATCTAGGTACTTAAGAGGAAGAAAATATCGGCATTTAAGCTCTGTCAGACTATTTCAATCAGAATGAAACCCAGATGATATTAAAGCCCATTAAATTTTACATCGATATAGTGAGTTTAATCAAAATCGTTAGAGCTGTTTTTGAGAAAATCGTTAACAGAGGCAAAATGCATGATATAAAGTGCCTCTTCTGGTGAGGTGATTTAGATGAAAAAGTTGCTGTAACATCTCGCGCCTATAGTTGCCTTAAATATGAAATCTGAGTTCCGCCAACCTTTTGGTTATCGTGTGGGACTTAGCACACACACACATACCTTTTGTGGGACTTGGTCATTTGGACTCAGGGGACCCTAAAACGTGTATTTCCGTTGAAAACAGAATTCGAAAATCTTCACGATCCCAATTCTTTCCCTTTCTATACATTTCATATAAGTATTGATAAAAGAAAGTAAAAATGAAAATGTAGTCTTGATTCTTCGAACCACGTATTTGAGAACAAACCCTTAGAAGTTCTGCAATTTCTCACGTAGCAAATCCACTTTGTTTTTGTTTATTCTTCAATTTCATATTGCGTCCATTATCACACATTTTAAATTTAGGTAAGATACCTTTATCTTTAAACAAATGTAAGAGATTTTCTTCTTTATTACAAAAAATTAATAAAATTTAGCTCTTTATCCATTATACTCACAGAGAATAACCTTAGTTAGTAGGTGTCATAAGGTTTAATTTATTTAAAAAACAAGAAGAATGATTGTTACTTTAGTAAGTAATCATTTGTTGATAAAAAGTAACTGGCAGTTGGTTTAAACAATATGCACTCTGTACATCCGACCATCCAACGCATTCACTCATGCTAGAAGAAGTAGGTAAGACGGTTCTCTTCGTCTGGGCCTCCAGCGACAGCCCAGTGGGTATATTAGGAAACGAGATGGCTGACAGAGCTGCCAGGGAAGCGTTGAATCTGCCTGGTAGGGGAGCAGCGATCCTCACCGCACCGGAACTGGCCCGTCCCTAACAGAAACGGTGAGAAGAAGGTGGCAATCCGTGTGGGATGAAAGCCCATCGAGTAAGCTTAATTTTATTAAGAAAACCGTAAACCCCTGGAAAACCTCAAGCCGTAGTTCTCGTCGAGAAGGTCGCTATTACCCGCCTCAGAATCGGACATAGCCGACTTACCCATGGCTACTTAATTACTAGAGAAATCCCCCTAAATGCTCACAGTGCAACAACATTCTATCCATCAGACACATATTTGAAGAATGCTCCTATTATCACAAAGTATTATACCAGCAGGGTATACCACCCAACATATCAATGGCTCTGCGGGACGATGAGCCCTCAATAAAAGCAGTCATTAAATTTCTAACAAAAGTCAAACTGTTGAACAGTCTCTGACTATCCAACACATTTATCGAGGACGTACCCTCCTTATTATGTATCTATCTAATTCCTTTTCCAATTACTATTATTTTTTTTCATTGCTTAATTTATTTTTTATATTTTTCATGCATGATATACCGTTGGAAAGCTAAAGATTTTAGAAAAAATATTATCTCATACACAAGCTTCTAAAAGTCAATAGAGAGTGATAAAAAGCCGATAAAACTAAGTGATTCTTTTAGATAATTTTTTTTTTTTTAATGAAACACATGTTTCTATAGAAATTTAATTTAATTAATTCTTTAGGGATCACTTGTAGCTGGGTGGCTAGCGTAACAGCCTCCCATGCTAAAGGTCACGGGTTCAAACCCGCAGATGGTCCTAGGATTTTTTAATGGGAGTGAAAAATCCTTAGTTACGCCGTCCTTCGAAGGGGACGTTAAAAGGTGGTCCCGAGCCTGTGCGATGTCACGTACTCGTTAAAGATCCCTATCCTAATAAAACCTGGATAGGTAAAATTTAGGACTCCCACTGTAGCATCGTCCGATTAGCCATAGTAGCATAAAGTGACGTTAAATAAATAAATAAACAAACAATTAATTCTTTAATAGTTTCACGTATCTTTACTCTAACTGTATTTGAAAAATCTTTTATTGATTTTAAAAATGGAGGTAAGTGAAAGTCGTGTGTTGCCCGCACCACATTTTTTTTTTTAATTCTTATTATTATTTTTATTTTATTTATTTTTTTTGTATCATTATAATCCCTCTTGAACTAAGAATAAACACCTCTCAAGGATAAACCATAATAACTAACGAGCGGGCGTTAATGACCTGGCTGTTGCACGTTCTAAAACCGAACAGAACGAACGTAACTGGCAGCCTTAATGTAAAAAGGACCCTTAAAGTACATTTTTAATTAATTTAAATATAAGATGATATGCTGATGACATAATGAACATAAAGGTACATATTACCTGAGACCGCCGTAGCTGAAGACGTTGAGGTCAACTACCTTAAACCTTAGGCCTCCTGACCCTATCAACGTCAGCGAGACCAATCAATATTAATGTTTAATATTGAATCTTCAAAGAGAGTTAGGAACTAGAGGAGTTGCTACGGAATAGACCAAGTCCCTAAACCATTATTAAATACTTATATGGGTCAATCCATTTCAAATCGTCCAATTTTCATTAATTTTGCTGCTTGACATTTTTGATTTTTGTGTTTTGTTTTTTTTTAAACTATTTTCTTGGCTACTTAGGGAATGTGTTCTCAGGACCAAAATTATATAAAATACTCTCATCATCATTCTAGTTTTTGTTTTTGGTTCTTAAATATGTAAAATTACCGGAGTTAATATTTTTTAAAGAAACGTTATTTTAACAGTTAAGAGATTTTATAACTCCGGAACCAGCTTAGTCTCAAAGACCAAATTTATATCACTTAAACACATCTTATTGATAGGTAATCTGTATCAGTTTCATAATTTTTCACTCAGTCTCTTTTGAAATATTTTCGAGAAATAAATTTTCGCCAATTTTGAAAATCCATATACAAAAAAGGACTATGTTCTCAAGGATTCGAAATATTTTTTCGCAGCATGAGGACTATGACTAAGCTATATTCAGGAAAAAATCTGGTGCGGGCAACACACGACTTTCACTTACCTCCGTTTTTAGAATCGATTAAAGAATTTACAAGTACAGTAAGAGATAAATATTGTTGTAAGCATTAAAGAATTAATTAAATGTAATTTCTATAAAAACATGTGTTTTATTAAAATATCTACTATATTATTATCTAAAATGATCAGTTAGTTTTATAGGATTTTCATCATTCTGTAATTACTTTTAAATGCATGTATATAAGATAATATTTTTTCTAAAATCTTTAGCTTTCCAACGGTATATCATACATGTATATTACTGATCTTATGTTCAAAAACAAAAAATTGCATTAAAAAATACTTTTTCATTTTTCTCATTTATTTGTTTTCCAAAGTCGCACAACTTACATATTTAGCTGTTATCTATCAATGCTAACAAGATAATTTGGGCCCTAATTATTGTAAAAATTTTGATCTTGAGAACATAGTCCTTAAAAAGGTTGACCCACTAAAATTATTAATCAACAGTTTTATATTCAGAAAAGATTTACAATGGCTGGGGGCAAAATCTACTTATCATAGAAATAATCAGGAGTCATTCGTGTGAAAAATATTTTAATGCTGCTGACGTTTTAGCTCAAACATCTGTGAGCCATCATCAGAACAAAATTACAGAAATATTTATAATAATAGCATTGTGATAAGTATGAAATTAAATCTAGAAGGAAATTGTGAGGTAAAAAATGTACATGTAAACGTATCATTCGTGAACTATGACCAGCATAATATGAGGAAACATCGAAAGACAATAAAAGTTGGTATGGAGGGAGTTCATTTGGAAACAGTTTTTCATTTAAATATAAATACTACAGTTTGCCTAAACAATTTATTTTTACTTTCACTTACCTATATATGAAATATATAGTAAGGGAAAGTATTGCGATAGTGAAAATTTATGAATTCCAGTTTTCAACGGAAATACACGTTTTAGGGCCCCCTGAGTCCAAATAACCAAGTCCCGCAAAAAGGTCTCTGTGTGTGTGTGTGGTAACTCCCGGGCGGAAAAGGTAATTCCTGTGAAGCTGAAATTTCATATTTAAGACAAATATGCGCCCAAAACATTACAAAACCTTTTTCATCAAAATGAGCTTAACAGAAGAGCCACTTTATACCATGCATTTTGCACCTTCTTCCGATTTTCTCGAAACGGTTCCGACGATTTTGATGAAACTCGCTATATCGATGTAGAATTTAATGTGCTTTAATATCATGTAGTTTTCATTCTGATTAAAATGGTCTAGCAGGGCTTAAATGCCGATATTTTACTTTTTTTTCGAGTAAAGTATCATTAATTTTGTAGATTTTGTAATAATAAATATATTGTTTTGTTACCACCGATGAAAAACATAAGTTGAACGAATTCGATATCTAACTAAAGGAGAAAAATAAAAAAAATATTTTTGTAATGCAATTTTTGGAACTTAAGAACACTATTATACATGTATAATATACAGTTGGAATGCTTAAAATTTTACTATTTTTACTAAAAATACTATTTTAAAAGTTAACGGAGCTTGATGATAAGCCGATAAATCTGATTATTTTAGACTAGCTGTGAACCGCAGCTTTGCTAGCGAATATTGCATTTTGTATTAATTTATATGCGTTTATGGTAAGGGTAGCTATAATAAATATCAACTATCAGCTACTCTTTGTTATTATTTAAAGCCCGATCAAGACTTCTTCCTGTCAAATTTACAATTTCAACCACTTGTAAGTTGAAGATTTTCAATCCCAGCCTTATTGCACATCTAGACACTAACGCGAACCTCCAGGAAAAATTTCAGCTTCACAACCATAGTCATTTTTTAGATACTGCGATGACCAGAAAATTGATTGATATATTTTATAAACATAGACATACAGCTAATAAAAGTCCTAAATATGATTAAAATAATAGTTCTGATTATTATACTCGAATAATTCAAAAGAAATAATAATTGTTATAATTTATTTAAATTTAATAATGTATATGCTTCAAGGTAATAACGATTAAAGTTAAAAATGACTCTTGAAGTAAAACATGACTTATATAATAATATAGATTAGTATAAATATAGTCACCGCAACCTTCTTTACTCCCTAGTGGCCTCATCTCTCTTCGACCAAATATTTTGCCTGTAGTACCTTATTTTCGAAAATTTTAGCCGTTGTTCGACCTTCAAAGTAAGCGGCCACGTTTCACATCCGTAAAGGACCGTCGGAAGAATAATAGTTTTATAACTTCTAACCTTTAAGTTTTTAGACAGAAGCCGCGAGCTAAGTAATTTCGCAACTGAATAATAACACGCATTTCCCGCCTATAACCGGGACTTTATTTCCTCCTGGACTTAGTTTTTCTCGTTATCACTGAACCTAAATACTTAAATTTCTCTACGTGTACAAAAGTATGCTCTGATATATCAATATCACTAAGATCGCGACCGTCTCTGCTACTAATCATTTTTTTTCTTATCGGTATTTATTTCGAGTCCTATTTTTTTACCGGTTTTTATTTTATTAGTTTCCGTGTCTTCTCCTAACAGTACCAAATCATCAGCGTTTCCCAGAACCGGAATATTTATACCGGAATATATATATACCAGATTTAATCCTTTCTCGGTACACGTCACCTTTTCTTCGACATATTCTTAAGTGATTTCATCTACGTCAATTTTTGTTATTATGATCGCTATTAAGAAGTTTTTAAAAGAATATATTTGAAAGAACTTCCGCGTAAATGAAATTTTTAGTTTTATTTTCATGTGGCAGAAGAACATAATGATTTTCTCCGCAACCCGATCTTGGCGTAAATCAATTTCTACGTGTTCAAATGTTTGGCCCTTGTGATTTATTAATTGTTACAGCAAAAGATAAATTATAGGGAAATTGAATTATTTTAAAAATAAAAAGTAAATCATTTGGAATCATTGGGATGCGAGGTTTTTTCCCCCTAATTTTTCCCGTTTTTCCCAGATTTTCCACTGATTCTTCACTCCTATTGGTCACAGCGTGATGCTATATAGCCTATAGCCTTCCTCGATAAATGGACTATCCAACACAAAAAGAAATTTTTATTTCGAACCAGTAGTTTCTGAGATTAGCGCGTTCAAATAAACAAACAAACAAACAAACTCTTCAGCTTTATAATATTAGTATAGATAATAACATAATAGATTTTTTAATAAAACACATGTTTCTATATAAATTCAATTTAATTATTTCTTTAATGGTTTCACGTATTTTAATCTCTAACTGTATTAGAAAATCCTTTCATTGATTTTAAAAATGGAGGTAAGTGAAAATCGTGAGTTGCCCGCACCAGATTTTTTTTTTTTTTAGAGCTGATCCGTGAACCGACACTACGGTAGAGAAGGAATATTGTGCGCCACCTCCTTATCGAAAAGTGGGTAACTGAAAATTAGTGAGACCTCAGCCTAAGCTCCCTCGTACAACCGCTCGCACGGAATCAGTCCTGTGTACCGTACATGTGTACCGAGTATTGTTTGAGGTAAATAGATATCAGCAATAGCAAACAGGAAATATGTCGGCTCCTGACCCAGGGGCTGCACAAACACCTGAGCGCTCCACCAATCAGCTTTAGCCATTGGCTTTGCATCTCATTACCTGGGCTCTTGTACCCGCGATCCGCTCTTGTTTCGGCCAATAGCACTACATAGCTATCACAATAGGACCTTTCGGTTGTTATTAGCAGGGTAAACTTCACGCCAAGATCTACAGTCACACAGGTCATCTGTGTATATATATGGCACAGCGAGTCTATATACATGAAATATATAGTAAGGGAAAGTATTGCGATAGTGAAAACTTTTTTAGTTTTCAACGGAAATACACGTTTTAGGGTCTCCTGAGTCCAAATGGACAAGTCCCGCAAAAGGTCTGTGTGTGTGTGTGCTAAGTCCAGCGCCAAAACGCAAAGGTTTGTGGAACTGAAATTTCATATATTTCATAGGCAACTATAGGCGCGAGATGTTACAGCAACTTTTTCATCTAAATCACCTCACCAGAAGAGGCACTTTATACCATGCATTTTGCCTCTATTTACGATATCGATGTAACATTTAACAGACTTTAATATCATGTAGGTTTCATTCCGATTGAATTAGACTGACAGGGTTTAAATGCCGATATTTTCTTCCTATGAATACCTTTAATTTGTAGATTTGAATGAATTAACCATAGCATGATAGGGCTTCATGATGACAGGGACTGTTTAGTAAATTGTTGACAGTGTTTGGTGATTACTATCCTAGTCGTAATATATTGGGTTGTTTTACATGAAATATCCGTTTTTATAGTTATCTGAAATACATAAAGGATTTTGCAGGTCTCTGTTGTTTTCTTCCTAATGTTTACATATTTAAAGTAAACAGTTACTAATCCTCTACCTTTGTATTATAAACATTAGTTTCCCAATCAATTACCTACTTTTTAGTATACCTCCAAATATGAACATGGAAACACGCGATTTTCGAGTAATATTTTCGTACGAGTTTAAACTCGGCCATTCAGCAGCTGAGGCCGCTAGAAATATTTGCAAGGCGTTTGGGGAAGGGAGTGTTAATGAACGGACCATTCGCCGTTGGTTTGCTAAGTTTCAGCTAGGGATACCGACTTGGAAAACTTACCAAGAGGAAGACCTCCGTCCGTAATGGACAACGATGTCCTCAAACATACAGTAGAAGGAAACCCCTACCAAACAGTTAAAGGACTCTCAGCACAACTAAATACGAGTGCATCTACCGTTTCCAGGCATTAAAAGTGTGTTGGGAAAGTAAAAAAGCTCGATACACGGGTACCTCATGATCTCAAACTAGACCCCATGTTTCAAAACATACCGTGCAAAAATTGAAAGAACTGGGCTACGAAGTTCTTCCGCACCCACCATATTCTCCCGACTTGTCTACAACAGATTATCATCTGTTCAGGAATTTAGACAACTTCGTCAAAGGGAAACTTTTTCAAATTTTCAGATTTTGTTTCACTTCAAAGTTTTTCAGTTCGGGGATAAAAAAGTTGGTGTCACGTTGGGAAAAATGTGTAGAAAAAGAAGGTAAATACTTTGAATAAAATTATCTTGTTTTCATATCGTATTTTTAATAAAAATCCTTTACCTTGAAAACGGACTTTTCATGTGATACAACCCAATAGCTATCACAATAGGACCTTTCGGTTGTTATTAGCAGGGTAAACTTCACGCCAAGATCTACAGTCACACAGGTCATCTGTGTATATAAAGGGCATAGCAAGTCAGCATGATAGGGCTACACGATGATAGGGGCTGTTTAGTAAATTGTCGACAGTGTTTGGTGATTACTATCCTGGTCGTAATGTACTATCAGTGTAGAGAGCGGAACACTCGATTCAATATAATTCTGCCCAACTAAATTAGGATGCTCCGTCACAGCATAATAAAGAGGCTGTCTCATTATTGTGGGAGCAAGGTAGGAGACCTTTACGAGAACAAAAAGGTTCATATAACTCACAGTCTTTTCCTCAAATAATAAACTTTTAAAAATTCAAATTTTGAGTTTTTACCTATCGTATTATCTCTATAGTTTTCATCAGAAAAACACAAACATATCTCCTTGATGTGCTCGCACAGAAAACAAGTGGTACCAAATTGAAGAAGAGAAAATTCAAAACAAGGTTGTAAAGTTCAACCCTCAAAATAGGAAATTAACCGTCGTATAACGTCATTTAGACAAGTAAATTTTAATATTTCTGAGAATATATTGTTATTTTAAGGAGCTATATATTTAGCTGGAACGATATAGTTTATATATTTAGCTTTTTTTTTAGCATTGCTAATTTGATGAAACCTACAAAATTAATAGTACTTTAGAGGAAAAAAAATTAAAATAGAATGAAACCTACATGATATTAAAGCCTATTGTATAATATGTATTATATATAATTGTAATATATAATGTAATATTATTACATCAATATATTGAGTTCAACCAAAATTCTGAAAACCGTTCTTGAGAAAATCGTATAAAGTTGCAAAACGCATGTAGCCCAGTAGAAATATGATTTTGGCTAGAAAAAGGTGGGATAAATTTAATTTTTAGACACGATTGTTTGTACTGCTCTCCTTATTAAAAACCCAAGTTTTTACACTTTTCACCCTTGTGCGTTTTCTTGAAAAAACCTCTAAAAAAAAACTTTTTTCAGGTTTTTACTTCTAAATCTCTTACTGAACATTTTAGATCAAAGTTTGTCATTAGCAATTTTAAATAACAATAAAGTGCTTACGTGTTTGGTATGTAACACATTGGGAAATTCGGAACACCTACTGATCAAAAGGTGGACTTCAATTTTCTGTTTTTATTGCGAATTCAAATCCTGCAATAATAGACCAAATACTGAATATAACATGAAAGATGACGAGCTTGTCGAAACGCAGCCATTCCTTCAAAATGATACATTATACACATCAAGTACATTTGAGACTAAAAACAACTAACAAATATGCTTTATATTTTCTTTAAAGTCGTTTGAGTATCATTAAAATGCTTTTTTGTTTTGTTTTTTAAATTAATTAAAATAAAAGTAATATATTGGAAATTTATTTTTATTAGTTTAAAAAACGCTTTTCTTTTCCTTTAATATACACAATGATTGTTTAAAGATAATATTTCGTTTAGAAGATCTAATTAAAACAGAGTATTTTATTTTTTCTTAACATAGCACTTTCATTAAAAATGTTATTTCAACATTTCTTGCTGTAAATTAGGAGTAATAAAAAATCGTATGTACATCTACCTTGTTAGAAATTTAATGCTCTAAAAGATTATTTCTTATGTATTTTTTAATAAACTGCACACCAAAATAGTTATTGAAGCGAAACTACCGACTTTCCTGACATTTTGAGAGAAATTTGGCCAATATGGCCTGACACCCACGTATCTCAGTAGGTGTTCCGAATTTCCCAATATTTTACATACGAAACATGTAGGCAATTTATTGTTCTTTAAGATTGATAACGACAAAGTTTGCTCTAAAATGTCCAGGAAGACATTTAGAAGTAATAAACTGAAAAAAGTACTTTTTTTAAGAGGTTTTTTCAAGATTGCGGAAAACGCACAAGGGTGAAAAGTGTGAAACTTGGGTTTTTAATAAGGAGAGCAGTACAAACAATCGCGCCTAAAAATAATATTTACCCCACCTTTTTCTAGCCAATCCCCTTTTTTGATCTAATTCTACTGGGCTAATAGTATATAGTGGCTCTTCTGATTGGCTGATTTTTATGACGAAGTTGCTGTAACATCTCAGGGGTGCTAAATATGAAATTTCATTTTTTTATGACTTTTTATTCTTGTGCTACACTTACCACCCACCCACACACACATACACACACACGGACAAACGGCACTTTTTTCCGGACTTGGCCTAAAACATGTATTTCTTTTAAAAACTGCATTTCGAAAATTTTCATGATCGCAATATTCCTATACTATATATTTCATATATTGGTAAGTGAAAGTAAAAAACAAATATACTGAACCAATTTTGATTTATGTTTTTCATTTCTGCCGATAATTAAATATAACAATGAGCAGACGTTATACGTTATCAAATAAACATATCTTCTTGCTAATTACATGTTTCGTCACGATAAACTAAAACTAATAAATCGATGAGACATAGAATTTTTAAATGACAACTGATTGAAATTCTAGCCGTGTGGTGCAGGGGTGGGTCTGCTGTTACATAGTAAACGAGTGTATAAGATACAAGGTTCGCCATATTAACATCATATCCTGGATCGCAACATCTACTATCGTGAGAGTGCTGTCACTTCCCTGGCCCTATCATCATTTAGATGGACGCGGTCGAGATGTCAGGACCCCCACCAGTATAAATATTTGATGGCCGTGGAGGATGAGAGATCTGCTAGCCCAGGTCGGCCAGGGGTCATCAAGTGGGAAAAATGATTGTCGTTTCCAACAAAAAGTCTAATATCCGAGCCGCTATTTCTCATCATGCTTTTTGCAAGAGAGAACCCATCGTACCGACATCAGCTACGACGGTGAGTCATCATAACTGTCTGGAGATGGGTATTGCTGTCTCCTATAAAACAGACTTCATATCTACTCTCGTGATTGGAAGAGGTTTATAACAATAAGAAAGGAAGAATAGAGAAATCCACAAACCACATTGACATTTAGGGTCTCGAGGTTTCACTCTTCACATTTGGTCTCTTTTGTTTTTGTTTGTTCATCAAAATGAGCTAGCCAGAAGAGGCACTTTATACCACGCATTTTGCACCTTTTTACGATTTTATCAAAAACAACTCTAGCGATTTCAATTAAACTCGCTATATCGATGTTAACTTTAATGAGCTTTAATATCATTTAGGTTTCATTATGATTGAAACAGTGCTTAAATGCCGACATTTTAAATTTTCTTCCTTTAAAGTACCTTTAATTTTGTAGATTCAATAAAAATAACTATATTAACTTGTTAACGCTGATGAAAAACAGGTAAATATATAAATTGAATAAATTCGATACCCAACTAAAGGGGAAAAGTGCAAACATATTTTTTAATGCAATTTTTTGAACTTAAGAACAGTATTATACATGTATAATATACAGTTGGAATGCTAAAAATTTTGCTATTATTACTAAAAATACTATTTTAAAAGTTAACGGAGCTTGATGAATAGCCGACAAAACAAACCGATTGTCATAGAAAATAATATAATAGATGATTTAATAAAACAAGTTTCAAATTTTTATTTTTACTTTAACTTACTTATACATGAAATATATAGTAAGGGAAAGTATTACGATCGTGAAAATTTTAGAATTAAAGTTTTCAACGGAAATACACGTTTTAGGGTCCCTGAGTCCAAATGAACAAGTCCCGCAGAAGGTCTGTGTGTGTGTGCCAAGTCCAGCGCCAAAACGAAAAGGTGTGTGGAACTGAAATTTCATATTTAAGGCAACTATAGGCGCGAGATGTTACAGCAACTTTTTCATCTAAATCACCTCACCAGAAGAGGCACTTTATACCATGCATTTGCCTCTATTTACGATATCGATGTAACATTTAATAGACTTTAATATCATGTAGGATATACATCCTTCCATTCCAAACTTCCTGCCCACTCAAACCCGCTTATCCGTGACCTTTCCTCAACATCTATTCCTGACAATCCACCGAGGCGACTGAAAAGAAGATGGCCAAGAGACCTCTTACCGTAAATTGGACATTGGAGTTCTACCAATGGGTAGTTTCTTCACAGGACAATCATGTGTCTTAATCTCATATCTGTCCCATTTACTTGATGTATTGTATAAATACAGCTGTAAATTTCTTTAAATAAATAATAAAAAAAAAAAAAAAATATCATGTAGGTTTCATTCCGATTGAATTAGACTGACAGGGTTTAAATGCCGATATTTTCTTCCTATGAATACCTTTAATTTTGTAGATTTGAATGAATTAACCATATCACCTTGTTAATAGAGGTAAGAAATGGGTAAATATATAAGTTGAGCGAATTCGAAATCCAACGAAAGGAGAAAACAGCAAAAATATTTGTTTATACAATTTTAGTGTCTTTGAAAATAAAAACATTAATATAGACGTATAAGATACCGTTGGAAAGAAAAAGATTTTAGGAAAAATATTATCTGATACACAAAGTTGTAAAAGGTAATATGAAGTGAAGAATAGGAAATAAACTTATTACTGATTAAAAACTTAATGTAGTTATATGATTAAATCTATTGTAAATCATAATCTTCTAACGAAAACGAATACACGTTTTATTAAAATCAACTTATATTTTTGTTCTAATTGAAGGATATTTAATACTTCTTAAATTATCTTCAATTTAAAAACTATTAAATATCCTTCAATTTGAACAAAAAATAAGTTAATAAAAACCGGTAAAGAAATAGGACTCGAATTAAATACCGATAAGACGAAATATATGATTAGTAGCAGAAAAGGTGTCGATCTTGGGATATTGATATATCAGGGCATACGTTTGAACACGTAGAGAAATTCAAGTATTTAGGTTCAATTATAACTAGAAAAAATGAAATCCAGGAAGAAATAAAGTCCCGGTTAAACGTTGGAAATGCGTGTTATTATTCAGTTGCTAAGTTACTTATTTCGCGGCTTCTACCAAAAAACTTAAAGGTTAGAATTTATAAAACTATTATTCTTCGAACGGTTCTTTACGGATCTGAAACGTGGCCGCTTACTTTGAAGGATGAACAACGGCTTAACGTTTCAAGCCTACTATTATTATTAAATTGATCTTAACAGTCGCGGTAAGTGAAAAGTCGTGTGTTGCCCGCACCAGATTTTTTCTGATGAAGATCATGGATACAGCAAAATAATCCTAATTTAATTTTTCTCTATAATCTTTAGGAATCAGATTATGGGTCATTTAATCTTTTTTGTTCTACTTCAAGGTCTGACATCTGCTCTCACAATATGAGAAATGTATGAAACAGGCTGTATACTATATAAGATTACAGAGTTTAAATAAAGCATATATATTTATATATCCAATAAATAATTGGTGATATGACTGAGACGACGCGATAGACGAGGATAGGCTGCTAGCGACAGGACCCTCGATACACAAAGCATTCTCTTTGCCTTTGTCTTGTGCCCACTATTTTCGCTCTTCAACATTTTTTTATTTTATTTTGCATATCGGTGTTTGACACGAAACACCTAACTTCTCAAGTATCGAGAATATAACAAAATAAGAATTATTTACAACATTTGAAACAGAACCACAACTACAATTGGTAGCACTGTAATGTCTAATTGAAGTTAGTAGTCCATCGGAGTAGGCAGGACTTTTGTTAAGAGGTAGATAATTTGAGATATCTTTTCATGACGCTGTCTGAATATTTACAGACTTTAACATTAAGTTTGTTTGGTTGGGCATCTAATAATGAAAAATCTGGTGCGGGTAACACACGACTTTCACTTACCTTCGTTGTTAAAATCGATTAAAGAATTACAGTTACAGATAAAAATGAGTGAAACCATTAAAGAATTAATTAAATTTAAATAATATAGAAACATGTGTTTTATTAACAATTATATTATTATATAAAATAATCGTTAGTTTTAGTTTTTTTTAAAATTATTATTTTTTAAGTTTTCCTCTTTATTCAATTTTAGCAAAACTTGTGTATAAGAAAAATAATGTATACAATTTAATTATCTATTTAAAAATCTTTAGCTATCCAACGGTATATTATACATCTATATTACTATTGTTGTGTTCAAAAACACAAAAAATACATAAACAAATATTTGTTCAGTTTTCTCCTTCAGTTGTTTATCAAATTCGCTCACCGTGCTGTTAATTATCAATGGTAACAAGATAATATAACAAGATAGAATATAAAAAATTAAAGGTACTAACTGATTAAATTTGTTTATTTTTTTATCTAACTTTATTTTAAAATTCTCAAATTTATTAAATAAGGGAGGTAAGCGAAAGTCGTGTGTTGTGCGCACCAGATGTTTTCCACTTATACATCACCACCTTGACGCGGCACTCTGGAAAATATTTATCTTTAGAGTCCCAGATTACGGAAAAAAATATGCAAAAAAATTATAAGAAAAATAATAAAAACTAATTAATTTTTTGACACGATTGACGAGCGCACTGTGGTCAAACATAAAATGTATTTGCTTAAATTTTACGTTTGAAGTCCCAGAATACAGGAAAAATATTACTAAAGATGTAAATATGGCTCAGAGTTGCTGAAACCTGCTAATAGATGTATTTAATATCATTTAGGAAACTCTTTAAATTATAGATTGTGAAACGTTTGATAAACATTCCATAAAGTTAGAATCGGTCATAATTACTCCGAGAGATTTGAGGTGCGATCGGGTTTGAAACAGGGTGACTCCCTTTCACCTGTGTTATTTAATATAGCTTTAGAATATGTCATAGAAAAGGTGATGTGTACCGAGAAAGGCTTAAATATGGGTGACAAGATTCCGGTTTTGGGGTATGCCGATGATCTGGTATTGCTAGGTGAAGACACGGAAACCATACAACTAAATACAAGTGTGTTAATAAAAACCGGTAAAGAAATAGGACTCGAATTAAATACCGATAAGACGAAGTATATGATTAGTAGCAGAAACGGTGTCGATCTTGGTGATATTGATGTATCAGGGCATACTTTTGAACACGTAGAGAAATTCAAGTATTTAGGTTCAATTATAACTAGAAAAAATGAAATCCAGGAAGAAATAAAGTCCCGGTTAAAGAAATGCGTGTTATTATTCAGTTACTAAGTTACTTAGTTCGCGGTTTTCTATCTAAAAACTTAAAGATTAAATTTATAAAACTATTATTCTTCCAACGGTTCTTTACTGATGTGAAACGTGGCCGCTTACTTTAAAGGATGAACAACGGCTTAAGGTTTTCGAAAATAAGGTATTGCGTAAAATATTTGGTCCAAAGAGAGATGAGGCCACTGGGGAGTTTAGAAGGTTGCATAACGCGGAATTGCGGAACTTGCATCCTGTGAATATAATTGAGCTGATAGCATGTTAGCGGACACTCAAATGGGCGAGTAAAGTTGTTGGGCTCGATGACGAGCGGATTCCGAGAAAGTTGGTATTTGCTGATCCGACTGGTAGGCGTCCAAAAGGTAGGCCGAAGCGTCGATGGGAGGATTGCGTTAAGGCTCGGGAGCTTGGGCTTGAATGGTGAGCATTAGACGAGTCTGTGTAGGCGGAATTTGGTGGTATCGGCATCGAACCTTCGGGTTCGCTAAGCCTATTATTATTATTATCATTAAAACGTTTGATTCGGAGTATTGTGTCTGAAAAAAATATGTAAAACCCAAAACGCAAAAATTCTTTGTAATATTTAAAGACTAGAAGGATTATGAAACAAATCCTTGGGGTAACTTGGGGTTATATACTTTTTCGTTATTGAATAGGGGCTTACATTTACAAATTACTAAATTAACTGTATAGGTGAGATTGCAATGTTTTTTAATAACGGGTTTGGGAATATAATGCTTTACCTCTCTCAGCAATGTCCTTTGTTATATAAAAGCAAAAAGACTTTGCTCTAAATACACCTTGAACACAATAAATGACCATCGAATAAAGATAATCCCACTGAGAATTTAGAATAAAAATATGATAAGAAATCACACTCAGATAAATAAAATTCTTATAAAAGATTAATCAAATGAAATTAACCGGTAAGAGTCCTTTGAGGGGGGATGTTGAAAGTTAAAAAATATTTCACCCTAAAATATGCACTCATTAACTTCCTTTTATTATACATTTTTTTTCCTTCACAGTTTATTACATAGTTTTTCTACGTTTCGGGGTTCTTTCCCATTATCAAGACTTTTTAAAAAACATTTCTGGCTTACTGCTATTCGTCCACTTAGATGTTTATTGGCTAACTAGTTAACCAAAAACAAAAAAAAAACAGTCAGCCAATAAGAATAAGTGGACGAATAGTAGTAAGCTATACATGTAAACTAATGTGTTGTGTGTTAAAAAGTGTTTTTTTAAAAAGTCTTGCTAATGGGAAAGAACTCCGAAACGTTGAAAAACTATGTAATAAATAGTGAAGGAAAATAAATGTATGATAAAAGGAAGTTAAGGAGTACACATTTGTGAGTGAAATATTAAATAAACTTCCTAAAAAATTATTTAAAACAATTAATAGATAAACCCTTATGCTTATTAATTCTTACAAAATATAATATTGAAAAAAAAAAAAACTTTTTTTTTTAACGACTTATTTTCTGAAACCAAGTGGCTCACCTGTGATGCACGTCGCCCCGTGGGTTAGTTAAGCTTGACCCACCGGTGGGTCACGCCGGAGTGAACATTTAAAGTAAAACCTAGGCATGCGAATAATTTCATTCTAAATAGTTATATTCAAAATATTATTATCAAGTTAGTTTGCAAGCCTCGAACAACAACTTATTTTATCCCCCCTTCCCTCAAGAAGCAAGTTTTGAAAGTTTGAAGCGGCTAAATTTAATAAAAGCTAAGTTTGGTCGGTAGAGACTTGGGAGTGAAGTTAGTGGTGATGTATGAAGCGGGATGGTGGTGAGCTAAAGTTCCGATCCGCCACCTCCGCTCTCCTTAAAATAAATGACCGTCAACTTAGTTGTGATGCCTTTGATTAAGCTTCGTGGCTGGCGGCTCCTTAATGTTGCTTCGAACCTGCCCTCATGTTTCCTAATTACAAGACCAACTATGATAACTCTATGGTTTTATGATCCATTCTTACCGAACCCGAAGGCTCTAACCCGATGCTAATAACCTCTGCCCCACAATGAAATCAAGTGAGCACCGCCTAAACCAAACTCCAAAATCAGCCTTAACTTGACAGTAGGGAAATAATAAATATAATAATAATAATATATATTGTCGAGTTGAAGCTTTACCCTTCCAATCGTCGCAAGTATTTCCTTGCGTCATTCCTTTACCAAGTATACAATCCCGCCGCCATCATACATTTATGACCTCCTACAATTCAAATCCTCTGTCCACCACCGTTGTATACGCTCCAGGCCTTCAGATTTATACAGTACGGCCCACCGAACTACACATTTCGACAGACCCTTTCTCATTCGATCCACAATGCTATGGAATTCCATTTCTCCTTCCATCCGTCACTCCAATTCTCCTTCTATCTTCAAATCCCGCAAATTTAATCACAACCCAGGCACAATAAAATTGTAAACAAGCTTTTTTATTTATTATTTTTTTTGTAGTTGTTTTCTTCTTATTTAAATATGTCTATTTTATATAAGTAATTATTAACTTGTTTATATGTACTTAATATGTTCTAAGACTCCAAAACACGTTTTGTACATTCTGTATACTTTATTCTAAAGGGACATGTCCCAGAATAATAAAGAAATTTATTTATTATTATTATTATTATTATGATATATATTTATATTATTTAAGCCCTGTCAAACTATTTCAAAACTTATTAAGGTATCAAAGCCCACATCGATGTATTAATTTTAATAAATATCGTTCCAGCCGTTTTTGAGAAATTGTAAAAATGAGCAAAATAATAAGTGTAAAGTAATACTTTCGGTCGGCCGATTTTAGTGGAAAAGTTGCTTTAACTTCTCGGGAGTACAGTCAGAGTTAGAGTACACAAAGACCTTTTACGGGACTTGGTCATTTGGACTCAAGAGACTCTATAACGTTTATTTCTGGTGAAAATGTGAATTCGAAAATAGTTTCTCTTACTATATTATCCATATACATAAGTGAATGTAGACAAATAAATAAATTTGATCATGTTGGTAAATTGGTAACATCAATTAAAGTTATTTTTTTTATAAAATTAATATAATACTGCAAATTATGCTGAGTGGTATACAACAAATAATTAGCATTCCACTTCCTTTGCCAAAACATTTAGCTTTCCAACGATGTACACTAAATTTACATGTGTATATATATATATATATATATATATATATATATATATATATATATATATATATGCTATTTTTATTTCTGAATAAACGAACATTAACTAGAAAAATGGTTATCTTTAATTGGTCATATATATTTTTTACGTATACAATTCTATTATAACAAAGAAGGGGGGATAATTATTTAAAAGAAAATTAATGGTACTGCAGATAAAAAATAATTAAAGTTTCACCATTTTAACTATTACAAAAAGGGAAAAGTCTAAAGAATATTAAAGCCTATTTGAGTGTAAGTTTTTATAATGTTTAATCAAAATCGCTAGAACAGGTTATTACAAAAAAGTTAAAATGGGTATTTAAAGTGGCACTCGATTTGTATTTCCTTTTTACAAATGCATTAGAAAGAAAAAAAATACATTTGTTCAAACATAGTTTCCTAATACAAAAGCTTTTGACCTTGAACTCGATACTCTAAGTTCTGACAGTCATCTCAGTGTAGTACAAGAAAAGTAAGGAGAAATATTATTATTTTTTAAAACTTGAATTTTGATTTAAAAAATTTTAATGAATCATTAAATATCCTTTTTAAAAAAAAATACATTTTTAACAAAACGATAAATAAACTCAAAAAAAACTTTCGTTATGTACACATTATTTTTCAATATTAATTTAATAATATTTTTTAAAAAAACAATTAAATAATAATTATATCATTTTTATAAAAGTTTAATATATTTGTAACATAACCTAACATCCTTATAGAATTAATGTAATAAAATAAAAGAAATAAATAAATAATAATTAAAAAAAAAAAAAAATATATATATATATTATAATATATATATATATATTTATATATATTTTCGTTAAGTGAAATAATGGAAAATATTTATGTCTCGTACTGAATATCACATGATTTTATCGCCCCATTTTATTAATTAAGTAAAGAAGATAACTTAATTACCAACATATCTAACATCTTTATAGAATGTAATGGTAATAAAATAAAGAAATGAATAAATAATAATTAAAAAAAAAATAATATATATATATATATATATATATATATATATATATATATATATATATATATATATTAATATTTTCGCTAAGTAAGATAATGGAAAATATTTTTGTCTCGTACTGAATATCACATGATATTTTATAGCCCCATTTTATTAATTAAGTAAAGAAGATAACTTAATTACCAACATATCTAAATAAGCAATTTTTTTAACATAATAAATAAACATTTAAAATCAAGATATTAAGATAAATATAAAGGAGGTTTTAAGATGCTAGTTAAAAAGTTCATTATCCCAATATAGCTTTGACGGATTCTTAATTTCGCTACTTTTGAAATATTTGAAGTTATCTGGTACTGGATTTTAAATGTTTATTGCACGATTTTACATAGCCACAAAACAATAATTACTTATAAAATATGAGATAAACTATTTAAAATAAATATATAAAAATAAATATATATTATGGTTTGAGATGAAAGCTAATAAGTTGTCTCTTCTGCCTTTAGCGCCTTTAAATTAGCGATTGCAATGTTGCCAGATCTACTACTAATATTAATTCGATAATTTTATCTTAGCATTAAATCAATTTGTAGAAATCAATATATTTTTTTAAAAATAAAATAATTTTTTATATATAATCTATTATTTTTATATTTGTATTTAATAAACTTATGTATGTATATTTTAAGATGCTAGTTCAGTGTTTAGCTGGTTTTTAATTTCGCTATAAACAATGTTGCCAGATCTATTACTTATATTATTACAATAAGTTCAACTTAGTTCTAAATCTTTTTATATATATATGTGTGTATATAGAAATCAATATATTTATTCTAATACATGACTATTTTATATCTAAATATATAATTTTTATAAAATTATACAGGTTTTAAGATGCTTTTTTAATGTTAGCTGTAAATTTGTTGGTTCATTATTAAGCAATGTTGCCGGATCGATCACTCATATTAACACAATAAGTTTGAACTTTCAAATCAATATATTGAAATAATAATGTTTATATTTCTAAATATATAAAATAATTTATATTCATATCAGATGGCTTAAGGTTTTTTTTGTAATTTTCCTATAATCAGAAATATTCTAATTTATGAAGTGTTTTAAATATTTCAATTTCAAGTGTAAAATTTTGAATGCATACCCGAATATTTCTAAACCAAATTTGGAATAAGATGAGAAAGGAATGGAAATATATCAGCATTTATAAATTTAATTATGAGTTAAAAAGTACCTTTAATTTTTTCGATTCTATATAAATAACTATATTGTCTTGTTACACTGATTAAAAACAGGTAAATATATAAATTAAATGAATTCGATACCTAACTAAAGGAGAAAACAGAAAAAATATTTTTTTAACGCAATGTTTAGTTTTTGAACATAAGAACAGTAATATACTGGTATGATATACCGTTGGAAAGCTAAAGATTATAGAAAAAAATATTATATCATACACAAGCTTTTAAAAGTTAATAGAGAGTGATGAAAAGCCGTTAAAACTAACTGATTATTTTAGATAATAATATAATAGATGTATAAATAAAACACATGTTTCCATAGAAATTCCATTTAACTAATTCTTAATGGTTTCACTAATTTTTCTCTCTTTTTGATTTTTAAAAAAGGAGGTAAGTGAAAGTCGTGTGTTGCCGGCACCAGATTTTTAAAATTTATTTTGATTCGCTTTTTATTCCTCGAGGTATAATTAAAATGTAATAAATAATGCAGATTAGATTAGACACAAAAAACAATACTATAACAAGCCAATATCAATATTAAAGCAAAGTATATTAAAAAAAAAATGGTCATGCATAACTTTAAATTCTTACCTTTATGTTGAAAGATTCAATAGGGCCTTCTTTCTTCCTGCCATTTTCTTTTGATACTGGCTATATTTCGAATCGAAAAGAAATAATAAAATAAAAGTGCCGTTAAGAAACTTAAATAAATAATAATTTTCACATTTATAACACATTGTGCACACATTCAAAATAAGTTTAACCACTCGACGCGGACCCGAACCGAACAAGAGTGAAAGTGAATCTAAGTGAAGATGAAGAGACAGTTGTGTTTAGGGAGGCTGATTTGACTCTGACTTGAAAGGTGGCTCCTGATTGGCTGAGGGGGCAACCACCGAACTCAAAACACCTCATTGAAATAATATCATGTCTCATTTATCTCAACTACAGTCTCCTTACACAGGCGTTTATTAAAATAAATTATTAATTAAAGCAATTTATGTAAATATTGTTAAAATAGTATTTTAATTTGTTATTTTCAGGGAAAAAGCATAGGATCCTTACTAACGGATTGAAATTTATAATAATTTTCAATTAGTATTTTTGTTTTAATATTATTTAAGTTTTGATACATAATCATATATATATACATAATATATAAGTTTAATTTAAAAAATAAATTACTTAAAAAGTCAATAAGGTAGTGATACCATAATAGTTCCATACAGCAACACAATTATAAACAGAGCAATCTACGAGAACTTTTTTTTATATATTCTTATTTTAAAATAAAAGTTAACCGGATACATGTAAACCTAATAAAAATTTTTTGGGTTCTTTTAAACTAGAACAAATGATCCACATATATTTATATATATATATATATATATATATATATATATATATATATATATATATATATATATAGCAATAAAGACGCGACAGGAACCTTGGAAATTGCAAAAGGCCGAAACGTTGAGGAGATAAAAGAAAAAGATTGTTGAGGGAAAAATATGGATCATTTGTTTTATATAAAAAAAAAAAAAAACTCAAATCACTCAAATAAATACTTAAATAATAAAAGTTAATAAACAATAATTAACACTGTAACAATTCACTTAAATAATAACACAGAGAGAGTAGACCTAACCGCACAGAGACCAGATGTCGACTAAATGTTAATATAGAAGACAGACAGACAGATGGTCATATTGGCAAAATGTAAACATTCTATAATTTAATTATCAAGTTGTTGGCTCTGAGTACATCGAAGGGAACAGCCTAATTAGATCTTTGTTTACTTTGGTTCGCTCTTCCGGCAAGTTTTTATATTTTAGATTTTTCCTTTCACTTATTATTGTAATTTTATCCTACCTTTGTGTTATCATCTGATTATTTAACATACTGGTCTATCTTTGTACAGCATTATGTAAGTATAGTTTATTATTGTATATATTGCAAATAGGATTAAAATTAAAATTAAATAAAAAATAAGACGAGGTTTTAACAATTAGAATTATTACATAACGCAGCAACTTATGTTATCATAAGTAATACTTTTTTGATAAAACATGGTATGCCTACTCTACCTACCTTACTTCCCCTCGCTTAAATCAAGTTTTAAATAAATACAGATAATAAAATATAATAATAGTCATATATGTGTTTGTGTTTGTCGGAAACGTTTCATAAAGTTAGAATCGGTCATAGTTACTCCAAGAGATTTGAGGTGCGGTCCGGTTTGAAACAGGGTGACTCCCTTTCACCTGTTTGTTTAATATAGCTTTAGAATATGTCATAGAAAAGGTGTAATAAGGTTAAGAATATGAAGTAAGGTGTGAATAGAAAATGTGTACCAAGAAAGGCTTAAATATGGGGACAAGATTCCGGTCTTGAGGTATGCCGATGATTTGGTATTGCTAAGTGAAGACACGTAAACCATACAGCTAAATACAAGGGTGTTAATAAAAACCGGTAAACAAATAGGACTCGAATTAAATACCGATAAGACGAAATATATGATTAGTAGCAGAAACGGTGGCGATCTTGGTGATATTGATATCAGAGCATACTTTTGAACACGTAGAGAAATTCAAGTATTTAGGTTAATGATAACAAGAAAAAATGAAATCCAGGAAGAAATAAAGTCCCGGTTAAAGGTGGGAAATGCGTGTTATTATTCCGTTGCTAAATTACTTAGCTCGCGGCTTCTATCTAAAAACTTTAAAGTTAGAATTTATAAAACTATTATTCTTCCGACGGTTCTTTACGGATGTGAAACGTGGCCGCTTACTTTGAAGGATGAACTTGAGGATGAGCTTAAGGTTTTCTAAACTAAGGTACTGCGTAAAATATTTGGCCCGAAGGGAGATGAGGCCACTGGGGAGTTTAGAAGGTTACACAGCGCGGAATTGCGGAACTTGTATCCTGTGAATATAATTGAGTTGATAGCGTGGGGCGAGTAAAATTGTTGGGCTCGGTGAGGAACGGATTCCGAGAAAGTTGGTATTTGCTGATCCGACTGGTAGGCGTCCGAAAGGTAGGCCGAAGCGTCGATGGGAGGATTGCGTTAAGGCTAATCCTGGGGGCTTGGGCTTGAACGGAGAACATTGGACGATTCTGTGTAGACGGAATATGGTGGTATCGGCATCGAACCTTCGGGTTCGCTAAGCCTATTATTATTATTAATAGTCATATAACTAAATAAATGCCAAATGCTTCGTCTACTGGTGACAGGAAACTGCTCTTAGAAAGCGATTACTACAAAACACTCGAAAAACGTTCAAAACTCCCTCTTTGCTACAAAAACTCATTTGTATAACCATTATCAGGCCTATGAAGCTATGGTCAATGCAAATGGGGGTCTACTAAGCCATCAAATTGCTCTCACAATCGAAAACCTTCAAAAAATTCTCAATACTCTTTACTTTGTTTTCTGATACAATCATCCATAAACACTTAAATATCCTATTAGTTGAACACCTAGGTCTATATACATATATTTCTTTTCATTCCGAATTCTCTGCCCACCCAAAAGCCCACAATATCTATGACCTCTACCGACATCTATCATCTATTCCTGACAATCCACCAAGGCGACTTTAAAGAAGATCCTACCATAAATTAGATATTGAATTGCTACTAATTTAGGGTAGTTTCTTCACAGGACTATCGTGTTTTAGTCAAATATTAATCTCATATAATCATAGTATTCAATCAATACAGTAATAATATTTTAATGAATTTAAAAAAATCCGTAGGAAATTTATGAGACGTTGATTTCCAAAAGTAGTACTAAATCCATTCTAGGAAGTTTTAAAAATATAGAAATATATTATTAAACCAGGTAATTCGATTCTTTTTGAATTTGAATCCAGAATTAATTGTTTACTATATTAAGTAATAGTATGAAATGTTTTATTACGAAGTGGAACGAAACTAAATGTGTAATTAGCACATTTAGAAAATCATTGCATTTCTGAATCGCGTTGTCGAAGGACTCGAGTGCTCATTAGATAAAATTAAATAGAAGACTTAGATAAAACTGAATGATTAGAAATCAAATACGGCAAAATATGAATTTCGTAAGAAATATTCTTAAGTACCTTTTGGAAATTATGTGCGTAACTGATATTTCATATTTAATTCAAATATTCACCTACGATGTTATATTACAACAAAATAACTTTTAACTAAAAGCAATAATCCACTTGAGCCATTTTTTAATTTTTTTTCTCAAAAACAGTTTGATTCAACTACATTGGAATATATATTAGTGGGACTAAATATCATCTAGGTTTCGTTATCTCTGAAATAGACAGATTATTTAATTTTCCTTGTCGATGTCAATAATATTAAATACACTTTTAACCGACATAGATATTATTTTCATTGGATAAGTCTGACAGAGCTTAAATGGCGATACATTTTCAAAAGTTCTTCCTTCAACCCAATAAAGGTTGCTGTAACTTCTTAAATATAAAATTGAGAATCATGCAACATTTTCTTCTTCATTCGATTTACTACAAACACACCATTTCGCTGATACTCCTGATGGTCATTTAGAGAATCGGGATCCTGAAAACGCGCATTTGCGCTGAAAACTTGGGGTGAAAAGGGGAGAGAAAGGATGGAAGGGGGAACGAGGGATTAAGTTTTTAATTAAAAAGGATTTGGTCGCCCGCGGGAGTGGATCAAACGCCTTCCCATAAATTAAAGGAGAAACTCGATACCATTTTTACTAATTTATTATTTCTAATTAGCCAGAGCGAAATTAGCAGGGTAAAATAGACCACGACAAGTCATGGAGGCTCTTCAACTCACAAGGGGAGGAGTCCCAATGTCACACACCAATTTTTATGATTTTTTTTTTTAACTTACACTATACATTAAACCATTAGACTCCAGTTTCAGTTCCCCAGGAGTCACGTGAAAAAATGGGAAAGTTTGTGCGCGAAAAACACGTTTTATTTCCTATCTCTGGTTCCAGTGAAGGCAGAGAAATAGGTTTTTGTCAAAATTACACTATTTCAAAGCGAAATATTAAAACAAAATTAGGCATTTAGAATATTTAAGGTTTGTGCTCGGTAATAACCCAAAAAAAATATAAATAATCTCATCAAAAGAGTACTTTTAATAAGGATTGTTTCGGGTTCCCGAAAAGAGAAATTAACGTTGACCGCAATGCCACCTAGCGGGCTGTTGAATTAATTATAGCGCCCCTAGCGGCCGACAAGATAAACAGAAGTGGCAGGTCCTGGCTGGTTGTGCCAGAGTCTGCTCTAGTTTTTTTTCTTCCTGTAGCACCACCTTTTACCATGGAGAAGAGAATTTAGAAGATCCCCTGGCCAAAGGGGAGGCGGAGAGGAGGAGAGAAGAACAGGTTCACCTTCCAGAGCATCTTCACCATCTCAGAGATCACCACTTAAGTTAGTCACATGTTTTAAAATCTGCAATAGTACTAATTAGCCCGATTAACTCCCAATAAACACAAATTCAAATTTACCATGTTTTTTTTTTGTAATATAATTCATTTTTCACCATTTTGTGTTTTTTTTTATCTAGGTCCAGCCTTCTTTCTTTTAGTTATATTTTTTCATACAGTCCACTTATATACCACTAAAGGAGTTAAGGATCTTAAGATTTAGTTGGAGATGATTACTCTAAACAAGGATTCTTAAGAACTGTGTTCCTCACTCCTAAAAAGAAATCTTAATCTGAGCACAGTTTTTATGAAACTTTATTAAAAGTACTGGTTTGAAGAGGTTATTTATATTTACATTTAGAGGTTATTACCAAGCATAAAACTCAAATATTTTAATGTATAAATTTTTTAATTATTCTACTCTGAAGTGGGGTTATTTTGACTCCAAACACATTTTTCTATCTTCATTACAACAAGAGATATTAAATAAAATGTGTTATTCGCGCACACTTTCCGATTTTTTTACGCGATTCCTAGGGAGTGTAATATTTTGCAGAGCCTGGTTTTAGTGTCTACTTTTGCCATATGAAATGCCATCAAACTCAGTGCGACACATTTGTCACCCTCTGGCTGTCAGTATAAATACATAGATTGGTTGGTACAGTAGCTAGAAGGAACAGTGCTCTGCAATGAAGTAATTAGGAAAGATCACGCTCAGCCGACTCACATTTTTCCAATATTTGAGTACCCACGTTTGAAGGGTGAGTCGGCCACAGGGAAAATATCGGTAAATTCAATTTCTGTTGTTTTACTTTCACTTAACTATATATGAAATATATAGCTAAGTGAAGTATATTCCATTGTTGAAGCATGATTATGAGAACAATAAATTCTCGAAACGTTGCATAAATAAAATTGTTTATTCATTGACTGAAACCTGAGAACAGGAGAAAAAAAAAAAAAAAAAAAAAAAAATATATATATATATATATATATACTTAGCAAAAAAGAAATCACAACACAAGTTGTTATTAATCCCCTCTTCCAACTGGAATAGAGACAATCCAACTACCACACACACATGAACATTCAGACCTTTATACAGACTTGGGACAAAACTCACTCTGGGAAGCAGTATTCCGATCGTACAAGGAAGGCAGAAGCTAGATTAGCTAGATCAGTGAAGGCCGAGGAAGAGAGGACGAAATGCCTGGAATAAAGTTTTCTAATCTCCGTTCATATTGGATGATCAAGAGCTGAGGGCTGAGTGCTGAGTGAGTGGGCAGCTTCAGATCTATCCAGCTCCAATATCTTCTCATCTCCCTGTCTCCAACTTTATTCAAAACTATTCCAATCGATCAGTTCTCATTATTCCACGGTTCTTATTCCATTCGACCTGTTCTTCCCTAGCTATTTCTGTCCAACTGGTACAAAAATTTGTTATACAAAATTTACCACCTGTTAGCTCAAAAACTATTTATATGTAATCGTATTTTTATTTTTCAAAGCCCCTGAAACAATATGAGATAATAATGAAGGAGTTTTAGTTGGCCGTTGACTGTACGGTGGACACAGTACGACATTGATAGAGAACGCTTATTATATATGTGTGCCGACGTTTCAGCATACACTGTGGGTCTTCATCAGTGCTGGGTCAATGAGAGATTCCCAAAAGAGCGGAAGTCAGCCCTGATGAAGGCACAGAATTTTGGCCGAAACGTCGGCACACAAATATGATGTGTTCCTTCTTAGATCGTTTCATTGTGTACGCTGCCGGCTGGTAAGGAGAGGATAATAGACCGGACGGCCGGCGACCGGACATGTTTGCAATGGCTATTAGTGTTTCATTCATTAATGACCGCATCCCCAAAAAACTCCTCCATCATGTAAGACAAAACGCTGCAAATGATTACAAATAGGTTTATTATTTCCAAATAACAATATTAGGGTATAACTGTTTACATAGCTAAGTAATATGAAAAGCAATTAATAATTCAAAGAAAATGGTATATCACCTCTGCTAATTTAAAAACGCTATCTCTCTGCAATTTCCGAACTGATTTAAATCATTCTTTTTTCGTTTTGTAGAATATTGAGTTCTCTGTCGAATAACACTTTTACTTTCACTCACCTATATATGAAATATATAGTAAGGGGAAGTATTGCCATCGTGAAAATTTTTGAATTCGAGTTCTCACCGGAACACACGTTTTAGGGTCCCCTGAGTCGAAATGACCAAGTCACGAAATAAGGTCTGCGTGTGTGTGTGTGTGTGTGTGTGTCCGTATGTGGTAAGTCTAGCAAAAAAACTAACAGTCGTGTAAAACTGTAATTTTATATTTAAGACTACTATACGCCAGAGATGTTACAGCAACTTTTTCATCAAAATAAGCTGACAAAAGAACAACTATATGCCATGCAATTTGGACCTTTTTACGATTTTATCAAAAACGGCTCTAACGATTTTGATTAAACTCGCTACATGGGTGTAAAATTGAATGTGGTTTAATATAGTGTAGGTTTCAGTGCCATTAAAATAGTCCCAAAGGGCTCTTAAATGCCGATATTTTAAACTTTCTTCCTCTTAAGTACCTTAAATTTTGTAAATTTAAAGAAATTAGGCATACCATGTTGTTAGCATTGATAAATAACAGCTAAATTTGCAAGTTGATTTAATTTCAACTAAAGGAGAACAGAATTATTTAGCCCTGGAGCGATTCTGAAGACTCATTGAAATGTCAATGTCTCGCCGAACATTGAAAAAAATCCTATCGGCTGAGTATGATAACGGCCTTCGGTGACTATCACTTACTTGCACGTTCGTTGGCTTCGAAGCGGGACGGATCTCCTGTAACGGGGTATTTTTTTAAAGACTCTATGGATCATTAGTTTTTATTTTATTTTTTTGTATGACATTTTCACAAGCATAGAATTAGTTAATTTCCTAAAAAAAATACTCAGCATTACATAACGTAGGTAAAATGGATTCTCATGATTTTTTAACAGTGATAAATAGAGAAGCTATTTTTCCATTATGAGAGCCAGGTGGCCGAGCTAGGCGAGACGATATTAATTACCTGCTAATTGGGCTCTGATCACCTGCCCTCGCTGTATAAACCAATCTTCACCTTTGTAATAACAAAACATTATTTGTATTTAATTATTCATAGAATTTATTTAAAACTGAAATAATCACAAAACATTTACCTATGTACCTTTATGTAAGATATAATAAAAATAAAATTGCGTTCCATTATTTTAGTATGAACCAACGCAAGAACCATTTTACTATTTACAAAAACAATAAATATCATTAAATTAAAATGATAATTTTTTATAATAAACTCAAATCCTACACTTACTTTTATTAAATTAAAAAAATCTGGTGCGGTCAACAGACGACTATCACGTATTGTAAAATCAATTTAAGAATTATTAAATAAATATAGAGTTGAACCTAGTTTAAAGAATTAGATTCAGTTTTGTAGGAAGCATATGTTTTCTATTATATAATATAATAATAGAAATAATATTGGGTTGTGTCACATGAAATGTCCGTTTTCAAGATAAAGGATTTTTATTAAAAATACGATATGAAAACAAGATCATTTTATTCCAAGTATTAACCTTCTTTTTCTACACATTTTTCCCAACGTGACACCAACTTTTTTATTCCCGAACTGAAAAACTCTCATCTTTGAAGTGAAACAAAATCTGAAAACGCACTTTTCACTTGATCATCAATTTCAAAAAGTTTTCCTTTGACGAAGTTGTCTAAAATCCTGAACAGGTGGTAATCTGTTGAAGACATGTCGAGGAAATATGGTTTGTGCGGAAGAACTTCTTAGCCCAGTTCTTTCAATTTTTGTACGGTATGTTTTAAAACACGGGGTCTTGCTGCCGCTCAGTGAGATCATGAAGTAACCATGTATCGAGCTTTTTTACTTTCCCAATACACTTTAAATGTCTGGAAACGGTAGATGCACTTGCATTTAGTTGTGCTGAGAGTCCTTTAACTGGTTGAGAGTCCTTCTACTGCATGTTTGAGGACATAGTTGTCTATTACGGACGGAGGTCTTCCTCGGGGCAAGTTTTCCAAGTCGGTATCCCCAGCTGAACACTTAGCAAACCAACGGCGAATGGTCCGTTCATTAACACTGCCTTCCCCAAACGTCTTGCAAATATTTCTAGCAACCTCAGCTGCTGAATGGCCGAGTTTAAACCCGTACAAAAATATTACTCGAAAATCGCGTGTAAAGAAAAAATTTAAGACTCCCGCTATAGCATCGTCCGATCAATAAACAAACAAGCAGAACGCTATTTCTGAACCGATTTCAATGATTCTTTTCTCGTTTTGTAGGTATTTTCAATTATCAGTAATTATAAAATAAATATTGTGGTATTTATTTATTCATTTGGCCAAATGGATTTTTTAATTCCGTTTTTCGGGTTCTACGTATCTTGAAACGCAAGCTCTTAAATTTTAATGGGGGGAGAAGAAGGAAATTGTTTTTGTTTTTTTTGTTTTTTTGTCGATAACAAAGGTTCATTATTGAAAATAAAAAAAAAAGACGTTAAAAAAATTTATTATCTAAAGTATGTGATTTCAGATTCCTAAGTGTTTTAGTTTTTGGGTTAGACTTATCACACACACACACACGGATTATTTTGCCAGTGCATTACATTATACAACATATTATGTTTGGAAAACTTTTTTTCTAAAATATCTAGCTTTCCGACGCAATATATCATACATATATATTGCGACAAACTGGAGGGCTGTAGGGTCATGGGGTATATATATATATATATATATATATATATATATATATATATATATATATATATATATATATATATATATATATATATATTTTGCAACAAATATATCTTATATATAACTCTGGGTGGTGTAGAAAATACAGAATGAGAGAAAAAGAAGAGGGAAAAGGAGAAGATCAGTTTCAGAGGGATTCCCTTGCAAAGGAATCGTTTGCAACCGGACACCCGCCTCGAGCTTTTAGTCAACAAGGTGGGACCATTGTATCTAACACTATCAGAAAAACATCTGGTGCGCCTAACCACATCATTTGATTACCTCTTTTATTTAAATCAACTTTTGAATAAACTTAAAGTTGAAGAAATAACAATAGACATTATTAATTTCAACAATAACTCTTTTCTCTTTCACTTACCTATATAGGAAATATATAGTAAGGGAAAGTATTGCGATCGTGAAAGTATTTTCGAATTCTAGTTTTCAAAGGAAATACAAGTTTTAGGGTTCCCTGCGTCCAAATGACCAAGTCCCGCAAAAAGATCTGTTTGAGTGTGTGTGTGGTAAGTCCAGTGCAAAAACGAAAAGTTCTATAAAACTAAAATTTCATATTTAAGACAACTACGGCCGAGATGTTACGGCAACTTTTTCATCAAAATAAACTGACCAGAAGAGCCACTTTATATCTTGCAAGTCCCGTAAAAATGTCAGAATGTGGTGAGTCTCACGAAACTGAAATTTCACAATTGGGTCAGCTATAGGCTTTAGATATTACAGAAAAATTTTGATCAAAATCGACAGACCAGAAGAGCGACCTTATATTATCCAATTTGCACCTTGACCGAATAACCATTTTTAAAGATAAACTTTAAAAATACAGTGGCTTGACTGGTTTGTCGCACTTGGTTAAAAGGTTGCTGTAGCATCTCTGGTAAATACCTCACTGAATAATGAAATATAATTTGTAAGTGTAAGTAAAACTTGCAAATTATTACTAAGGTGCTTTATTATTTCCATAGGAAAATATTAGGCAATAACAATTTATATACATAGCTGTTTAGGCAACCAACTTTAGGTGTAAGATGGATAACCCAATTATTTTATTCGCTATTTAAATCCTAGGTATGCTAGAACACAAATTTTGAGGTTGAGGGTAAATTAAAAAAAAAAAAAAAAATTCCTCAAGGTTCATTGATCCTAAATCTCTGCAAATATCTTCAAATCATGAGTATCAAACATATATATATATATATATATTATATATATATATATATATATATATATATATATATATATATATATATATATATATAGGTCAAATTTCAATTCGTTTTCCGTTTCATTTTAATTTAATCGCGATGTAATGATTCTTCGATATTCTCTTATCGTAAAATAAAAAATCTGGTGCGCGCAACACACAACTTTCACTTACCTCCGTTATTCATATCAATTTAAGAATTTTCCAACAAATTTAAAAACGAAAATAAAGACTTATTTACATTAGATTTTAATAGAAACAGGTGTTTTATTAAATAATCTATTAAATTATTATCTAAAATAATCAGTTAGTTTTATCGGCTTTTCATCTCTGTCGATTATCTTTTAACAAGCTTGTGCATAAGATAATATTTTTTTTTTAAATTTAGCTTTCCAACGGTATATTTTACATCTATATTACTGTTCTTAAGTTAAATAATAAAAAATTGCGTTAACAAAATTATTTTTGCCGTTATCTTCTTTAGTTAGTTATCGAATTCGTTGGACTTATATATTTAACTGTTTTTCAGATTTGCTAATCAGATGATATGGTTAATTTAATAAAAAATACAAAACTAAAAGTACTTTAAAGGAAGAAATTTTGAAATTCAGTGAAACCTTGATGAGTTTTTATCAAGATCGTTAGAGCTGTTTTTGAGAAAACCGTAAAATGCTGCAAAATGCATAGTGTTAAGTGGCTCTTCTGGTTAGGTGATTTTGATGAAAAAGGTTCTGTAACATTTCGGGCGTATAGTTGTCTTAAATATGAAATTTCAGTTTCGTACGACTTATGGTTTTTCCGCTAGGACACACAGACACACGGACCTTTTGGCGGGATTTGGTCATTTGGACTCAGGGGACCCTAAAACGTGTATTTCCCATAAAAACTGAAATTTCAAAATTGCCGTGATTGCAATACTTTCACTTACTATATATTATATAAATAGGTAAGTGAAAATAATAACTGAGGTTGCAATTGAAATATTTTTAATCGGCCACCATTTTAGAAAAATCCTGCACATGTCAACATCGAGGTACTAATCATTTTCGTATGATGAGGTAGTTTTGGCGGCCTGTCATAGTGTGGTCATCTTGACATGGATTATGAGGTTATAATCCCGAACACTAACTGATTGTTGTAGATGACAATATTTATTTATTTGTAACATAAAGGCTTTTCAACTATAGAGGTTATTTTAGCCCTAAACTAATAATGCAGATACAATATAATAAAAGTAATAATACGTAGATGACAATATACTAGATTATTTAATAAAACACGTGTTTCTATTGAAATTCAATTTAATTAATTGTTCAACAAATTATTTTTATCTCTACGTGTATTTAAAAAAATTTAACTTGACTTTAACAACGGAGGTAAGTGAAAGTTGTGTGTTGCGCGCACCAGATTTTTGTCTTTTGTTTGCTAGACGATTTCTATCCATCTTGAAACGTAAAAGGTCTCTCAGTTTCAGGGGAACGGAATAATGTTTCGATACAAGAGTCCATTATGGAAACAATAAACCGAAATAGATGAGCTCGTGCTGTTGGAAAGATTTCTTCATCGATGATCCTTGGTTTCTGGTCTCGGATGGAACAAAGAAACTAAAACAATGTCGACCGTGGTGATGACAGTAGCCATAGCCTGCGCAGTGAGGGGGACCGCTTAGACCCGCTCGCAGCCTACAGACCACCACCACCACTCACTAAAGAGGTTACGGTGGAAGGTGACGAAGCACTAAGTGAGTTGGGCCAGGACACCGTAGTGCCTATTAGCCCCCTAATATATTGGACCACCGCCACCTCTCGGGTCCTCAGGGGGCCGCTTCACGCTAAATGCACTCTTCGACCGATTTAGAGTTTTTTGCAGAAACCAAGAATCGTAAGGTGACGTTATATATAGGTAGGGAAGAGTATGAGATACTTGAGACCAAAAATATTTTTTTTATAACTCTTTACCAAAAACGTGTTTAAATCTCTTTGACTCTACATATTCTAATTTTATACTCATTACATTAAAATAAATTAGACTTTTTTTACTATTACAATCAGTCGGACAGAGATCTGGAGAGTATACCAAGGATACCATATAATAACAGAGGATACCAAGCTCCAATAATATTCCTGCCATCGCAGGTGAGGCGTTGCCATGAGCCTCTTCAGATTGACCAAAGCTGGCTTCTATTATTATTTGGTTGTTTCACATGAAATGTCCGTTTTTATAGTTTCTGAAATACATAAAGGATTTTGCAGGTCTCTGTTGTTTTCTTCCGAATGTTTACATATTTAAAGTTAACAGTTACTAATCATCTACCTTTGTATTATAAACATTAGCTTCCCAATCAATTACCCACTTTTTAGTATACCTCCAAATATGAACATGGAAACACGCGATTTTCGAATAATATTTGTGTACGAGTTCAAACTCGGCCATTCAGCAGCTGAGGCCGCTAGAAATATCTGGAAGGCGTTTGGGGAAGGGAGTGTTAATGAACGGACCATTCGCCGTTGGTTTGCTAAGTTTTCAGCTGGGGATACCGACTTTGACGGTATACTCCGTCGGTAATAGACAACGATGTCCTCAAACATATAGTAGAAGGAAACCCCTACCAAACAGTTAATGGACTCTCAGCACAATTAAATGCAAGTGCATTTACCGTTTCCAGAAATTTAAAGTTTATTGGGAAAGTAAAAAAGCTCGATGTATGGGTACCTCATGATTTCATTAAGCGGCAGCAAGACCCCATGATTCAAAACATGCCGTGCAAAAATTGAAAAAAACTGAGCTACGAAGTTCTTCCGCACCCACCATATTCTCCCGACTTGTCTCCAACAGATTACCACCTGTTCAGGAATTTAGACAACTTCGTCAAAGGAAGTGTTTCACTTCACTTCAAAGCTCAGAGTTTTTCAGTTCGGGGATAAAAAAGTTGTTACCACGTTGGGAAAAATGTGTAGAAAAAAAAAGTAAATACTTCGAATAAAATTATTTTCTTTTCATGTCGTATTTTTAATAAAAATACTTTACCTTGAAAACGGACATTTCATGTGACACAACCCAATATTATTCCGAATTGACTCATTATGATGCTAAGGTCATTGTAATTTCAATACTAGATTCCTTACACATTTATTTATATTTTTATCTTTTACATTTTCACATCCTCTAATAGTACTTACCTATTAGAGATATATATAGAAACGAAAAGTATTTTAAGATCGCGAAAATTTCCAGTTTGCAACGAAAATGCACGTTGTAGGGTCTCCTGAGTCCTACCAACCAAGCCCTAAAAAGGTTCCTGTGTGTGTGTGTGTGTGTGTGAGTGTGTGTGTGTGTGTGTGTGTGTGTGTGTGTGTGTGTGTGTGTGTGTGTGTGTGTGTGTGTGGTAAGCCTAGCACAAAAATGAAAAGTCGTAGAAAACCGAAATTCCACCTTTTAGTATTTTGTAGATTCTATATAAATAAATGTTCATTCGTCACCTTGTTGTCATTGATAAAAAACAAACAATTATATAATTTGAACGAATACGATATCCAACTGAAAAAATAAAAAGCAAAACTTTTTTGAGTGCAATCTTTGTGTTTTGAAGATAAAAACAGTACTGTGGACGTATAATATACCGCTGGAAAACTAACGATTTTAGGAAAATGTTATATTTTTCACAAAATTATAAAAGTTAATAGAGAATAATGAAAAGCCGATAGAACTAACTGATTATATAAAACAATACAGGTAATAAATAAATCTTTTAATGAAACACATGTTTCTATAGAAATTTAATTTAATTTATTTATTTCACTTACAATATAAAGTAAGGGAAAGTATTGCGATCGTGAAAATTTTCGAATTCCAGTTTTCAACGGAAATACACGTTTCAGGGTCCCCTGAGTCCAAATAACCAAGTCCCGCAAAAAGGTCTGTGTGTGTATGGTAACTTCCGGTCGGAAACGGTAATTCCCATGAAACTGAAATTTCATATTTAGGACAAATATACGCCCGAGATGTTACAAAACCTTTTTCATCAAAATGAGCTTACCAGAAGAGCCACGTTATACCATGCAATTTGCACCTTTTTTTGATTTTCTCAAAAACGGTTCCGACGATTTTGATTAAACTCGCTATGTCGATGTAAAATTTAATGGACTTTTATATCATTTAGGTTTCATCCGGATAAAAATGGTCTGACAGGGCTTAAATGCCAATATTTTAAATGTTCTGTCTCTAAAGTACCTTTAATTTTGTTGATTCTATAAAAATAACAATATTATCTTGTTAACGCTGATGAAAAACAGGGAAATATATAAATTGAATAAATTCGATACCCAACTTAAGGAGAAAACAGAAAAAATATTTTTTTTTGCAATTTTTCGTTTTTGAACATAAGAGCAGTAATATACATGTATAATATACCGTTGGAAAGCTAAAGATTTTAGAAAAGATATTATCTCACACACAAGCTTTTAAAAGTTAGTAGGGAGTGATGAAAAGCCGATAAAACTAAGTGATTATTTTAGATAATAATATAATAGATTTTTTAATAAAACACATGTTCCTATATAAATTCAATTTAATTAATTCTTTAATGGTTTCACGTATTTTTATCTCTAACTGTTTTTGAGAATTCTTTCATTGATTTTAAAAATAGAAGTAAGTGAAAGCCGTTTGTTGCCCGCACTAGATTTTAAAAAAAATAATATTTGATGTTATAATCCAAATTAAAAAAAAAAATATTTCCTGAACTCCATATCTAAATACTTTCGTGAACTCTCACATTAACTCGCTCTTACAAATTTTCACCTATCTCTTCTTCAACTGTGTAGCCTTAAAAGAAAAAAAAAAAATCGATAGCCGAATTTCTAGAGCGGTATCTAGAAGTTCGGCTCCCGATTTGAGGATGAAATTCTCACAGACTTTAGACGGTAGTAAAGATTAAGCCATTCGTATTTATTTAGTATATAAATATTATCATATTATAGGCAAGGCATTTATTTATTTAAGCGAGGAAGAGAAAGGGACAATCGTTTACACCTACTGGGATTTTTTAAATTTAATTATAACTTATAATAGATTAGATGAGACAATAGAAATCAGTAGTAGTGTGGTCCCAAGTTTGCAGTAATTGGGAAAAAAAAAAAAAAAAAAAAAAAAAAAAAAAATCTATAATAATTCAAACTGTTGAAACCAATATTCTAAAATTGAAGACAAACCTAATTAGGATGTTTACATGCCTGCTCACTTAATATCCTCGTAGCCAATAACTTCCTAATCAAATTATAGAATGTTTACATTTTGCAATATGGCTGTCTCCCTTCTTTCTGCCTTAACACCAATTAGTTGAGAACTGGTCACTGTGCGGTAATGTCTACTCTCTGTTCGTTATTTTATAAATAAATTGTTACAGTGTTAATTAATTTTACATTATTCAGTTTACTTTTATTTTAAAATAATATTTTATAAAAAAAGTTATCTTATAGTGCTTAGTTTATAATTCAGTTGCTATATGAAACTATTCGGGTATCACCTCCATATTAATTTTTTTTTTTTTTTTTAATCAAACTTATGTATGTATATATTACCTTTCATAAATATATGATTAGTTTATATATATATATATATATATATATATATATATATATATATATATAATATATATGTATAAACTAAGAATATACATATATTCATGTGTCAAAATATAAATAATATGAAAAAGGAAATATTAATTGAAAACTATTATAAATTTTAATCTATTAATAAGGTATGAATATGCATTTTCCCCTAAGAATAATAAATTAAAAATACTCATTCAACCGTATAGACATAAATTGCATTAATTAATAATATGTTTTATAAATACCTGAGATCTTTATCTTCTTTTAGATTCAATCTTGTTCGGTTCGGGTCCGTGTCGAGTGGTTAACTTTATTTAGATTGTGTGAAAAATGTGAAAATAATGATTTATTTAAGCTTCTTAATTCCGTGTCATTTTATTAGTTATTTTCGTTTCGAAATATGTTTTAAAGAAAAAGACAGGCAGTGGTAAACTTGAAGATAGAAGGCCATATTGAAATCTTTCGACATAAAGGTAAGAATTTAAAATTATGCATGATAATAATTGTTTTTTTTTTTAGGAATGTTCTTTAACATAATTTATGATATTATTCCCTAAATGACTGTTGACAATGTTAATGACTTATTTGAAATATAATCAATTATATTTCAATTATGAATAATTATGAATTATATACCACAGTTCTTGTGTCTAATCTGCATTATTATTGACTTTATCATTATTGGCAGTATATATTGTATGAATGTGTACTACATCTCTATTACTACTGTTCATTATGCAACAAATTGTAATATTTCTCAATAAAAAAAAAAAAAAAAAAAAAAAATCTGCATTATTAATTTCCTTTTAGTTATTACTAGGAAAAAGCCAATTAAAAACATAATAATGTATATTAATATAATTTATAGACCATGAAATTTTAACTGTATCATTATCATTATATTTTTATTATCATATTAATAAACATATTTATTAGATTTATGGAATAATAAACAGATGATACATCTGGAAATTTGGTTATATAAATATTCGGGTATGCATTCAAAATTTTACATTTGAAAATGAAATATTTGAACAGTTCCAAGTAAGAGAATATTTCTGATTATAGGAAAATTAACAAAAAAAAACTTGAGCCAGAGCTGTGCACTCTATATATTAATTCTCATCTCAAACCCTATTATAACTGTATATTATTTTATATATTTAAAAATATATAATTTTATCATATTTTTTTAAATAAAAGTGGTGTTGAAGCTTGGCCTCCTCTATCACCTTCCGCCAATAGTCTCGGTACTTTGCAGATCTGGCAACATTGCTAATAGCGAAATTAAGAACCAACAAAGTCAGAACTAAAACTGTAATAGAATCTTAAAACCTATATAAGTTAATAAATATAAATATAAAAATTATACATTTTATATAAAATATTAACATATTTAGGAGAAAATATATTAATTCAAAACTTAGTTTAACTTACTGGCTCAATATAAGTGGTGGAACTGGCAACATTGCTAAAAGCTAAATTAAAAGCCACCAAAGCCAGCACATTTAACTTATTACATTCATCTCAAACCTTATTATATATTTATTTGAAATAGTTTTTCTAGTATTTTATTCTTAAAAGTGTTCGATCTGAATGTTTCATTGATTAAGGTATGTAAAATCTTACAATAAAACATTTAAAATTCAGTACCAGATAATTTTAAATATTTCAAAACTAGCGAAATTAAGAATCCGTCAAATGTTGAACTTTTCAACTAGCATCTTAAAGCCTACTATGTATTTATTTTAATATGTTGATTTTAAATAATTATTTTATCATGTTATTAATATTCGCTTGATTTAAATATTTTAGTTATAAAGTTATCTTTTTTACTTATTTAATAAATTAGGGTGATAAACGCCATGTTGAATTCAGTTCAGGTATAAATATTTTTCATTATTTCTCTTTACAAAATATACAGTGAGTGTAAAAAGTATTCGGAATCCACAACCATTCCGTAATTTACTTGCTTTTAATTTATTTTATATATGTTTTAAAGGTGACCAAATTTATTTAGAACGTGTGCAAAATGTGACATAAATGTGAAAAGAGTGGTTTATTTAAGTTTCTTAATGGCTCTGTAATTTTATTATTTATTTTCGTTTCGAAATATGTTTAAAAGAAAAAGACAGGCAGCCTTAAACTTGAAGATAGAAGGCTATATTGAGATCATTCGACATTAAGTTATGAATTTAAAATTATGCATGATAATTGTATTTATTTTTTTAAAGGTATTTTCTTCAACATAATTTATTATAATTCATAAATGACTGTTAAATATCTTAATGACTATTTTTGAAACATAATCAATTTACTTTCAATATGAATAATTTAATATGTAATGTAAGTTTCATTCTGATTGAAATAGTATGACAGGGCTTAAATGGCGATATTTTTTATTTTCTTATTTTAACGTACCTTTAATTTTTTAGATTTAAAACAAATTGTAACATCATCTAATTAGCATTGATAAATAACGGCTAAATATGCAAGTTGAGCGAATTTGATAAACAACTAAAAGAGAAAAATGCAAACATATTTTTTTAATGCATTTTTTTTTTTTAACTTAGGAACAGTAATATACATGTATAATATACCGTTGGAATGCTAAAGATTTAAAAAATAATAATATCTTATACACACCATTGTAAAAGTTAACGGAGAGTGATGAACAGCCGATAAAACAAACTGATTGCCGGAGATAATAATATAATAGATTGTTTGATAACACCGTTTTCTATTGAAATCCAATGTATATCATTCTTTAAAAACTTATTTTCGTTTCTAAATTTGTTTAAAAATTCTTAAATTGATATAAATATCAGAGGTAAGTGAAAGTTGTGTGTTGCGCGCACCAGATTTTTTTAATCTCTAGCTGTATTTGAATATTCTTTAATAGATTTTATCAACGGAGAGGTCGAGTGTTGCCTGCATCTGATTTTTTCCATTCTAATCTCATTAATAGTTCTCTCAAATATCACTTGTAGCTGGGTGGTTAGCATAACAGCCTCCCATGCCAAAGGTCACGGGTTCAAATCCGCAGGTGGTCCTAGGATTTTTTAATGGGAGTAAAAATCCTTAGTTATGCCGTCCTTCGGAGGGGACCTTAAAAGGTGGTCCCAAGTCTGTCCGATGTCAGGTACTCGTTAAAGATCCCTATCCTAATAAAACCTGGATAGGCAAAATTTAGGACTCCCACTGTAGCATCGTCCGACTAGCCATTGTAGCTTAAAGTGACGTTAAATAAATAAACAAAGTTCTCTCAAATATATATATATATATATATATATATATATATATATTTAGATACATAAACTATACACTCATTGTATTCCTTTTGTATACTTTAAACTATAATGATAACCAACAATAGGGGTCAAAACGTTGGCAGACAATAAATAGTTGTAACTACCTGTATTTATTACTTTCACTTACTATATATTGTAATGGAAAGTATTGCGAACGTGAAAATTTTCGAATTCCAGTTTTCAACGGAAAGACACATTTTAGGGTCCCCTGTGTCCAAATAACCAAGTCCCGCAAAAAGGTCTGTGTGCGTGTGTGTGTGTGTGTGTGTGTGTGGTAACTCTCGGGCGGTAAGTTCTATGAAACTGAAATTTCATATTTAAGACAACTATACGCCCGAGACGTTACAAAACCTTTTTCATCAAAATGAGCTTACCAGAAGAGCCACTTTATACCATGCATTTTGCACATTTTTTCGATTTTCTCAAAAACTGTTCCGACGATTTTGATTATGCTCGCCATATCGATGTAAAATTTAATGTGCTTTAATATCATCATTTTCATTAAATTGGTCTGACAGGGCTTAAATGCCGATATTTTAAAGCTTTAAGATATTTTCGTTCTCAAAAGTACCTTTAAATTTGTTGATTTTATAAAAATAACTAGATTATCTTGTTACCACTTATGAAAAACAGCTAAATATGCAAGTTGAGCGAATTTGAAAAGCAACTAAAGAAGAAAACAGAAAAAATATTTTTTTTTAATGCAATTTTTTGTTTTTGAACATAAGAGCAGTAATATACATGTATGATATACCGTTGGAAAGCTAAGGATTTTAGAAAAAATATCTTATACTCAACCTTTTAAAAGTTAATAGAGAGTAAAGAATAGAAGATAAAACTGATTATTTTAGATAATAATATAATAGATTTTTTAATAAAACACATGTTTCTATAGAAATTCCATTTAATTAATTCTTTAATAGTTTCACGTATTTTTATCTTTAACTGTATTTGAAAATTCTTTCTTTGATTTTAAAAATGGAGGTAAGTGAAAGTCGCGTGTTGCCCGCACCATATTTTAAAACTTGTAATGTATCATAATTATTTTTTCATAACAAACCAGAAAGATAAAGAAAATAATATGAATGTAATCTATTTGGAGCAACTCAAACAAAATCAATTATCTCAGATTGTTAGTTCAGATGCTATTAACATTTAGGTTATTTATAAGGAAGGGACGGTTGGGACTGGAGTGGTGGCGTGCGCTCACTCCATTTAGCCTCCATCGCTCCAGGCACGAAGGGCTCCCAACATCATCACTAACCTTCCTCCTCTATCAACCAACGCTAAGCATCATTATCATCATTATTTATATTTCACTTTCACCCGAATTGGTGTTTTTTGAACAAAATTCTCGTTTCTGTGCTAAGATAAAGGTACTTCGGTTTTGTAATTGTTTTTCTATATGGATTTTCTGCATCGGAATATAAAATTGTGTGTATATATACAAATATTACATCAGTATCTGAACTATTCATTCATGTGGCAATTGATTTGTGAATTTTAAATTATCGTTAACTTCAATGAGACTGTTACAGTTATATTGGTAAATAACCATATTAATATTATCTTACAAATTCCCGGTTAAAGTGGGAAATGCGTTTTATAATTCAGTTGCTAAATTACTTAGTTCGCGGCTTCTATCTAAAAACTTAAACGTTAGAATTTGTAAAACTATTATTCTACCGACGGTTCTATGCGGATGTGAAACGTTTTAAACGGCTTAAGGTTTTCGAAAATAAAGTATTACGCAAAATATTTAGTCCAAAGAGAGATTAGGCCACTGGGGAGTTTAGAAGGTTGCAAAACGCGGAATGCTGAGCTTGTACCCGGTAAATATAATCGAGTTGATAGCATCGCGGAGCCTTACAATAAGATTCCCAAATCTTACATCAAAGGGGAGATGAGGAAGGAGATTTGTACCCTTTATCACACACCACAACCACTACAAATACATACCAAGTAACATACTACAAGACGACAAATGCACATACGATGGAGACACACACAACTTTCGACACTTAATATACGAATGTAAACAATTAGACCACATACGAACAAAACTAATACAGAACGTTATACTGGAACACGGGACTTGTTCAGAAAACGAACAGTCTTATTACAAAATTTAAAAAAATATTTTATAAATTTCATAAAATCAATAGACTTTAATCAACTTAACATAGATTGTAAGAAGGCAGTTGAGGCTTCGTAATCTTGTTGTGCTTCATGATATTTTTATTTTTATAAATATATATTTATTTTTTGTTCAAATCTTGATGTGTATAATTAACATATTTAGGTATTTATCTATTTATGGTATCCACTTATGATATTTTCAATGTGTTATTTCTCTTCTCTTTTGTTTTATTTGTTGTTTAAAACATTTTAAAATGCTACAAACTTAATAATATCAGTAAATATAACATAGTATTACGTGTAGTGTGCCTACGTATTAGGCATGGAACATTAATTAATAACCTCTCCTTCTTAGGGGTTACCATAGAAGGAAAAGAAGAAAAAAAATAATACAAACATATATATATATATATATATATATATATATATATATATATATATATATATATATATATATATATATATATATATATAGTATATATTTAATGTTACCTTTCCTGATGGGAGAGTATTTGAGCTTGAAGACGCCTGGGCCGGGGGAGCTTCGGAGTACCTCCAGTGGCTTCTCGCTATCTTCCAGAGTTCGTTCTAAACAGAAAGTATACAATTCTGTATAAATACGATATTCAAAAATATTATAAATTTTAAATAAACTTAACTGAAACCATATAGACTTATCGGCTAAAATCAAATTCTTCGGACCAACACAGTACATTACCTAGGACTAAATGATATACGATCGAGAGAAAAAGGAATGCGGTTTTAACAAACGACTTGAAGAACTCAACTCTCTCATATAGAAATAGTCAAAACTGAAGTTTAAAATAAACTGCTTTGAAGTATATTTGACACCCCTCCATGAACCCTGGACCCCTCAGATTTTATGGTTCATCGAAAAAGGCTCACTAAAGCTACAATAATTTAAATCGAAGATTTCTATAAATATAATACAGCTCATTGCTAGGACAACAAACCCCTACATAAAACATAAAACAGATATAAACGACATGTCGCTAGCTGAAAAGCCTTTTATCTTTTCTTTAATAGATCCGGTCTTGCTGTAATATTTAAAGTAATATATTTATATTGTTAATATAATATATATCTTTATATTATTCATTTATTACTGTTTGTTTGTAGGTCGTCTTGTCATTTATTACTTCTGAACATAACTAAAGATGATATTGTAGTGAACTAATAATTTGTTATTTCTCTTGTTGAAATATAGTTCTCTATTACTTTCACTTACTATATATAGTAAGAGAAAGTATTGTGATCGTGAAAATTTTCGAATTCCAGTTTTCAACGGAAATGCACGTTTCAGAGTCCCCTGAGTCCAAATAACCAAGTCCCGCAAAAAAATCTGTGTGTGGTAACTCCCGGGCGGAAACGATAATTTCTATGAGACTGAAATTTCATATTTAAGACAACTATACACCCTAGACGTTACGAAACATTTTTTATTAAAATGAGCCAACCAGAAGAGCCACTTTATACTATGCATTCTCGAAAACGGTTCCGAGGATTTTGATCAACTCGCTATATCGATGTAAAATTTAATAGGCTTTAATATCATGTAGTTTTCATTCTGATTAAAATGGTGTGATGGGGCCTAAATGCTGATATTTTATATTTTCTTCTTCTAAAGTAGATTCTATAAAAATAACTATATTATCTTGTTAGCATTGATAAATAACAGCTAAATATGCAAGTTGTGCGAATTTAAAAAACAACTAAAGGAGAAAACTGAAAAAAAATATTTTTTTTAATGCAATTTTTTGTTTTTGAACATAAGAATAGTGATATATTATGTTATACTTAATGATATACCGTTGAAAAGAGAAATATTTCAGAAAAAATATTATCTCATACACAAACTTTTAAAAGTTAATAGAGAGTGATGAAAAGCCGATACAACTAACTGATTATTTTAGATAATAATATAATAGCTTTTTTAATAAAACACGTGTTTCTATATTAATTAAATTTATTTAATTCTTTAATGGTTTCACTAATTTTTATTTCTAACTGTATTTGAAAATTCTTTAAATGATTTTTAAAACGAAGGTTAGTGAAAGCCGTGTATTGCCCGCACGAGATATTCTTTATTTGTATGAAGATTAGCACAAAAGTTAATTAAGTTATGTTCATTCATATATTCGTTATTTGTAAATAAAAAAACTTAATAACAATTCAAAATGTATGAATGTGATCCTGTAGCAATATTATTATTGTCTATTATGACAAATTGTAATATATACAATTAAAAATTAATAATAATAATTGACAGTGCTTTTTGTTGTTATTTTCCCCTGGAACTGGGACCCTCACTTAACTATTAGCTTTGACATTTACAGGGGACATAACAATGTGTCCTTTTCGAAACCTAATCGACAGATCAAACTGGAGTTTAATCCGTAAACAGTTTAGAGCTTAGGTTGTATTAGCACCCAGCAGTCTATCTATCTAGGTTAATGGCTTGAAAACAGAACTAGTAACGTTCTAGGAGGTTCTTCAACTGGTGTTGTCTCGTTGCGGGGGCAGTTTGTTCACTTCGACGTTCTGCCTCGGTCCGCTAATAGGATGCTGGTAAAGTTAGGGGATAAACATTTAGAGGATAATACTATAATAGAAATAAAATCCGGTGCGGGCAACACAAGACTTCCACTTACCTCCGTTGTTAAAATCAATTTAAGAATTATCCAAAACAGAGATGAAAAAAGGTTAAAAAATCGATTGGGTTTTGATAGAAGCACCCATGTGTTTTATATATAATTTTGGCGAATTCCTAAGCCACTGGAATTTTTTCATATATTTTTATTGAAATTTACAACTGTATTTTGTAATACAACAAGTAAATATGCTGGTAATGATAAAATACATTAAAAAACATGAAGAGAGACTGCCCATTGGCAGCACTCTAGTAGTCAATCTAAACAAGAAGGTCTCGAGGTCATCTTCTTTTGAGACGCCTCGGAGGATTGTCGGGAATTGAAGAGCAAGCACGAATTAAAACTAGTGGGTTAGAGTGGGAATGGAGTTTTGCATAGAAAGATTCATACCTAGTTCGTGCCAAAACAGTAACAGGGAACATGAAGGTCTTTGTGGATGAGTTTATTCGTGACAATGTAAGGAGCGTTGAGGATTTTTCGAAAGGTTTTGGATTGGATACGGGAAGAATTTGATGGTTTAGTAGAGGTCCAAAGCTCTACTCCGTAAGTCCAGATTGGTCTTATAATAGTCTTTTGTAGTTAAGTGGAAGATTAGAACGTTTGTCTAGTAAGTGTTGAAGTAGCCGAAAACGTCGTGCAGTTTCTTGTCGTTTCAGTCTTGTATGAGGGGAAACATTTAGATACGGTTTTTCCTATAATTTAGAGTATTGTTTTCTGAAAGTTGAGAAGTAAAATACATTGAAATTCAGCTTTTCTTACTTGGAAAAGTTGAAAGAATCATATTCTCTCTACAAATATTTACCGATTCTTTATCTGCAAATACAACCCCATGTAAAGAGTTTTTTCCAGTTTCATTATTAACAGTACAGAGACTAATTTCAAACATAAAACCAGCATAAATAAAATAAGATCGGTTAGCCAGTTGAGGACTTCAAACCCTGAATTCATCAAACTTTATATGAAGCAGAAAATATTCAACTTTAAACTACGAAAAAACTACTTTAATTGTTACCAATTTATTACAAATAGCCTCTTCCTACATTCTTCTCTACTGTGAAAAGACCATTTTTATTCGTACCTAGTGATTGACATAACATCGAAAATATATTTCAAGTCAACAGCCTACAAAAAACTAAATACAATTCACATGATTTTAGTGTAAAGATCTAGATTCCTTAAATAGTGATGGCCCAAACAAAAAATTAAGTTATATAATATACTTTAGTTTATTTTTAATTTTTAATGGTTTTCTTTTATTGTTATTTTGGTTAGTATTTGTTGTATCTTATTCATTCTTGGGTGACTAGTAAGATAAGAAATTCAGAAGTTATTGTGTGAAACTAAATCGGCAATATATAACCGAATTTGTAAAAGATGTATATCTTTAACAAATAAAATATATAATAATAATGATATAATTAGAGAAGCTGTGCCCAGTTTGTATGTGGCCGCTCTGTAGGATTGTTTCCATTTTCTCGCTCGATGCACCGCACACCATGACAATAGAAACCGTTTCATGCCCGTATTAAATAATACGTATTTATGTCACGAAAAACTGAAAATGAGATCTTAACATCTTTCGTCTTAGCATTTTGATCATTCTAAAGGTGTCGCGGCTGATCATTATTTTGTAACAATTATGTATTTGCAGTCATCTCATTGTTATTATATCTGTGGCGGTCGTGAAAAACTAGATAACTCGAGTTATATCAAAAATGAGTTAACTTCACGTATCGCTAAGTCAGACTTTGTTCCACGTCGTGTTAAATTGGTTAAAGAAATTTCTTGATGGAAGAAATTTTGGGTTTAAATAAAGCTGTAATTAATAACTCTATTTTGGTACCATGTAAAAGTTTAAGTCGCTCACCTATAAAATAAAATATATTGCCTTAACCACTTATTCACGACCGCCACAAAAATTATGTATTGATATTGTTATATTTACTTTATGTTATCTATCTATCTACCTATTATATATATATATATATAGGTTTTTCGTGACATAAATACGTATTATTTAATACGGGCATGAAACGGTTTCTATTGTCATGGTGTGCGGTCGCCCCTCTTCCCAACAAATATATATATATATATATATATTTGTTGGGAAGAGGGGCGACAAACGCGTTTGCTCGCAGCCTGAACCCGTTCGTTATTATGAGTAGCCGAATTTTCTGTCGACCCGTGTAATTTTGTTGAGGGCAAATAAATGAAATAATAAAAAAGAGAACATGAAAAGCTTATGTCAATTAAAACAAAACAAATACTGTTTATAGTGTGCAAGGTGGTGATTCTTCTATCCGTGATGACTTCCTTCCCTCTCCCGCCTGCGATGTTCCTTTCTTTCCTTCTGCAACTCCTACTATATGCGACAATTCTGAGACAAAATGTGTGCGAATAGCGATTATACGAAAAATATGCGACATTCAGCGACAACCAACTTAATTAAACACCATCTACACTCGCGAGTGAATCCATTAACTTTCCCACAATCCCAGAATGCACTCTGCCCAGCGGTCACTTAACACCTGATTCAAATTGAATAAAACAATGACTGTCGCGCTTGCACATAATAAATCACAAAATAAAATTAAAAATGGAGAGATATTAACAAAATACTTTTTCAATTCTTAACATATATTGGAAAGTGCATACAACATAATACTGGAAAGCGCCATTTTTTTTTTTTTTTGTTTTTTTTGTTTCATGTTTGGATTACTTGAATGTTCGAACTAGCGAGCTTAAACTGTGCTTAACAAACTTTTTTCAGATAATAAAATCATAAAAATATGATCGTATCAAGAAAGAAATATTTTTTTTGATAAAATCCTGTTAAAAACCAAACCAACTGCAGAAGTGATTCGAAAGGAAGGCGTGGCTTTGAAATCATCCATTAATTTAATATCCTCATTGCTACCAATCGAATTATAGACATTTACACGTGGCTGAAAAACGGGTATTTCTTTTTCAAACCTCAGTTCAGTTCATTACTGTATACAGTGCGGGTCGGTTAAGTTTAACAAATATTTTAACAACTTTAAGTGTTGATTTGTGTAGTGAGTTTAGTCTTGAGAAATACTATAAATTACGAATATCGTCGTGAAAACGTTATACTAACAAATCAAGATATGTTTTATTTTTAAGAAACTTAAAATTTTTTTTTTTTTTTTTTTTTATTTCTCTACATGAAGAACAATTTTTAAATCTTCATAGTCTGTTAAAGTTCCCGGGTCCAGAATTCTTGTGTTTGTAATTTGTTTTTACACGAATAATATTTTTAATAAGTTAATAACACTAAGGCATTCCGAATATTCCATTGTTCACAAATGTTAGTCGAACATGATTGCGACGGTATTTTATCACAAAGATGCTTTCATGTATTTAAAGTCATATCTATTTTGGAGGAGTAATATTTTTTTTTCTTTAATTTACAACTAAATTGGTTCATAATATTTATTCATCATTTTTATATTTAATTATAGGTGGAATGAACAGTTCATGCTTGGACATGGCTCTGTAATGCTCTGATGATGGCTCACAAGCTTGAGAAACGTCGGAAAAATTAAAAATATTTATTAAAAGACAGACTCTTGAATATTCCACCTATAATAGTTTCTACGCTCGACTATACTTTTTTTTATTTATTTATTATTTATTTTTTTTTTTTTGCACAAATTGGCCTACAAGGACCACTTCAATATCATTCTGTCTTCTTCACATCTTTCATCTTCCTTTTTCTCCAATATTCTTTCATCTTCCTGGACTGTTCCTCCCGTTCTTCCTTTGCCCATTTTATGTTTCTTTGTTTTTCCTGTAAGAACCCCAACTTCTTTTATTTTCTTCCCGAAAAGCTCTCTATCTAAGCAGTCTATTTTCTTGATTTTTTACCTATCGAGCTCCTCTTTTATTCTTCATTGGATTTTAGCCTGTAGCCCTCTTGTGTTATTTTGGGTCCATGAAAAGGATTATTATTATTTTCTTTATTGAGACAAATAGTAGTATTTTTGAAAAAAACAAAACAAAAAACATTTCAATATCAGGAAATCGTCGATTTGACTAACAGTATTCAAAATACTTTTCTGTAATAAAATGGTAATTCTTCAAACTACATTTTGGGCTCTATTGTTCAACTTCGGAGTTCTTTTAGTTAAAAGCATGTCAGGTTTTTTTTTTTTTAATTTTCATTATTGATATTTTAATCCTGTTGTATTTAAAGTATTAAATATTAAAAAATAATTATTTTATATGAATGTCCGTCATTATATAATTAAAAATCAATTTTACCTTTTCTTAAGTTTCTGTAAATTATTCATTCTTTCTTATACTATATACTTCCATTCCTATCTATTTATAACATTTCTATTTTAATAACCTCAATTAGTTTTAAATACGTTATATTCGTTATATGTCTCGACCAATCCATCAAGACATTGGAGAAAAAGAAGAAAAATATATTGTAATGTTTTATTTAGTTATATATGATTATTGTTAAATTACATAAGGGATTTCATCTATAATTTTCGTCAACATCTTTTGTTAATTTATTACACAATCTCATTATCGATTATTTTATTTTATTAGTAATTTAGCTTTCGAAATTACAGTACGATTTACTTATTACCATTAAACCAAATCAATTTTATGAACTCCTAAATGTATTAAACTAAGGTTAATAAAATAAAATATTAAATTTTGCTGAATTACCATAATATATATTAAACATTTAGCAATGTATAATAATTTTATAATAAATATGGATTTAGATCCAACATTTAATTTAAATAAAATTAATTTTTAAACTAAAATATTTAATAAAACATGTTTAATATGTATTTATTTCCCATATTAAATTTTAATTTTGTTTTTTATTTAATATATAAAACTCCTTCACTTAATGTAGAATACAAATAAAAAATTTATCGTTATTTATTACAAAATAACATTTTTAAATATATTGATTCTAAAAATATAAATGGATATTTAAAGTTAGATGATAGACTGATGTTTTTAGAACGGGATTAAAATGAATATTAGCAGTTTGTTTACTTAGGCCGAGAGGTTCGGACCAATCAGATTGCAGGATTCTTTATAATCAAGTTAGCGCTGGTATCTCCTCACTGTCACCACATCATTATTACATCGGATGTCCTGCGGGTCGGATCTCTGTCTCGGAGTTTAATATTTATTTTATTAGTTTTTATAGTGGTCTTCTTATTGTGCTAATTTTTAATTTTAGTGTTTCTTTAGTGTTCGGTTGTTTTATTTTCGTTTCGAAATCTGTAGAAAAATAGAAAAAGGTGGATAATGAACATCAAGAAACTTCAAGCTTAGCCATATTGAAACTTCCTCTTGGGTGAGTGATTTTAAATATTGCACGTCTATTATTTTTTTTTTTTTTATTTGTATATAAAAATCTGTTTTCAAGTGTGACTTTTAAAACATTCTTTATTTTTATTAATACTTATTTTTTGTTTATTAATAATAATGTTTGTTTAATATTCAGAGAACAAGGCACTTTTAAATTAAGACACTCTTTAATATTGATAGTTTTAATTTTAAAATTAATCATGCTTCACTTTTTCTTAGCTATTTTAGAAAATGCTGTTAAAAATTTCAATTTTAAATTATATTTTCATATTATACTATATTCATTAGTCTACAAATTATCCAGTAAAAAAATAATATATTTTATTTTTTATGGTTATTTGATTCCCAATTGAGGTTAACGATACTTCAGAAGTTGGTTTCCCAAAAAGAAATTTTACAGAATGCGTACAAATTTCTCATTAATATTATAAAACCAACTTATTTGATTCTTTTGGCATTAAAATCAAGAATAGTTTTATCACTATATTAATAACACTATTTTAAATTTATAAAAATCTAATGTTTTAATATGGTTTGGAAGGAAATTGAATGTGAAATTAGTATCTTTAGAAAATAACTGTAATCACTAAATCGTGGTTTTAAAGGACTTGAGTGTTCATTAGAAAAAATAAAATTTAGATAAAATTATGTATTGAGAATACAAATATTTCGTAAAAAATGTCCTTTAGTGCCTTAATATCTAAATTATCATATAAACTTTCTGTATTGGAGGTACTTATTACTTTTTTAAACTTTTTCAATTTTTTTTTTAAGTATATATTCAAAATGCTGCATAGCAAAAAAATAAAAACATAAGGTTAAATATATATATATCATTGAAATAGTTTTAAATCTTGAACTTAAAAAGCCGTCTAATTAGTGTAGGAAATTTCCACAGACAATAAGACTCCAAAGCATGCAATGTTGCCATATCTACTTATTATATTTTACAGCATCCAGCAACAGGGCATAGCCCGAATACAGGTGGTATATTTTAAATAATCACATTATATATTTTTAATTGATTTATTTTTATATCATTTATATCATGTGGTGATATTCGGTTCCCGGTCACGATAGAGGGACTCAATTTTAAGAATTAAGGTTCTCCTAAGTTTTACAAGATAAAATCTAGGAGCAGCTGGATGAGACTGCCGAGCCTGAGCGGGCCCGTTCGAGAAGACACAAGAAGGCGATTAGGTAAGCTGTTGTCTATCTTAAATTTACTTGTAAAGCGACTTGGAGATCCCTTATTCTGGGCAGAATCTAAATTTAAAGTTTTTATTATTATTTTTTATAATACAGTCCACAGCCAGAAAATTTTAATTGGTACAATTAGTACCAGTAACTATTGTTGTATATATAAGGTACACTTAAAAGAAATAATGTTAAGAATATTATTTGAAGTATTATTATCATTTGAGGAAGTTTACATTATAAGATTGTTTTTTTTTTTGTTTTTTTTTATAATTTATTTTAAAATATAAAATAAATACACTATACACATATTTTGAACCAATAGTAGACCGGTTTCATAATTAAGCATATAAAAACATAAATATAGGATATAATATCTCACTAATAAACAAATTAAAAAAAATTAATATAAAAGCTTATTCAATCTGAAAGAAAACAGTTTTTATAAGATATTTAGATAGAAATGAATAACCCTATTCCAGACAGAGCCGGCTGCCGGACGGGTTGTTAGTCCCGCCTGGTGTAGAGTGCGCTAGTGTAGCTTCCTGTTGTCGATATAGGGAAATATGATGGTGTTACCCGGTATGGTTTTGTTCCTAGGTTTTCTACTACTAATAACAATATTTTACGAGTATTACATCATAATGATTTAATAGCAATGCTAATATACAACAGACATTTTTTAATATATTTAATTAAATAAATGTATACCTCTAAAACAAATATGAAAAACAAAATCAATAATAACTTTATATTAAAAAAAAAACTTTCTGCAGCCAGAGAAATATATTGCATAGTAGAGACATCACGGATTAGAAGATGTGAAAAAGTTCAAACAACATACGACTATTATTATAAACATAGCATCATGAGAAAAGAGTTTGTTTGATTTTAATAAAATCAAACTTTTTCTTTTTAAATAATAACTTTTAGAAATTCTTGAAATCAAGATCTGGTTTGAAGTCGACTACATTTTATATAATATGCTCACATACAATATCTAAAGATCTAACGATATTATATTATAAATATTCAACAGAGTAGTAAAATTAATTATTTATTTATTAATTCCTACGGAGGACAAACGGATTTTGGTTTTGTTATTTGGTTTCTAAGTAACTTGAAACGTAAGCCCTCAAATTTTGAGGGTGATTATTTTTTATTTTGTTTAAAGATTCATTACTAAAAATAAAACCAAAAACATTTCTACTATCCTTCTTTACCATTTCTTTTAAAATTTCCTGATTCCAAAATGCCTTACATTTTTCCTCTATCATCAATAATAACCTAGTTGTGCGGCAAACATATACAGTGGTTCAAAAAAGTATTGGCACATTCAGTTTTTTCCATTTATTTGATTTCTTCATTTCTATTTGATATAGCAAAAAGAAAATTGAAATAATTATTTCTACCTTAATTACAATATAACCAGCTGTCCTTACAGCCTTCACAGTTCTGTCTCCACGGCACATGTCTTAACATTTTGTTTCACATACATGAGTTTCACATACAGTGGTTCAAAAAAGTATTGGCACACCCTGTTTTTTCCGTTTAATTCTTAAACTATGTAACTTATTAGTGAGTAATAAATTTTATTTTGGAATATACATCAATAACCATTGATATAGCAAAAAGAAAATTAAAATAATTAAGGTAGAAATGAATGAGGAATATTGTAAGTAAAAAAAGTATTGGCACACCCATTTATTAATAATAAAAATTCCCTATTTAAGTAAATAAAATTCATTAATAATTTGTTATCATTTCTTTGGCATCAATTATAGATTGCAATCTTCTTCGCATCGTAGAAACAAGATTTTCTGTGACCTCAGTGACATTTTTTGAAGAATTTTTGTGTTTACTTACCTTCAAATCCATATTATACCATAAATTTTCAATGGGATTTATATCTGGAGACTGAGGGGGTGTTTTAATTGTCTCCGTACATTGTACAATAACCATTCTTTCGTTTTACTGACTCTGTGTTTAGAATCGTTATCTTTCTGAAATATAAACGTATCCTCCAGTCCTTATTTTTAAGCACTGGAAAGCAGATTATGTCGCAACATGTCTACATACCTTTCAGCATTCATTATACTTTCAACGAAACATAACTTTGCAACACCATTCGATGTCATGCAGCACAAAACCATTACATACCAATACTTTTTTGACCCACTGTATCTTATAAGTTGTGGCTTGACAATGTACAGTTTTTTTTTTCTCTTTGTTCATCGCGGTGTCTTGATCTCGCAAGATTTTTCAATTTTTCTCAATCTTCAATAATAACCGAGTTTAGGGAAAATTACATCTCTTAAAAACAACAGAAGTCGCGTAAAAAATCGGAAAGTTTGCGCTCGAAAAACACATTTTATTAAATATCTTTGGTTCTAGTAAAGGTAGAAAAATAAATTTGGTGTTAATCACTTTTTCTCAAAGCGAAATAATGTTTTTAATTATGTAACCTACTTTTAATAAGGTTTCATAAAAAATGTGCTCAGATTAAGATTTCTTTTTAGGAGTAAAAAACATAGTATTCTAGAAACCTTATTAAAATTACTGTTTTGACGAGAACATTTGTATTTTTAGGGTTATTACCGAGCATAAAACATAAAATTTAAAAAAGCTAATTTTTTTTTTTAAATATTTCACTTCGAAACAGAGTAATGTTGACACCAAACTTATTTTTTCAGCTTCACTAGGACCAGAGATATTAAATAAAATATGTTTTTCGCGCACAAAGTTTCCGGTTTTTGACTCTTGGGTAGCGTTGGTCCCTAGAGTTTTGCAATATTAAAAATATTATGTCATGCAACGATGGTCCCAACACCTAGACGTTTATATCAGCTGGTTATCTTTAAAATGGCAGCCGATTCAATGATTTAATAACTCAATTATTTTTAAAAATAGAGAAAAAATGTATATGAGTTTTTTAAACCAAAACATCGCATATTTTTCTTTTAAAATATTTATTTTAAATAATATTTATTATTATAAAATAATAATACATCTAAAGTTCTTTCCAATAGCATAAGATAAATCTATATCATCATACGGAATATTGGCAGACTGAATCAGAGTGAAACTTATATTATATTAATGCTTATTAAATTTTACGTCGATATTGCGAATTTCAACAAAATCGTTAGAGCCGCTTTGCAGATGCAATATGCATTGTATGATTTGGCTCTTCTGGTTGGTCGATTTTGATGAAAAATTTGCTGTAACATCTCCGGCTTGCAGTTGTAGGATTATAAAATTTCAGTTTCTTAGGACTTTTCGTTTTTGTGCTAAACTTACCTTCTGTATGACATGCACATACCTTTTTGCGGGACTTGGTTATTCTAAGACCCTAAAATGTTGGGAAAATTGGAATTCGAAAATGTTTACTATCGCAGTCCATTCACTTAGTATATATTTCATGTATGTGGGTAAGTGAAATTAATAATAATTAATGCTGTTATTTCTGTTTGTTTTGGGATTTTACACATATAGCATAACCTCCTAAATAGATATACGAAGGTAGACTTTTGTTTATGGTATTTAACCCTTTTTTATTATTTTAAATCTGATGTTATCCATGAACATTCCTCCTCTTGTCTCTACCTATCTCTATCTATTTATAAACTTATCTGAGGATTCTTGGTTTCCGCGATAAACTCTAAATTGGTCAAATTGATTGTGCATTTTTAAACAAAAATAAAAGCACTTTCAAATCGCAGCGAAGCAAAGCAGGAGTGACTGAGTAGTTTATTAATAATTGATATTTTTTTCAAGAAATGCGGTTTCCTCGGTAATGCTTTGCCCCATCCCCCTTTCACCTCTTCAATCCCTCCCCACCACCCTCCCCTTCCCAACCTTCCTTTAATCCTATATTTCCCTCTTACTTTCTGCCTTCTCCCTTTTACTTCCGGTTCTTCCATTAGCTTCTACAACAAAAAACAAATCTAACAGAATACTCAGAACACGTTATTTACTTTCACTTACCTATATATGAAATATATTGTAAGGGAAAGTATTGCGATCGTGAAAATTTTCGAATATGATTTTTTAACGGAAATACACGTTTTAGGGTCTCCTGAGTCCAAATGACCAAGTCCCGCAAAAAGGTCGGTGTGTGTGTGTTGTGGTAACTCCAGCGCGAAAACGAAAATCCTATGAAACAGAAATTTCATATTTGAGACAACAATCTATACGCCTGTCATGTTATAGGAATTTTTTTATTATAATGAGCTAACCAGAATAGGTACTTTATTCTATGCATTTTGCACCTTTTTATGATTTTCTCAAAAACAGCTATAACGAATTTGATTAAACTCGCTATATCGATGTAAAATTTAATATGCTTTAATATCATCTAGGTTTCATTCTGATTGAAATAGCCATAAATGACGATATTATGAATATTCATTCTCCAAAGTACCGTTTATTTTGTAGATTCTATAATAATAGCCGTGTCAACTAGTTCTTGTTGATAAAAAACATACATAAGTTGGACGAATTTGATATTAAACTAAAACAGAAAAATGCAAACATATTTTTTAATGCAATTTTTGTTTTTGAACATAAGAACAGTAATATAAATGTATATTATAACGTTGAAAAGCTAAACATTTTAGAAAAAAATATTATCTAATACACAAGCTTGTAAAAACTAATAAAAAAGAGAGATGAAAAGCCGATAAAACTAACTAATTGTTTTAGATAATAATTTAATAGATTTTTTTTAATAAAACACATATTTCTATATAAATACAATTTAATTAATTATTTATTAGTTTCACTTATTTTTATCTCTATCTGTTTTTGAAATATTTTTAATCGGTTTTAACGACGGAGGTAAGTGAAAAAAATTTCTGTTATCGCATTCTTCACATTTGTCTATTTTTAAAAAATAAAGTTTAACAATATTTAATGGATAATTATTTGGAATTAACAAATTTAAAGATAATTTAGATCAGTAATTCCCAACAAAATATTTTAGCGGACCTCTTCATTCAATGATAAAAAGAACCCCAAAATCCTAAACACACACACACACACATATCTTTTGCGAGCCCTTACCACTTGGACTCAGGAGGCTACAAAAAGAGTAAAACAAAAATTACAAACTGTTCAGGACCACAGTTGTGTTTCGTATCCTAACCAACGGCGCTATGACCCTCGCAGGACCTTGGCTCCCCAGTAATCCTCCTCTCTTCGGCTGCCCCTTTTCACCTCCCTTTCTAAAACATTCCTTTCTACCTATACTGATGATAGTTGTGTGTTATCAGATCATAAGGATCCAAATTCTGCTTTCGAAGCTCTTCAATCCCACATCAAAGACCTCTGCCTTCCTGCGATACAGTATCCTTAAATAACTCTCCTCTAGTCCCTGTTGAACAGATCAGGTATCTCGGACTCCAACTTGACAAACGCCTTCCTCGGAATCCTCATAAAAGAGTGAAACAAGAAACTACTCGACGTTTTCGGCTACTTTAACACTTACTAGACAAACGTTCTTATCTTCCACTAAACTACAAACGGCTAATTTACATGACTATCATAAAGCCATTCTGGACATATTGAGATGAGCTTTGGGACTAACTAACAAAACCATCAAATTCCTCTCGAATCCAATCCTTACAATTTAAAATCCATCGTATGATGCTCAACGCTCCTTACTCTATCTCTTGAACAAACTCACCTATCATGACCTTAATGTTCCGTATGTTGCTGATTTGGGCCGAACCAGATACCACTCCTTCCATGACAAACTCCATTCCCACTCCAACCCTTTAGTTTCAATAACTGGTAATCCTCCGAGGAGCCTTAAAAGAAGATGCCCTCGAAGCCTTCTAGTTTAGAATATTTTTAGAGTGCTGTCGATGGGTAGCTTCCCTACAAGTCTTCTTCATGTTTATATTCTTTTAGCTTGTTTACTAGTTGTGTTATATAATTCAGTTTTAAATAGCATTAAATAATGTTTTTCAAATTCTTTATTGATTAAATCGAAAGTAAAAAATTATGATAGCATAGAGGTAAGGTACAGTAAAATATTCCAATATTAAGATATGGCAGCGCAGCGCCTTCAACCGTAACATCACTAAGCCCACAACACTGAGCCGCTGTGCGGGATGTTGGCCACCTCCATGACAGGCGCTCAGACTCCAAGAGATATCTGTAGAGGTGAGTAGGATCATGATTCACATTTGTTTCTCTACCGCAGCAGGAGTACCCCAAGGTGCACCGCTCGCCCTACTACTCTATATCATTTACACTTATGACGTACCTTGCACTTCTAGCATTCTAACATACGCACGCCACAGCAATATTAACAAGACATAAAAACCCAAGGCATGCCTCACAGACCCTGCAGCAATATTTAATAAAATTCACGACTGGTTCAAACTCTGGAAAATCCGACTAACTCATGACATATCACATCAACTCATCTTTACTCGACGACATAAAACGAATACACGTTATCTCATACAACACACAAGTCCCATAGGCAGACACAGTACACAACGTTGCTCTGCCATATGACCGAAGAATGAAATGGGGTCGATATATCAAGAAGAAAAAAATAACCCTCAACCAAAGACTAAGACTTCTTAACTTATTAATTAAACACATCCACTTACTAAAACCTACTGGACTTGAGCATCACATATATACGGAACAGCTAAAAAGACTCACATTAACAAACCTCTAATCTTTCAGGCTAAAACTTTCAGAACAATTACAAAAGCTCCATGGTACGTTAGTAACATAACTTTACATACTGACCTTCACATATCAACTGTCGATGAACACATGCGGACACACAACAAACGGTTCACGACAAACTACAAGGACATCCAAACACACTTATCAACACTCATGCCAGACAATGCCCACAGAAGTCTGAAGAGGAGTTGGATTAGAGAACTTCTCCTTTAATAACTGAGGCTGACTTGATGGCAGAAGTGCGTACTGCTGGGTACTGCTCTCCCTCATGCCTATCACGCCATGTTTATAGGTTGTTCGCAAATTAACGCGTTGTTCGTTATATCATTAACAGGTGTAAATAAAGATAGAATGTTTGAAAAAAAAAATTGTTTTTGAATCTTATCGGGACATAAGAGGTATTCCAAAAGTGTCCCCTTGCTTCGGGATTTAATCCTGCAGAGAAGTCTCACTCCAGCTGCTGTTCAGCCTTCTTGTAATAGGTGTTTCAGCTACTGCCATGTCATCAAAGTCTACTGTACTGTCCGTTAATATTGTTATATTTAACGTTGGTCGAATGTTCATTGATGTACATTAGTATGCAGGATTATGTATTTATGAGTGAGTCTTTATTGTTGAACCATAAATCAGTAACCGTATGGTAATTATGGGTTCAAGTAGATATGTAGGTATGTATTCAATTTCTAATTTTCATTTAGATAAAATAGAATATACTAATTTCAGTCGTTTGTTAAGAGTCCTTATTTTTACCTAGAAATGTGGGAACCAAGTCATCCTTAAGTAAAATGAATTTTAAAATATCTTTATTCTGTGATCAAGTCCCTTTAAAAAATAATAATAAAAAAACAACAATAAAAAAAACAATAGCTTACGATCCAGTTACTTTTTAATAAAATGAAGCAACCCTTCAAAACATCTATAAATATTTGTATATATTTTTTACACACGTGGAGCACGCGCTTATTCTGTGTCACAGTGAATACTGTGTTCAATTTATGACTATCAGATGAGGAACTAATGTCATTGCTTATCGTTCATTTGTTTATCAGTTGATTAAAACCTGTCATATAGCATTTAACACGTTAAAATTTGTACAGCCAGTCTTAATTTAGTAAATAAAAATAAATCATTAATCTTTGATATTTGTTGATATGAACTTTTTGTTTATTTTGAATTAGCGAACATATACCTAAAATAGTGACGTGCAATGACGAAACACCCTGTATACAAACATATTTATATTATAAATACCTATAATAATAATAATAATAATAGGCTTAGCGAACCAGAAGGTTCGATGCCGATACCACCAAATTCCGCCTACACAGAATCGTCCAATGCTCACCATTCAAGCCCAAGCTCCCGAGATCAGCCTTAACGCAATCCTCCCATCTCCGCTTCGGCCTACCTTTCGGACGTCTACCAGTCGGATCAGCAAATACCAACTTTCTCGGAATCCGCTCGTCATCAAGCCCATCAACTTTACTCGCCCATTTGAGTCTCCGCGATGCAATCAGCTCAATTATATTCACAGGATGCAAGTTCCGCAATTCCGCGTTATGCAACCTTCTAAACTCCCCAGTGGCTTCATCTCTCTTTGGACCAAATATTTTACGCAATACCTTATTTTCGAAAACCTTAAGCCGTTGTTCATCCTTTAAAGTAAGCGGCCACGTTTCGCATCCGTAAAGAACCGTTGGAAGAATAATAGTTTTATAAATTCTAATCTTTAAGTTTTTAGATAGAAGCCGCGAACTAAGTAACTTAGCAACTGAATATATAACACGCATTTCCAACCTTTAACCGGGACTTTATTTCTTCCTGGATTTCATTTTTTCTAGTTATAATTGAACCTAAATACTTGAATTTCTCTACGTGTTCAAAAGTATGACCTGATACATCAATATCCCAAGATCGACACCGTTTCTGCTACTAATCATATACTTCGTTTTATCGGTATTTAATTCGAGTCCTATTTCTTTACCGGTTTTTATTAACACACTTGTATTTAGTTGTATGGTTTCCGTGTCTTCACCTAGCAGTACCAGATCATCGGCATACCCCAAAACCGGAATCTTGTCACCCATATTTAAGCCTTTCTCGGTACACATCACCTTTTCTATGACATATTCTAAAGCTATATTAAATAACACAGGTGACAGGGAGTCACCCTGTTTCAAACCCGATCGCACCTCAAATCTCTCGGAGTAATTATGACCGATTCTAACTTTATGGAATGTTTCCGACAAACACATCTCTACTAGGTTTACTAACTTTCTAGGTATCCCCTGTTCAATCATGATGTTATATAGCTTCTGAGGGTCCATGGAATCATAAGCCTTTTTAAATCGATATAAAGTTGATGGACTACACCGTTGTATTCCAATTTTTTCTCTAATATTTGACGTAAGGAAAATATTTGGTCAATAGTCGAGCGATTCCGCCTAAAACCACATTGGTAATCTCCGATAATTTCCTCAGCGTATTCCGTGATTCGACTAGTTAGAATTGACGAGAATATTTTATAGCTTACTGGGAGAAGAGAGATCCCACGATAGTTGTTACAATCCGACCTCGGTCCTTTTTTGTCAATCGGAATAAGTATTGATTCTTTCCATTCTTCGGGCATTTTTTCAGTTTCCCAGATCTTTTTAACTAAAAAATTTATTTTGGAAACGCCCGCTTCTCCACACGCCTTGATTAATTCACTCGTGATATTATTATTTCCTGCAGCCTTATAACGTTTTAATTTTCCTATCGCCATTTCGACTTCCTCTTTACTCGGTGCGTCTATCCATGGTTCAGCGCTCTGATATTCAGAGAGAGGAGATTGATTATTATTTTGCGTATTTAAGATGCCGTCAAAGTGTTGTTTAAATTTATTTAATATCTCAGAAGGATCCGCAATTATATTGTTATTTGCATCTTTAACCGCATTCAATAGAGGTTCAAATCTTTTACGCGATTTGTTTATACCTTTGTACATCTCTCTTACGTTATTTTCGTTTCCGTGTTTTTCTATTTCTATTATTTTGCCTTTAAGATACTCTCTTTTCTTATTTTTTAAGAATTTTGAAGTTTTGTTATTTGCTAACCGAAAGTAAGCCACATTATTATCGCTTGGATTATTTAAGGAATTCAGTTTAGCGGTTTTTCTTTTTTCGCACATATTTTGACAATCTCTGTCGAACCAAGGTTTGTTCTTTTTATTTTCGATTTTTCAAGACATAAATTACCGACCTCTTTAATATTATCCCTGATCCCTTCCCATAGTTTGTTTACATCTTAGTGTTCCTCGTCTGAAGATTCCAAAGCTTCGAACCGATTTTTTACTTCTATCGCGAATTGTTTTCTAATTTCGAGGTTGTTCAATTTAACTAAATCAAAATTCTCGGGACAAATATAGCTCGGTGTTCTCTTTTTTGTATTTAGTTTTTGTCGAAGTTTCGCGATTGCTAATTCATGATCAGAACCGCATTCTGCACCCCGATACGATCTCACGTTAATTATGCTACTTTGCCATCTGTTTTGTACTAAAATATGATCTATTTGATTACGAGTATGTCCATCCGGCGATGTCCACGTATACTTATGAATGTCCTTATGTTTAAACGTAGTACTTTTGATAACTAGGTTTTTCGAAATGGCAAAGTTTATTAGTCAGGTCCCATTATCATTACTATATTCGTGCAAACTTTCTTTACCAATTGTAGGACGATATACTTCTTCCCTTCCAACCTTTGCGTTCGCGTCGCCTAGTATTATCTTAATGTAATTTCGCGGTAACTTATCGTAAACCGACTATAGTTTATCATAAAATTCGCATTTTACTTCATCATCACTGTCTTCGGTGGGAGAATGAATGTTTATAAACGCGATTTTAAACCAACGCCCTTGAAATATAGCAACCGATATTCTTTCACTAAAGAACTGTACGTCCCGTAATGCGGAAAGAAATCTATTCCTAATCAGAAACCCGGTACATAGACAATAATTAACGCTCCCTCCGTACCAAATAGTATACTTTCCTTCTGTTAACGAACCCTCCCCTGGCCAGCGAACCTCTTGTAATGCAACGATATCTAAATGGTACCCCTTAACTTCATTCGCGACCGACTTTAACCCACCTGCCGTATTTAAACTTCTAACGTTCCACGTCCCTATTGTTAGATCTCTAATTTTCATCTTGCGCCATGATTCCCCTGAAGCAGTCCCCACCCGGAGACCCGAACAGGGGACTAGTTTACCTCCGGATAATGAGCGTTTTACCTCAGAGGAATCTATGACTTTTGGTGATATTTTGTGAACTAAAATATGTGAGTAGGGCGTTCGAACCTACGTAACACCCTCCAGCAAGCCTGGGGGGCCGCTCTCATTGTTGGTCAGCGAGTCCATCGGACTTAGCCGGGAGGAGCTTCCGAGGAAATTCCACCGACCATCCCCACATCCGCCACCCGTGGGACGCTCCCCATATGCGGTAATGATATCCGCGCGAGGTATAAATACCTATACTTTATAAAAATGAACTGAAGATTGAGATTGGAGGAGGTAATGGAAGAATTGATGTTTGAAAAAATTAGAGGAAGACGTTTCTATGGGTGAAGATAGGAAGGGAATTCCAAACGGATAAAGAGCGAATGAGGCAGGATTTGTGAAAGGATACATTTCTATCTGATGGGGTATAAACATTGATCGATTTGGTTTTAGTGTTAAAGGAATAGATGTCAGAGTGGAAGGTGAGGAGTTCAGTTATGTAGGAAGATTTTGTATTTTTTGAGGATTGGAATAGGTAAGAACTATGGAAATAGTGCCAATGCACAATGCATTTTGCACTTTTTTACGAATTTCTCTAAAACGGCACAAACGATTTTGATTAAACATTTTATATGGGGATTTTATATCGTTTAGGTTTAATCCTGATAAGGCTTAACTGACGATATTTTAAATTTTCCTCCAAAGTACCCTTAATTTTGTAGTTTCTATAAAAATAACCATATCATATTTTTAGCATTGATAAAATACTGACACATATGTAAGTTGAATGAATTCGATATACAATTAAAAGATCACAACTTTTTTTTTTATGCAACTTTCGTATTCTTGAACACAAAAACAGTAATATAGATGTATAATATACCGTTAGAAAGCTAAAGATTTTAGAAAAAATATTATCTTATACTCAAAATTTTTAAAGTTAACGGAGAGTTATGAAGAGCCGTTAAAACTGTTTTTCGTCGATATTAATATTCTATTGAAACACATTTAAATTAATTAATTATTTATTTATTTTTATCTCTAACTATATTTGAAAATTCTTAAGTTAATTTTAAGTAAGTGAAAGTCGTGTGTTATACGCACCAGATTGTTTTTTACTATATTAATAACTTTATATTACCGTTATTGAAGAAAATGTTTTAGTACGATTTTCAATAAGATTAAATTTGTAATTAAGTTAGTAGCATTCAGAAAGAAATGCGATTTTCAAAGGTATTGATAATAGACTTGTGTGACCTTTAGACGAAACAAGAGGACGATTGATATAAATTGATTAAAATACATCTCCAATGTTGCTAACTCCCCGGAGAAGAAGACGTTACATTAGAGATGGGTAGAGAGGAAACTATTCCCAGGACAAACTAATTATTTAGATGGGCTCTAACTCCGGCCCTTGTACAGGACCGCTCTCCTATCTCTGTATTTTATTGTATTGTATTGTATTGTAGCTGTAATATTGTATTGTATTGTAATAGTCCCAGCTTATAGGAATGTTATTTTGGTTTATAATTCTCTTCCACGAACCGTTGTAGACCTAGCGGAAATCCGCTGCACATTATTACACAATTATATTATTGGCAGATTATTTATTTAAGGTCACTCTATACTACTGTGGCTAATCGTTCGATGCTGCAGTGGGAGTCCTAATTTTTATCTATCCTATAAATTTGGCTCACTCTATTTTAATTTTTGCAATGTCATGTATTATTCTGTAAGCATTTCAGTGTAAAGTTGTGCTTGACAGTAGATGATAGTAAAGTTAAGGATCATATTAGCATGGAAGCAGAACCGAACTCCATTATTGCAGATCGAGGACATTATGGAACATTAAGAACTGAGGAGAGAGATGCGATGTAAGAAGTAGACCCCAGCGCTGCCACCTAGCGGCCCCCATAGGCACTGCACTAGCACTAACACGGTAGAGATATTGAATTATTTATTTCCCCCGAGCTCGTTAGTTGGAGCCCTTCCAGGAATTTTAACCGAATTAGCATAACAAAGCTCCCATAATGGCGGGGCATGAGATGCCAAAATGTCGTGCGCCTTAACACCGCGTATTAGCGGAATGTTCTTCCATCCGTCATTAGCTCCCCTCCGCATCCATCTACCACAGCGACCATCTTGTATATTGTACAATGGGCAGAAAACTATTTACGTTCCGGCCACGTGAACAAGATAATACAACCAGAATGGACAATCGACGTGTTGCTACTGATCCGATTATTAAGTGTTTATTTACGTCATCTTTGTAGGTTGGGCTGGATTATTTAAATTTAACACACATTTCGACAGTGATATCTCTGAATTTTCATATGTTGGCTTATTTACCGTATGTAAATGAATGAGAGATTATTTACTGAACAATTTGGGCCTTAAACAATCAGCTATTCTGGCAACTGCTTCTGTAAATATACTTTTTTGTAGAGGATAGATGATTAATTTTCGTAGTAATTTAGCATTTATAGGTTTATAATTATTTTACTTGTAATTTTTTTTTTCTTCAAATGTTTTCATTCACACCTGTCAATAAATGATTAACAATCAGCGAATGTGATGACGAAGGAATGATATTTGGCGTGGTAGGCATGATGGAGAGAAGATGCCCAGCGGCATCTCTTCCTGGCGTGCTTTTTATTACGGATTTATCTTAGAAGGTCCCTCATCTAACTTCTTTTGTCTTCTGCGAGTATTGTCTGACATGTTACTAGTGGCCATGCTTCGTATTAGATTGTTTGTATGTCCGTGTAAGTTGTTTTGAAAACGTTTGTAGAGGGTCCGAATCTGTTCGTTGACTGTTGACATGTGAAGGTCTGTATGTAAAGTAGTTTGTTTGTTTATTTAGGTTTTAAGGCGTAAAACCCTAAGGTCATCAACGCCTAGACACTATATGCATATTCAACCTTTATAAGAAAGAACTATTAGGTAATGGGTGATTGAGAGAAAGAAAGAAAAAAATAAAATAAAATAAATAAATAAATAATAAATGAATAAAAAAAAAAAATAAAAAAAAAAATAAAGAAAAAAAAAATTTATGTAAACAATAGTTTAAAAAGTTAATACTAGTAATGCTAACTAACTAGGAATGGTCTTTATAATTTCGATAATAATGACTGCTCCTTAAGAAAATCAAAAACTAATTCAATGGTTTTCTCTCTATCACCCAGCACCGCTAAAATATTCGGGCTTAGTCCAATTTTATTCAGGTGTGATGAGTAATAAGGGCATTCTTGAAAAATATGCCGAATGGTAAGGGTTCCATCACAGTGCTGGCATCGGGGCACCGGCTGCCTAGCAAAAAGATAAGAGTGCGTCAGCCGCGAGTGTCCTATCCTTAGCCGGGTCAACACGACCTCCTCCCTCCGGCTGCTACGGCTAGATGTAGACCAGGGTTTCACTGTTTGTTTCATATGCCTCAGTTTGCTTACCTGGCTATCGTCCCACATTTTCTGCCATCGGTCATCTTCTTGCTTTCTGAGCGGTTCACTGAGTTCAGACGGTGTCAAGATGGCTGTTCCTCTTCCTGGCAGTGTGAGCGCCTGCTTCGCTGCCCGGTCCGCAAGCTCGTTACCGGTAATTCCCACGTGGCTCGGCACCCACACGAAGCTTACCGACTTGCCCAGGTTTCGCAACGCAGCTATATGAGAGTGAGTGCGAACTAGTATCGGATGATTTGGATACAAGTTCTGCAAACCTTTAATTGCGCTTAGGGAATCGGTTAGTATTACGATTTGGTCTTCATTTATTTTTATACAGAACTGTAGAGCTGAGGCTATTGCGTGTAGTTCGGCTGTGTAAATATTGCATAGATTATGCAGTTTGAATTTGTGTGTCGAGTTATGAGTCACGAAAGCGGAAGCTGTAGAGGTATCTGCTTTAGAACCGTCGGTGTAAATTAAAAAGGGTTCAGGAATGGTTTGAATAATCTGTGTTAGTCGGTTTTTGAATTCGGAAGGGGAAGCATTTCTTTTGGAGAGGTTGGAAAGTTGAAGGAATATTTTAGGTGGTTGGTGAGTCCATGGTGGGGTTTTATCATGGGAGTTTATTATATACAGTGGAAAGTAAAGAGGAAGCGGAGGAAATTCTTTCTGCTAACGGAAGGGTCGCATTGACTTTGTTTCGAAAGGCTCTGGTAAATTTAGGTTTAAATATGTATCTGTGTGTGGGATGATTTGTCTGTGGGTATAATTTGGAAATATAATTTATGGCAAGTTTTTGTCGTCTAAAAATGAGAGGCGGAATTCCGGCTTCTGAACATAAGCTAAAGCCCCAGTGGATATTCTAATTCCTGCATGAAGTACTGTGTCGAGCCTGGCGAGAATTCGTGGGTGTGCCGAAGCATATATAAATGACCCATGTTCAAATTCATGTTCATGTTGACCCATGTTCACCCATGTTCATGTAAAGTAGTGTTGCTAACGTGCCACAGTGAGTTTGTGATAGTTCTGAAGGTTTTTGGATTGAAAAATTTGGAACTTGTAAAAAAAAAAAGAAAACGAATATAGATTTTCTCGAAATGTCTATACACACACAAACAATCGCATGAACAAATACACACAATTTTTTACTTAAATTGATTGGTTAAGGTCGATGAATTTTATTGCTGTTATTTCTTTTCTTTATCTTTCTCTCCCCTCTATCTCTCTCTCTCTCTCTCTCTCTCCTATATATATATATATATATATAGGAGAGAGAGAGAGAGAGAGAGAGAGAGATTATTAATTATTTACTTTAGACAAATGGAAACTAACTTTGAATGTGCCTGATTCTATATATTTCGGGTAACTTATTATCACATGAATATTTGAGGTAATATTACTCCCAGCCTAATGAATTAATAAACTGTAAAATTTTTGGCAATGAGCTTGTTCAAATATCAACTAATCTGAAGTTTAAATAAATTACCTTAATAAAAAAAAGGCTTGGCTTGATACCAAAATCACTAATGCATTGTACAGACTTATTAAATTGCAGTAAATGATAGTAAATAGGTACATATATTGTATTTATAAATTTTACTAATTCACTGAGAATAATGTTCGTTGGATTTAAGATCAGTTCTTGGCTTATCTTAACAAGTTATTTCAACTGCGGTCACTTCGTTAATTCATTATTTCAACAACAGAAGGTATCTTTTATAAAAGATAATTTACACGCCTTCAAATTAATTACTATGATTTGGAATAGGTACATATATTGTATTTATAAATTTATAATTTTTTTTATTTATAAACCTTCTCCTCCCATTTTCTTTAATAATATTTCTATTCCTATTCCGACTAAATTCGATATTTAGGTATTCACTTGGACAAAAGACTGACCTGGAGGACCCACATTGGACAAAAACGCAAAGAACTTAACAGACGATACGGTCTTTTATCTAGATTACTTGACAGACGCTCTAAATTATCATTAACCAACAAACTAACTCTTTACAAAGTTTTGCTAAAACCAATATGGACATACGGGATAGAACTGTGGGGCTCTGCTAAACCATCAAGTATCCAAATAATACTGTTTTTTCAGTCGAAAGTGCTGCGCAAAATAGTGAACGCACCGTTCTACGTAATAAATGACGTTATACATAACGACTTAAATATTCCGACTATTTCAGCCACTGCTACAGAACAATACAATAACTTCCACCAAAGACTAACATACAACACCAATCCTCTTACAGAAACATTAAAATGCTTTACGAAACCTTAAAGCCCACACAGACGACTACGCAGGCGGTGGCCAAGAGATATGCTTAACGAACTCTGCTGTGATGAGCCGCTGCTTCAGCAGTCTACAAATTTGCTTATTGCAAAAGAAATGCATATGGCAAATTAAATTTTATGTCAAATTTTTGTTTTGTGATAAATAAATAAATAAATTTTACTAATTCACTGAGAATAATGTTCGATGGATTTAAGATCAGTTCTTAGAGCCTGAGTCTAGTACATACCATCTTGGGTTATCTTAACAAGTTATTTCAACTGCAGTCACTTAATTATCAATTCATTATTTCAAGGTATCTTTTATGAAAGATAATTTATACGATTTAAAATTGATACAATGATTTGGAATAGGTATCTTTATATATAATTTCAAAAAATATTAAGGATTTTCAAACAATTTTCTTGTTTATTTCTTAATTAAAATCTAGAATCGTTTTGGAAGATTTTTTTGTATGCTTTGGATTGATTTTAAGTTTTAACTTGGTAACTTTTGAAAATAATTGCGATTTCTTAGGTAATATTTTGAATTTAGAGGGTAGAGTGCTGCCAATGGGCAGTTTCTCTTCATGTTTTTTCCATGTGTATTATCATTGTAGCATATTTACTTGATGTATGAACATATAGTTGTAAATTTCAATGAATGAATTAAAAAAAAAATTTTAGAGGATCCCTGCCATTGTTCTAATTTGATAAAAGGGTCTGCGAAAAACTTTTGGTGGGAACCTTTGATGTAAGGTATCTCAGCCTGAGGTATGTAATGTAGAATACTATAGAATTCTACTATAATAGAATACTCCCCCAGTTTTTTTCTTTCTTCATGAGCCTACATTAAGTTAAAAACAATGCACCAGACAATCTTTGCCAGAGAGCTCTCACATCGTGACAGAATACCGAAGCCACTATCCTAGGCCTTACCCTTCTCAAGATGACCGACCGTTCTGTTCCAGATAGGAGCCGACGTAAGGCCCTGATATTCAGATCATGTAGCGTAGCCTTTTCTATGCCTAGGAAATATCTCGCTGACAGTTAGCCATTGGCAACGCTTTCTCGATTCGCGGCGCTGGGCTCGACAAGTGGGCCGACACGTAGGCACTCGGCTCTCCTTCCCGGCCAACTATCGATCACTGACCTCGATATCGATCTTCGGGGGATCGCTAGCTCACGTGAGAGGATTAGGAAGGCTAATCAAGAGGCAGATTAAGGAGATTTTTTAATCTTACCAAAGTTTCGGGCCCAATCATAAGAGCCATCATCTGAGCTAGAACTAATCTGACATTAGTTTATATACATATTTATAACTCCACGTACCGTGTTAACAAAATTTTTATTATGCCATAATCTCATGATTTATTCAAACTGAAAAAATTCAAATATTTATCCACAAACATATAAGACAAAATTATAAGTTGTACAACATATTAAAAGAATTATCGGTTTATTTTTTTGGGCCGAAACTTTTGAAAGGTAAAAAAATCTGGTGCGGGCAACACACGACTTTCACTTACATCAATTTGAAAAATCAATAAAAGAATTATCAAATAGAGTTAGAGTTAAAAATGCGTGAAACTATTAAAGAATTAAATAAATTTAATTTATATAGAAACATGTGTTTCATTAAAAACCTATTATATTATTATCTAAAATAATCAGTTAGTTTTATGTTCATTTCATCAATCTCTACTAACTTCTAAAAGCTTGTGTATGAGATGATATTTTTTATAAAATCTTTAGCTTTCCAACGGTATATCATACATGTATATTACTGCTCTTATGTTCAAAAACGAAAAATTGCATTAAAAAAATGGTTTTTCTGTTTTCTCCTTTAGTTGGGTATCGAATTTATTCAATTTATATATTTACCAGTATTTCATCAGCGTTAACAAGATAATATAGTTGTTATTATTGAACCTACAAAATTAAAGGTACTTTAGGGGAAGAAAATCTTTCACTTTCTAACAAATTTAGAAACGAAATAAATTGTTAATGCATTATTTAAATTGGATTTAAATGGAAAACACAGTTTTATTAAATAATCTATTATATATATTATTATCTACGACAATCAGTATCAGAAAATATTTTTTCTAAGATCTTTAGCATTCCAACGGGATATTATACATGTATAATACTGTTCTTAAGTTCAAAAACAAAAAATTGCATTAAAAAAATATGTTTGCAGTTTTATCGTTTAGTTAGATATCGAATTCGTTCAACTTATATATTTGAGTGTTATTTAGTATTGCTAATCAGAAGATATGGTTAACTCTTTTTAATCTACAAAATTTAAGGTACTTTAGAAGAAGAAATTTTAAAATATCGGTATTTAAGCCCTGTCAGACCATTTTTATCTAAATAAAACCAACATGATATTAAAGCCCATTAAATTTTACATCGATATAGCGAGTTTAATCAAAATTGTCGGAACCGTTTTCGAGAAAATCGAAAAAAGGTGCAAAATGCATGGTATAAAGTGGCTCTTCTGGTAAGCTCATTTTGATGAAAAAAGTTTTGTCACGTCTCGGGCGTATAGTTGTCTTAAATATGAAATTTCAGTTTCATAGAACTTACCGTTTCCGCCCGGGAGTTACCACACACACACACACACACACACACACACATACACACACACACACACACACACAGACCTTTTTGCGGGACTTGGTTATTTGGACTCAGGGGACCCTAAAACGTGTATTTCCGTTTAAAACTGGAATTCGAAAATTTTCACGATCGCAATACTTCCCCTTACTATATATAGTAAGTGAAATTAAAAAAAAGATGAAGTAAGTTTGGGCCATCAATAATAAAACCATATTATATTTGTGTATCCACATTTCGGCCTAAATCAGGTCTTCATCAGGGCTAAGAAAAACCTTATAATAACCTATACAATTACAAAAATAATAATAATAATAATAATAATAAGGTAGGCTTACACTAGTAAGATTATTATATTTTCTTTTAATTGTATTATTTGTTTCATTTCCTTTACCCCAGAGGGTCATCGCCATGTTTTGAAAATTAAACTCTTTTATAATATTTCGTGCCTTCAAGGAATCTGAACGGTTTCACTGCTGTTTATTCTTTATCTTTCTAAAATTTTCGCAATAGCTTCCGGTAAATTAAATGTTCGTCTACTTTGTTCCAATAGGGGACACTCTAGCAGGACATGTTTAACTGATCGTAACGTGCTGTTACAATGTTCACATGCTGGAGCCTCCAGAGTTCTGAGGAGATAGCCATGGGTGAATTTACAGTTTCTTACTCTAAGTCTGCATAATATAGTTTCTTCCCTTGGTCCAGTTTTTCAATCCTGCAACTTTGATTGGCTTAGGCTCCACTCTCTCTCCCAGTTCTGGAAGATAATCGACTTCAGGCGGTTTGTCCAGTCTTCTATAGTGATTTCTTTTAGCACCGTTATCTCTGGTACTAGTTATATTTCTCTTAGCCTTGATGAAGGTCCACAATTTAGGCCGAAACGTCAGTACACAAAAGTAATAAATTTGTTTGTTTATCGTGCAATAAATGGATCATTCAACCGTATTATTTTAGACCACGATAGTTCAGTGAAGTAACTACCCATCGATATAGAATAGAAAATAATCTTTATTCTGGGACATAGTCCCTTAAGAACAACAAATATCTACAATTAAGGTGTACAATGCATCTGGCCAAAAGACAAAATGAACATGATTAATTCTTATATACAATGGTGTAAAGAAGTGAGAAAAGAAATTTTAAAAAAAGAAAGGAAATATATTTATATAATAAAACAAAAGAATAAACTTCTTCAGATACATACACTTGCTGAAAAAAACTAAATTCAAAATTAATTAATAAATTAAGTTAGGTATAGACAATAAGTAATATTTCTTTTTTATATTCAAAATCTGATATCTGATATAAAATGTAATTGCTGTTGAACGTCCGTTACGGAATACAGGAGGTACTGAAACAGCTGGAACTTGAATAATGATAAAAAAGAAGCATGGCGGATATGAGTAGGTAGGGAATTCCAGAGAGTAGTAGAGTGGACAGGAAAGGAAATATTTAAATTGCAGAAGACTGTGGATATAGGGAGATAGCGGGGAGGTGATGGTTTGATAAAGGTATTAGTCTAGGAAATAGTGTCTGCGAATCGGGGGGAGGAGCCACTTTAATATCTAATCCTAGTTATAATGTCCTTCAACTATCTCCATTTCAGTTCTGATCAAAGAGTCGCTAAACAAACTTTAAAGTTTTTAATTCAGATTTCAACTGACTTTATTCAACTATTTGTATTAAAAAAAATAATTTAGTGATGTAATCACTCCGATCTCCTATTGAAAATAGGTAATTTGTTTACAATACATTCTATATCATTATATATTAATATGCTGCTGAGTGCCAAAAGCTTCAAAACAATTACAATCAAAAGTTTCGAATAAATGAGACTATATTAGCCTTAAAGCCTTTCATTAAAATATAAGGTATTGAAATTAACTTAAGGCATAATATAAATTTTGTTAACACTGTACGGTCTTGTTATAAATATGTTGTAACTAATTATAGAAATAAACATAGCAGGAGAAGTGAGTGGGTTTTTGCCCCACCAACTTGGAAACAGCCTTTGATAACGTTTGGTGGAGCGTTTGAGGGAGGCGCAGCGCAGCGGATCAAAAGCTCAACTTCAGAACCTCCAATTCCAGGCCTTTTTCTCAATTCACCTTTCTCAGAATTATTCAACCAAAGTTGAACGATTTCTGCAAACTTAACATAAATCTCGAATAACGATCTCGTTCTCTTTATTTATTCTTATCGAAATAGAATTCTATATTTATTGAACAAATATAGAATTTAGTTCTAATCTGGTTAAAAATATGTAGGACACATCTTTCACTAATAACATTGTTTTACAATAGTAGTTTTAAATAAACATAGTGATGAAAAAAAAATTACATTTATTTTCGATGTAAACATTTCTTATAGGTTAAATAATGCAACGAAAGAAGTTATTATGTACAAATTATCAACATCAATTCAGGTCCTTTTCGTCACTCTCAATTACCTCTTATAGCTTTCTATCTTATATAAACTTTTTTTTCCTAAAAACGTTCCAACGGTATATTATAGTTTTCTATATCACTTTTTTTTTCTGGGAAAAAAGGTTGTAACGTGAGAAAGTATTTCTTGCTGTTTCCCACTTCAGTTGAAAATCGTATTCTTTGATACATCGTATTCACCCATTATTGAAAAAATTCACCCATGATTATTAAAAAAAGATTAATTATTTTAAATAAAAATAATCAAAAGGGTTTTAGAGGAAGAAATTTTAAATATTAAAATATTTATGAAATTTGAGTTTTTTACAACTCGTTTTCGTACTCACGCACAGACCTTTTTACGAGACTTGGTATAATAATTTGAATACATAAATATTAACAAAACTAGTTCTTATTAATTTAACAGCTTGAGTCGTTGATTTTTTCATTTTCCATTTTTTATTATCTTTTTTATTTGTTCCTTGTTCTTTATTTTTTATTATTCCATTAAAAATATATGGGTCAAAATCACAAAGGTGTCATATTTCGAGTTATGTTTTATGATTGTATTGCCAGCTTAAATGACCGCTAAACTTGTGCTCAGGGAGCGGCGTGGTCTACTGGATAGAGCACTGGTATACTGTTCTTCCGGGTCCTGGGTTCAAATCCCGGCTGTGGCAGAATATTATTTTTTCTGTTATTTCAGTCAGGGGGGACCCTAGGGTATGGAGACCCTCTTGAGGCAGACCCATCCTCTAAAGTGGTTGCCCGAAAAAAATTGGTGGAAAAACCAGGTGGCTGAGCTCGATTAAGGCCTAATCAGCTCATTGCACACCAATATTACTGCTATAAACATTACTAATATCTGTACTTACTGAGTCCAAGGAATCGTATCCTGGTTCCAATATATGCCAATTGTTAAGAACCCTTTTAACGAGAATGGCGACTTTAACTTAGGATAAAAAACAAAAATTAAAACAGTCCTTAAAATATAAAAATCGGGCATATCCTTTGAAATAGTAAATTAGTCCTTTTCGGGCGTGAAACACTTCTCCCACCCAAATATAGACAGTTAGACTCAAGTTATTTCGGACAGCTTTTTGCATCGGGAAGAGAGTTTCGATATTAAAAAGTGTCCTTTTTAATGTGGTAATCATAGTTACCGGTGAATTATTTTGATTCGTATCCTTTTAAAAGGAGAAACAAGTCAAAAATGGAGGTTCTCTTCCATTTTGAACCGTATCCTGCTTACAATAAATGTTAATTGTTACAAATCCTTTCAACGAGAATGGCGACTTTAATTTAGAATAAAAAACAAAAATAAAAATCGTGCATATCCTTTGAAATAGTAAATTAGTCCTTTTTTGGGTTGTAGTAGTGCAGGTTGTTTTTTTTTTAAAACTTGTGTTGAAACAATATGTACCTTGGCAGAGAAGATAATTGAGTACTACTCTTGTAATTTTACTTTTAAATTGAGCTGTCAGTGAAAACAATCATTTCGGGATCGTTTTTTTGTGGCTTAGAATAAAATTAAAAGACAACTTGAGTGTATTTCTTTTTGACCCCTTTTTATAGAGCAAGTATGCACTTATTATCAGAAAATTACAAAGCTCTAAAGAAATTGCAAATATTAACGTTTAAAAAAATTGCTAAAAATGGAGCTTTTTGACTATCTTATTGTATAAAATTAGCTAAATATACCAAAATTGTTTTCTTATACGAGGCATGTTTTTTAAGTAAGTACCGTTTTGGAAAAAAATGACGTGCAAAGATATCGCAATAATTTTATTTTTACATGAAAGCTTGTTCCTTAATCTACTTTTCTACATGATTTCCATGAATTTTGAGGCACTTGTCATACCACCAGTTTTTGAATCCCCTCAAAAAATTCTGCCGCCTGACTTGGTAAACACTGCATCACAAATGTTTTGACTTCGTTATCGTCTTAAAAAGACGTGGTAAGTTGAGTAAGGGTATCGTTTTGCTGCATGACAATGCCCGTCCACATGTGGCTAATCGGACCAAAGATCTCATCAAATCATTTAAATGGGAAACTCATCATCCTCCATACAGCCCTGATCTGGCGCCCAGCGACTACCATTTGCTTCTGCACTTGAAGAAACGCCTGGGCAGACGGCGTCTTCAAGACGATAACGGAGTCAAAACATTTGTGATGCAGTGGTTAACAAGTCAGGTGGCAATTTTTTGAGGAGGGTATTCAAAAACTGGTGCCCGTTATGACAAGTGCCTCGAAATTCATGGAAATTATGTAGAAAAGTAGATTAAGGTACAGGCTTTCATGTAAAAATAAAATTATTGCGATATCTTTGCACGTATTTTTTAAATTCCAAAACGCTACTTACTTAAAAAACATGCCTCGTATATAAATAAAAAAGCTGAACATATTAGAAGTTCGACTTATTATTAATATTACCAGAGACGTTTTCGAAAATATAAAATAATTATTTGTTATTTGTGATGTGTGTGCTCTAAATGACAATATAGATTAAAAAAAAATCTCTGGTGGGACAGGCCGTGTACGCCCTTGGCCGCGTGGTGTAATCTCCTGGGAGATTATACTCAGCACGTTCCTCGATGTATTATAGGGTAGCTGGCGGGTCTCATATACCCGAGGGAGAGGCTGTGAGTGAATCCCCATTTAATTATATTCTTATAAAAGTCCCGCCGGGACTGGGATTCGAACTCACAACCTTTCACGTGCGAGACTAACGCACTAGCTATTCAGCCACGGGCTCCAATTTAGATTTATAAAATCATGTGAAATGTTCGGATTTCAAATTTATTTATTCATTAAACCTAAGGCTAAATCATAATAAAATGTTACTTCTTCTTCTTCCAGTGGCGCGACAGGCCGTGGAGGCCCTGGGCCTCGCGGTATAATCTCCTGGGAGATTACACTCACGTTCCGTGATGTATTGGGTTGATGCAAAATTAATGCAGGTTTTTAGTAGGTATTGTAAATACGCCATATCTTTACTTTAACCATATATATTTAATCAAAATAATTTCCATCTGAATCAATGCACTTTTGCCAACGTTCAACAAGCTTTCTTATTCCACCAGAAAAAAAATCCGAATCCCTGGACTCAATGAAATCACGAAAAGAATTTTCAATGTCGTCCTGGTTTTGAAAATTTTTCTCCCTCAAAAAGTTGTCCAGATGCCTGAAAAAGTGGAAGTCTGTAGGAGAGAGGTCAGGTGAATAAGGCGGATGTTGGAGAACTTCGTAGCCCAACTCGTGCAGTCGTCGAAGCGTTGGTTGTGCAACGTGTGGTCTGGCGTTATCGTGGAGCAGGATCGGCCCCTTCCGATTCATCAATGCTGGGCAAAGACGTTGCAATTTTTGATTCATGCTGTCAATTTCTTGACAGTACTTGTCAGCAGTTATAGTCTCACCTCGATTGAGAAAGCTTTGACCTCAGCTGGTCGTTGTCCAGAGCAAGATGACGGCCCCGACCTTCCTTGTCTTCGAGGTCGAAACCTCCTCTGCGAAACTTCTGGAACCAACGCTGCACCGTGCACTCATTAATAGCCCCCTGACCCCACACTTCATTAATATTACGAGCCGTTTGCGCAGCGCTGCGCCCTAATTTAAATTCGTAAAAATAAATTTGACGAAAATCGCACTTTGACATTTTCGATTCAAGACCTTTGAACACACTGAACAAAACGATTTTACTAAACAAATTCATGGTGAAACAGAGGGTATTAGATAAGGTTTGTTTTGGTATAATAATGATCAATGTTAGGATTAGCTTTGTTTACACAATTGGAATTAAGATATTGCAATAGAGGAAACCTGCATTAATTTTGCATCAACCCAATATTTTGTAGTGAAAGGTCATCACTCCCTACGCATAATTTTTGGGGAGGCCACCATTTGGCTGACGGGTCTCACTTGCCCGGGGGAGAGACTGTGAGTAAATCCCCATTTATTTACATTCTTATAAAAGCCCCGCCGGGACTGGGATTCGAACTCACGACCTCTAGCATTAGAGACTAGCGAGCTAATCACTCAGCCACGGGCTCCCCCCAATGTTAAAATGTTACTTAAATCTCTTTTAATCTCTTATCATCATATAGAAACTTAAGTCTTGATGGTGGTCATTATTTTGTTATATAAAAGTTTCTTGCGCACTTGAGACCATCGCATTATCTTAGCTGATAGGAGATTTTGCTTTCTTCTCTTCTCTCTTTATTTATTTATTCTTAGTTTTTGTTTAAAGGTTCGTATTTACGTATGATTTTAACATTGTTTTCTCTTGCGATTCGATTTCACGGTATGCTTTGACTCTATCCTTCCGAACGCCTTTTCTTCTAAACTTAGACATATATTTGTTAGTAAAGCTTATTTCCCAACTTAGTGATTTCGACCCATATATGTTTCCTATTTATTGAACAATGAACGTATTAATGATAAACACAATAGGTTCTTGTAGCTGGGTGGGTAGCATAACAGCCTCCAATGCCAAAGGTCACGGGTTCAAACCCGCAGGTTGTCCTAGGATTTTTTAATGGGAGTAAAAAATCCTTAGTTATGCCGTCCTTCGGAGGGGACGTTAAAAGGTGGTCCCGAGCCTGTGCGATGTCAATTACTCGTTAAAGATCCCTATCCTAATAAAACCTGAATAGGTAAAATTTAGGACTCCCACTGTAGCATCGTCCGATTAGCCATAGTAGCATAAAGTGACGTTAAATAAATAAACAAACAATAAACAATAGGTTCTTTCCAAGGTTCTATCCTAAATAAATTTCTACGTCGACTTGAATTTTGACGGTTGCTGTTCTGTTCACGCCCAGTACAGGAAATTAGGGAATTGTATTGTAACTTTTTATTAGATTTCCGTTTTGGACGTGTCAGGACGATACAATCGGACTATAATTTAATTTTTCCATTAAAAAACACCCGATAACTGCAGAATTTAATATTTCCGAAACGCGACTTTGTCGTTGTGGTTTATTCATTTTCATATGAACTCTATGTCCTTAACTGGTTTGTGGATCATTTTTATCAGGGAGTATTTCCAATGTAAGGGAAATTTCAGTTGGTAAGATAAATTTTAGTACTAAGTTATAAATCGTTGATAAAAACACTAGGGCTTTTTTGGGTAAATCTTGGAGTACTTGAGTGCTTATCAGATCATAACCAGCTTTTCTTTTAGGCGAATGTATAATTTGTTGAGCGACTTAAAATAGAGTGAATGAGGAAGGTGGTAGTGTCGATTGAAGTGTGGTTTCTAATTTGTTCTGTATTTATATATAAGTCAGTAAATGGTGTAAATACTTAAGAAAGATGACATGAGAAGAGTTGAGATTTTCCTTCTTCCGACTCGGCCCAGGACCAATCTTTTCCGAGGGGTGCTGACACGTCTCCATGTTTTAGCAGTTTTTTCAGTATGCTTCCATAAGTTTTCTTCGTCAGTAAATGCACTGCGCATGTCTATCATGGTCCCTAAACTCCGTGGGAAGGAAGGTATAGGATATACTACTATACAATCTTACTATACTCACGATCCCCGGAGACGGAGTAGACTAGGGAGCAGAACTCCTGGCCGGGATCCCGGAGGCAGCCGATGACGTCACGGGCCGTGGTGGCCGGCGTCAGTGGCACCTCGCCGCTCTCTCCCTCCTCCCCCGTAACCACCTTCAGGATCACCTACAATCATATATATAGATGGTATATCTATCTGTTTATTATATATATATATATATATATATATATATATATATATATATATGAATGAATGAATGAATGAAAAAAGAATTTATATTCTGAGACTAAGTCCCTTGAGAATAATACACATGTACAAAAAAAATAATGACTACAACCGGCCAAAAAACACATATAAAAAAACTAATAATATTAATGATTGCAATATTTATTTTAATTGATGAAAAGAGAGAGAAATGAAAAATATAAATTAAAAAAGATCAGTAATATCTAAATGTAATATAGAACTAACAAAAAAAAAATTAGAATTATTAAAAATGTAAATGAAAATAAACTTTACTATCAGTTATGTTATGAAGTGTAGACATTTTTCACATCACTTTAATCGCTGTACTGAAATTAGTTGGCATCTGGCTGGGAAGCAAGAAGGTGTTTAAAAAGGAGAGATTTAAAAAAGATTGGGAAGGAGCACGACGGATGTGTGATGGGAGAGTATTCCAGAAGAAAGTGGACCAGGCTAAGAAGGAAAATTCATATTTTTTGGTTCTATGGGAATGCGTATAGAGGTCGGAAAGACGGGATTTGGTTTCCTGAGTATGGATTGTGTATTTAAATTGCAGGAGACTATAGATGTAAGAGGGGCGGTGGGAGCGGATGAATTGATAGAGAAAAGACCAAGGAAATATTGCTTTCGAAGCGAGGAAATATATATATATGTGTTTTTTTTTTTTTTTTTTTTTTTTTTTTTTTTTTTTTTTTTTTTTTTTTTTTTTTTTTTTCGGGTAGGGGAAAAATCTTTCATCAGACGAAGTGCAACTGTCAGGCTACACAACAGTGTGAGATTCCTACTCACTAAAAAACCACCTCCCAATTCGTCTTTACCACCCCACGGAACCGCTGTCAAGCATTACTTCATGGGGGGGCAGAAGGGCTAAATGCCAGCTACTTTACTGGACATCTGATTTAAGCTAGGCCGATGCACCGCCTCTCCTTTCTTGCTCCTGTACTCTGAGTTTTCTGCAGATTTGTGCTGCATAATCAGCTGCAGCGCTCCAACTCTCCTGACTAGCCATCATCAAGGAGACTAAATTTTCGGGTGATGCTTTTGTACTAAATTTAGCGTCTATCTCCGATCTTTCTCGAACGAATCCCGAACAAGAGAAGAATGCATGTTCCACTGTTTCTTCTATGGGATCACAAAATGGGCACAATGAACTTTCCTCTATTTTGAAACGGGCTAAGTACGCTCTGAAGCAACCATGCCCAGTAAGCAGCTGAGTGAGATAGTATTATACATCTCCATGTTTCCGGGATAACCATGTCGATATGTCGGGAATTAGGCGGTAGGTCCATCTTCCAGAAGATGAAGCGTTCCAGCGTCTCTGCCATATATCAAGTGTATGAACTCTCTCTTGTTTTGCTAAAGAAGCCCAGTGAGCATCCTTCTCTTCTTGTTTTCTTCGGTAGATCCTTCTACGTTCATCTGCCAAAAGATCAATCGGAGGCATGTCTGCGATGACGCATACAGCGTCATAGGACACAGTGCGAAAAGCTCGAGCGACACGCAGGGCACTTCTCCGATGCACACTAATGACTTTCCGGACATATGATTGCACTTGGCAGGATTCTGCCCAGATCGGTGCTGCGTACAGAAGCGTGGAACTGGCTACATTGGCCAGAAGCTTCCTCTGGTTTCCCTTGGTCCACCAATATTTGGCATGATTCTGGCCAATTCATTTACCACATTCGCTGCTCTATTACTAACTTTAAGCAGGTGTTCATCAAATCGAATTCTAGCGTCAATATGCACTCCGAGATATCTAATTGATGGCTTGGATAGGATATCGAACTCCCCGACGGTGAAACTGACTGTCTCCTTCACTTTCCTACTGGTTATCAATACTGCCTCAGTTTTATGATCAGCAAGCTGTAGGCCTGCCGCTGAGAGCCATTGACGAATCATAAAGATAGCCTTGTTCCCATTATAAGATATCTCCTCCAAGAGTTTCCCCCGAACTATGATTGCCAGATCGTCAGCAAAACCAAGCGTAGTAGTTTCTTCTGGCAGGGGTAACCTGAGCACACCGTCATACATTATATTCCACAGAAGTGGTCCTAGAACCGAACCCTGAGGAACGCCACCTGTGACTTTGTAGCTTTTTAATCCTGCTTTCGTATCATACCTTAAAATTCTGTCGGTAAAATAACTCTCAATAATCTTCATGAGGTAATTTGGGACTTGCATATTTTTCAATCCGTTTAAGATACAATCCCACCGAGCTGAATTAAAGGCATTTTTAACGTCTAATGTTATAATGGCGCAGTACTTCTTACTACCTCTTCTCCATCTCTTTCCCGCAGTGGCTTCCTGAGCAGTTTTGACAGCAAAACCGATGGCATCTATTGTCGATCTGCCCTTCCGAAAACCATACTGGTCATCAGATAATCCTCTGACTCCTTCACTAAAGTCAATTAATCTGCCATAAATGATCCTCTCCAGTACCTTGCCAGCAGTGTCCAGGAGACATATTGGTCAATAAGAAGCGGGATCTTCTGGAGAGCCCTTTCCTTTTGGCAGGAGCACGAGACGTTGCTTCTTCCACTGTGTTGGAAAGATACCTTCACTGAGACAGGCATTGTACACATCTAAGAAGATTTGTCGCCTTGACATGATAGCCATTTTCAAGGCAATATTGGGGATATTATCCGGGCCCGGAGCTTTGGAATCCGCAATTTTCCTGCATGCTAAGTCTAGCTCTTCCATCGTGATATATATATGTGTGTGTGTGTATTTGAATATATCGAAGCTGATCAGGAGCAAGCTTGTGAGCCGTTCCACCAAGTTCACGGTATACAAAACCCTTATAGGACCAGTGGTCACATATGGTGGAGAAATTTAGATCCTCAACTATAAAAATATGGCCCTACTAAAAAGGTTTGAAAAAGCTGTCCTTAGGAGAATCCTTAGGAGTGTCAGTGGCGGCGAAGAAAAAATAGGGAATTGTTCCAGCTATCAGGATAGATGTATCAATTTATAGGATATTAGTATGTCCTCTTCTCACATCATGATACAGAGGCTGGAATGGACTGGACATGTGATTAGGATGAACATTGATGGAGTAGCAAATAGGCTGTACAAGAATGTTCCGGACGGCCAGCGCCAGCCGAAGTGTCGATGGGGGGATAGTGAAGGCAAGGATCTAAGGCAGCTCGGGATCTCCTTGAGTATAGCTATTAAATAGATATTTCAATTGTAATTAAAGATATTATTACAAATTTACTTACAATTTGAGATAAAATAATGATTTACATCGGCATTTTAGTAAACTATAAATTTCGGATAAATAAATAAATTCTTAAAAAATTCCATAAATAAAATTGTTTATTTATTGACTGAACCATGAGACCAGTAGTAAACTTAAATTACGTGTATAAACAGTCGAGAACTAATCAAACAATATATATATATATCAACACCGTCACCTTCTTCCATTTAAAACCCGTAGACTCCTGGTTTGCTCCATAATATTCCCCCATTTCTACTACTGCTGTGCGGTGTATGGAGGTGTCTCTGGGGATCTTGAAGTAACACTAAAACGATTATTCAACTGCTTAATACGTTTTATCTTCGGGATATCCAGGAACACTTCTGTCACAAACTTCTATGAAGAGTTGAAGTGGCTTTTCTCGTCCTACCGTTGTAAGTACTTCCTGGCAACCTTCCTCTTTCAAGTTCTCCAATTCCACCGCCCATGCTACATTTCAGAAATGTTTTCATTCATATCCTCCGTCTGCTCCCGAAACACTCGTTCACGGCCTTCAGACCTGTATGTGATGCCCCATCGAACCGCAGCTTTCGACATATCGTTCCTTATCCGTTCCTCGTCCGGAATTCTATTCCTTCATATATTCGTCACTCTGACACTCTTCCTACCTTTAAATCCCGACTATTCATTCACTTCCTTTCTATCCAATTCCCAAAGAGCCCTAAATATATTCGAAAATTTCAATAAAAAGCAGTAAAAAACATAGAAACGATAATTTAAATATAATATTTTATTTGTAATGTATTTGAACGTTCACTGTATTATTTCATCAATATTGCAAAGTTCTTTTAATTAAAATTTGTATTTCAGATTTGTATATATATATATATATATATATATATATATATATATATATATATATATATATATATATATATATATATGGACATTTTGTATTTATTTTATTTTTTATAGTTTTGTTATTAATTATTAGAAGGTACTTAATTATTTAATTTATTATAATAGTTCATATTTGTCTTTATTTTTATTATTTTGTTAGGTTTATTATACTCTAACACACTAGTTTCTTTATGTAAAATTTGTAATATTATTCTAAAGGGACTTGTCCCAGAATAAATAAAGAATTTATTATTATATATATAAAATAGATTTATTATAAAATTAATTATTTCAACTCTTTCCAAGCAGATAATAGCACTATCCACAATAGTTTAAATAATTTAAAAAAAGGACATAATAATCGAGCAGTTGATTGTCCAGAAACAAAATAGTAATATAATGTATAATAGTAGCACGCCTCTTTAAAACCCACTGCCACCTAGCCTCCTAGCCACCCGCTACCCTCCTAGCCACCCGCTAGCCTCCTAGTCATCCTATAGTCTCCTAACCACCCGCTAGCCTCTCTATCCTCCTAGTCAAGAGCTAAGTGGCCTATTAGCTCGAACTAAGCGATATTAGGGCCCGCTACAAGTTGGACAGAACGAGAGAGAGAACGATTTGTCAAGAGCCCCCAGAACTAGCAGCTCCATCCCACCCCCACAACTTGGGAGATCCATCATCCTCCTTCCAGCTCCTTCGACCACCTTCTTCTCATTACTTCCCCTCGGGCTGTTAGCTTGATGTCTTCCGGGTCGATCTCCACTCTACGCCGCCTTACATACACTCCTCCAAACTTTTTTTTCGAGTGTGAGTTTATCATGGAAACACATCAGTAACTTGGGTTGTGCCCATCAAACACATTGACTTACTTCCCTCCTAGCAATAAGCATAGTTTACATATCTATAAAAGGTTTATAGGTGGAAAATAGTCCGGAAGGTGGTAAAAGAAAAACAAATCTAAACAGTCTGATTGAAATGAATATTTCAATTAAATCCACTCCCTGTTTATAAAACCATATTCACTTAGTCGATAATCTTTAAATATTATTAAAAATGACTAATTAAGGTGCTTTTATGCACCAGTTTCAACTGGGATTGATTCGTTTTCGTTAAGCAGTATTTCGCTTGCTTGAATGATTTCTTATTTCCGAAAAGGAAAATCTGCAACACAGATAACTTACTAAATTTGCAGTGTGTATGACAGGCAGTGTGGAAGAGGCAAAGCGCTCGGGTCGTGTTTCAAATGTTGATGATGACCAAATTTAACCAAAATGATGAAAGATAGCAACATGTAATCAACCAACAATTTTCGTATATAATCAATTTAAAATATTTACAAGAAGCTGAAGATTTTATTGAAATCATCAGTAAGAAATACTACGAACTTATATTGCAACCCAATAGAAATTGGGTTAGGAGTTTTAGTAACCGCTCGCCAGTAAAGTGTGCGCTGAAAGTGAAGACGGTGAATTGTCGCGGAGACGAAATAGAATCGTAGCTATTAAAGAAGATTTCCGTCACTTCACTACAAAACAATTAATTTGTTTGTTTTTTTCTCATTAATATATGTATTTTATGTGTATTATTGTTTATTTTATTTAGCTGTAAGCCTGATAAAAAAAAAATCGGTTGAAATACCGCGGCTCAAATTTATCTACTGTGCAGCGCTTTCGCCGGTCTTTCGAATACTACTAATATATCAAAATTGGGTTCCCCTGTGGTTTAGTGGCTAGCGTTACAAGTTCATATGCCTAACCTTGCATCGAACCCGACGGATGACCTTAGGATTTTGTATGTGAAGTCAAAAAACCTTTTTAATGCGGGGAAGTAAAATGTCAGCTCCAATACTGTGAGATGTCAAGTACTCGTTAAGGATCCCTATATACTAATTAAACCTGGATAAGCAAAATGTAGGACTTCCACTGCAGTATCGTCCGATTAGCCCCAGTATCGTAAAGTGACATTAAGTAAAATAACAAACAAAGAAACGAAGCAACAGAGGGGTTTCCCTTCCGAACTGGCTGTGCTCTCTCTAAAACGATGCCCAGTTTCACCATTGATTTTTCCAGTACACCGTCAAGTAATGTGCAAGCCGCTACCCTCCGAACAAATGACTTACAGTTACAGTATATAGAAGAACTGATAGGCTACTTGGCACTAGTATTTTTTTATTGTAATTTAATAACTCAACTACGATCAGATCTACCAAATTAACATTGCTTGGACTGATACGAAATGGGAATGTTATTATTTTGTGAATCCTTCCTATTAGTTTTGATATTGATATATCAGGACATACTTTTGAAATCGTAGAGAAAATTCAAGTATTTGTTCAATGATAACAATAAAAAATGAAATCCAGGAAGAAATAAAGTCCCGGTTAAAGGTGAGAAATGCGTGTTATTATTCAGTTGCTAAGTTACTTAGCTCACGGCTTCTATATAAAAACTTAAAGGTTAGAATTTATAAAACTGTTATTCTTCCAACGGTTCTTTACGGATGTGAAACGTGGCCGCTTACTTTGAAGGATGAACAACGGCATAAGGTTTTCGAAAATAAGGTATTGCGTAAAATATTTGGCCCAAAGAGAGATGAGGCCACTGGGGAGTTTAGAAGGTTGCACAACGCGGAATTGCGGAACTTGCATCCTGTGAATATAATTGAGCTGATTGCATCGCGGAGACTCAAATGGGCGAGTAAAATTGTTGAGCTCAGTGAGGAACGGATTTCGAGAAAGTTGGTATTTGCTGATCCGACTGGTAGGCGTCCGAAAGGTAGGCCGAAGCGTCGATGGGAGGATTGCGTTAAAGCTGATCTCGAGGGCTTGGGCTTGACCGGCGAACATTGGACGAGTCTGTGCAAGCGAAGTTTGGTGGTATCGGCATCGAACCTTCGGGTTCGGTAAGCCTATTATTATTATTATATATTATATTCCTATTAATTTTGAGATATGAAATCTATTTAAATATACCTACAATATAAAAATCTCGTGTCTCGGTATTTGTGATCGTAATCCTCCGAGACGGCTTGACCGAATGTGATAAATGTTTTTATAATTTAAAATTACTACTCACGAAGAAGATAATTTTTCTAATTTGGAAATTGTTTATGTCCATTTGGTAGGCATGAGAATCTGTCCTAAAGTATATTCATACCGCGAAGTGATTTGGGCCTCCCTGTATACAGTTTTTTTTTTGTTTTTTTTTTGTATTTGGTATTTTTTATGAACAACATCCCAATACTTCAATTGTCGTTCGTATTGACAAAAATCAGGTGTAGGAACACATGGCACTCACTAACCTCGGCTATTAATGTCAATTTAAGAGATATTAACGAAACTTTTTTTTTAAATATGTTTAATATTTCAAACTAAACAAAATTTAAGGTATAAAAAAACCTCCGTTTCTAAAATCGATTTAAGAATTTTCAAATACAGTAAGAGATAAAAATGAGTTAAACCATTAAATAAATTAATTAAATAGAATTTCTATAGAAACATGTGTTTTATTATGTGTTTTTATCGGCTTTTCATGACTCTCTATTAATTTTTAAAAGCTTGTGTATAAGATAATATTTTTTTTTCTAAAATCTTTAGCTTTCAAACGGTATATCATATTTGTATATTACAGTTTATATGTTTAAAAACAATGAATTGCATTAAAAAAATATGTTTTCAGTTGCTTCCTTTAGTTGGGTACAGAATTCATTCAATTTATATATTTACCTGTTTTCCATCAGTGGTTACCAGATAATATAGTTATTTTTATAGAATCAACAAAATTAAAAGTACTTTAGAGGTTTTTGAGAAAATCATAAAAAGGTGAAATATGCATGGTATAAAGTGGCTCTTCTGGTTAGCCGATTTTGATGAAAAAGTTTTTGTAGCATCTCTAACGTATAGTTGTTTTAAATATGAAATTTTAGTTTCATAAGACTTTTTGATTCCGCTCGGGAGTTACCACACACACACACACACAGACACACACACACACACACACACACAGACCTTTTGCGGGACTTGGCTATTTGGACTCAGGGGACCCTAAAACGTGCATTTTACGTTGAAAACTGGTAAGTGAAAGTAAAAATTAAATAAATGAATTGAGAAAATGAATGAATGGATTTTTTTATTTTGTTTTTTTGATGAGCGCTCCATTCCTCTCCCTGGCCCAACTTCTCTCCCCCCCCCTCCCTCCAAGCACAATGCATTCCTTATTTTTTAACAACCAAAATATTCACTGCAAATAATTTATATGGCCGGGTCAGCTAGTTTTAATATATATTTGAATTATTTATTGTTCAATGTGTTTGATGTTTAAATAGTTTATTTATTTATTCATTAAAATGATAATTATTTTTTAGATATGTTTTATATAAATCTTCTATATTTGATTTTGTCTAATGAACTCTCATGTTATTTAAAAACGCGATTTAGAAATACAATTATTTTCTAAAGTCACTAATTACACATTTAGTTCAGTTCCAAATGATACGAAAACGTTAAATTTCATAACTTAAAAATAGTGTTATCAATATAGTAAAAATAATTCTGCATTTTAAAGCGAAAAGATTCAAATAAGGTGGTTAAAAAATAAAATTTGGTTTTGGCGCTTTCTGTAAAATTTCGTAGAATGAATATTGTACCTTTTGAAAGTCCAAGTCTCAATTACAACAGATGTTCAATAAGAAAGTAGTCTAAATAGTGTATTAAATTTTGACAAGGTTTCTTGCCAACACAATTATTTGATATAACTGTATTTGCATCGAACTATTCACAAAGTCCAATAACTTTAGCATTAACTACCTCTGCAAGATTGAGGAATATTAGAAAATATTATTTATTAAGTAATTCTTTGAATCTAGATTTAATAATTTTAATTCAGAAAATATTTCTTTTCATTTCCCAATTTATAATATCGAAATTCCAATTATGGATTCGAAACACGTTGGCTGTAAAAAAAATCAGAGGCAGGTAAAGCAAGAGTGGTTTAATAACGCACTCTACAGGAAGGTCCCTTAAGCTTAATGCTTAATGCTTAGAGCTTAGTGCTTAGTGCTTAGTGCTTAATGCTGAGGCTAAAAGCTAGGACTTAATAAATATAATTTAGCATTCTTTTCATTCTTTCCCCTTTCCTTTATTTCGCCGCAGTCCTGTATTTTAATATTATTCTTTTTTATAATGAACCATTCATTTATTTTATTCGGCAATTAGGACGATTCAGGCCTAAATAATTTAACTATACAGAATAAGAAAATAGGCCTCACATTATTTCGTTATAAAGGATATTTATACTTTAATTTTCTTAAGTGTTTTTTCCCTTTTTATTTCCTACACAGGCCTACAAAGATAATATTATATTTGTTTTTATATATATTTGCATATATGGTATATGTTGTAAACTATGTTTTCAGCATTTTTACTGGTGATTTCAATAAAAACTTCAAATCCTTGTAAAAGGTTTCTAATCAATTACACTAGACCCATTTTGATCTATTACGTGCCATACTTGAGGTAAATTTTGGAATTTGGTCATCATCAACTGTTGAAGGACGACCCGCTTTGGGTCTTCCGAATCAAAATTTCGGGCATCATCGCGATACACACTGCGAATTTTGTTAATCCTCTGTGCAGCGGATTTTCCTTTCCTGAAATAAAAGATCATTTAATGACAAAAAGTTTTTTTTTTCTCTTCCATCCTGAGCAAGCAAAATACCACTTAGAGATAAGGAATATCACCTGAAACTTCACTAATCTGTTTGGTATTTTTTTTCAATAATAAACATTTAAAATCGACCAAAAAAAAAAAATTAACACCTCAAAATTTGAGGGTTTACGTTTCATGATACGTAAGTAGGATCGGAATAACGAATACAAAAAAAAAAAAAAAGTTTGTCCGCCGTCCTCGGCATTTCTCCAAACATACAGAACCATTTATTTTTAAATTCGCCTCAAAAAAAAAAGGCATGCAAAGATGATCCTAACACCTAGGCATTGATATCAGCTGGTTAATTCTTAAATGGCCCCATTGCCTAATCTCAATATTAAAGATTTCTCTCTCTTGGGTGCATACAATTTTAAAACTCAGTGATAATCAACTCCTAAAAATATAAAGTGAAAAGTGGGTAATATATTAGGAAGCTAATACAAAGGTAGAGGATTAGTAACTGTTTACATTAAATATGTAAACATTCGGAAGAAAACAACTGAGACCTGCAAATCCTTTATGTATTTCGAAACTATAAAAACGGACATTTCATGTGAAACAACCAAATACCTTCTGGAATGAGAACATTAAATGATACTATAATCGGATAGACCAATATTTGCTCCAGCCTGTAGAGTTTCCCAAGTTCCTGGTATAGTTCTTGATACTTTTGTATTTTTCCGCAACCGTTTTATCGATATTGTCATCATTCGGCAACAGCAATATCGATGACATAGCAATATTTGATGTTTCGAACAATAAAGACAATATCTGGCTTATTGTTTACAATTAGATTGTCAATAATGATAGACCAGTTCCAGGATATTGTTCTATTATCAACCGAGACTACCTGTTTTGCTTCGTAATGATAATAAAGAACCTGTTCTGGTACCATGTGGTATAATAATAATTATTATATTTTAAAGAGTCTAAAGGTATAATGTCTACGAATTACCTTTAAAAAGTTCATCAAAATCAGTGATACACATTAGGAATTGTCTCCTTGTATGTGCTTCGACATAAGGTCATTACATGGTACTTAAAGGTTTTTTTTTTTTAAATTTAATTTGACTGAAATTTACAACTGTATAAAATACAACAAGTAAATATGCTGAAATGATAAAAACACGTGAAATAAACATGAAGAGAAACTGCCCACTGGCAGCACTCTTTAGTAGTGAGTCTAAACAAGAAGGTCTCGAGGCCATCTTCTTTTCAGACGCCTAGGTGGATTATCAGGAATTGAAGAGGAAGCAAGGATTGTAACGAATGGATTAGAGTGGTAGTGAAGCCTTATGATTGTCATATAAAATGAGTCTTTAGTAGTTTAGTGGAAGGTTAGAGCGTCTGTTTAGTAAGTGTTGGAGTAGCCGAAATCGTCGAGCTGTTTTTGTCTTTTCAGTGTGTAGCGTTTCATGTAAGTCGTTTGTCAGGAAGTGGTTGTCAGGACAAGCGAATATGTGCTTAAAGATACAGATGTTTTTTTTTCTTCTTAGATTTACCTTAAACTACGACTAACCTGTGAAAAGATTTCAGTAGATATAGAAGGAAGTAAACAACTTCCGTAGGACGTGGTTTAATTATATTTTTCCAAGAGGCTGGAGAAGGAAGAGATTAATTGGAAGGCTTTCCGGTTCACCACCTCCGCCGTTCCCAGCATTGTCTTCCCAACACTTCTTATTTCTTTAAGCTCGTTAAGGATTCAAATTTCCTAAATCTGCTTCTCAAGATAATTGAGTTTATATTCTAAAATAGATTGCCGATTCGAATTATATAACTTTTGGTTTAGTATTTTCAATGATGAACCTTTGTAATTCAAGACTTACGTTTCAAGATGAGTTGAATCCGAATAACGAATTAAAACAATCCGTTTGTCGGCTGTCCGCGGCTTTTCTCCGAAACTACTGGACCAATATTTTAGCAATTCGTCACAAAAATACTAGTCCATGCAACGATGATCTTAACACATAGACGTTGATGATATCAGCTGGCTAGTTTCAAAATGGCGGCCGATTAAATGTGATATAATTTAATAACTCAGTTATTTTTAATGATAGTTTTTACAAATTTTAATAGTTTTTTCATTGTTTATTTATTTAACGTCCCTGGGATGCTACCCGTGGGAGTCCTAAATTTTGCCTATCCAGGTTTAATTATGATAGGGATCTTTAACAAGTATCTGACATCGCACAAGATCGTACATCGGACCACCTTTTAACGTCCCCTCCGAAGGACGATTTTTTACTCCCATTAAAAAAATACTAGGGCTATCTGTGGGTTTGAACCTTGGGCGTAGGAGGTTGTTATGCTAACCATCATGCTACAGGTAACCCCAAAATTTATTAGTGTTTATTAACCAAATTTCCAAGTTATAAACCAATTTCAGCTCTTATCGATGGTTTTTATCAGAACTGTAGAACCGGAACCAAACTAATGTCCTTGTGAAAACTAAACGGCCCATTAGTTTAGTAGAGAAGCAATCTATGGACGGATATTTCGACTAATCTCTCTCTTAATTTCAAGTGACACCCCAATTTTTTTCTAGGCGTATAAAAAATATGTTTTCTATTTCGATTAAAATCCCTTGTCATTGAAAATATTGGTTGTAATATTTTTCGTCACTTTAATGGTGCTGTGGCTAATCGGACGATGCTACAGTGGGAGTCCTGAATTTTGCCTTCCAGGTTTAATTAGGATAGGGATCTTTAACGAGTACCTGACATCGCACAAGCAATGGACTACCATTTTACGTCCCTTCCGAAGGTGAAGATTGTTTATCATCTTTAAAAAAATTATAGTAACGCGATTTTTCCCTTAATTATTTATTTATTTGTCATAGCTTTATTTATTGTGCTTGATTCCACCAGGATTTCCTTTAAACTTTTTAGATTTATTTATTACTCCATTCTCCTTTAGTTAAATATAAAATTCGTTCAACTTATATTTTTATCAATGCTAACAATATGATATAATTTTGTTTAGAATCTACTAAATCTACCTTTAAGTGAACTACCCATTGGTAACACTCCAATTGATCTAAATTTAAAAAATAAATTAATAAATGCAATACCTCTATTTTTCGGTTCGTTTTAAAGATTTTAAAAAATCTGGTGCGGGCAACACACGAATTTCACTTACCTCCGTTTTTATAATCGTTAAAGACTTTTTAAATACAATAAGAAATAAAATGAGTGAAACCATTAAATAATTAATTAAATGGAATTTCTATAGGAACATATGTTCTATTGAAAAATATCTTATATTATTATCTAAAATAATCACTTAGTTTTATCGGCTTTTCATCACTCTATTAACTTTAAAAAGCTTGTGTATATGATAATATTTTTGCTAAAATCTTTAGTTTTCCAACGGTATATCATACATGTATATTACTGTTCCTATGTTCAAAAACAAAAAAATGCATTAAAAAAGTATGCTTTCAGTTTTCTCCTTTAGTTGCTTTTTAAATTCCCTCAACTTGCATATTTAGCTGTTATTTATCAATGCTAACAAGATAATATGGATATTTTTATAGACTCTACAAAATTAAAGGTACTTTAGAGGAAGAAAATATAGGCATTTAAGCCCAGTCAGAATATCTCAATCAGAATGAAACCTACATGATATTAAAGCCCATTAAATTTTACATCGATATAGCGAGTTTAATCAAAATCGTCACAGCCATTTTGGAGAAAATCGTAAATAGGTGCAAAATGCATGATATAAAGTGGCACTTGTTAGCGGGTCATTCTAGAAATTTTAGGATCTCAGATTTTCAGGAAATTTGGTTAGCTGATTTTGATGAAAATGTTTTTGTAACATCTCGGGCATATAGTTGTCGTAAATAAGAATTTTCAGTTTCATTGGACTTTTTGATTCCGCCCGGGAGTTACCACACACACAGACCTTTTTGCGGGATTTGGCTATTTGGGATCAGGGGACCCTAAAACGTGTATTTCCGTTGAAAACTAGAATTCTAAAATTTCCACGATCGCAATACTTACTATATATTCCCATAAATAGGTTGGTAAAAGTAAAAAATTAAAGTATTTTGTAATCGTTATAAGAAGCACTCTTTAGAGACGGTAAGATAGGTATTCAAATTTTAAAAACAAATCAGAGGCTGAGCATGATTTCGACCTAATAAACTCCTTACACACCACCATTGAATTATTAGCACTACTAAATCTTTCTATTATGTACTCAGCTCGTAGAAGTACACTTTTTTATTTAAGATTCTATAAGAATGATAGCCGAAAACTAGAATTTCGTAAGCAATATATTCACCACTTTATCCGTTTATATATATATATATATATATATATATATATATATATATATATATATATATATATATATAACAGAACACTGCTGGTCAAAAGTTTCAGAGCCGCTATAGTTCACAAGAATAACTTATATGAAAACCTCAATAAAATATAGCTATCTCATTATTATTTATATTTGTGAACAATTTTCCAATATTATGTGTTAATTAGTTTATGATTATCGTAAAGAACAAGAATATGATTAAATCTAATTAAAACATGATACAAGAATAAATAATATAAAATTTGTGCCAGGAACTTTATTTGAAGTATAGTAATCCCCTGAGGAGAATTGAGAGGATAAATTTCATCCGTTAGTTTAATTTATTGATATTACTTCAAAGCACGGGTAATTTTCGTTTTTTTCATTAAAGATAAGTGAAAAAGGATGCATTTTCCGTTGAATTGCGTTGAACAACCCTCATTATATTCAATGAAAATAAGTCTGAGCGTCACAACAACAAAATTCAAACAGATAAATTGATTTAGAATAGTCATCCCGAAGGTACTCTCTCTGCATGTCATAATATTGCAACGTTTATATATACTTATATATAATGCACTAAAATACCATGGTACCTACATAGAGATCCAGCGATATGAGAGGATATAATACTATTAATCTAACAACTTTATTGGCTAATTCTCTTCCAGGTTAGCAAAAGTTGGGAGAGTTATCAAGCAGCTTTCTATCAACAAGTTGCCAGCCTAAATCCATTTCTCTCTCGCCTCCAGAAATAATTTCGTTTAAAGTTGTTTCAGCAAAAGTTTCTATTCTTTATCTACTATATATATATATATATATATATATATATATATATATATATATATATATATATATATATATATATTTATTTTTTTTTTTTTTTTTTTTTTTTTTTTTTTTTTTTTTTTTCCTGACATTGTAACCTCACATAAGGATCGTTTATTATAACATCATGTTCCATACCTTAATGGTATACTACATGAATGATAATATGATTACATTAATTTACATATGAAAGTAGTATTACATTTAAAAATTATTACAGAATAATGTATATATATATATATATATATATATATATATTATAATTATATATATATATATATATATATATATATATATATATGCGTGCGCGCGCGTGTGTGTGTTTTATTTATTTTTTTCCTCTCTCTTTTGCCTTTACGGCCACCCGAAAAAGAGATTGTTTATAATACTTTTTACACACGTCTGATACTTTTTAAAGACATACTACTCTGTTACATATCATTAATTACATTGAATTATATATAATATATATATATATATATATATATATATATATATATATATATATATATATATATAAAGTTAACTAAGTCATAAAAACTAGAAAATACAAATTCAAAAAATATAAAACAAAGACAATAATTAACAAGCAGAACAATAGTACGAAAGGAATTTAGGCTGCCCTTCTAAAGCCTGTCTATAACTACAGTCTATGCTCGGCATGGCTCACTCATGCCCTGATGATGGCTCAAATTTATAATATTAAAAAAAACACCTGTAGCTCTACAACTCATGAATGGTCTTAGAATCAGTACATATATAGATTCGTACTGTTTATGGGAGTAACAGTGCTCTGCAAGGAGGCCTTGTTCACGCTCAGGTTTCTACCCCGCAATTTTAGGTATCCACTTTAAAGAGGCTGGGTTTGCCCCAGGAGGGTCTCCATTCCCTAGGATCGCCCCTCCCTCCCCGGCTAAATTAAAGGAATAAATAATATTCTGCCAGGATTCGAACCCAGGACCCGAGAAAATAAGTCTAGTGCTCTACCCACTGAACCACGCCGCTCCCAATATTAGTACAAACCAGTAAAACATTTTTCACACGACTGACTCTACCTGATGACAATTCCAACAGTCGACTCCTTCTATACATCATCAATATTGAAATAAAGATGAAATAATATTTACTCAAAGGCATCTCTTTACGCTGACATTCACTGCGAATTAAACATATACTACTATACTCAAAAATAATTATTTTCATTTTATTTATTAATTATCATCTTACAAAAAGTCCGAAATTTATGCGGAATAATAATTTTCGTTTATTGCTGGTCAACTCATAAAAATTAACCGATAAAATTCTCGAATTTTAACCTACATTCAAGTTACCCTCTGGCTTCTGCCCTCTATGGAACCCGCTAGCCTCTACCCTCCTGGCAAATCGCGAGGAGTGTAAAGGAGGCATTATATGAAGGGGGCCTGGGTATACCATTATAAGAGGGAGGCGAAGATTTGGCTGGCAGGGCTGCCAAGATATCTGCCTCCTATATCTGTAGGGAGAGCCAAATCACTATCGATATTGGGGTATATTTATCGATGTTGGATATATAATATATCGATAATATAGAGACGCAGATAGGACCCTACCTCTGGGCAATAAGCCAGCCTCGTATTGCTTTCGTCCAGAAAATGACTACCTGAGGCGTCTTGCAATTCCTTAGGTCGTAGAGCTCTGAGTCTGCATTATAAATAAATAAATAAATATATATATATATATATATATATATATATATATATATATATATATATATATATATATATATATATATGAGTTCTTGTTGTTCTCAGGTTCCAATCAATGAATAAACAATTTTATCTATGCGACGTTTCGAGAATTTGTTGTTCTCAAAATCATGCCTTAACAATAGAAAAACAAAAAACAGAACATTAATATTATTATACAATAATTAATATATGATGTTATTGTTAGAGATATAGAAACAAATACATCGAGCAATGAATACTCATACAGTAGGTACATAGATATTTTAAATTAGGATTTACATAGGAGGATTTACATACATTACACATTACAATAGGAGAATACCCAGACTCCTGACGTCATCATAAATTCCTACAAAAATCCATACTTGAACTATTCCTTTTCTATTTTTTCAGTGTTCTTTCAAAGTTTGTGAACTACACATGTCTAATTAAGACACTATTTTGTACAAAATTGTAAGTAATTTTATAGTAATATCTTTAATGTAAATCCTAATTTAAAATATCTATGTACCTACTGTATGAGTATTCATTGTTAAATGTATTCTTTTCTATATCTCTAACAATAACATCATATATTAATTATTGTATAATAATATTAATGTTCTGTTTTTTTTGTTTTTCCACTGTTAAGGCATGATTATGGGAACGATAAATTCTCGAAACGTCGCATAGATAAAATTGTTTATTCATAGACTGAAGCCTCAGAACAACAAAAAATTAAATTATCAACAGTCGAGAACTGATCAAACTATATATATATATATATATATATATATATATATATATATATATATATATATATATATATATATATATATATATATATATATATTAGGTTGTAAAATAACTCCGTAGCATTTTTTACTCCTGATTTCAATAAAAACTTCAGATTCTCGTATATATTTTTTCTCAATTATATACGAACAATTTTGATCTAATGAATGCCATCTTTCAGGTAATTTATTTAAATTTTGGTCATCAACAGTTACAAGACGACCCAGCGCTTTAGGTCTTCCAAGTCGAAAGGGTATAGCCGGATAAGTATGGTAAACAGATAATAAAAGGTGGGACAGTATGAACAAAAATAAGTAAATATTTTAACAGGCGACACTTTAGAAGAAATGGTTGATAGTTTCTAAACAGCGCGCTAGCCTGGCGCGCGTTTTGAAAAGCAGTTCTTTTCCTGATTAAAAATATTTTATAAGTAACGTAATCCTGAATTGTTGATGAGAAATAATTGTTTACAAATTTTTCATGTTAATAAAAAATATAAGTTAATAGCAAGATTACAGAAAAAAAAAGTTTTTAATTTGTTTCATATTGTTCCACCACTTAAAAAAATTCGGAAAAAAGTATGTGCATAAACGAGTATAAAAGACATTTTCCGAAAAGAAATCGGGGATTGACTCCTTTCTATAAAATTGAAAAAAAAATGGTAGGTCGCGAGTTGCGTGCATCAGATTTTGTATTTATGGCGCGATTTTTATGTTGGTCAGTGGTAAAAATTTCTTTCATTTTTCAATAGATTCGAATAATGCCGAAAATCTGGAGGGATTTGTGTGAAAGAAGATTCAACGGAGTTCGAAGCAGCCTATTCATTATTCATTGCTACATTGAGAAGTTCTCTGGTGCTGATAATCCTCGACCCGCTACTAATGTTCTCAGTTTGGTACAAATAGCAGACAGAACCAGGTTTATACAGAGACCACACAAATATCAGACAGAAGCACCTCTATACAGAGGGAGCACACACAGCAGATGGCTTGAGAATCAGCCGAGCGGAGGAATGAGCTCAATATAGGAATGCTTTGGAATAGGGAGCTCAAAGCCGGAGATGATCCCCACTAAATGAGGGACTCCCAAAAGCCTCAGCTCGCCGGCCGATGTAATATAGCTCCTTGTTGAATATTTGGTCAGTCTCCGATGTATTATATCCGATACAATAAAGTAAAAATGTGGTGCGCTAAAACACACAACTTTCACTTACCTTCCTCATCAAAATATAATCTTAAAGTTGGAAAAGAAAGTTATATTGAGTTTAGATGTAAACATTCATATTAGAATAAATAACATAAGGAGGTACTCCCAACAGATACACATACCGGCTTATAGCAAGAGCACCATGCTACATTAATAATCAAACCCTACATACTGACTTACGCGAATAATTATAAAAAAGAGAAAAAAAAAAAGAAAAAAAATTGAAGTTTCATCCATAAATAATCAGTTATATAATATATAAGCCTATAATCAGTTATTTTTGAAGATAGAGAAAAGTATGTAGAGAGTTTTAGAATCAGTCAAGCGCGATAAAAAAAAAAATAAAAAAAAATTTTTTAAATCGTCTTATATGGTCAAGCCAAAACTTACAAAAGATGTGATTCCCTGATACCACGGTTATTATTGATGATAAAAATAAAATGTAAGGTTTTCTGGAATCAGGAAATATTATTTAAATGAAAATCGAACGAAAAGAAAAGGAAATAGTAACGCAGTCCTGTATAAATGCTTTTGGTTTATTATTTTCAATAATCAACCTTTGTAACCGAGCAAAAGAAAAATTACCCCCCTCCCCACTCAAAAGTTGAGAGCTTACGTTTGAAGATGCGTAGTATCTGAATAAGGAATTTAAAAAAATCCGTTTCTCCTAATTAATAAATAAATAAATACCAAAAATGTTATTGTCTAAAACGTAATTGCCTATCAACAGCTATGTAAACAGTTATACCCTAAAATTGTTATTTTCAAATAATAATAAACCATTGTGTAATCATTTGCAGAGTTTTTTATTTATATTAATTCACTCATTCAAGATGTTCAGCTAAGCCCCTACTTTTTTCTTATTTCCACATTAGGGATTCTTTGCAACTTAGATATGCCGCAGGCTCTTCTCCAAAAGTCCATCTCCAGAGCCAACAATCTTCTTTCAGACGATTTTACCACTGTTCATGTTTCAGCGCCATATAAAGTGGTCCCTAGGAGGAAGGAATGGTAAATATTTTTTTTCGTAAGAAGCGACACCTGTTTGCTCGACAGAACACCATTCAAGATTCCTACTATCCTTCTACCATTTGCAATCTTATTTTCAATATATTTTGTCATTGTTCCGGATTGATCGGAAGGATTCCCATGCGGAGAACGGCATGAATAAGGAGTTTTTCCTTTATCTAAAAAAATCTTAAAGCCATCTGCAAGGTTTGAACATGCGACCTTGAGCATAGATGGCTGTTATGATAGCCACTACACTACAGGTGACCCCACAAGTGTATGTTTTTCTTGCTAAATGTAGCACAGAATATCGCTTCACTGTGCAAACGAAGTTCCTTATCGTGCTGGTCAATTAGAAAAGTCCCTTGAGAAACTCATATCAGCTGATCTGGTTTTCAGCCAATCAAATGCAGATACTTCAGCATCGACAGGCAGAGCTGAGATGGCAGTGTTCAAGTGAGGTGTGTTTGCAGTTGCCTCATAAATCAGAGGGCGATCAAGAAGGCAGGGAACGGAAGTCAATATGGCGGCGCAATAATCCGACCGGAAGTAAACATGGGCTAGGCAATATGGCGGCCCGCTGCCTCCTCTATCATAACCTCCTCCCTCTTCCCCTAAATTAAAAATCTCCTCCCTCCCTGGGGTAATTAAAATCCCAGCCTCGAGTTAATTAAATTCACCTGTGAGTTATTGTTCTTTCCGGTTGATTATATTTTTATGGAGAGTTTCATTTTATTATATTTGTCATAATTGAAGAGCTGTTTTCCGAAAGGGACTTAAGATTCATCACAAAATTGATATTTGACTTATTTGAATTCTGATGGTTGAGTTTTTATCGAAACCAACCATCCTTATTTCCAAAAGGTACTTACTAAACAATTAACCTTATTCCAAATCATACTAAATATTTTCTTTTATGATGTAAAAATAGTGTTATTAATAAAGTAAAAAATAAGTCTTGATTTCTATATAAAAATCTGGTGCGGGCAACACACGACATTTACTTACCTCCGTTTTTAAAATCAATTAAAGAATTTTCAAGAAAAGTAAGAGATGAAAATAACTAAAGAATTAATTAAATTGAATTTCTATAGAAACATGTGTTTTATTAAAAAATCTATTATATTATTATCTAAAACATTCAGTTAGTTTTATTGGTTTTTTATCACTCTCTATTAACTTTTAAAAGCTTGTGTGTCAGATAATATTTTTTCTAAAATCTTTAGCTTTCCAACGGTATATCATACATGTATATTACTGCTCTTATGTTGAAAAATTCCATTAAAAAAATATTTTTTCAGTTTTCTCCTTTAGTTGCTAGGTAACAAGATAATATAGTTATTTTTATCAGTCCACGTCTAGCAGCCGTAGGGTACAGTTCAGTGGTCTAATCAGTCTCTCCTTTAGTCAGTGATTTTATTTACAGTCATTCTTTTTTCTTTCGAAAAATCTTTTATTTTGTGTTTATCAGTTGTTTGTTACTCAAATTGTTCTCCAATCAAACAAATACAAGCAAGAGTGCCCCGGTCGGGGGCCAAGCACGAACTATGGCCGAACAGACAGCCAGCACGTCAACAAAACGTAAAAGAGGTGAGTTCAACATTGAAACCTCCAATAGTTATGACATACTTTCCGATTTAGATGAAGAAGATACCGAAATCTTAAAAAACATAGTAAGTCAGAAACAGAACAAAAGTCAATATCCTCCCATAATAGTAAACTCATCTTACAACAACATCAGTGGTGCTATTAACAATTTAAAATCAAAAGTGAAAGACTTAAATATAAAATATAATATGAATAAAACTACAATATATGTCCATAACAGTGAAGACTTTGAACTCGTAAAAAATTTCTTAAAAGATATCAATCTCGGCTTTCACACGTTCACTCCAAAAAGTGAAACGAAACCTAAAATTATTTTAAAAGGTATGCCTCCTCAGTTCCCCATTGAAGAAATTTCGACTGACCTACAAAATCAAGGTTTAGCCATTCATAAAATCTACCAAATGGAGAAAAAATCTGCCAGCGGGTCTATAAAGCTTCCGATACTAATAGTAATTTTAGATAATAAAGATCAGCTAGCCAAATTAAATAACATTCGCTATAGTTGTAACATTGTAATAAAATGGGAAAAATACAGATCTAACAAAACTTTAACTCAATGTTACAAATGTCAAGAATTTAACCACGTGGCACGTAATTGCTTTAAAAATCCAAAATGTCTGAAATGTGCCGAAGACCATCTTTCAAAGGACTGCCCAAACACATTAATCGACGGGTTCAAACCCAAATGCTGTAATTGCTCCGATGAACATTTTTCAAATTCCACGGAATGTACGAAATATCAAAGAAATCTCGAATTACAGTTAAGCAAAAAAAAAACCAGCACTTCGAGCGATTCCACGAAAAACATTTGAACAAACTGACCAAGAATTTCCAGTTCTACCAACCCCGAAATCTCCGTGGCCTCAAAATACATTCTCTCCGAAAACCGCCAACAGCAACTCTAACGAACCTACCATGTCTGATTGTTTTAAAGAGATAAAAAATATATTCAATTTATTTAATGTAAGTAAATTAATTACAAACTTTAAAAAAATTTTATTACAACTAAAAAGCGCCGAAGATGACATGTCAAAAATCTTTATTCTCGTAGAAGGATTACTTTCTATGTTGGATTAATGGTCATTCCATTGTGCAAAAATACTCGTAATATTTATTTATTCAAATCTCTTATGAGTGTTAGCGATGTAAAATTGTTTATACACAGTGTCTTGCTAAATTCCTATTGTATAAGCTGCTGTATAAACAACTTTAGCCTTAGCTTCAATTTCACAATAATAATTATCAGCGATCTTTATATCCCGTACTCTTTTACAACATACTTTCTCGTATACATTACAATAAATGCTACAACTCATTCGGAAAATTCTAATGACTAGTGACAATAGTAAAATTAAACTTATGATGTGGAACGCACAAACTATTCGCGGAAACGATGTAGAATTTAAATTATTTTTAAATCATAATCAACCCCATTTAGTCTCTGTTTGTGAAACTCGTCTTTCTGAAACTGATCGTTTCTCTCTTCCAGGATATGTCATTTACAGACGTGACCGTAGTAGAGCTGGAGGGGGGGTCATGCTTTTAGTGCGGTCCGATATTCAGCATCATTTTATACACGTTCCTGACTTAATGTTTACCGAAGCCGTGGCGATCAATACAATTATTAACAATAAATCGACCACTGTAATATCTGTATATATCCCACCAAATAAAATAAATATTCCAGTTATTAGTAAACTATTTAATTTAAATAAACAAGTTATCATTTTTGGCGATCTAAACGCGAAACACACACAGTGGAACTGTAACAGAACAAATAAAAACGGTAAATTAATTCTAAATTTTATCGTAAAAAACCATATTCAATTACACAGTCCGTCTGAACCAACCCATATACCGACTCAACGTAATTACAAACCTAGCATCATCGATTTGGCTCTTACAAAAAATATTTACAACTTATCACCTCTTATCGCTTTACCATGTTTAAATTCGGACCACAATCCCGTGATTTTTCGTATACAATCTCCTTTACCAAAAATTTCCAAAATACTCAAATTTTCGCTCAAAGACGCTGACTGGCCAAAGTTCAGGAAAGAGCTAGATTCCCGAATCAATATAAACCCAACCATAAATAATTCGAAAGAAATCGATACCACACTAATCGATTTTTATGAACATATAAAATTATCCATGTCCTTATCCATTCCACAACAATACTACCACCCGTATTATCATAATAATTTACCATATCGACTCAGAGCATTAATATATTTAAAAAATAGATTAAAAAGATCTTTCCAGCGTAACAAAATTCCAAAAACCAAATTAGTCTATAATAAACTAAACAGTTACATTAAAAAACGTCTCCATGACTGGAAAAACGAAAACTGGGCTACGGTTTTGAAATCTTGTCAGCCAGGGGACAATAACATGTGGAAAATTCACAAAAATTTAACTAAGCAGTCCCCGAAAATTCCACCTTTAAAAAATAACGACGGCTACGCATATCTGGACAGGGAAAAAGCTCAGCTATTAGTCAAGCATTTCCAGTCAACTCACTCAATCACCTCTCTCCTTGGTTCAAATCACCACAACCGTAAAATTCTAAAATCCGTCCGCGATTATTTAAAATCACCTTTTATTGTTAATTTCTCTTCCATTTCTCCGAAAGAAGTCGCAAATATCATTAAAGAACTGAAGCCAAAAAAAGCCCCAGGTGATGACAGCATCTCCTCCTTAGTTATTAAAAATCTAAGCCGAAAATCGATTTATTTTTTAACTAAAGTATTTAATTGCACATTGAGATATAGCTACTTCCCTATCATCTGGAAAACTTCCAAAACTATAGTAATAAAAAAACCGAATAAAGACCATAGTAATGTTTCGAACTACAGACCTATAAGTCTACTTAATATACTTTCTAAAATTCTGGAAAAACTAATTCTCAAAAGAATTAACAAGCATATTAGACTAAAGAACCTCCTAATAGATGAACAATTTGGTTTTAGGAATCACCACTGCACTATTGACCAATTAGCACGACTTACTGACTTCATCACAAAAGCCTTTAACGAACGCAAACATACCGGCATGCTCCTTCTAGACCTCGAAAAAGCATTTGATACCATTTGGCACTCCGGGCTCATATACAAATTAATCGCATTCAACTTCCCACCATACCTGATTCACATCATTCACTCCTATTTAACAAATAGACAGTTCTATATTCAAGTTGGGACATCTACTTCCGACACACTCCCCATCTTAGCGGGTCTTCCTCAAGGCTCTTGCCTATCTCCAATCCTATTTAATTTGTTCATTTCTGATTTACCAGCCCATCCATTTGTGACGAGGTCATTATACGCTGATGATACAGCATTGTATACATCATCATATCGCATAGATACAATAGTGAATCGCCTTCAACTATATTTTAAAAAATTTCACAAATATTGCATAAAATGGAAATTGAAAATTAATCCCACCAAATCTGAAGCAATTCTTTTCACTAAACGTCGCCCACAAATAAACCACCAAATCAAGATAAATTCAGCTCTCATCCCTTGGTCAAAATCCGTACAGTACCTAGGCATAACATTAGACAAATCTCTTACGTTCACAGATCATATCAATAGAAAAACTGATAAAGCCAAAAAATTAATATTTAAAATGTTTCCATACTTCAACCGAAAATCCCATTTGAGCTCTCATAACAAATTAATAATATACAAATCAGTTATTCGCCCGTTAATTACATACGCCTCGCCAGTCTGGAGCTCAACCTGCTTGACTAACTACCAAAAACTTGAAAGGATTCAAAATCTATCAATGCGGATAATTAACAATTACCCCCGCTACACTAAAATATCATCCATGCTCCAGGACTTACAGCTTCCAACAATTAAACATTTTGTCCATACTCAAACAGCTTCTTACTTCAGTAAAACACCAGTCTCCAAAAATCCATTAATAAAGGAAATCGGTAACTATAATAAAGCATCTCTAAAACGCTACATTCATAAAAGAACTAAACATGTGTTACTAACTTAAGCTACTTTATTTTAATTTCTAATTTTATATTATCAACTGTGTTATCTGTTTTTATTAGTAGGTTTTTGTATAATTTTTCCTACAACATTATATAATCACAATTTAATTTTACCACTAATTATAGATTAGTTAATTAGATTATAACTACCAAATGAACCAAACATTTGATGATTGTAAGGATGTCTCATCCGTAATCATTTATAAATATTTTGTCAATATGTAAAAATGTAAATAAAGTTTATTTTATTTATTAGTTATTTTTATAGAATCAACAAAATTAAAGGTACTTTAGAGAAAGAAAATTTAAAATATCGGCATTTAAGCCCTGCCAGACCATTTTTATCCAAATGAAACCTAAATGATATTAGAGCCCATTAAATTTTACATCGATATATCGTCGGAACCGTTTTCAAGAAAATCGAAAAAAGGTGCAAATTGCATACTATAAAGTGGCTATTCTGGTAAGCTGATTTTGATGAAAAAGGTTTTGTAACGTCTCGGGTGTATATTTGTCTTAAATATGGAATTTCAGTTTCATAGGACTTACCATTTCCGCCCGGGATTGCATTTCCGTTGAATACTGGAATTCAAAAATTATCACGATCGCAATACTTTCCCTTACTATATATATATGTATATAGTATTATATATACTATATATATATATATATATATATATATATATATATATATATATATAAAGTTAAGATAAGATAACTACCAATATAGAGCTTAATCCTATTTCCTGTAAATGTAAACATGTGATAAAGTATAAATAGAGGATTAAAAGGACAAATAAATCAGTTGTTATCCAGCAAGCGTAAGTGTTGTTTCTCCTCCCTAATTTCCTTTTTTTTATTATAATTTTCTCCGTTGAACTTAAGTGGTGCCGAAACCCGGGAACTTATTTGCAGTATTTTGAGTACTGAAAGAAGAGTTTTTTTTTTAAATTATTTTTGGCGTTTCTCTGTTTTAATTTTTTTTTTCTCTCTTTTTCCGTCGTTTTGTAAAATTTGGAAAACATGGCCGAAGGTTTTTTGAGACCGGCAGTTCTCACACTACCAGAAGACGTGGTGTTACCTCAGGCGGCACAGCAGGTGGTACCCCCAGAGATGCCCCCTCTACCGGCGGAAACACTGGCAGGGGCTCACGCAACCACGCTGGAGTGGGTCAAAGTTTGGACGGCAACAGCACAAGACATAAGAAAGGCCATCTCGGAACTCGAACGATTCGACGGCGAGGTTGGTGATCTTAACCATTTTCTAAAGGGAGGAGACAGAATCATGGCTAGCATAGAAGCGAAATTAGAGGAACGACTGATGGACTCACAAGATGCCGTATCGCTTCGGGCAGCCCTGGTGTGCCGAGTCCGTAGGCAGATTTTAAATCTAATACAGGCTGATGAAGACACGCCGTGGGTCGTTATTAAGGATCGGCTGAAGAAGGCATTTGGAGGAGGCAGGCGGGCTCCGGAAGAGGATATATTCCAGATGTTCCGCGAGACAAAGCGACCACACCAGACGAGCGGTCAGTATGCTGGGACATTACTGGCGCGATATAATCGGATAACGGAGAAGTTGAGAGAAGCGCTCTGCACAGAAGAGGTGGAAGGTAGGATGGGTTTTCTCTCGACTATTTTGAAAGTCCAATTGGCCAGAGAGACGGGAAAGAAAGAAGGCCTCCCCCGGGATAGGACATTCGTCGAATGCGCTCAGGAGATGGTGGATGCGAGCGCGAGAGAGGAGGAGTCCAGGTACGGGGAAGTCGAAATGGAGTGGACAAAGGTGCCCTACAGGAGGACTGAACCCCATAGGAATAGGCCAGAAAATTGGAGGAGGAGGATGCCGGAGTCTTACGGGAGAGAGAGAGGTACCCCTAGAGACAGGAGACAAGGAAGGGGGAGGAAGGGCTTTCGCAAGGAAGACCGAAAGTGCCACGGATGCGGAAAGATTGGCCATCTCGTAGCTCAATGTCCACGTACGCGATGTTTTGAGTGCGGAACAGAGGGACACATCGCTCGACAGTGTCCGTACATGAGTAGAAACAGAGACACGGGCAGAGGAGAGCCCATGGAAGTCAATGCTCAAAGGGTGTGGAGGAATACCAGAACCACATCGGATTCAGCGCGTTCTTCGGACTCATCAGAGACGGATGAGGACAGGAGCGAACCAGGAGACAGCAGAGAGGAAGACGTAAGGAGCGTGAGGAGGAGTGAAGGGCGTCGAGGAGCAGCTGGGAGCGTGAGGAGGAGCGAAGGGCATCGAGGAGCAGCTGGGAGCAGAAGACGTCATGATGAATGAGGTGAGTGTGGGGAGAGAGGCAACCGCGCAGTGGTGAATAATATTAGAGGGTTGTGCGGTAGGTTGCCTATAATAAGGGTAGCGCGGGGAGCGTGGTGTTTAGTGGACACAGGTAGCTCCCACACAGTGATGTCAGGGAAAATGATTGAGGGCCTATGTAAAGAAAAGAGGATACCGAAGGTTTGCCAATGTAGACTCATTACTCTGGGCGGCCCGTGTAGGGTGGAAGGAGAAATAGAAATTGAACTCAGTCGTTGGGGACTGGAGAAAGATAAATTAGTGGTTCACGTGGTTGAGAGTATGCCGCGGGAATATGGAGGGATAATCGGATGCGATTTATTAGGGAAATTGGGAACCAGGATAAGGAGTAAGAGCAGCGAATGGGCGATACGGATAGGGAAAAAGTCGTATAGGGGAAAATGGGCGCAGAGGGACGGGTTAGGCCAATTAGGCGCAATAAACCAGGCAGAAGATTGGAGGAAAACCCTTTTCCGTGAATATAAAGATATTTTCTTCCAGGAGGGGGGTATATTGGGAGTCACTGGGAAAACAACCCATGAAATCCCGTTGAAACAGGAGCGAGTGACATACGTCAAGGAACGCCGATATCCGCAAGCGTTGCGTCGCCACATACGGGAGGAATTAGATGAACTTAAGCGTCAGGGAATAATCGTCGATAGTACGTCCCCTTTTAACAGCCCTCTATGGGCGGTGAAGAAAAAGAGCGAGGGCGACGGGAGACCGGAAAAATATAGGGTGGTTGTGGACTTCCGGAAACTGAATGAAAACACAGTAGACGAGAAATATCCCATACCCCGGTTCGAGGACATCCTGGACCGTCTGAGTGGGGCTACGGTGTTTAGCACTTTAGATCTGAAGGCCGGATACCATCAAATCCAAATGCACCCAAGAGATAGGCATAAGACGGCCTTTTCATTCGAGCGCGGGCATTATGAGTTCACGCGAATGCCGTTCGGTTTGAAAAACGCGCCCATCACATTCCAGCGGCTGATGGACGAGTTTCTTCGAGGGATCGATGAGGCGGTCTGCCAGGTCTACATGGACGATCTCTTGATCTTTAGTCGGTCCGAGGAAGAACACGTCACTCACCTGCGCAGCGTTTTTGATCGTATCAGGCAATTCGGACTCAAACTATCGGGAGAAAAGTCGCTGTTGGGTAGGTCGGAAATAAATTTTTTAGGCCACACGATATCCCAGGAGGGTGTGAAACCGGATGTCCAGAAGGTGGCGGCGATCCGGAACATGGCGATCCCACGGGACGTTAAGGGGATTCGACGGCTGTTAGGTACGCTTAATTATTACAGGCGATTCGTGCCGGATATGGCGCGGTATCTAGTTCCTCTCAATAACCTCCTCAAGAAGGGTCAGACCGTTGTAGTGACACCCGCCATGGAGGAAAACATCCGTCAGTGCATGGCGCGGTTGCAGGAGGAACCTGTCTTGGCATTCCCAGACTTTACCCGGCCTTTTTCAGTGACCACCGACGCAAGTGAGTATGCGCTGGGGGCCGTCCTTTCCCAGGACGGCCCAGAAGGGGAGCGTCCCGTAGCGTATGCAAGTAGGCGTCTCACTGAGGCAGAAAGCAGATACAGTGCGTTGGAGCGGGAACTCTTGGGGATCGTATGGGCGGTGGAGCATTTTCGTCCTTACGTGTTTGGGCGGAGGTTTAAGGTACACACGGACCATAGGCCCCTCCAATGGGTCGGTACCCTCAAGGAATCCTCGGCGCGCGTAACCCGGTGGAAGGAGTTCCTCAGCCAATATAACATGGAGGTTGTATATAAACCTGGCCGCGATAACGTTGTGGCGGACTGGCTGTCGCGAGCGCTGGTGGTTAACGCGATCGAGGAAGAGGAGGGTGGGCCGTCCGGGGGTGTTCGACAGTTCCTTCGCGAGTGGACACCTGAGGGCGAAGGAGGGCGCGGTACCCCGGAGTATGGCAGTGCAGAGGTATCTGATGAGCAAGCTAGCCCGTCAGATGAGCGTGGGGCGGACATGGAGGAGCGGGAGGAGATCATTAATGACAAGAGGCGACAGATTGTGTGGAAGACTCGGCCATCAGGCCTATTAAAGTTGGAATACACGAGATACGGCAAGTCACGCATTACTACAATCTGGTCGAGCCCTGGCGTACGTGATGAACAAATTTGTAGGGCGCTCCAGGACGCATCTAAGCCGGGAAAGACGTACTTCCTGTATGTCGGGAACGCGACGATTTGGGACAAAATCAAGCGGCTCTGGACTCGCGAGCAGATCGGGATTGATCGAACTCTCGTGCGTTGTACGTTGTCGGTCGAGACGGTTTCGAACCCGGAACGGCAGCGGGAGGTCACCCTGGCGTACCACCAGGGAAAGACCAATCATCGGGGGGAACCCGAGACCCTGCAGGCATTGCGGCGTCGGTACTTTTGGTGGGGGATGCGCCGGACCATCGCGGAGGTTGTCGGGGCCTGCGAGGTTTGCCAGGTCACGAAATATGACCGCCATCCGCCGCGGGGGTTACAGGAGGTTACGCCCACCTCTGATGCGCCGTTGTGCGATTTACAGGTGGATACGTTTACGTGGCGGGGCTACAAATGGGTTACAGTGTTAGACCTTTTTAGCAAGGTTGCCATGGCTTCTCTCGTGCCGGACCGTTCCTCAGAAGCCGTTTTAGGAGCCCTCCGGACATGGTTTCAGTTTTATGGAGTACCTGATCGGATATCCTCGGACGGGGGTCGGGAGTTTGACAACAGTCAGGTGAGGGAGGCAATGAAGGCCCTAGATGTCGCGTGGCATATTAATACCCCGGGGCACCCCAAGAGTCGAGGCGGCATTGAGCGGCTGCACAGTACGCTTGGAGACCATCTTCGGGTGTATCAGGTGGATCAAGGATTGGAACCCCATGTAGCAATGCCTCGGGCCGTGGCGGCGTATAACCACTCGGTCCATGCGGCGACGGGATTTTCGCCATTTGAAATCCTTTTTGGTCTGCGAAATCGGCGCAGGGATTACGGGGACACAGCGGCGGAGGGAGCTTTATCCGACGTGCTGGTGAATAACCGCGCGGCTCTCGTCAAGGTTTGGGGGAAGGTGCGCGGGAAGTTGGTGGCGGAGAAGAGTCGCCGTGTGGCCACGGACAACCTTCGCGTTCGCGATCGGATGGAGGATCTTCGCATCGGTTCTATCGGGTATCGAAGGATCGGTTCGAATCGGAGTAAGGAAGTTGCTCGGTATGAGGGTCCGTTTCGGGTGGTGGTTATTCGCGAACATAATGTGGTCACCATTCAGTGTTTAGCGGATCCCCGGAAGAGGCGGACGGTTCATATCGAACAGTTGAAGCTCCCTGCGAGGGAAGACCCTTCTGCAGTCGATCGCGCCTAGGTATCCTCTGTTTCTGTGGCCACTCCCAAGGGAGTTTGATGTCTGTTTTCAGAGTATTGGATTCTTTTGTTGAGTTTTCTTCCGAGTGTTTTTTTTTTTTTTTCTTTTCTGTTAGTTTTTCAGAATCTCGAGTGAGTGTTTTGTTTTGGTTTTCGAAGCTTTTTGTTTTTCGTTTCTTGTTTTCGGTTTAATCTAGTTTGTAAGTTTACTATTTGGTAAGGTTTCTAGTTTGTAAGTTCGCAGTGTTGTCGGGTGTGTACTTTTGTTTTGATATTTTTGTATTTTTTCTTTTTTATTTTTATTTTCTGTTTTTCCCCTTGTAGAGTTTACGAGGAGTGTTCGTAAACTGGCAGGGGGGAGTTAAGATAAGATAACTACCAATATAGAGCTTAATCCTATTTCCTGTAAATGTAAACATGTGATAAAGTATAAATAGAGGATTAAAAGGACAAATAAATCAGTTGTTATCCAGCAAGCGTAAGTGTTGTTTCTCCTCCCTAATTTCCTTTTTTTTATTATAATTTTCTCCGTTGAACTTAAGTTATATATATATATATATATATATATATATATATATATATATATATATATATATAAAATCAAAGAAATTGGTTTAGTATCAAATTAATAATCTATTGTTTCGTTTCCTGTAAGCTCATAGCCCATTTTATTTTTCCTTAATCACAATTATTCTCCTCTTCACCCTAACAGAATTAATAACCTTGGACTAGCTCAATTTACCAAGTTATCGATCGACCGACTTGTATAACAAATTATGTAAAGTGAACTGGCCAATGTACATTGCTGCCTTTAACCTCAAAACATGTTTCTCTTTTAATCTAATAATCTCCAAAACATACTAAGGAAAGAAAAATTGATCAAGAGACAATAAAGAAATATATTTAAACAAGCGTAATAAAAAAATCAACTATCTGCGATCAAGAAATTATTAAGAAATCCAGTGAGTGAGTATAAATGCTCTCCATTAAATTAGATTAGAACGCTGCTAATTATTGAAAAATTGTTTATTATTTCCAAATAACTTCATTAGTATATGACTGTTTATAAAACAATTTATAGGTGGTTAACCAATAAGATAAACCAAAATGCAATAAATAATTTAACGGAAAATGGTCTCTTACCACAGCTAACTTCAAAACATTAAATGTAATAATAATAATAATAGGCTTAGCGAACCCGAAGGTTCGATGCCGATACCACCAAATTCCGCCTACACAGACTCGTCCAATGTTCACCATTCAAGCCCAAGCTCCCGAGATCAGCCTTAACGCAATCCTCCCATCTCCGCTTCGGCCTACCTTTCGGACGTCTACCAGTCGGATCAGCAAATACCAACTTTCTCGGAATCCGCTCGTCATCAAGCCCATCAACTTTACTCGCCCATTTGAGTCTCCGCGATGCAATCAGCTCAATTATATTCACAGGATGCAAGTTCCGCAATTCCGCGTTATGCAACCTTCTAAACTCCCCAGTGGCTTCATCTCTCTTTGGACCAAATATTTTACGCAATACCTTATTTTCGAAAACCTTAAGCCGTTGTTCATCCTTTAAAGTAAGCGGCCACGTTTCGCATCCGTAAAGAACCGTTGGAAGAATAATAGTTTTATAAATTCTAATCTTTAAGTTTTTAGATAGAAGCCGCGAACTAAGTAACTTAGCAACTGAATAATAACACGCATTTCCAACCTTTAACCGGGACTTTATTTCTTCCTGGATTTCATTTTTTCTAGTTATAATTGAACCTAAATACTTGAATTTCTCTACGTGTTCAAAAGTATGACCTGATACATCAATATCACCAAGATCGACACCGTTTCTGCTACTAATCATATACTTCGTTTTATCGGTATTTAATTCGAGTCCTATTTCTTTACCGGTTTTTATTAACACACTTGTATTTAGTTGTATGGTTTCCGTGTCTTCACCTAGCAGTACCAGATCATCGGCATACCCCAAAACCGGAATCCTGTCACCCATATTTAAGCCTTTCTCGGTACACATCATTAGCTAAACGGATTTTTTTTTCCCGTTCTTTTGATTTTGAAACGCAAGTCCTTAAATTTCAAAAGGGGGTATTTTTTTTGTCGATTATTGAAAATAATAAACCAAAAATTTAGAGCGCGACTTTAAGTGCTTAATTATTTTTTGAGACATTAATAAAAATTAATTATATATATTACAAAATTAAAGTCTAATAAAAAATTGTAATTGAAACTCTATGAAAGTAGTGTTTTGACGAGATTATTTATATTTTTAGGATTATAACCAAGCATGATTTAATGACTTATTTTTTAAATAATGAAATAGGGTAATTTTGACACCAGAATTATTTTTTTTTTCTTCGCTAGAACCAGAGATATTAAATATGATTAGTTTTTCGCGCGCAAACTTTTCAATTTTTTACGTGAGTTTTAGTGAGCGTTGTTCCATAGTATTTTGCAGACGATAATCGTTGCATGTCTGATTTCACTTTTCAAAAATTAAAAAAAAACGGTGGGACGCATTTGGAATCCTCTACATAAAGACTCTCTAACCTTCCTCTCAACTACAATTTACATGACAATCGTAAGGCCAATCTTCACTTATAGAGTCGAACTTCAAAATTCTACTAAGCCATCCAACTCTTCTTGTATCCAATCTCAACAATCCAAAATCCTCAATTCCCTTTCTGTCGTCCCGAATAAACTGATCCATATTGACTCTAATGTTGTTGATTAGGACCGAACCAGATGCCATACCTTCCGTCACACACTTTATTTCCACTCTAGCCCTTTAGTTTTATAGCCTTTCTTTCTCATTCATTCATTCAGGTATATAAAAAGAATATAGAACTAAATTTTGAACTTGGCACAATATATAAACTTTTAATATATATTTTTATACTGAACCTGGAATAGAACATAGTGACAATGGAGACGTTGGTTTCCAAAAGGTACTATATCCATTTTAAGAAATTTTACAGGAGGCGCGAATATCTCTCATTATTACATTATTAAATCAGCTAAATTGATTCTTTTCGCATTCAAATCTACAATAGAATTGCTTTTTATTATATTAATAAAACCATATTAAAGTTATGAAATGAAATGTTTTATTATAATTTGGAACCAAACTAAATGTGTAATCAGTACCTTAAGATATTAATAGCATTTCTATTCTATTAATCGCGTTATTAAAGAACTTAAGTGTTCATTAGATACAATATAATTTAAGATTTACATGAAACTAACTGAGGAGAATATAAATATGTTAAAATATTAATTTCGAAAAAAAAGTCCTTTAGTACGTTTTGGTAATCCACGTCTCTATTGTGTTATGAGCACACTTGATTTTGTTTGTTTTTTCAAGATGTAAAAATGTGATTAATTACTCACCGGTACCATGGGATCCTGGGAATCCTGCCCCCTATAACAAAGAATAATAATTAAATATAAAATAAAACATTAAGCATTTGAAAAATACATCTCTATTGAAGTTCACAGTTGCATTTAAATAAATACATCAAGTAAGTGTGATGGATAAAAATAAGAGACAACAGCCTTCGGCAGCATCACGATAAATATTCTGAACCAGGTCTCTAAGCCATTTTCTTTTCAAACGCCTCGGAGGATCATGAGGTATCAGCGAGGAAGCATATTGAGTAGAGGAAGTATGGAAACTAAATACACTATTGGATCAAGAAAAGCCTGCCATCATTAAACAATTTTTCATTAACACTCAGTGCAAGATTTAAGAGAAGCTCACAAGAATCCATTTAATTTAATTAATTATTTTTTAATTTTTTCTTTTATCTCTTTGCTCTCTCATTTACATCATTTTTTTTCTATTTATTTATTTAATATTATTATTTATACTTTCCCCATATATGAAATATATACATAGTAAGGGAAAGTATTGCGATCGTAAAAATTTTAGAGTTCCAGTTTTCATTGGAAAGGTGAGTTTTGGAGCCACTTGAGCCCAAATAACCAAGTCACGCGAAAAGGTGTGTGTGTGTGTGTGTTTGTGTGTGTGTGTGTGTGTGGTAAGTCCAGCAGAAAAACGAAAAATTTTATATTTAAGACAACTATACGTCCGGGATGTCACACATAAGTCTTCATAGTGCAACTTTATAACATGCATTTAGCACCATTTTACGATTGCCTCAAATGTAAAATGTAATATGATTTAATATTATGTAATTTACATTCTGATTGAAATAGTCTGGCAGTGATTAAATACCGGGTTAAAATTTCTTTCTCTAAGGGACCTTAAATTTTGTAGAATCGAAAAAATTTACCATATCATCATATTAGCATTAATAATCCACGGGTAAATATATCACTTGAACGAATTCGATACATAATTAAAGTAGAAAATAGCAAAACTATATTTTGTAATGTATTTTTTTGTGTTTGGAAGGTAAGAACAGTAATATAGATGTACAACATACCTTTGGAAAGCTAAAGATTTTAGAAAACTTATTCTCTCATCCACAAAATAGTGAAATATAACGCCAAGTGATGGATAGGGCATCATAAACTTATTACTCATCATTGTCCATAACAATTTAATATTTAATTTAATTTCATCTAAGCCATATGTTTCCAACGAAACTGAATAAGTTTTACTTTCACTTAGTAGGTATAGTAAGGGAAAGTATTGCGATCGTGAAAATTTTCGAATTCTAGTTTTCAACGGAAATACACATTTTAGGGTCAGTTAAGGTACAAAACCCTACATCCCTGAATCAGCACTTTCCCCCTCCTTCTAGTATTGTATAAATATCCCTTCTAGAGATGTAACCATTCATTCTAGCCACTCTAGCCATTCAAGTAGATCTAGATAGTAGTTTAGTTCTTTGTAAATAGTAGTGTAGTGCTTGTTACAGTTTGTTTTTTCCAATAAAGTTTTTTTTAAGTTCATCGAGCGGTTAAGTTCTTTATCTGGCGCCCGAACAGGTACCCTATCAGCCTCAGGTCAGTAAAGGCGACGAAATTTTCCTGAAGATCAAGAAAAATCGACGAAATATCCCAACAGATTTTGGATCTACTCAGCGAAGACAGCCTTGAACGGAAACTCAAGAAAGACCGACGAAATAGTCTATTGACAACAGGTCTTGGAGTAAACCACCTGAAGTTTGTGTTTTTACACTTCAATAGGGTCAAGAAAAATTTGATAGAACTCCGCAGAACTGAGAAAAAACTTGAGGTACATATTAGTTTAAGATTTATTTTTTGTATGTATGCCTAAGGATAAGAAAAATATAGTTAGGTTAGATATAAGTGAAATTACAGACCAATTAAGCAACTTATTAATTAAGAATAAAAATACGGATTTAACAAAAAATATGGCTACCATTTCATATTCTATGACAAAAGAGGATTACGATCATATCCCAACTTATGATGGCAATCCTGAAGATTTAATCTTTTTTGTAAGATTACAAAATCATGCCCGGCTTCTTAGTAAAGTAACATCAAGGTTAGTAGGTAATGCTAGGCATTGTTTATTAACAAATACATTCATAAATTTTTCAGAACTTTTAGACCATTTACAAAAGAATTTTAAAGACTCTAGAACAGTTGAACAACTGAAATTAGAATTATTAAATATTAAAGCAGGACCAAAAGAACACCCTATTTCCTTTATTGATAGGATAGCACACATTAGAGCCTTAATATTCTCTAGAATCTCCCTAGACGATGAAATTATAAATAAGGACACAGTTATGAAATTACAAGATCGGGAAATCAACTATCATATTAAAGCAAATTTACACCCGCAGCTTTGTGATTTCCTAAATCACTTGAGACTTTCAGATATAGACGATATTAGAAATGCTATTCAAAATGACTGTTCTTTTATTTTAGAAAGACTATACGGACATCAAAATAATTTCACACCAAAAAATAACTTTAGATATAAAAATAATAAACATTTTAAACCAAACAATAATTTTAACTATAATCATAATTATAACCAAAATCATCATAATAATTATAATCAAACTCCTTATTTTAATTCTAATCCTAATCCTAATTATAACTTTAATCCAAATCATAATCCTAATTATAATTTTAATTCAAACCCTAATTTTAATTCTAATTTTTATTCAAACTCTAATTTTAATTCAAACCCTAACCCTGAGCCAACTCCCAATTATAGTCAAAATCTAACTAGTAGAGACTCGGGTCAAAATAGGCGTTTCAATCAACAAAGCACGAATAATTTCACAGGTTTTAACTGGGATCAACAGAGGCAGAATACGCCTTTTCCCACGGGCCCTTTTAAACCCGACTCAGCAAATACAGTGTCTATGAGAACTGTTAGGTCAGATAACGCGCCTGTCCACCACGTAACACAAGACGACGGTGAGATAAGCGACATAAGACAACAGCTTGGAGCATTAGCTCAACGGTTCGATAATTTTTTAGGGGTCAGTCCACCGGACACATCCCCGAATATCCCTTAAATTTTACTGAGCAATTACCACAATTTAAAGATTTCTTAGGACAAACTTGGCTTATTGATACCGGCGCTCTAAAAAATTACATTAATCCAAGTTCCGTACCCGAGGGAACTGAAATAAACTCGGAAGAATTTTTTGTCAAATCTCCCACCGGACGCGAAAAGGGCAATAATACAGCATTAATTGACCTTGCTCCAAATCTGGGACTAGACAATCAATTTTTAGTTAAGTTTTATATACTTCCTGTTAGTAATAATTTTGATATACTATTAGGTTATGAAACAATGAAAGTTTTAGATATTAATATATTTAGTAGAAAAGAAAAAGTTTTTTTGTTAGATGGAAAACTGACAATTAATAATAATGGTTCTCTTGAGTATGTTGATACTTATAATGAAATTACTTATAATACTAATAATAATGATAATGAAGAAATTAATAATAAATATGAAAATAATGGAATTAAAAATGCTATTCAAACTAATAATAAAGTAAAATATAGCACTCCTAAAGATAAGTTTAATGATAAGAATACAAATAATATTAGTACTAATTCTTATAAATGTAATGAAATTAAACATCTCATTCGCCATGAGCATATAGATAATGAGCATCTTAATAACGATAGTAGGAATAAGTTAACTCGAATAGTAGCCGAAAACGGTGAACAAATAAAAAAATATTTAAAAACAGAAATAGATATTCAAAAAAGTGATATAAAAGAGTATAAAATAGAAAAAGAAGCGGAATGTTTAATAAATAAAATTGAAGATAATATGAGTACTATTGTGTCAAGTAACTCATGTGAAACTAGTGTGATAATAGATCAATTAATAAGAAAGAAAATAACTTAGAAAATTTGAATGATTTAGAAAATAATTTCAGTGATAATTTTTGTTGTAAAGATTACAAAGAATATTTGATTCTAGAATTAAAGCGTAGATATTTAAATTTCAAATATAGGAAAAAAATTAGAAAGGGATTATGGATTGTTCATAATTGATTTACTACAAAGGCTTTTGATCGGATTAGTGTTTATTGCTAATACCACATTATTGAAACCTTATTGTGAAATTAAAATAAATTACCGATATTTAATAGGTTATGATTATTTAAATTTATTTAATGAGAAAACATTTAATTGAATTTATATTTTATTACAGATAAAATTTGGTAGAACCAATTCAGAAAAACTTTATTTTATTTTGATATTTTCAAACAGTCAATTTTTATATTGTTGTTATATGTCAATTCTTATAAGTCAAAAAAATTAATAATTAGTCATAACATTTATTTTGAAAAATAGCCACTGGATCAAAAAAAAAATATTGTTGACATTGTAACATATTGTTACCTCAGAATAATTAAAAAATTTAACTATTATTAAGAGTCTGTTATACTCTTGTTATTATATTTCGTGTTTAATAATTTATGTTTTGTGTTTCTTTATAATTTGTTCTACATTTAGTACTATATTAGTTAAAAAAAAAAAAAAATAAAATAAATAAATAAATAAATAAATAAATAAATAAAACATAATATATCAATTTTGATTTCATGTAAGAATATTAAAAATGTTTACTGGTATAGGAAATATTCAAAAAAATGTTCAGTATTATACTGAGTAAATAACATTTATGATAAAAATATTATATTCACAAATATAGATACCTTTTCTAAACGCCTTTTCGCTAGATTGACGGATGCTTGTAATTCAATACAAGTTTCCGAAGTTATTATAGAATATTTAGAATTATATCCGTCTCCGGATCGCATAAAAATGGATAACGGTCGAGAGTACAAAAATAATTTAGTAGAAAATTTACTTCGTTCCCAAGGCATTGAACCTTATTACGTTACTCCTAACCATCCCAACTCCCTAGGACACCTTAATAGAACACATTCAACACTAATTGAAATATTGCGGAATTTACATGAATCACAATCCAATATAAAATTAAAAAAGAGACTAAGCCTTGCAGTAATTGCATTTAATAATAGTCTAAATCAACGATTAAAATTAACCCCTAATGAAATCACTTTTGGAACTATCAAAGAAAAAATCAATACAGCTCCTATAACAGAAAAACTTGTGGAACAATACCATAATAATCTCAAACTACTTCATGAACAAATCAAAACAAACATAAATAAAGAAAAGCAAACGCGAACAGAAGCACTTAATCAAAACAGGGAAGATCCAAACATTCCTGATAATACCTATGCTAAAGCGCGAACTAAAAATAAAAACGATAACCCCTTTAAACCAGTATATAAAATGAAAGACAAGAATAAAGAAATATTAGTTCATTCTGATAATATTCAAAGACAGCGTAAAACATATAGGAATAAAACACAACCTCACACATCATATGTTTCAGATAATGAAGATGATGGTAGTGATACTTCTTCTATGGATATCTCCTAATATTTCAGCATACGAAATAACGGACTTAACTCACGCACCAGGTATAACTGCAATAAAAATGCCTTCAGCATTTACATTAGACAAATATCACACTTTAATTCACTATATAAATTTCACTCACTTGAAAGATAAATTGATATTAGCAGAACAAAATTTGGAATCTTTCAAGAGTAGTTCCACCTTTGACACCGTATATAGACAATTACAATTCGAAAAATCTAAAATTGAATCCTTAATTAGTATACCACAAACTAACAGACATAAACGAGGACTTATAAACGGTATAGGAACCGCCATTAAATGGATCACTGGCAATCTAGATGCCTCCGATAAGGATCATTATGATCAAATTATTTCAAAATTAGAAAAGAATTCTTATCACATAGAACATAATGTCAAACAAGAAATTTTGTACAACAAAAAATTAATTGAAACCTTTAGAAACGATATATTAATATTAAATAAAAATAATGAGCGTGCTGCAAAATTAATCAATTCTTTGGACATGGCAACAATAACTGCTCACTTGAACGAACTGTATTCTATTATTAACTATATCACTTTGAGAACACTAGACATTGAAAACTCTCTGGAATTTTGTGAATTAGGAATATTACACTCCAGCATGTTAACCCAAGCTGATATATCATACTTACTAAAACGTAACATATCTTTAATTTCAACTGATTTGGAAACACTGTGGCAAATCAGCAAAACTAGATGTTCAATTAAAAATAATATAATTCACTACTTTATATCAATACCTTTGAAAACTAAAACGTATAGTACTATGTATCTTCTTCCAATTCCTGTATTACACAACAGCACATTTGTAACAACTTTAACACCTAATAAACTTGTATTATTAAATAAGAATAAAACCTTTACAGGTACAGGTAAAAACTGTACATATATTAACTCTTATTATTATTGTATAAATGTTAAAGAAACCAACAATAATTGTACAAAAAATCTACTAACAAATAGTTTTAAAAATTGTATTACATCTAGTATTAAGGTCAATTCTTTTATTAGATATATTGATGATATAGATTATTACCTTAGTTTTAATATAAGCTATGTAACTTTAGAAGATAAGGCTTCCCATCCCATTTTTTTACCTTTAACTGCCTTAATTAAACTAAAACAAAATGAAACTTTGTTACAATGCCCTAGACCTAATACTGTAGTTATAGATTCAAAGATTATTAAATTAGAAAATACTATTAGTAACCCTGTACTCTTAAACATGTCATTTGATGTACTTGAACTACCACCTAATCAATCTGTTACCCTAGAAGACTTAGTTTATATCTCCTTTATAGAAACTGATTATTACTTGTATGTTCTTAGCCTTATTATTTTATATCTTTTTATGTATAATATCTATATTCTTATCCTTAATCATTGTAAATTTACCTCAAGGGCTCAACCATTGGACAACAACATAGAACATGTCCAGCTACCTCAAATATTTAATCCTTGGACTTTGCCTAAAAATTAATGCTCTCCGGAGTTTCGCATCTTGAGAAGGGAGGAGTTAAGGTACAAAACCCTACATCCCTGAATCAGCACTTTCCCCCTCCTTCTAGTATTGTATAAATATCCCTCCTAGAGATGTAACCATTCAGTCTAGCCACTCTAGCCATTCAAGTAGATCTAGATAGTAGTTTAGTTCTTTGTAAATAGTAGTGTAGTGCTTGTAACAGTTTGTTTTTTCCAATAAAGTTTTTTTTAAGTTCATCGAGCGGTTAAGTTCTTTATCTGTCCCCTGAGTCCAAATAACCAAGTCCCGCAAAAAGGTCTGTGTGTGTGTGTGTGTCAGTGTGTGTGTGTGTGTGTGTGTGTAACTCCTGGGCGAAAACGGTAAGTCCTATGAAACTGAAATTACATATTTAAGACAAATATACGCCCGAGACGTTACAAAACCTTTTTTATCAAAATGAGTTTACCAGAAGAAGCACTTTATACCATGCATTTTGAACCTCTTTTCGATTTTCTCAAAAACGGTTCCGACGATTTTGATTAAACTCGCTTTATCGATGTAAAATTTAATAGGCCTAAACGTTCTGTAGGTTTCATTCTGATTGAAATAGTAAGACAGGGCTTAAATGCCGATATGTTAAATTTTCTTTCTCTAAAGTACCTTTAATTTTGTTGATTCTATAAAAATAACTATATTATATTGTTACCACTGATAAAAAACAGGTAAATATAGAAATTGAATGAATTCTACAGCCAATTAAAGGAGAAAACAGAAAATATATATATTTTTTTAATGCAATTTTTTGTTATTAAACATAATAGCAGTAATATGCATGTATGATATACCGTTGGAAAGCTAAAGATTTTAGAAAAAAATTATCTTATACTCACGCTTTTAAAAGTTAATAGATAGTGATGAAAAGAAGATAAAACTAACTGATTATTTTAGATAATAATATAATAGATTTTTTAATAAAACACATGTTTCTATATAAATTCAATTTAATTAATTCTTTAATAGTTTCACGTATTTTTATCTCTAACTGTGTTTGAAAATTCTTTCATTGATTTTAAAAACGGAGGTAAGTGAAAGTCGTGTGTTGCCCGCACCAGATGTTTTCATTTACATTAACTAAAAACTTTTTTCAACTTTGCGTTATTTAATTGATTTTAACAGCCGAGGTATTAGAAAGTCGTTTGTTGCCAACTCCATTTTTTTTATTACGTCACCTGCATCAATTTATTTAACTTTCTACTAAATTATAGCCAAAATATTTCACCGAAATAGGATTTGGTTCCAAATCTCGGAGGCCATTTGTAAAGATGAACTACAGTAGGCCTACCCCCACTACATCCTTGCAACTTGGTATTACAGCAGAAGAACAAAGAGATAAAGGAGGGAAGATGGAGCCGTTAATGTTTGCCCTACCCAGGCCGGGCTCTAATCCTCCATTGTTTGCCCTCTCTCGACTCCCTGTTTGTACCTTCCTGGTAGTGTCAACCTCACGGATGCACGGCGCTGTACAAACAATGAGTCAAACCAAACAGCAAACCAACCACTCAACTTCTGTGTATGTGTTGGCTGTGATTAAAAAACCACAATCCATTATCTCTTAGGCCTTGTTTATACTAAATATTTGGCAGTTTGAACTCCCGACCTGCAACTGCGCTATAGATGGCTGTGATGTTTGTATCACCACTGGTCACCTTTAATAAGTGTTTAAGGATTTATATTATGATCCCAAGTTCGCCGACTAAAATCCGGAAGAAGGCACTATTCATTTTTTAAACCAAAATAATAAATATGTTGTTTTCACTTCCTTAAAAAATCCTAGAACATCTGCTGGGTTTTAACTCGTGACTTTGGGCATATAAGGTCTCATACTACGTATGAACCTTAAAAGGTTTAATATGTTAATTTTGAGGTCTATGTTATATTTTCGTTCGATATATGTTCGTATCACGTTCGCGATTTCAAACCCGGAAGATGGCTTTAGAATTTTATTAAGGTAAGAATAAATGATCATCGATGCCCGAGCGCACCATCTAAAAAACGATAGTACCATGTCATTTCACGAGAAAAAAAAATCTGGTGCATGCAACACACGACTTTCACTTACCTCCGCTTTTAGAATCGAGTAAAGGATTTTCAAAAACAGTAAGAGATAAAAATGAGTGAAACCATTAAAGAATTAATTAAATGGAATTAATATAGAAACATTTGTTTTATTATTAATATATGATATTATTATCTAAAACAATCACTTAGTTTTATCGGCTTTTTATCACTCTCTATTAACTTTTACAAGCTCTTGTGTATTAGATAATATTTTTTCTAAAATCTTTACCTTTCCAACAATAAGAACTAAAATGAGTGACACCATTAAATAATTAATTAAATGGAATTTCTATAGCAACATATGTTCTATTGAAAAATCTCTTATATTATTATCTAAAATAATCACTTAGTTTTATCGGCTTTTCATCACTCTATTAACTTTAAAAAGCTTGTGTATATGATAATATTTTTGCTAAAATCTTTAGCTTTCCAACGGTATATCATACATGTATATTACTATTCTTAAGTTCCAAAACGAAAAATTGCATTAAAAAAATATTTTTTTTCGTTTTCTCCTTTAGTTGCTTGTCTTTGCTCAACTTGCATATTGAGCTGTTATTTATCAATGCTAACTAGATAATTTGGTTATTTTCATAAAATATACAAAATTAAAGGTACTTTAGAAGAAGAAAATTTAAACTATCGGCATTTAAGCCCTGTCAGACCATTTTAATCCGAATGAAACCTAAATGATATTACATACCATTAAATGTTACATCGATATAGCGAGTTTAATCAAAATCGTCTGAACCGTTTTCGAGAAAATCGAAAAAAGGTGCAAAATGCATGGTATAAAGTTGCTCTTCTGGTAAACTCATTTTGTAAAAAAGGTTTTGTAACGTCTCGGGCGTATAGTTGTCCTATGAAACTGAAATTTCATATTTAAATTTCAGTTTCATAGGACTTTTCGTTTCCGCCCGGGAGTTACTACACCACAGATCTTTTTTTTGGGACTTGGTTATTTGGACTCAAGAGGTCCTAAAATTTGTATTTCCGTTGAAAACAAACATTCGAAAATTCTTACGATTGCAATACTTTCCCTTACTATATATAGTAATAAAATGCTGAGAATTGTACTTCGCAGCGAGCATTATTTAAGTACAGCGTTAAGTTGAGTTAATTCGTAATTATTTTTGGAATTATTTTATTTATTCTTTTATTATTGGAATAATTTTATAATTTTTTTTTGGGAATCTTTAACGACTACTTGACATCGCACAGGCTCCGGACCACCTTTTTACTTTTCCTTCGACGACGTAATTAAAGATTTTTCACTCCAATTAAAAAATTCTAGGGCCACCACCCAGGTTTGAACCCGCGAGCTATTATGCTAACCACTACACCACAGGTTACCCCAACCATCTTTTTTTTTCCATTTAGGGAAAAATTGAGTTTGCGGACAGATTCATGAAGAAGGAACTAAATAATCAGAAATGTTTTAAGAAATAACTTTTTTCATCCAAACCAATATAGCTCTTAATCAACAAGTCCTCTTAATCCACGAATGTTACATAACAAAAAATATCCTGCTGTATTTTTTTACTTCTCTTAGGCTGTAATCCGTTTATAGACTCTTTTCTTAATATGATTATCAGTTAAAATAAATTTCCAAAGAACACAGTTCACTGTATAAATAGAATTACGATTAGAGACAGTTGCGTTATCAAAGAGAATACAATAAGACATTTACAATGTTTTAAATTAATTTTAATTTTCAAGCATTTGATAAATTTAAAGGATTTAAGTTTATTCTTTAAATACATCTCTATATAATAATAAAAATCTGGTGCGGGCAACACACGACTTTCACTTACCTCCATTTTTAAAATCAATGAAAGAATTTTCAAATACAGTTAGAGATAAAAATACGTGAAATTATTAAGGAATTAATTAAATTAAATTTCTATAGAAACATGTGTTTGATTCAAAAATCAATTATATTATTATCTTAAATAATCAGTAAGTTTTATGTTCATTTCATCACTCTCTATTAACTTTTAAAAGCTTGTGTATGAGATGATAATTTTTCTAAAATCTTTAGCTTTCCAACGGTATATCATACATGTATATTACTGCTCTTATATTCAAAAACGAAAAATTTCATTAAAAAAATATTTTATCTGTTTTCTCCTTTAGTTGGGTATCGAATTTATTCAATTTATATATTTACCGGTTTTTCATCAGCGTTAACAAGATAATCTAGTTATTATTATTGAATCTACAAAATTAAAAGTACTTTAGGGGAAGAAAATTTAAAATATCGGCATTTAAGCCCTGTCAGACCATTTTTATCTAAATAAAACCTATGATATTAAAGCCCATTAAATTTTACATCGATATAGCGAGTTTAATCAAAATCGTCGGAACCGTTTTTGAGAAAATTGAAAAAAGGTGCAAAATGCATGGTATAAAGTGCCTCTTCTGGTTGGCTCATTTTGATGAAAAAAGTTTTGTCACGTCTCGGGCGTATAGTAGTCTTAAATATGAAATTTCAGTTTCATAGGACTTACGGTTTCCGCCCGGGAGTTACCACACACACACAGACACACACACACAGACCTTTTTGCGGGACTTGGTTATTTGGACTCAGGGGACCCTAAAACGTGTATTTCCGTTGAAAACTGGAATTCGAAAATTTTCACGATCGCAATACTTCCCCTTACTATATATAGTAAGTGAAAGTAAAAAATAAAAAAAAGATACTAGAATGACACACTCAGTCTGTATAAAGTGGATACCCAAAAATAGGGAAAAACAAAAAATATTGCCAAACACCATAAGAGAGCCGAGTATTCATTGACCACCTCCCGAACAGCCTCATAGTTGATTAGAAAAATATTTGACCAGATGAATATTCAATATTCAACTGAAAATTAATGTTAAAAATAAGATTATACACAGATTTTTTTTCCGCAGGACAAATATTAGCCTGTAACAGACAGAGCAATATTGAGTTAGATGGCTGAACTGTATTGTTTCAGCAATAAATGGGTTATTTGAAATTATAATTGGTAATGAAGAAGGGTGGCGAGGGAAGATGGGAATCTGCATTGTAAAGTGGGTACCGGAAATAGAAATTGGGTATCGGTTCTCCCTAATTGGGTCCCCTTACCGATATCAATTAGCTGGTCGGGGGAGGGGGTAAAACCTGGTGCGATCCTCACACAATTGTACATGCTTAGGATATTATGTTAGTGAGAATAGTCGTGAGGGTTTCGAGATTTTATTGTTCTCCAGCACGGTATATCTTCTCTTCTATATAATAAAAATGATTACGCTATTTTGGTTTCCGAAGTATGAGTGTGTTCATGTTTTGTTTATTTCTTTGTTAACCGTAGTATTTATTTAATTTATAAATTTTGTTATTACACACTTTATTTATTATAGTTTTATTTTATGTAATTTGACTTTCCTTTTGTATGTATATATTGTAAATATTGTATGAATGTAATCTTATAGTAATATTATTATTGTCCATAGTGACAGATTGTAATATATACGAATAAATAAATATTTAAAAAAATTTTGGTTTCCGTGAACCACAAGACGGATTTTGATACGGTTTGCACCATAATTTAGGACATTTTTTCCTGAAGGTTTATAAGTAAAATGCACTGCAATTTAGCTTATCTTTAAACGGGAAAAATAAATTTTCTGTAACCAGGTCAAATATCATAATCATCAAAATTATTCTGTAATCATCAAAATATTATACCGGAAATATAAGTAGTAATATAGACGTATAATATACCGTTGGAAAGAGCAAGATTTTAGAAAAGTTATTATTTTATTATTATTCTATCTCTGGCGCGACAGGCCGTGTAGGCCCTTGGTCGCGTGGTATAGACTCCTGGGAGAATACACTCACGTTTCTTGATGAAATGTTTAAGGGTAGGGTCATTACTCCTTACGCCTATTTCTTGCGAGTTGCCACCTGTAGGCTGACGGGTCTCACGACCCGCGGAAAAGGCTGTGAGTGAGACCCCTTTTAATTATATTCTTATAAAAGTCCCGCTAGGACTGGGACTCGAACTCACAACTCTGGCGTGGGAGACTAGCGCGCTAGCCACTCAGCCACCGGCTCCCCGAAAAGTTATTATGCGATAAAATAAATCGTACAAGATAATATAACTTAGTTGTGAGCCCATAAACTTATGGAAATATGTTATTGGTAAACTGGGTGGTTGTAATAGTTAAATGTACAGAATCATGTAATTTATATTCTTCCATTTAGTACGCAAGATATTAGAAACGATATTATGTACCGAATTCAAACCGTTCATTCGAAAATATAAAATATTAATAAACCGAATAAAATAGGATTGGTTCTTGTTTCTTTAATTTTTGATTACATCTAGAGCATTAACAATTTTATTATATGGTAAAATTACATTTTCCATTATTCTAGCTTTACTTTTAAAATAGCAAACAATATAAATATTAATTTGATTTAGTTTTCATTTTTACCGTTGATTAAATATAATAATTAATAGACGTGATAAAATAAACATATTTTTTTGCTAATTGCATTTTTCGTTACGATGAACTGAAACTTTCAAAGCGATATACTCTAAATCGGTCGGACAGAGTATTTTCAAACATAAACGACGCCACATTTAAATTTGAGCTCTCCGGAGGGGGGGGGGAGGAGGGGATTACTAGAACTCGAACATGATAAAATATTTATACAGATTTGAGACAATACAGGTCTCATAAATGTCTGGTCTTGTGAGGGTAGGTAGTAGATACTAAGTGCAACGAAAAACCGATTGTCCCATTGTCAATGGTTGGGGAGGAATGTCAAATTTTGAGTTACTTGCTGTTATGTTTGATTCAGAATATAAAAACTCATATAAATCAATATGATGTGCACGAACAGAAAAACAAATAGTACCAAATAGAAGAAGGAAAAATTTCCTCTAAGGGTGAGAAGTCAAACTCTCAAAATAAGAAAGAAAGCGTCGCACAACGTCATAAAGAAAATATATTTATTTATCTAAACATATTTATTAATATTTACAACTGTATTATTATACACTACAAGTAAATGTGATGGACATTGTAAACTGACATGAAATACATGTAGAGACGCTACACATTGGCAGCACTCTAAAAATATTCTAAACTAGGTCTCGGGGCCATCTTCTTTTTCAGACGCCCCGGAGGATTATCAGGAATATAAGAGGATGATAGGATAGAAACTGTTGGATTAGAGTGGAAATGGAGTTTTTCATGGAATGATTGATACCTGGTTCGGGCTAATTCAGAAACATATGGGACAATAAGGTCTTTATGGATGAGCTTATCCTTGACAAAGTAAGGAGCATTACGGATTTTGCGAAGGATTTTGGATTGTAAGGATTGGATTACAAGAGAATTAAATTTAAATATCTTTAACAATATTAGGACATTTCAATTAGCTATCACTTTTCTATCGTTGGGTTATAGATTTAGATATATCCAAAATTCACACTATTCTATGCTAGATACTATATTATTTCAAATTACCTTAATGAAAATTAATAAATTCATCAATAACAATAAATTCATAAAACCTAAAACGATTGTTTATTTAAGAGAAACTCAAGACACGAACGAATTTCAATGATAACAAACAACAATATGAGCAAGGTCGCGAGATCGAACCAGATAGGTGGCCCTAGGTGTAAAAAATCCTTAACTATGCCGTCCTTCGGAGGGGACGTAAAAAGGTGGTCCCGAGCCTGTGCGATGTCAGGTACTCGTTAAAGATCCTTATCCTAATTAAACCTGGATAGGCATTGGGCCCACTGTTGCATTGTCCGATTAGCCACAGTAACATAATGGGACGTTAAATAAACAAACAAAGCAAATGTAAGAATAGATCGTTCACAACTTAAAGTCAAAGTTAAAAGTTAAATGAAAAGAAAACATCAATATTTTGAAACAATGTATTTTTTTTTTCCAAACTGTTTCGATAAATGACGAAGTAGTTCTCATCCATCGGCACGATCTATTTATCGCTCTCTTTCACTATTTCATCGATGACTTTGAGGACGCCTATTTTAATTTTCCTCCTCTGATTGTTGTTGAGGATCCGGATTTCCGGAAGAAGGGAGGAGAAGAAGCTCATTTCCGGGTCCTCGGTGTCCTCCTTCGGCCGCTTCCGGTACCAACTCCTCAGGTCCTCGTCGCTGCTCCCGCGCTTCCGGTGAATCTGCAAACAGTCGGTGGGTCTGAGGATAAGGAGGTCTGAGATGAGCTGAAGTCCTATTGCTAGAGTCGTCTAGCGCTTCAACGGAAAAACTTAGTTATTTATATTTATAAAAAATAGTTACCATTCACTTTAGCGGACCTTACAGTGGATTATAGATGCACTCTGAGGTTTACAGGATTTTGCCCAAATGTGTCACCCCGATTTTGATGACATTTTTCAAAGTAAAACTAAACCATGAGACTAGACACAATATTTGGAGACAACGCTCCGCAGGAGTCGCGTAAAAAAAACAAACACATTTCTTTAAAAGTCTCTTGTTCTAGTGAGGGTAGAAAAATAAGTTTGCTGTCAAAATTACCCCATTTCAAAGGGGAATGATATAAAAATCTAGAAATTATAAATTTCATTTCTTTTTTGCTGGGTGATAACCCTAAAAATAAATAAGCCACTTTAATCAAAATCGTTAGAAATATTTTTGAGGAAATCGTCAAGAGATATAAAATGATTGGGATAAAGTGGCTCTTCTGATGAGCTGATTCCAATGAAAAAGTTGCTGTAACATCTGAGGCGTATAATTGTATTTAATATGAAAATTCAATTTTTATCTACTAACAAGAAGAGGCTCCCAAATATGTCTCACCAATTTTGCTGATCTTTATTTTAGGTAAAACTATACATTAAACCATTAGATTATGCATAATATTAGGGGGCCAACGGTCCCCAAGAGTCACGTAAAAAAATCGGAAAGTTTGAACTATTTCTTCAAAAATCTTGATTAAACATGATTGTTTAAATTTTTAGGGTTATTACAATATCAGAGACTAACGCTTCCTTAAACTCCCGGAAACAAATCGGAAAGTTTGCGAGAGAACAACACATTTTATTTTATGTCTCTGGTTCTAGGGAAGGTAGAAAAATAAGTTTCGTGTCAACGTTACCTTATTTCAAAGCGAAATATTTAAAAAAACAAAAACAATTTAAATATTTAAGTTTATGCTTGGTTATAAAAATTTTATAAATTATAAAATACAATAAATTTTAATAAAAAACTGTAATAGGCTTTTTTAGGAATGAGGAATCTTAATTTGGCCACAGTTTTTTAAGAAACCCTATAACAATACTGTTTTAACGAGGTTATTTTATATTTTTAGGGTTATAACCAAGTATAGTTTAATGACTTTTTTTTTTAATTATTTAGTTTTGTAACAGGATAATTTTGAGACTAAAATCATTTTTCTAACTTCACTAGAACCAGATATATTAAATAAAATAACCCTAAAAATAAATAAGCCAGTTTAATCAAAATCGTTAAAACTGTTTTTGAGGAAATCGTCTAAAGATACAAAATGCATGACATAAAATGGCTCTTCTGGTTAGCTGATTGTAATGAAAAAGTTACTGTGATATTTAAGGCTTAGAATTGAATTAAATAAAAAAAAATCAATTGTTTAATGCTTAATTATTTGTTTATACAAACAGAAAGAATAACCCAAATGTGTCTCACCGATTTCGATCAAATTTTTCAAATTAAAACTAGACATTAAACCAGAAAAAATAAGCCAAGGAAATATTAAAGTTTTATGCTTAGTAATGACCCTAAAAATATAAATAATCTCGTCAAAACATTGTTTCTCAAAAACTGTATTCCTCATTGCTAAAAAGGAATCCTAATCTGAAACAACTGCCTTGCCGAGATTATTTACATTTTTGGGATCATTACAAGCATAAAAATTAACTAACATGTTGCCTTATTTTTTTAATTTTACCGCTTTAAAATATAGTATGTCAAAATTACTTGTCAAACTTATTTTCCTACCTTCACTAGAATCAGAGAAATTAAACAAAATGTGTTTTCCCGCTCCAAATTTCCGAATTCTTTTTACACGCCTCCTGGAGATGCGTTGGCTACTTAATATTTTGCAGAGCCCAATGGATTAGTGTCTAGCTTTACCGAAAAAAATTCATTAAAATCGGTGGGACACACATTTTGGATGCTCTCCTTGTTGAACCCACAACATTTCATGCGCTACCCATTTTCTTCGCTTACCTTACCTCATTTATTTCTCACTTTACCCGCTAAATTTCTTAACTTACCTTATCTAGAATTATTATTTTGAAAAAAAATAGAGTTTAAAAATTATTTATAGTGGATAAAAATTTGCCAACCCTTCTTTTTGAGATGCAGGGCTTCTTTATTTCAATCCTTTCTTGTTTGATCTTCGAAGGAGCGATTATTTTTTCCATTTCCAGAAATTCTTTTTTAACTTCTTTCTTAATTTCATTTTGATCTAACAAAAAATAATATAAATTATTCGATGAGTTCAATACCTACTGCGGATTATTAGTTCGCAGATTAAGTTATATGCAATAAATTTGATTAAAAACATTATCTTACATAAATGTTCGTTTATTTATTTAACGTCACTTTATGCTACTGTGGCTAATCTGTCGATGCTACAGTAGGAGTTCTAAACTTTTCCTATCCAGGTTTTATTAGGATAGGGATCTTTAAACGAGTACCTGACATCGCACAGGCTCGGGACCACCTCTTAACGTCTCCTCCAAAGGAGGGCATAACTAAAGATTTTTTACTCCTATTAAAAAATCCTAGGACCACCTGCGGGTTTGAACCCGTGATCTTTGGCATAGGAGCCTGTTATGCTAACGACCCAGCTATAAGGTGATCCCTCTTACATAAATAATGCAAGTAATGCTTATATAATGTGTTTTTTCTCTCACTTTTTGGATAATTTTCTGTTCTTCATTATTTTAAATTGTTGTCTACTTATTTCTAAAGCTATCATTATATATATATATATATATATATATATATATATATATATATATATATATATATATATACATATACATATACATATATATAATAACAGTGTATATTTTTTGTAAGGCTTCGCATGATTCTTTCCAAAAGTGAAGAACGAATCAAAAATAAAAACGAAATCGTGGTAAAACAGCGTATTACAAAATTTCGATTTAAACCTCTCTGTATTTATAAAATCATGTTTACTTGGTCAATAATGTTTTCATATTCTAAAAACGGTATTAGTGTATGGCGATGATGCTTAAAGAGAAAGCACCGCCCGTGAGTAAGAGATCAGAACCGGGAATTTTGATTTGGAATACGCAAAGAGCTCTGGTCGTCCTTCAACTGTTGATGATGACCAAATTCCAAAAATTACCTGAAAGACGGCCAGATGTAATATATCAAAAAGATTTATATATAATTAATTTAAAATATTTACCATAATATGAAGTTTTTATTGAAATAATCAGTAAAGAAAGCTACGTAACTTATTTTACAACCCAACAGTAATTTTTGTATTAGATAATGACAACATTTCTTTTAGTTTATAAAATTACTTTTCTAGCGAGATATATAAACATAAAGTTATTTTGATACTTTATGAAGCAACAAACATCATTTTATATTTTGCCCCTACACATCTGGGAGAAGGAACGACACTATCCAAATTCATAAACTTCATCATAGTTTTGATAAAATTCCACCACTCTCAACCTCCCTTTATAAATTTTCCCACGACACACACATTTCCAACAGGTTAACAATAATGTAATTTTAGTTAAGGTAAGGAATGATAACATTGCTAAAAAACTCGCTGTGAAGCTTTTTGTTTATGTTAGCGAGACTCATTACAAAAAATAATATTAATTCAGTCCCAGGTTTTTCTTTTTTTTTTTTTTTCAAGAGCTCTAAATTCATTTGTACCTCATTTTGTTTTACCAACTTTCACAAATTAGTTTCATATTAATGAGGAGTAGGTTATTTTAATGTGAAAGTCAAAATGGTATAACTTTGAGATTGATTATTTTTAATTGGAAGATATTTTGTACTAGCAGATAAAATTGTACCTTTGATGGTATTTTAGCGCGTTCTGCATTAATGTTTAATAAAAGAGTGGTGAAGTTATATTTGGTTGTTTCACATGAAATGTCCGTTTTTATAGTTTCTGAAATACATAAAGTATTTTGCAGGTCTCTGTTGTTTTCTTCCGAATGTTTACATATTTAAAGTAAACAGTTAAAGGACTCTCAGCACAACTAAATACAAGTGCATCTACCGTTTCAAGACATTTAAAGTGTATTGGGAAAGTAAAAAAGCTCGATACATGGGTACCTCATAATCTCACTGAGCGGCAGCAAGACCCCATGTTTCAAAACATACCGTGCAAAAATTGAAAGAACTGGGCTACGAAGTTCTTCCACACCCACCATATTCTCCCGACTTGTCTCCAACAGATTACCACCTGTTCAGGAATTTAGACAACATCGTCAAAGGAAAACTTTTTGAAAATGATGATCAAGTGAAATGTGACACAACCAAATATATCCGACTCCTATTTTATTTTTAGTTTCATATCATACTGAGAAGAATTTATTATTTGCTAAACTATTTACCTAAACAACAATCAATCGAAATTAGGATCAATGATTAAGCTAGATATTTTATCTTTTATAAAAATATCGTCATTTCTGGCCTTTCAAAGAAGTTCAATGAACATAAAACATATCTGTTATTATATCTAATTTAATTTTACATCAATAAAGCAAGTTTAATCAAAAGTTAGAGCCATTTTCCAAAAAATCGTAAAACGGAGTAAATTTCACGGCGAAAAGTGAAACGTATGCTCTAGGTTCACTACGCCAAACAATTAATCTATAATTAAAAAATCTGGTATGCGAAACACACGACTCAATCACCTTATTTTATCTTCAATAAATTAATAAACAGAATTTTTACGCAAAAAAAAAAAAAAAATGAGTAGGAATAATTTTACAGCATACTGTACATGTCCAAAACATTAATCCGAATCAATGAAATTTACTAAATTTACAGAGATATGAAGACTTTTTTATACACAGTAAAAAATCTCTAGTATTGCCGTTTATTGGAGAAGACGTAAAATGGTGGCCCCGAGTCTTTGCGATACCAGGTACACGTCAACGACCCCTCTCCAAATTAAATCGAGGTAGACAAAATTTCCGCTGTAGCATCGTCCGCTTAGCTGAAAATAGCATATAGTCAAGTTTTATGAATAAACGAGTTATAATTCTTATTACGTTAACAACTCAAGACCCTTTTTGGTTTATACTTTTTTTAAGTGATTTATTTTATTTTTTATTTTTTGAAATATAACCTCTATCATGTCATGTAAGGAAGACATGAGACCTCATTTCCTCCTTGCACGGCAGTTGAAGAAGAAACAATACGAACCCATAAGTATTCATGTGTTTTCCAAAACAATTTTTTTATAATATATCGAGTGACATTATAGTATATTTATAATAGTGATCAATTTCAACATTCATACAATATTTACAAAGCAATAAATTTATAGAATAATAATACAATGATATATAGTGCTAGATCTCCAACAAAAGAGGTATCGGGGCTACTGCCGTTTCAACCTTCTAGAGGGATGCTAAGGGTGTGTGGAACTAGATAAGGATTGAGGTAGAGGATTGGGGTGGTGGATAAGGTTCTCATGGAATTCAGAGATGTCATTGGGGAATAATTTTAAATTACTTTAACGGAAAATATTTGTGAAAGCTTGGCTTTTAATAAAAATCACTTTAAGCTACTGTGGCAAAGCAGACGATGCTATAGTGGAATTCCTAAATTTTGCCTATCCTAGTTTAATCAGGATAGCTATCTTTAACGAATACCTGATGTAATTACATAATTAAGTGTAGACTGTAAGGTACTTAATGTGCTGGTAAATTAATGATAAAATAAACTATAAATAATAAAATAATAAATAATAAAAAGAAAAGTGGGATAAAGGATAATAATTGCCTGGTGTTAAAAAAAAAAAATGAAATTAGCTTTAATGTATGTAAAAAAAAAAAATATAATGAATACAAAAAAAACCTCTAATGGATAAATAAATAAATGTCTTGAGCTCAAAAAAATTAAATTCAAATTCTTGGTAACACAAAATTCTATGTGTTAATTAAATAATATAAATGGTGTAATGTCTTTAGTGCGCAATAAAATAAAGAAGTAAGATTTTTTAAAGTCTATTACCGATGAGAAATAGAAACTTAAATTTAGAACTTGACGTTAGTGAAGTTAAGTATGTGCCTGTTTACAGCCTGGAAGATCCAGCGCATTCGGTCGTTTTGTCTTCCTCTTCCAGCTTCTCAAAAGAAGTAGAAATTCGTCTTAGGCATAAATGAGATGTGCAGAAAATAATAGCTTCCCAGGAAAGTGCTACTGACACCGCGGTCAGTAAGTAATGGCATAAAGTCTAATTACTACAGGTCCTTGTGGCTGCTGAAGTCTTAATGAAGTGGTGGCGAGTGCGTAGATAAGGCTTATAATAGGCTTGAAAAGATAAATATATACATTGCTCAAAAAAAATTTAATTACAATGCATAATTTTTAAAACTAAAATTAAATTATTAAATTCTCAAAATAAGAAAATAAAAAGGTCATCAACACCTGACTTAGCACATGTTCTGGACCACCATTTTACGTTCCCTCTGAAGGACGGCATAACGAAGGATGTTTTACTCCCCATAAAAATTCTAGGGCCATCTGCCAGGTTCAACATTTTAGTTATTAATTTTTTCGCGGCTTCAAGTAAACTCCTAGACCCTGGTTCTTTTTTCTTTGATTTCCGTTTCCCCAAAGAGTTTCCGTAGAGGTATTCTGCACGCAATGTACGTGTTAGTGTGTAGGCCACTAAAAAATCTAAATATACATCTAATTTTTAGGAATAAGAGTGTCCTAGGGTGATTGGAGGAAGGGCTCCGCAAGAAATGTTTGCCGGGAACCACTGCTCTAGGAGGAAGCCAAGATACCGGACTGTGTCTGAGAAAGGGAGCGGAGTGGAGTTAAAGAGAACTGGAGGGCAGGATTGTCTACGAAGGGTGAAGATAACATGTTTGTGTTTGGATCGGGTTCATGTGTTTTAGAGCTCATGTTTAAAAAAAAACAAAAAAAACCTAAGAATAAAGTTAAACGGGATATTATCTTCACACCAGATTGAAAATTTTAGCATATACATAACTTATGCTCTGTCCGAAAGAGCGACAAAAAAAAAAAAGGATTAGGTGCACAAACAACACGCTTGAAGGCTATTCAAACACTAACTTTATTTGGTCTTCTAATCCTCTATATATACATTTCTATTGTTTACAAGAGGTGGTTTGGAATTAAGACTGATAGTCTACCGTATCAGTTCTTAATTAATTATATATATATATATATATATATATATATATATATATATATATATATAATAATTACCAGAACGTCTTTGCTTAAAGTGAATTAAAATTCAAAAAAGAACAGTCCTCAATACTTATGCTGATGACACGTGTGTCTTATCCGTCCATAATGATCCAACTACTTTTGCACAATTCTTCAATTTAGAATAAATTTAACTACTATTGCGAAATTCGCATGGTTAAAGTTTGATGAAAAATAAAAATTACAATATTGAATAACTGAAGCTGAATAGATTTTGCATACACTTATCGACTATCACTCATAAAGAAGAAAAACGTAATACTTTTGTACAGAGTTGTGTTGGTAGAAGTTAATACATATATACATTATTACCAGAACGTCTTTCACATTATTTGAATTAAAATTAAAAAACTGTCTTCAATACTTATGCTGATGACACGTGTGTCTTATCCGTCCACGATGGTCCAACTACTGCATCCCAAACCCTTCAGTCCCACATCACAGCCATTGAAGAATGGTGTCAAAATTGGAGGATTAAAATAAATCCCAACAAATCCCACCTAATCACCTTTACCCTTCGTCGCAAACCGATGACTTCCTGCCCCCCTCCCCCTTCTCTCCAGTATCCTTTAATAACATCACCACTACTTATTCCTGTTGAACAAATCCGATACTTAGGTCTCCATCTTGCCAAGCGCCTCACACAAGACTGAAACTACAAGAAACTGCTCGAAGATATCGATTACTACAACACTTACTAGACAAACGTTCAAAACTTCCAGTATATTACAAAAGACTCATCTACGCCACTATTATCAGACCTATTTGGACATATATAATCGAGCTTTGGGGATCTACGAAACCATCTAATCCTTACAATACAAAATCCTGAATGCCCTTATTTTGTCATCAATCAACTCCCCCATAATGACCTAAACATCCCATTTTTTGCAGACATATATCGTGATAGATACTCCTCTTTTCATTTGAAACTCACTGCCCAGACAAACCAACTTGTCCGAGGCGATTGAAAAGAAGGTGACCTCGGGATCTACTGCCTTAAAATATTGAAGTGCTACCCGCTGGGTAGTTCTTAAGACATTTTCATGACTTTTTTTTTCATTCTGCATATTTACCCATTGTCTTCTTTAATAAAGTAGTAAATTACAATAAATAAATAATAAAAAAAAAAAAAACGGGATATTAAAACTGAACAAAAGGTTACAAACCGCTGGAGCGGGCACTGATGCCCTGACTGGGATCCCAACATGACTGGCGTCCTCTCCTCTTCGCCATGTTCTTGAGGTGTCTCTTGCCGCTGTAGTGATGTGCTGCGTCCAGTCGGGTGAATGTCGTTCGGCAGATCTTACAGATCACTCTCATCTCATAGCACGCCCTTCTAATATCTCGACTACTTATACCAATTTATTTCAATTTTAAGCGGTTTGGTATCAAATTATTGCAGAATGTTTTCAAAATTGAAAAAAAAAAAAAATTAAAAATTTGATAACCCGTCTAATGCAAAAGCTCACATATGATCTAATATATTTTTAATTTTCTGTTTGTTTCATGTGTTAATTTGGTATCGTATTATAAATATTGGGCTAAAAACGTGATACATTCCATCTTATAAATCTCATAGTTTATGTAGGATTAAAACGTTATCAGTTAGTTCTGAGAAAAATATTTGCCATATCTAATGAACACTTGCCAATGCCTTGTAAATTGAATTTATTTGTTAGTTTGATTATCTAATGCCAACTTATACTGGTGTGGCTAATCGGGCAATACTTAAATGTTGCCTATCTAAGTTTAATTTTTATTTTTTTAAGCATTTTATTTATATTTACAACAGTACTTATAATAACAATAAGTAAATGGGCTAATTTACAATTATAGGGTTGGAAATGTCTTGTGAAGAACTACCCAGTGGTAGCACCTCAATGTCAACATAGTAGGTTTCTAGGCCATCGTCTTTTCAATGGCCTCGGAAGGTTTTCAGGAATAGATGGGAATGATAAGTTGCGAACAAGAAGATTTGTGTGGGTTGGGAGTTTAGAATTAAAAGAGACATATCTTTTTTGGGTTAGTTCTGCAACAAATGGGATATCTAGGTCTTTATCGATGGTTTTATTCGTAACAAAGTAAGAGGCATTTAGGATTTTGCGAAGAATTTTGGATTGAATGCGAGAGGAATTGGATGGTTTAGTAGAGTCCAACAAATTGATTCCACATGTCCAGATGAGTCTGATGATGGTAACATAAATGAGCTTTTTGTAATAAATTGGATGTTTTGAACGTTTGTCGAGTAAGTGTTGTATTAATCGATATCTACGGGCAGTATATCAGGATTCCATGTTAGACGTTTGTCAAAATGGAGTCCTAGGTGTCGGATTTGTTCAACAGGTATGAGTGGGGTATTATAAAAGGATACAGTGGGACAGAAAGGTAAAAGTAATTTTTTGGGTTTTTTTAGGATTTATTTTAATCCTCCAGTTCTAGCACCATTCCTCAATGGCTTTGATGTGGGACAGAAGGGTTTGGGATGCAGCAATTGGATCACTTTGGACGGATAACACACAAGTTTCATCCGCGTAAGTTGTAAGGACAGTATTAGGATGGAGTGGGATATAGATTGAAAACTGTATATTAGGTTTTATTTAGAAAGGTGTATATAACGAGTATTTTTAATCTGTTCGAAAAATCCCCAAGTCATCTGCCGGGTTGGAATCTATATCAATCAGAATAAAACCTATATTATATATATATATATATATATATATATATATATATATATATATATATATATATAAATCAATTAATCGCCTTTTCCCTTGGTCATCGCCTCACGCGTGAACGGATTGACTGATTTCTTAAATTCTTTTTTTGTTATGTTTATATCAGTCGGGGGAAGGGTCTTATGAAAATAAAACTGAGAAAAGTTACTTTGGTATTTTTTTTTTTTTTTTTTTCTTATTTCTTAAGGTAATTAATCTCTGTATCTATCTATATAAAAATAAATCCCTCTTTCCTTGGTCATCGCATGACTTGTGAACGGCTTGACTGATTTCACTAAGACATAGTGCTATGTATCGAGAATACTGGGAGAAATAGAAATAATTTAAAATCGTTTCAAATAGAACAGTTTCCGGGCTATGAGCAAAAACGTTTCTTAGAAGGGCTATACAAAAAATAGACCCCTCCACTGCTAGTGCCGAGATAGAGGAGTACCTGGGGAGTCTTGACCCGGACGACGAGAGAAGGACAGAGGTCGGGGGGTCAAGCCAGAGAAGAATTTTGCAGTCATGTCCAAAGATACATTAATGTTATATTATGTGGTAAATTGGAACCTCAGTATTCTCGAAAATAATAAAGCCTGACTGTGCAGTTTTTATGTATGATAATATGTGTTATTTAATAAATAAATGTGTATTCTAAGTGAATTACTTTATTACCCTTTATGCCACGGAAATATAGTAATAGTTAAGACAAGACATCGTCTGTCGAGTCAGCTAGTAAGAGATAAATATGTCGCCAAAATTTAAAAATAAATCTTCAAATAGTTCGAGATGTTGAACTGATGAACTTTTAAGAACCACTTTCCCCGACGAACCAGAAATAATTAATTACGGTAATTAAACTTAATTTCTAAGAATAAATAACAACTGGGCAAAGTGAGGGGTAAGAAAAGGGAAAGAGTGATGGAACGTTGGGGGTGAAAAGAGTTGGTTCTTATTGTTAGTGCAATTTATATCTCGTTAGGGGGCGACACATTAGCGCCCTCATAATCACTTCTCCGTCTCTTCATCTCTTCTGAAAAATGTCCTTCCATTTCAAAACCGAGTCCGTCACCGGAGCTTTAGGACCATGGCTGTATCTCAAAGGTGTGGTGGAGGACAGAAGACTGCGGCGCGGGCCACTTCATCCGACCATTTCAGCGGAATGGACTCTCTAAATACATATTTATATCTTATGTGAGCTACACCGTGTCCCGTACAAGTCATGCGAAATACCTCTACCGAGACTCTGTATTGTAGAAATGGCGATTTGGGATGAAATTAAATGTGTAGCTTGTACTTCTTGGAAATTACTGCCTTTCTTCGGTTTCATAAAGCACTTGATTGCGCTTCAGGTATTTTTTTTTTTTTTTATCATTTTATTGATATTTACAACTGTATTAACAAAAATACATCTAGTAAATGTGATGTGTTATATAATACAATGACATGATAAACATGTAGAGAAGCTTCCCGTTGGAAGCACTCTAAAAATATTCTAAACTAGGAGGTTCCGGGCCCATTTCCTTTTTAGGCGCTCGGAGGATTATCCGGAATCGAAGAGGAAGAAAGTATTGAAACTAGTGGGTTAGAGTGCGAATGGAGTTTGTCATGAAAGGATTGATACCTAGTCCGGGCCAAATCAGTAACAAAGGGAACATTAAGGTCTTTATGGATAAGTTTATCGTGACAAAGTAAGGAGCGTTGAGGATTTTACGAAGGATTTTGGATTGTAAGGATTGGATGCGGGAAGAATTTGATGGTTTAGTAGAGCTTTGGAGCTCTACCCCGTAAGTCCAGATTGGTCTTATAATAGTCATGTAGATGAGCCTTTTGTAGTTCAGAGGAAGGTTTGACCGTTTGTCTAGTAAGTGTTAAAGCAGCCTAAAGCGGCGAGCTCAGGTAAAATTAAATGACAAATTTCAATAAAAATAAATCATTAGAATAGAACAGTCAAAATATAAATATCCTTAAATGGCTGTTTTTTTTTTTTTTTTTTTTTTTTGTAATTTACAACTGTATAGAACAACACCATGAGTAAATATGCAGAATGAAGAAAAGTCATGAAAATGTCTAGAGAAAGAACTACCCTGTGGTAGCACTTCACTAACTATTTTAAGGCAGTAGGTCCCGAGGTCGACTTCTTTCCAATCGCCTCGGAGAGCTATCAGGAATATTTAAGATATGATATCAGGAAGATAGATGTCAGGAAGTGGATTTGTGTGGGCAGGGAGATTTGAATCAAAAGAGATGAAACTATCACGGGCTATGTCTGCAACAAATGCGATGTTAAGGTCATTATGGAGGAGTTGATTTGTGACAAAATAAGGGGCATTCAGGATTTAGGATTGTAAGGATTGGATATGGAAGCAATAGATGGTTTAGTAGAGGCCCAAAGCTCGATTCCATATCTCCAAATAGGTCTGATAATAGTGATGTAAATGAGTCTTTTGTAATATACTGGAAGTTATGTAGTACTAAGTTATGTACTAGTAAGGTTTGTAGTAATCGATATCTTCGAGCAGTTTCTTGTCGTTTCAGTCTTGTGTGGGCGCTTGGCAAGATGCAGACCTAAGTATCGGGTTTGTTCAACAGGTATAAGTAATAGTGATGTTATTAAAGGATGCTGGAGAGGGAGGAGGGGCAGGAAGTCATCTCTTTGCGCCGAAGGGTAAAGGTGATTAGGTGGAATTTGTTGGGGTTTCTATTAATCCTCTAATTTTGACACCATTCCTCAATGGCTGTGATGTGGGACTGAAGAGTTTGGGATGCAGTAGTTGGACCATCATGGACGGATAAGACGCTTCAGCATAAGTATTAAGGACAGTTCTTTTTTTAATTTGAATTCACATAATGTGAAAGACGTTCTGATAATAATATATATATATATTACACGCTAAACTTTTAACTTCTGCCAAAACAACTTTGTACAAAATTATTTCGTTTTTCTTCTTTATGAGTGATAGTCGATAAGTATATGTAAAATCTATTCAGCTTCAGTTATTCAATATTGTAATTTTTATTTTTCATCAAACTTTAACCATGCGAATTTCGCAATAGTAGTTAAATTTTTTCTGAATTGAAGAATTTTGCAAAAGTAGTTGGATCATTATGGACGGATAAGACACACGTGTCATCAGCATTAGTATTGAGGACTGCTCTTTTTGAATTTGAATTAACTTTAAGCAAAGACGTTCTGGTAATTATTATATATATATATATATATATATATATATATATATATATATATATATATATATATAATAAGTTAAGGACTGATAAGGTAGACCATCAGCCTTAATTCCAAACCACCTCTTGTAAACAATAGAAATGTATATATAGAGGATTAGAAGACCAAATAAAGTTAGTGTTTGAATAGCCATCAAGCGTGTATTTGTGCACCTAATCTTTATTTTTTTTTTTTTTTTGTCGCTCTTTCGGACAGAGCATAAGTTATGTATATGCTAACATTTTTATCTTCTCCCACAACAGAAAAATCTATACAATATTTACAATCTATACAAAATCAATTCAGCTTCAGTTATTCAATACTGTAATTTTTATTTTTCAAAAAACTTTAATCGTGCGAATTTCGCAATGGTCCACTGGAAATAATTGAAGAAACGGAAATGATACAATAGAGAACTCATTTGTAATAATGGAAGCTGGGGAGACGTCCCAAGGACACAAGTCGCTTCACAATGGAGCAATAAACATTAAACCAAAACCAAAACACAAAGATAAAGCAAACGAAAAGAGAAGAGTGGAGAGGATTTTAAAGAACTGATCCTTGGTCGGGTCAAGAGCAATTGTAGTCGCTAATTTCGGCTCCAAGGCCTCCCTTCAGTTCTCGACTAATTTCGCGTAATAGCTTCGGGCTGTCTTAGTTCCATAATGTAGCAATCCTTTTTATATTTTTATAGTTTACTTACCTATATATGAAATGTACCTATACATAAACATAGTGTGTAGTAAGAGAAAGTAGTGCCTTCTTGAATTTTTTTTTTTTCGAATTTTAGCCAGTCGTCTAAATATGGTCGACTATGAAGTTTAGCTCCATGTTGTGAAACTCAATTGGAACAAAACAGTTTCTATGAGCCATAGCCCGATTCAAAACAGTTCGGGAGGAGAATGAGAGTTTACGGTTTCCTGTTCTCGATAGTTTTCATCAGAAAAACCTCAAACATGTGCACGCACAGGATTTTCATTACCTTTTACAACTTTGTGTATAAGGTAATATTTTTTTACTTTCACTTACTACACGTATATATAGTAAGGGAAAGTATTGCGATCCTGAAATTTTTCGAATTCTAGTTTTCAACGGAAATACTCGTTTTAGGGCCCCCTTAGTCCAAATAACCAAGTCACGCAAAAAGGTCTGTGTGTGTGTGTGGTAACTCCCGGTGGAAACGATAAGTACTATGAAACTGAAATTTCATATTTAAGACAAATATATCTCCGAGGCGTTACAAAATCTCTTTTATTAAAATCGGCTAACCAGAAGAGCCACTTTATACCATGCATTTTGCTCCTTTTTATGATTTTCTCAAAAACGGTTCTAACGATTTTGATTAAACTCGCTATATCGATGTAAATTTCATAGGTTTTAATATCATATAGGTTTCATTCTGATAAAAATAGTCTGACAGGGCTTAAATACCGATATTTTAAATTGTTTTCTTCTATAGTACCTTTAATTTTGTATATTTTATAAAAATAACCATATTATCTTTTTAGCATTGATAAATAACACTAAATATGCATGTTAAGTGAATTTAAAAAACAACTAAAGGAAAAAATTAAAAAAATATTTTTTGATGCAATTTTTAGTTTTTTAACTTAAGAACAGTAATATACATGTGTAATATACCGGTGAAAAGCTAAAGATTTTAGAAAAAATATTATCTCATACGAGTGATGAAAAACCGATAAAAATAACTGATTGTTTTAGATAATAATATAATAGATTTTTTAATAAAACACATGTTTCTATAGAAATCCCATTTAATTAATTCATCAATTATTTTCATCTCTTAGTTTTCTTGAAAATTCTTTAATCGATTTTAAAAACGGAGGTAAGTAAATGTCGTATGTTGCCCGCACCAGATTTTTATATAGAAATCTTGACTTAAAATATTATATCATACACAAGCTTGTAAAAGTTAATAAAGAGTAATAAAAAGCCGATAAAACTAACTGATTATTTTAGATGATAATATAATAGATTTTTAAATAAAATACATGTTTCTATAGAAATTCAATTAAATTAATTCTTTAATAGTTTGAATAATTCATATCACTAACTGTATTTGAAAATTCTTTCATTGATTTTTAAAATGGAGGTAAGTGAAAGTCGTGTGTTGCCAACACCAGATTTTTTCTAAAATCTGTCTCTTTAAACGGCATATTACGCGTCTAAATTACTGTTCATATTATCAAAAATTACATTTAAAATTTTTTAAACTCTTCAATCTCACATCAGAAACCTTGAGGTATGGTGTCAGAATTGGAGAGTCAAAATCAGTTCCAACAAATCCCACCAAATTACCTTTGCCCTTCGTCGTAAACCTACGACATCCTGCCCTACAGTGTCCTTTAATAATATTCCGCTTGTCTCGGTTGAACAGATTCGCTATCTAGGACTCCTACTTGACATACGTCTAACTTGGAGTCCACAAAGGAAGACCGAAACGACAAGAAACTGCCCGCCGCTTTCGTTTACTTCAACACTTACTCGACGGACACTCTAAGCTTCCACTTATCTACAAAAGGCTCATCTATATCACCATCATAAGACGTATCTGGACGTACAGAGTCGAGCTCTACAAAACCATCAAATCCTTCCCGTATTCAATCCTTACAATCCTAAATCCTTCGAAAAATCCTCAACGCTCCTTACTTTGTCTTTCTTTCTTTAACGAGTACCTGAGCAGAGACAACAACAAATTAAGGGACAACAAATTAAGGGAAATAAGAAGGGACATCTCCCATTGGCATTCGTCCCTACGACAAAAGCGAAGGGAAGAGGTTATCTTGGCGCGCCTGCGTATTGGACACACCCGACTAACTCACGGACATCTCATGGCACGGGAACCTCCTACGGAGTGCCCAACATGCGGTTGCCCAATCTCTGTTAAACACATTTTGACAGAGTGTAGGGCTTATGATAATCACAGAGCACATATTGCAATTGAAACTGACTTACCAACCGTTTTACAAGACAACATACAGACAACTGCAAAACTTTTTGACTTCCTACGACAGACCGACTTGTACAATAGACTATAATATTTAATCCCTTTATCAATGCGATTTAAGGCGAAAATGACCCAAGTGGTTTACGCCAAGGAAAAAAAAAAAAAAAAAAAAAAAAAACGAGTACCTGTTATCGGGACCTCCGAAAGACGGCATAGCAAAGGATTTTTTACTAACATGTATGGAATATAAATGATTCACAACGAATAGTATATTTTAAAGTATAATATAGTGTTTCACGATAAAATTGTTGCAAAGCAAACCCTTCGTTTTTCTCATCATTGTCGTAATTGTTCTTTTGTTTGAATATTTGTTCGATAATTATCAGGCCGTTTTACAAAAGAAATTCTTGGATATTTTTTTAAAACAATTTATTTAATCCAGTCCAAACCCTTCGTGCCACATCCTTTCAACCTTTAACGAGTTAAGAAATATTAAAATAAGATAAGTTTTCAAAGGCTCTGTGGAAAAGATTGCCCTACCCGACACACGGCACACTAAGAGCTGCTCACTATAAATCGCTGCCATGGATTTCGTTTTGATTTCGCTCCTTTCCAAAGTCACGTAAAGATATTGCAAACAATGAAGTGTAATTTCGTTTCATAAAAACTTTCTGACTCGCGGAGAACCTAACGGCGTCATGTAAAGCCTCACGTTTTTTTTCCTTCACAATCTGACTTTTCCCAACCTCTTTCACAAGAGAGAGGACAACACGGAGCAGTTTCGGGTCCCCGGTAAATAGGTAATAATGCCGGAATGTTGAGTGAATTTTATTTTTAAATATTTATATTTTTTATTAAAAACTAAGAAATTGTTTTTTCCTCTTTTCACTGATTAAAATTTAATAAAATTAGTGCGAGTAAAACTTGACTTTCACTTTCCTCTGTTGTTAAAATCAATTCAATAATTGTTATATGCATTTAGAGATGAAAATAAATAGTTAAAGAATTAATTACGTTGAGTTTTAAAAAGAAACATGCGTTTTTATTAAATATCGGCTTTTCATCAGTCTTTATCAACTTTTAAAACTTTGTATAAGATAATATTTTTTCTAAAATCTTTAGCTTTCCAACGATATATCATACATGTATATTACTGCTCTTATGTTTAAAAACAAAAAATGGCATTTAAAAAATATGTTTTCACTTTTCTCGTTTAGTTGGGTATCAAATTTCCTCAACTTGCATAATTAGCTGTTAATTACCAATGCTAACAAGATAATATATTATTCGTATAGCATATTCAGAATTAAAAGTACTTTAGAGGAAGAATATTTAAAATATCGGCCTAATTTAAGCCCCGTCAGACTATTTCAATCAGAATGAAACCTACATATAATTAAATCCCAATAAACTTTACATCGATATAGCGAGTTTAATCAAATCGTTAGAGCCGTTTTTGAGAAAATCATAAAAAGGTGCAAAATGCATGGTATAAAGTAAAGTCTTCTGGGCAGCTGATTTTGATGGATAAGATTTTGTAACGTCTCGGGTGTATAGTTGTCTTAAATATGAAATTTCAGTAACATAGGACTTTTCGTTTTCGCCCGGGAGGTACCACACACACACACAGAGACCTTTTTTCGGGACTTGGTTATTTGGACTCAGGGGATCCTAAAACGTCTATTTCCGTTGAAAACTGGAATTCGAAAATTTTCACGATTGCAATACTTTCCCTTACTATATGTAGTAAGTGTAAGTAAAAAGAAACATGTGTTTTTATTAAATAACATATATTATATTATTATTAGCGATGATCTGTTTGTTACATCGGCTTTTCATCACTCTCCATTAACTTTTACAATTCCGTGTATTAGATAATACTTTTTTCTAAAATCTTTAGCTATCCAACGGTTCATTATACGTCTATATTACTATTCTTGCAATCAAAAACTAAAAAAATTGAACAAAAAAATATTCTCGCACTTCTCGGCTTTAGTTGTTTATGAAATTCGCTCAACTTGCTAACAAGATGAACTTTTTTTTTAAAGTACTTTTAAATTAAGACAGATTGAAAAAAAAATACATTCAGTTTAGATATAAACAAACACTTTAAATTAATTAATCTAAGAATAGGAATTATTGCATCCAATATTTTTTTATTTATTTCTTTGTCCTTAGGGCAAACCCCATACAAATAGAGCTGGCTGGCTCAGCACAATATTGTAATAAATTTATCACCAGCAAATATACATTATTAATTACAATTCGAATAAATATTTAAAACAAAAACAACAAAACACATATACAGCAATAAGCATAAAGGTGCTGCTATCTTATGATTAATTTCATCCAACATATACAATAACATAAATTAAATATAAGGATATCAATATATAATGTAATAATAATAGTACTATAGCAAATACTTAATCCCTAAAATACTAATAAGTCTCGAAACCTTTAAGGGTGATTAACATTCTGAGAAGAAAGATATTAAAATCTTATTTTAAGATTTTCTGTGACAAAAATAAATAATGATTTCAGGTCTATTACGTGGGGTTTCGTTAGAATTTCATAAAACCCATCAATACTCACATCATTTAATACGGGCATTAAAACGGGTTCTATTGTCATGGTATGCAGGACATCGAGCAAAAAAATGGAAACAATCTTCCAATGCGTCTCCATCAATCACAAACTGGGCACGGCTTCTGTTGGTCCAGACTAAAGGAGATGGCGTACTTTACCGACAGTCTAACAAGATGATGTGCCTAAATTATTTAAATCTACAAAATGAAAGGTAGTTTAGAGAAAGGAAATTTTAAATTCGGCATTTAAGCCCTGTCAGACTATTTGAATCAGAATGAAACCTACATGATGTTAAAGCCCATTAAATTACAAAAATAAGAAGTGCAGTAGTGTTGGCTATAGCCCCTTCAAATGCCACTTTCTGCCTAGTCCCCTAGAACCTTATGATGGCTACCGATTCGGTTCTGAGGCTACGGCTATCAATCTATCAATATAGGAGATAGGCTTCTCAGGCTGGCTGCGGTATCTGCGGTCTCTTAGTTCACTGAGGTGTCTGTAACATCGATGGGAGGATATCACATGTCTTCAAGGTAATAATAACGGTTGAGGGCAAGGAGGGCGGTTTCATTTCAACTTGTTTTTCGTTCAATTAATTCTTTAATTATATAATTACAGATCGATTTACAACGCAAATTAATATAATGAAATCCATCTACACCTTTGAAAATTGAGACGTTGACAAAAGGTACCACGGACCATTTTTTTACGAAATAAGTATTTTTACTGAAGTGCTGCCAATTGCTAGTTTTCTACACGTATTTTATCTTTCAGATTATTTACTAGACGTATTATCCTATACAGTTCTAAAGTTCAATAAATAATCAACAAGAAAACAGTATATTATCAGGACTTTGTCATTTGGACTCATGGGGGCCTTAAAACACGTATTTCCAGTGAAACTCGAATTTTCACGATCGCAATACTTTCCCTGACTGTATATCTCATATATAGGTACGTGAAAGTAAAAATATCTCAATAGATAGATACATAAGTACGGACTTTCTTTGTGTATTTTATTTATTTAACGTCACTTTATGCCACTGTGGCTAATCGGACGATGCTACGGTGGGAGTTCTGGATTTTGACTATCCAGGTTATATTAGGATAGGGATCTTTAACGGGTATCTGCAAACGCACAGGATCGGGACCACCTTTTAACGTCCCCTTCAAAGAACGGCATAACTAAGGATTTTAAAATCCCAATAAAAAATCCTAGGGCTACCTAATATTAAGGGGAGAAAACCTCTCGCTAGCCTCCTAGCTTATCGCAGGAAGGCAACATCTCCTAGAGCGAAAGACCAAGACCCGAAGAGGGCTGCAAAGGCCAGCTGAATAATAAGCGGCTTCGGGGGAGAAAGTGGTTCCAGGGCAGGGCAGGGTATATTGTACGTCTGTAATACTGTTTTCATGTTCAAAAAATATTTCTGTTCTTTTCTCCTTACGTTCGTTCGTTTAACTTTATATTTATCCGTTTTTTTTTTATCAATGCTAACAAGATGACATGGTTAATTTATTCAAACCTACAAAATTAATGGTACGTACTTCGGAGGAAGAAAATTTAAGCTATGAATATTTAAGCATTGTTAGTTTATTTCAGTCAGAATGAAACCTATGTCGCATTTTATCCTTTATTTGGTCATCAAATTCGTCCAACTTGTATATTTAGCCGTCCTTCATCAATGCCATCAAGATTATATGTTTACTTTTTTGGAATATACAAAATTAAAGGTAGTTTAGATGAATAAAATTTAAAACTTCAGTATTTGAGCTCTGTCTGACTATTTCAATCTGAATAAAACCAACATCATATTAAGTCCATTAAATTTCACATCTATAAAGAGAGTTTAATAAAATTCGATAGAAACGTTTTTTTTAGAAAATCGTGAAAAGGTGCAAAATACTTGGTATAAAGTAAATTTTCTGGTTAGGCGATTTTGAAGAAAAAGTTGGTGTAACATCTCGGGCGTATAGTTGTCTCAAATATAATATTTCAGTTTCATATGACTTTTCGTTTTCGTGCTAGACTTACAACACACAGAATTCTCTTTCATTTTGAGCAAGCAAAATGAAACTTAAAGATAAGGAAACTCGGTTAAAACTGATGCATGAAATCACCATTACTAATCCTTTTTTACTTTCACTTACTATATATAGTAGTAAAGTATGGCGATCGTGAAAATTTTCGAATTCCAGTTTGCAACGGAAATACACATTTTAGGGTCCCCTGAAACCAAATAACCAAGTCCCGCAAAAAGGTCTGTGTGTGTGTGTGTGTGTGGTAACTCTCGGGCGAAAACAGTAAGTCCTATGAAACTGAAATTTCATAATTAAGACAACTGTACGTCAGAGACGTTACAAAATCTTTTTCATCAAAATCGGCTTACCAAAAGAGCTACTTTACAGGATGCATTTCGCACTTTTATTCGGTTTTTTCAAAAACGGTTCTGACGATTTTGTTTAAACTCGCTATATCGATGTAAAATTTAATGAGTTTTAATATCATTTAGATTTCATTCGGATTAAAATGGTTTGACAGGGATTAAATGCTGATATCTTATATTTTCTTCCCCTAAAGTACCTTTAATTTTGTAGATTTTATATAAATAACTATATCATCTTGTTACCACTGATGAAAAACAGGTAAATATATAAATTGAATGAATTCGATACCCAACTAAAGGAGAAAACAGAAAAAAATATTTTTTTAATGCAATGTTTTGTTTTTATCTCATAATATTATCTCATTTAATATTATCTCATACTCAAGCTTTTAAAAGTTAACGGAGAGTGATGAAAAGAAGATAAAACTAACTAATTATTTTAGATAACAATATAATAGATTTTTTAATAAAACACATGTTTCTATAGAAATTCAATTTAATTAATTCTTTAATAGTTTCACGTATTTTTATCTTTAATCGTTTTTGAAAATTATTTCATTGATTATAAAAATGGAGGTAAGTGAAAGTCGTTTGTTGCCCGCACCAGATTTTTTATAATATATAAACATTATTGACCAAATAAACATGATTTTAGGAACAAAGAGGGGATTAAATTAAAATATTGAAAAATGCTACGAATTTATTTTACAACTCAATAATATAATTTGGTTCTTTATACACATTGTAATTTTTCCAGTTCTGGATATTAAATTCATTTCTTTAAGTATTATTATGGATACTTTTTTCCACCTCAAATGACTCCAGAATTTTCAGTGAATATTAAGCTGAGCAAAAGCCTTATAAAAGCTCAAGCTCCAAGCTTTACCCTCCTAGCGACCCTCTAGCCTTCCAGCAGATCGCAGATGGAAGTATAAAGAACCCTCACATTATATTAACACACTAACACTAGTCGATAGAGAGGAGATGAAGCCCTAACGACCGAGCCCTGAGCCAGCGCTAACTTTCATAACCCCCCACACTATCACCTCCCTCTCCTCCCCCCCATAACCATTATCCACTGCCTCCTGTATAAATGAATATCCGATAGAGCATAAGTGAGCCTTCATTGCCATCGATTCCTATTTCCCTCTATCCCACCCACTCCAACCCAGTTTGCAGTGTTGGCTGACCTTCCATTCATTAGCTGTGTCCTTTGCCGTTTTGTTTATTGCTAGTATAGTACTGCACCTAATTTTTATTATTAGCTCCACGAACATTTCGTACCCCGATACTGATCTTAGATCGATAACGAAAGGTAGTACTGCCAAAATGGATCGTAGATATTAAACGTGTTCAATAACTTCATCTTTGCATGTTCAACTTTATTTCTTCAGATTTACCATATATTTTGGTAGTATTATCTTTCATTGTGCTCATTCAGGTCTGAGTATGATTGAATGCGTTTTCTTTTGTCACTGTGGTTTCGTCCGACCGGTGTCGGCTGCTGGCGCAGGTCTTGTGAACATACAATTTACCCTATTTCGTCTAAACAGGGTTGCTATCAAGATGGAAAATTGATGAAGTTTCGGAACACACCATTTTTAGCCATTCCCTTAAGATAAGAGAAGCCTTTTTAAGATAAGCAAACACATATTTACAATATTGTTGATACATAAAGTTTATTATGTTTAATTATACTTAACACTTTTTTTCCTTTACGGATGCGAAACGTGGCCGCTTACTTTAGAGGATGAACAAAGACTTAGGGATTTCGAAAATAAATTACTGCATAAAATATTTGGTCCGAAGAGAGATGAGGCCACTGGGAAGTTTAGAAGGTTAAACAACGCAGAATAGCGGAGCTTGTACCCTGTGAATATAATTGAGTTGATAGTATCGCGGAGAGTAAAGTTGTTGGGCTCGGTGATAAACGGATTCCGAGAAAGTTGGTATTCGCTGAAACGACTGGTAGGCGTACGAAGGTAGGCCGAAGCGTCGATGGAAGGATTGCGTTAAGGCTGATGTCAGGGGCTTAAGCTTTAACGGTGAGCATTGGACGAGTCTGTTGCATTGGGTTCGGTAAGCCTATTATTATTAAACCCTTTTAATATTTGATACAATACTATACAAAGCGAAACAAATATTTAACCAAATATTGTATAGAACTTTTAAATAAAATTACAAAAACGTTGTTTAAATAAAAAATGAGTTTTTACTGATGTGTAGGCCTCTCCTGAAGGATCGACGACCAGCCGTACCTTCTGGCTTCTTGTTTCTCAATTTCCTTCCATCTTCATTCCCAATATTTTCGGTCTTCTATTTTTCTGTACCAAGATATTCCTTCTTGTTTTTTTTATTTGGTCTAACCATCTCTTAAGTTGCCTTCCTAACTTGAGTTTCTTTCCGAGAGGTGTCCATTTATTCTCATTAAATGCCAAGCCAATTCCCACTTTACGTTTCTCATACAGCCCACAGCATCCCTCACCAAAGTGGCCTCCCTCAGAGTATTACTTTATACCTTTTGCTTTAAATTAACATTAGTCATGCTCCTCTCCATTCAAGTGATTCCCTTAAGCACTCCCGTTGCGAATAGCTGCGCCGGAAGTCCGAGCCTGTCCTCAGTTCTTTTCCAGTAGGAGATTTTTCAATTTATTTTTTATCCAGCGAAAAAGGAGCCAATATTTAATTATTTGTTATCAATTTTGGGGATCAGCGTAGGTGTTATGACTGTTTCGTTGCTCTTAACCTGATACAACCATATTACGTCTCTGTAATTAAAATTTCTGTATGCCAAGTCACGAAGAAAATAAATTTGTTTAACTTTAGTATCTATGGATTTTCGTTTCTTCATCATTGAGACCTGAAAGGACCTCTGGACCAAAAATAATCAACATGTCACAGTGAATAAGAGATCGGGTATTGCGTCGAGAAATGTGAGGCATTAACAACGTGATAAGATATTCTCACTACTACTTTACTTTTACTGGATTAATAATATTCAATTTTCTATTAATTTTTGTATTTTCAATTATTTCATGTATTTTGAATTATTTTATGTATCTTCAAATATTTTATGTATTCTCAATTATTTTATGTGTAGTTTTTATGCGTAGGTTTTTTGTATAATTTTTCCTACAAACGCAATATAACCTCAATTTTATTTCACCATATGTTTGCCATTTAGGCTAAAGTACTATAATCACAAAAAAAAAAAAAAAAAAATATATATATATATATATATATATATATATATATATTTTTTTTTTTTTCTGATTGTAAGGATGACTCATCCAAAATCATTGTTAACATTTTGTCAAAATGTAAATATGTGAATAAAGTTTATTTATTTATTTTATATTCAATTTTTGTTTTGAATGAGGATGTATAGGTTTACTAATTGTAATGCTATTTAATTAGCTGTTGGATTGTTGGAGCTTCTTTGCAAAGGTGATACGTTTATTAATTTACTATAGGTTATTGGGCATATTATTAATGATTAATGAAATTAATTTACACATATATAACAAAAAATTATACATATTTATGTATGAGATGAACTATAGAGAAAACTGGGTGGTTTATTAATACTTGCCTCGTAATATTATATAAAAGGGTACCTACATTAGAATTTGTCTGCTGGACTCCCCGCAGTAGAAGTCGCCAAAACCAAAAGTACTGACTATATTTTAGCTTTTATGTTAACACGATCCTTGTATACTGAGTTACGTTTTAGTGCCTCCAGAGTCCAAATGGCCAAGTCCCAAAAAAAAAAGGTGTGTGTGTGTCTGTTAAGTCTAGCACGGAAAAGAAAAGCCGTAAAATACAGAAATTCCATATTTAAGACAACTATACGCCCAAAATGTTACAGCAACTTTTTCATCAAAATCTGCTAACCACAAGAACCACTTTATACCATGCATTTTCCACCTTTTTAAGATTTTCTCCAAAAAAGGCTCTAACGATGTTTATTTAACTTTTCATTCTGATTGAAATAGTCTGGAGGGGCTTTAATACCGATATTTTCTTCTTCTAAAACGCCTTTAATTTTGTAGTTTTCATAAACATAACCATGCAGCTGAACGAATTCGATATGTAACTATAGTAGAAAAGATCAAAAATATTTTAAATAAAATTTTATCTTTTCAAACATGAAAACAGTAATATATATGTATACTATACCATTGGGAAGCTAAAGATTTTATATTATCGTAGATATTAATTTAATAAAACACACGTTTCTATTGGAACTTAAGTAAAGTAATTCATTTTTTAACAATTTATTTTCATCTCTAAATGTCGCTTAAAATGCTTAAATTGATTTTAAAAACGGAAAGTGAAAGCGTGAGTTGGGCGCACGAGAATTTTCAATGTTTTCTTCAAGTTCATGACCCCTCCTCGAATAAACGAAACCCTTAGTCCCTCTCTCAACCGAGCCAAAATTATAGAAATTCGTGATTTCTCTTTCTCTTTTTTTTTTTTTTTTTACCCTTTATAATTTAATTTTTTTTTTCGGTCAGGAATAAGAGTTTTAAGTAAATGAATACGATCGGTTTGATAATATCGTAGAAATAGTAAATTTTCTAGCTTTCAAGTGATGATAGGTCAATTCCTAATTCTAAAATTAGTGGCTATGGTATATACAAGCACCGCGTGCTATTTTCAAGAAGCCAGGATAACAAGATAAGATACACATTGCAGCCGCAGCCAGCGGACAAACAAGGCCTCGCCTTAAAATAATCCCATCGCCGAGAGCTCTCCGCACAATCCTCTTTCCTACCAATATCACATTTCCTTGAAGGAACAGGCTTCGGGACCGTACGAGGGTGGGATTATCTTGTGTAAGAATGTCATTTCAGTCTTGTATGATTCCAAGCTAGACTTTTGTCACGCAGGAGTTTTAGATAACGGATCTGTGGAAACGATGCAAGCGGAATATTATTGGGTTGTTTCACAGGAAATGTCCGTTTTTATAGTTTCTGAAATACATAAAAGATTTAACAGGTCTCTGTTGTTTTCTTCCGAATGTTTACATATTTAAAGTAAACAGTTACTAATCCTCTACCTTTGTATTATAAACATTAGCTTCCCAATCAATTACCCACTTTTTAGTATACCTCCAAATATGAACATGGAAACACGCGATTTTCGAGTAATATTTTTGTATGAGTTTAAACTCGGCCATTCAGCAGCTGAGGCCGCTAGAAATCATTGCAAGGCGTTTGTGGAATGGAGTGTTAATGAACGGACCATTCGTCGTTGGTTTGCTAAGTTTTCAGCTGGGGTTACCGACTTCCTGAGGAAGACCTCCGTCCGTAATAGACAAGGATGTCCTCAAACATACAGTAGAAGGAAACCCCTACCAAACAGTTAAAGGACTCTCAGCACAAATAACGTTTCCAGACATTTAAAGTGTATTGGGAATGTAAAAAAGCTTTAATAAAAATCCTTTACCTTGAAAACGGACATTTCATGTGACACTACCCAATATTAAAGGATACTGTAGGAGAGATCGAATCCCAGCTTTGTGAGAATATCATTTTTTTGTCATTTCGTTATTATTCTGTTAGGACCGACCCATTGAGTCTAGGGTATGGAGATCCCCAGACTCTGAAACTGGGTACACGAATTAAAACCTGGCGGCTGCGCGTGATCAAGGCCTAATGACCTCCTTGTAGAGCACTGTTACTCCTAGAAACAGTACCAATCTCTACAAGTATATGTACTGTACTCAAGACCCTTCATAGGTTTAAAAGGTACAAGTTTTTTTTTTTTTTTTTTTTTTTTTTTTTTTTTTTTTTTTTTTTTTTTTTTTTGTCAGGAAGTCATAGGTATTTGACGAAGGGTAAAGGTTATGGAGTAATTTATTTTAGTCTTTCTATTCTTCAAGGCCACATATGAATTGAAGTGTTTGGGAGGCAATAGTTGGATCATGACACATCATCACATTCGTAGAACGAAAGGTGTTAGAATAGGTTAGAATATCAGCTGTATAGTCTGATTCAACACTTAAAAAACCTACAGTTAGAACAATGCGATAAATTTTCCAGTATTTTCTTTCATATCTGATCATTTGACTAATTGGCGAATTTTGGATTTTTCCCTTTTATGAATCTGCACTACTGCTCGCATGTGATCGAATCCATCACTTGGTTTATGTTCGATATATTAAACAGTTTGTTTGTTTTTTTTAGTTTTTTTTTATTTTATTTAAAATAAATTTACAACTGTATTATACAATAAAATACATTAAGTAAATGTGCTAATAGGTCAAGTGGGCGTGATACAGGCATGTGAAGAAACTACCCAGCGGTAGCACTTCAAAGTTTATTCAGCTTATTCAGACGAGGCCATCGTCTTTTCAGCCGCCTCGGAAGATGATCAGGAATAGGAGATGAGAGTTTGCGGACGAGTGGGTTGGAGTGGACGGGTAATTTGGAGTAAAAGGAGGAATATCTAGTTCGGGCTAGATCTGCGACTAATGGGATATTTAGGTCTTTATGAATTATTTTATTAGTGACAAAGTAAGGGGCGTTTAGGATCTTCCGGAGGATTTTGGATTGCAAAGATTGAATGCGGGAAGAATTGGATGGTTTGGTGGATCCCCATAACTCAATCCAATATGTCCAAATAGGCCTAATGATGGTAACATAAATTAATTTTTTGTAGTATGTGGAAAGTTTTGATTGTTTGTCCAGTAAGTGTTGTAGAAAGCGGTATCTACGAGCTATTTCTTGTCGTTTCAGTCTAGTGTGAGGATTCCAAGTAAGACGTTTGTCTAGATGAAGTCCCAGGTACCGGATCTGAGGTGAGTGGAATATTGTTAAAGGAAATAGTGGGACAGGCGGACATAGGTTAAACAGTTTTTTAAACCATAAAAGCTTTATTTACGTTACTTTTTTTTTTTGACGTTACATGCCCAGTGTATGTAATATTTGTATAAATATATATATATATATATATATATATATATATATATATATATATATATATATATATATATATATAAAGGAGAAGCGGCGTGGTTTAGTGGATATTGCACTAACCTACTGTTCTCCGAGTCCAGGGTTCGAATCCCAGCTGTGGAAGAATACAATTTATTCTGTTATTTCAGCCAGGAGCCGATCCTACTGGGGCACACCCAGCCTCTATAAAGTGGGTACCTATAAATGAGAAAATCCTAGCGGCTGAGCGTGATCTCGACCAAATCACCTTCTTACACAGGAGAAACAGTAGATATACATATAGATACGTACTGAGCCCAAGACCCTTAATTGGTTGTAGGGGTCCAGGTCTTTTTATTATTATTTATTTTAGTTCAGAAAGGATAAAGGTTATTTAACTGGATTCAAGACCTATGGCGTGGGATTGGTGAGTTAAGGAGGCAATAATAAGACCATGATTAACCGATTATACGCAAGGGTCATTAGCATACGTAAAATAACAGATGTTAAAATACCCAGCCCATTCTATCAGCTGAATTGTCTAATTCAAAACTTACAAGTCAAATCGGTAGCGACACTAAGAACTATTTTTCTAGTATTGGGTTGTATCACATGAAATGTCCGTTTTCAAGGAAAAAGGATTTTTATCAGAAATACGATATGAAAACAAGATAATTTTATCCTTCTTTTTCTACACATTTTTCCCAACGTGACACCAACTTTTTTATCCCCGAACTGAAAAACTCTGAGCTTTAAAGTGAAACAAAATCTGAAAACGCACTTTTCACTTGTTCATCATTTTCAAAAAGTTTTCCTTTGACGAAGTTGTCTAAATTCCTGAACAGGTGGTAATCTGTTGGAGACAAGTCGGGAGAATATCGCGGGTGCGGAAGAACTTCATAGCCCAGTTCTTTCAATTTTTGCACGGTATGTTTTGAAACATGGGGTCTTGCTGCCGCTCAGTGAGATCATGAGGAACCAATGTATCGAGCTTTTTTACTTTCCCAATACACTTTTAATGTCTAGAAACGGTAGATGCAGTTGCATTTAGTGGTGCTGAGAGTTCTTTAACTGTTTGGTAGGGGTTTCCTTCTACTGTATTTTTGAAGACATCGTTGTCTATTACGGACGGACGTCTTCCTCGGGGCAAGTTTTCCAAGTCGGTATCCCTAGCTGAAAACTTAGCAAACCAACGGTGAATGGTCACACTCCCTTCCCCAAACGTCTTGCAAATATTTCTAGCGGCCTCAGTTGCTAAATGGCCGAGTTTGAACTCGTACAAAAATATTACTCGAAAATCGCATGTTTCCATGTTCATATTTGGAGGTATACTAAAAAGTGGGTAATTGATTGGGAAGCTAATGTTTATAATAGAAAGGAAGACGATTATTAACTGGGTACTTTAAATATGTAAACATTCAGAAGAAAACAACAGAGACCTGAAAATCTTTTATGTATTTCAGAAACTATAAAAATGGACATTTGCATGTAAACAACCCAATATGTTCTTACATTTGGCTGGTCGGCGTTATAATATATATATATATATATATTTTTTTTTTTTTTTTTTTTTTTTTTTTTTTTTTTTTTTTTTTTTTTTTTTTGACAGATGTTCAATATAATAACAAGAATCTTTTCTTCTTTCTTTTTTTTAACCCAAAACTTTGTTTACGAATACTTTTCCCCACTCTATATAATATTTGAATATCCTGTAATAATATAAGACAACTTGCTCTAATAAATTTCAGAGTTATCAAGTTCTGAAATATCTCTGCCCACATATTATATTATTTATTTTTAAAAATATTAAGCAAGACAGCTCGCGGCTATCAACATAAATTCCTTTAGACAGGAATTATTTTTAAAAATAGAATAAAATGTTGATATATTAAATATGCACATCGTACTCTAGATCTGTACTTTTGCATTTCGCAGCAGTGGTGGTGCGGCGAACGAAAATGAAACCGCCTCCATGATGGAACCAGTTTCAAATACTGACGAGTTGAAGAATTTATATGTAAAATAAATCTTCACTGTTTGTCCAGTAAAAGTTTTTTATGAATTTATAATTTACTATAAGAAGCGGGGGAAATAAGCTTGGATTTACGATGCCATCTCGAAGGAATGGGAATATTTGAGGAGCTGCTGCGGCAAAACCCACGCAACGCCGGATGTGTTTAATACAAATGAACCTGGAGGACTTGAAGCCATGTGGTTGAGTATAGAGCCTCAGAGCAAAGAATGGTAGGGGTCACCTGCAGCATAGTTGCTAGCATAACAGCATTCTATCTCTAAGGTCATGATTTTAAACCCGCAGATTGCCCTAGGATATTTTAATGGGAGTGAAACATCCTTAGTTCTGCCGACGTAAAAATGTGGTACCGGGCATGTGCGATGCCATATACTCGTTAAAGATCCCCATCTTAATTAAACCTGGATATGCAAAATTTAGGACTTCCACTGTGGCATCGTCCGATTGGCCACAGCAGCATAAAGTGACATTAAATAAAATAAATCCGCACACAAGACTGAAAAGACAAGAAACTGTTCGACGTTTTCGGCTACTCTTAACACATACTAGACAGACGCTCTAACCTTTCACATAACTACAAAAGACTCATCTACATGACTATTATAATGCCTATCTGGACTTACGAAGTCGAGCTTCGGGGCTCTACTAAACCATCAAACTCTTCCCGCATCCAATCCCTAGAATCCAAAATCCTTAATGCTCCTTACTTTGTCACGAACAAAATCATCCACAATGACCTTCATGTTCCTGATGTTTCTGATTTGGCCCGTACCAGGTATCACTCCCTCCATGAAAAACTTCACTACCACTCTAATCCACTAGTTTCAATCCTTGCTTCCTCTTCAATTCCTAATAATCCTCCTAGGCGTCTAAGAGGAGATGGCCTTGAGACCTTCTTGTTTAGACCCACTACTAAAGAGTGCTTCCAATGGGCAGTTCTCTTCATGTCTTTTATCATTCATCGGCATATTTAGTAGTTGTATAATGATATACAGTTGTAAATTTCAATAAAATTAAATTTAAAAAAAAATTAAAAAAAGGTTAGTGTGCTAGAAGGTGGTTAAAGAGCCGCCAGGTAATTTTGTTTGGGTACCCACTTTATTGAGACTGGGTGCTTTTTCAATCCCACGTCTGTAAAAAGAGAATAAATAATTATCCCACATTATATAATTATCACAGTCCGGGTTCGAATCACCTAGATCGTCACCGTTTCTGCAACTAATCATAAATTTCGTCTTATCGATATGTAACTTTAATTATTATTAAACTTCTGAAATGGTTGCAGTACCTATTGGAAACTATCGTCTCGGTTGAATACCAAACACTTTTGTTGACAGGAATTGATATTCTTATTAACACTACAGATAACAAACGTACCGACAATAAGTGCCGGGATCCGGTCGAAGTGATGCCTGAAAATACGTCATTCATTCAAGAAGTTGTGAAACTAGAAGACAGTTACCTTAAAAAAAAACTAGAGTGGAGCGGTGGTGACATGATAGTACAGTTTGATTATTCCTAAAAAGAAGAGGGACAGAAGACCCCTTTAGCTATCACAAAGCTATTTACACAGAGCGGAAGTGGAGAGATGACAGTGGCCATTGTTCGGGTTGGACCGCACACCGCACTCCACTCTCGCGGGATTCGACGCGCCTCATTGTGTTCGAGTAGCGGGATCTCTTGCCGCGCGGCCACTATACCAACCTCCTTTAGAGATAGTACACACTTTGCATGTACATGTATATTGCTCGAAATATATTTCGGTTTATTATTTTAAATAAAGTATTGTAATCGAGAAAAAAATAAAAAAGGGGGGATTACGTTCCAATCAGCCAAGAACCCGAATAACGAAAAACAAATCCGTTTGTCCGCCGTCCACCGCCGCACAGTGGGCAATATGACCGATTTAGGAGGACAGAATTCTGAAACTTGGCTATATTTAACCTTTGGGGTCCCTAATTACGGAAAAAAATTAAAAAAACTAATTAATTTTTGGACACGATTGGCGAGCGCACAGTGGTCAAACATCAAATGTATTCTCTAAAATCTAAAACTTCGCTATATTTTACGTTTAAAGTCCCAGAATACGGGAAAAATGATACAAAAAATCTAATTATGGCTCGGAGTTGCTAAAACCTGCTAATAGATGTATTTTAAATCATTCAGAAAATCCTTGAAATTATAGATTGTAAAACTTTTGATTCAGAGTGTTGCGTCTGAAAAAAATTATGTATCACCCAAAACGCAAAAAATCGCAAAAATTCTTTGTAATATCTAAAGACTAGAAGGTTTGATGAAACAAATCCTATGGGTACCTTGGGGGTTATACAATTTTTCGTTATTGAATATAGGGGTATACATTTACATACATTTCATCTAAATTAACTCTACAGGTGAGATTGCAATATATATTCAATAACGAGTTTGGAAATATAATGCCTTACCTGTCTCAGCAATGTCCATTGTTAAATAAAAGCAAAAAGACTTTGCTCTAAATACACCTTGAACACAATAAATGACCATCGATAAAGATAATCCCACTGCCGGTTATTAGGAACTTGTGCGAACAGGAATGATTCATTCATTTACTATTTATTTGTAAACACGATATGGCGGGTAATATTAGTATTAGGGGTCTTGCCAACTAATAATAAAAAGGTGGAGCACTGGAAAATTCCAAACTTTGACTTGAATTTTGTCCACATAAATTGGTGATTTTGCCCACTGTCCGACGTTGAAATTCGCCACAAAAATACTAGTTTATGCAACGATGATCCTAACACAAAGATGTTAATATCAGCTGGTCATTTTAAAAAGTAAATTAATTCAATCTCTATTATTTTGAAGATAGAGAAAAATTTTATTGGTGTGTTTTAACCAAAAAACCGCGAATAATTTAAAAAAAAATGAGAAATAAAAATAAATTTTATCCATAAATATGCCCATAACTCAGTTAACTTTTTTAAGATAGAGAAAATATGGATACTTTTAGTGCTATTTCATAGAGAATTAAATTTCTACAAAATGGAAAAAACAAATCATTGAAATAGGTTCAGAACTAGCCGAGATATAGCGTTTTGAAATCATCAGTGGTGATATGCCATTTTAAAAAAAATTAATTATTACTTTTATATTACTAATTGCCTATTAACAGCTATCTAAATCGTTATACTCTAATATTTTTATTTGGAAAAAATAAACCATTGTGTATAATTTGCAATTTTTTTTTTTTTAATACAACGTTTTTTTCACTCTCAAAATTATTTGTATTTGGGTTGTAAAATAAGTTTTTTGCGTTTTTCAATATTTCAATTCAATCCTCTCTGTGCTTATAAAATCATGTTTACTTGCTCAATAATGTTTACATATTCTAAAAATAGGATTAGTTAAGGTGCTTTTATGGATCAGTTTCAACCGAGATTCCTTATCTTTAAGTGGTTGAGAGGTATTTTGCTTTCTCAAAATGGAAGAGGAAAAAAAACATTTAATGACTTATTATTTCCGAAAAGAAAAACCGCAGCACATTATGAGAAAGCACCACTTACGGGTTTGCTCTGTTCAGAACTTGGAAATTTTGACTCGGAAGACGCAAAGCGCTTGGGTCGTACTTCAACTGTTAATGATGACTGTTTATTATTAGAAAAACGGTTTTTTTTATTTATTTAATCGGGTTCAACGTATCATGAAACGTAAGCCCTCATATTTTGAGGTCAAAACAACCGGTTAGTATTGAAGATAATAAACCAAAAATAAATTATGAAGTTTAATACGTTTGAAAGTATGTGAGAGTATATGATAATTCACTATCACCAAATCTCACGGATTTTCATCCTACCTGTTCTCTCGCCGTGTAGAACACTCAAAAGGGAAAAGCTTGGAGCAACTAGTTACCAAAAAATGTCCTACAAATCAATTGTGATAGCCACAACTTTTCACAGGTTTTAGACGCAATTCTAGTAGTTGTGTGTTCATGAACGACATGTCCCTATTCTCTAATAATATACAAGGTTTATATGTAATTATAAAGTTGGCTGGATAATATGTCTTTTCACCTCCTCTATCGACATTAGAGAGGAGATAATTAAGGAAGTTGTTCTGGAGGAAGCTATCTGTATTCTGGAGGGATAGGACAATTTAACTGGAGAACGTGCCGCAGCATACAGTGAGCGCCAGGAGCTAATGAAGGCCGGGATCGGACCACAGGCCTATCAGTCTTCTTGGCGATGAAAAAGAGGGAGGCGCGCGAACCCATCTGTCAGGGCTCTCTCTTGCGGATATAAAAATGTTTTGGAGGCCGTGTAATATTTTATATTAGAAAATTGTGATTTGCGGGTTAGGTATAACCGTAGCGCCGCATAGTGGTTCAAAACCGTAGTAATTCGGAAAGAAATGCGCAGATTGCTCAATTCGACTTGAAAATTTTGAAAAAAATAAAATAAAAACGTATCCTTTGGAACAAACTATATTTCTAACTAATTTTTTCTTTTTTACTAAATAGAATATTTAAAAAATTCAAAATTCAATTCTTAAAAAATTCGCTTTGCACTAAACAATTATTTAAAGTTTACAATTTCAGTCATTATAAGAAATATTTTGCTGAATCATTAAGCGGAAGGCTCTTAAGTTTTGGTTCTGGTCTTAAGCAACTAAAATATAACGTTTCTAAGATATCATCTTAATATTAAAAACGTTTTGGTTTGTAGTGAGGCGAAATGTTTTCCTACTTTGTTGGGTCCTGTAATAGTTATATTATTAATGACGGCTTTCTTGAACCTCTTCGCAAAGCGTACCAACTGGTAAAGTTCGCAAGATAAATCGTCTATTTCCCATGAAAGAGGATAAAACTGGGTGTATAGGTACAATTAGTATGGTAAATTATATTTTTAGATTATTTGATCTAAAACACATGTTCCAGCTAAACTCGATGTAGTTCTTTAACTTTTTTTTTTTTTTTAAACTAAGTTTAAGTTCTCACATTAGTTTTAACAACGGAAGTAGCTGAAAGTCGTATGTTGTGCGCACCAGATTTATGGTATATCTTTTTTAATAACGAACCTTTGTAATCGACCAAAAAAAAAATAAAAAATCCCCCTCCCCTCAAAATATGAGAGCTTACGTTTCAAGATGCGTAGAATCCGAATAACGATTAAAAAAAAATCCGTTTCTCCTAACTAATAAATAAATAAATTTTTAAAAAAAAATTATTTTTAGGTTCTTTTAATTAAAATGATCCATTTTCATTCAACTTATTTAATTTCTTATTTTCTTCTCCCTACGTTTCGGCTTTTTGCCATTTTCAAGGGATCTACAAATATCATTTATTTTAAAACTAAAAGATAAAATAACATTACTTTCTTACATTGTTATAAGGCAATTTATGCAATGTAAAAAAGTAATGTTATTTTATCTTTTAGTTTTAAAATAAATGATGTTTGTAGATCTCTTGAAAATGGCAAAAAGCCGAAACGTAGGGAGAAGAAAATAAGAAATTTAAGAAGTTGAATGAAAATGGATCATTTTAATTAAAAGAACCTAACAATGCATTTATTCGTTCAAACAACTTTTAATTGTAATAAAAAAAATATATTTAATAACCTTTTCATATTACTTAATTGCCTATCAACGGTTATATAAAGAGTTATATTCTAATACAGTTATTCGGAAACAATAAACCATTGTGTAATAATTTGAAGCGTTTTTTGTGTACAGTAACCTGCTCAGAAAAATACGTATCCTTTTTTTTATCAACAATTAAGAGACACAATTGTCTGTCGTAGGTTTTCATCAAAATCGGACCAATTTAAGAGAATACGCATCATTTTAGGAACGATCCTGATGTTATAGACGTTTTTTCTCCTAAAATAATAGAGCATTGTCCTGATTCGAAAGTAAAGATGAAGCGGCGGGAGTGGATTTTGGTTTGGTAAGAGCCAAGGCACGATTTTCCGAGATTGGGAAATCTCAAGCCGCTCAGACCTTTTGATTGTCTGTGGCTTCGAACAAGCCGCATCAAATTCCTCAACGTATTTTATAATGAGTTCTTAAACAAATTTTTAGCGTATTTTATTAATTAAATTTAATCCTCTCTGTGTTTATAAAATCATGTTTACTTGGTCAATAAGGTTTACATACTCTAAAAAGGATTAGTTAAGGTGCTTTTATGTATCAGTTTCAACCGAGATTCCTTATCTTTTAGTGGCATTTTGCTTCCTCAAAATGGAAAAGAATCAATTCATTATTTGATTTTTTATTTCCGAGAAGGAAAATCAGCTGCAGAGACGGTTAACAAAATTTGAATTGTGTATGGCGATGATGAGTTAGGAGAAAGCACCGCCCGTAACTGGTTTGCTCGGTTCAGAACCGGGAATTGAGACTTAGAAGACGTAAAGGTTCGAGTCGTCCTTCAACTGTTGATGATGACCACATTCAATAAGAAAACACTAACTCATTGACACGGGATATCGCAGAACATAATTGATGAAAAATATTTAAAAGTTGGTAGATCGGTAGTGTATGATCGGTGAGTAGGGGTATGCCATGCATAACTTCTAGGTTGTTGAATATATTTCAGCATGTTTTTGAAATTTTGTTATTTCGCGATATTTGAATGATAGAGGTTTTGGCCTACATTTTAGGTAACTTATTGGAAAGATGTTCGTGCAGTGTATTTATTTAACAGTAATGACCTGCAAGAATTAGATATGTGTTTCAAAGATTTTATCAATAAAAAGCTATAGAATAAGTTTATTTGTCTGTGGAGTTCCCGATACAAATAAATCCTGGACAGGCTATATATTACAAACAGCAATTAATAACAAATATATATATGCTCTCTCCAACTCAATTCTTTACCAAGGTGTGACCTTGGACCGACACCTGACATTCTTCAGCCATGTACGGGAAATAATTAAGCTGGCCCGCAGGAAGTCCCATAGGCTCTACCACCTACTCATCTCGCCGCAGATCTACAATGCCGACTCTACTCCATGGTGCGCCCCTGCTCCGCCACCTCTACCAGTCCACGCTCAAAAGGCTGCAGGGTTACCAGAACTCCGTCCTAAGGAGGATAGCCAGAGGAACCACGCTCCAGCGGTCGAGAAATGCCACCATCCACGAGGAACTCCATCTTCCGTCGGTGCCAGAGTTCAGCAGCAAGAGGCACGTAAAGTTCTTTGACGGGCTGAAGGCTTGTGCGAACCCTCTCTTCAGGGACGTAGTTCCACCATCTGCGCCTGGAAGGTGGCAAGGCTCTCTCCCCCAGGTCGACGTGGTCGCCCTGGGAAGGGGTCAGGACTCTGCAGTCTGACCCGCATACATAAAACCACCAGCAAAATGGTTCCTCCCCATTTTACTCCACTAAGCCACCCCACTCCTCAAGCGCATACCGCGCCTAGTGCGAAAGGAACCTTAGAATGCCAACGGGCAATACGAGGCCTGAGCCGTGGACTGTATAAACCATTGTTGTTGTATATACATAGAATGTTTGTGTATTTATTTTGTAAATAAAGTTGGAGGATAAGAAAAAAAAAAACTGATATACATAATAACAATAAATAGAAAACATGTCACAATAGGATAATAGATAAATATTAAATAGTACAGTAAAATAAACAGAAAGTAACAAATTATTTTTATATAGGCATATAGAAACAATTTTTATGTTAAATAGAAGTATTAAAATATTTTAGATTTTAAATATTCATTGAAATAGAAAATTATATATAGAGGTGAATATCAACCTTATGCTCCTCCTATCCAAATATTTCTTAAGTACTTTGGAATTCAAAGCAGTATATTGATCCGCCGTCATGACACCAATTTTATTTTCCGATGCTATAGAATCAATGAGTTTTATGAAGTCTCCAGCACACTGATGTATTAAAATAGTTGATTACATTAGTACAAGCATTAAATAACCATTATAATACAACATTGACCAGGTACAATATTATTTATTTTATAAGTACTACTTCGCTATACCAATTCCACATGTTCACATCTGGACCGGCGGATCTTCCGGAAAATCCAACCCCTTGACGATAGAAGAGATCTCCTAGAGATAACGGAATATTCTAAGATACATTAAAATTTAATTTAATGCTTGATCTTGTGCGACACTTGATATATTTTATTTTATATGCTACTGATAATAATATGACGATGCTACAGTGGTAGTCCTAAATTTTGCTTATCCAGGTTTTATCAGGATAGGGATCTTTAACGAGCACCTGACATCGCACAGCCTCTGGACTACCTTTAAACGTCTCCTCCGAAGGACGGATTTCCTAAGGATTTTTTACTCCCATTACCCACCTGCAGGTTTGAACCCGCGTCATTTGGCATAGAAAGTGACCGTGCTATATCGTTTGTTATGACCCCTTGATTTTCCTTTCTAACCTTTGAGAATCGGACTATGGGTGATATGAACCTTTTTTGTTCCGCTTAAGGTACAGAATCTGCTCCCACAATATGAATAGATATTGAAGAGACGCCCTATATATATAATAAATGTTAGTTGAACTTGATAAATGAGAGCTCTAGAAGAGAAGCCCATTAGGAAAGTTTGATTATAATTTCCATTAACCGTTGGAACAGTTAGCAATCGGGAGGGTCGATCATGGAGAAACAGAAGTTTAAATAATAATTTATTTGGAAGAGAAGGACCCTTGTGAAGAGGTTGCTGGACGATGTTGTAGAGAGGTCAGTTGTGAAGACCAATTCAGGCTCTAACTGCTTTAGGACAACTTTTTAATTGCTCGCCTCACCAGCGCCCTCTATTATACTGCACCTCATTATCGATGTCTATATCTCACCGTTTTTCATTTAAAAATATTCAGAAAATTCTTATTATTTTTTTTTTTTTAATTTCACTTACCTATATATGAAATATATAGTTAGGGAAAGTATTTCGATTTAAAGTTTTTAACGGAAATACACGTTTTAGGGCCTCCTGAGTCAAAATAACCAAGTCTTGCAAAAAGATCTGTGTGTTTGAGTGTCCGTGTGCTTGTGGTAAGTCCAGCACAAAAACGAAACGTCGTGCTAAACTGAAATTTCACATTCATTACAATCATGAGCCCAAGATGTTACAGTAACTTTTTCACTAAAATCGACTGACCAGAAATGGAACTCTATACCATGCGATTGCACTATTTTAGGGCTTACTTAAAAACGGCCCTAACGATTTTGATTAAACTCAATTTTATGCCGTGTAAATATTCTATGAATGTAGTATGTAAGATATCATTCACCACTACTATTGATGTCCAAATTGGGACAGATTGTAATTTTACTGAATAACAAAATTGTTGTTGTTGTTATCGATGTAGAATTTAATAGGCTTCAATTTCATGTAGGTTTGCAGTCTGATCGAAGTAGTCTCATAGGGCTTTAATGACGATATTTTAAATTGCCTTTCTCTAAAGCTCGTTTAATTTTGCAGATTTTATAAAATTAGGCATATCATCTTGTCAGCATTGAAAAATAACGGCCTAATGTGCAAGTTGAGCGAATTTAATTAAGAATTAAGAGGAAAGTGCAAAAAAAATTGTTATGCAATTTTAGTGCCTTTTGAACATAATACAGAAGTATAATATAGCGTTGGATAGCAAAATATTTTAGGACAAATATTATCAAATGCACGGAATTGAAAAATGGAGAGTAATAAAGAGCCGATGAAACTAACTGATTATTTTAGGTAAATATATTTATTTACAATTGTTTTTGTTTGAGCTTTAATGTTATTTGCTATCTGCAATAAGCAAATATGATGACTTCCGAAAGTCGGTTGAATCAAGGCATCTCTAGGCCACCGCCTAAAAAGTACGGGTTAGTGTAGGATTTAAGTGTTTGGGCCGATGGGTTCATGTTTTAAGTAAGTCTGTCAGGAAATCTTTTATAATATTCTGTGGCTCTAAGTATGTCCAAGTCCTTGTGAAGTAATTCGCTTGTTACATAAAACGGTGCATCCACGATTTTTCACAATATTTTCGATTGAGGGGACTGAATTATTTGGCAGATTCCCATAGCTCTATCCCATATGTCCATAATGGTTTGATCAGTACTTTGTAAATAGTAATTTTGGTGTTAACGGATAATTTGGATCGTTTGTCAAGCAGACGGGATAGTAGTCCAAATCGTCTGTTCAGCTGTTGTCTTTTAAGTCTAATGTGGGTCCTCCATGTCAGTCTTTTGTCTAAGTACAGTCCCAAATATCGTACTTCCTCTGATGTCGAAATGGATTTATTCTCGAAATAGACTGCTGGACAATCCCCATGATTGAGCTTGAAAACGATAAATAGATTCTTTGATTGATTCATTTTCCACTTTCCATCTATTAGACCAACTAGATAAGTCATTAATGTGGTTTTGCAACGTGAAGGATGCCAGAAGTGGGTTTCGATGGGATGTCAAAGAGCTGTATCGTCTGCAAAAGTGCAAAACGCGTTCAAGCAGGAGTCCCACAAGGCAGTGTACTGGGACCGTTACTAATTAATATCTACACGGCAGACTTACCAGAAAATGACCACACCTTACTAGCAGATAAAAATATAATAGATTATTTAATAAAACAAATGTTTCTATAGAAACTTTATGTAATTAATTATTTGATTTTTTTTCATCTCTTAAGTTTATTTAATAATAATAATAGGCTTAGCGAACCCGAAGGTTCGATGCCGATACCACCAAATTGCGCCTACACAGACTCGTCCAATGTTCACCGTTCAAGCCCAAACCCCCGAGATCAGCCTTAACGCAATCCTCCCATCGACGCTTCGGCCTGCCTTTCGGACGCCTACTAGTCGGTTCAGCGAATAAAAACATTCTCGGAATCCGCTCTTCATCGAGCCCAACAACTTTACTCGCACATTTGAGTCTCCGAGTTGCTATCAAATCAATTATATTCACAGGATACAAGTCCCGCAATTCCGCGTTGTGCAACCTTCTAAACTCTCCAGTGGCCTCATCTCTCTTCGGACCAAATATTTTACGCAGTACCTTATTTTTGAACACCTTAAGCCGTTGTTCATCCTTCAAAGTAAGCGGCCACGTTTCACATCCGTAAAGAACCGTCGGAAGAATAATAGTTTTATAAATTCTAACCTTTAAGTTTTTAGATAGAAGCCGCGAACTAAGTAACTTAGCAACTGAATAATAACACGCATTTCCCACCTTTAACCGGGACTTTATTTCTTCCTGGATTTCATTTTTTTGTTATCATTGAACCTAAATACTTGAATTTCTCTACGTGTTCAAAAGGTATGCCCTGATATATCAATATCACCAAGATCGCCACTATTTCTGCAACTAATCATATATTTCGTCTTATCGGTATTTAATTCGAGTCCCATTTGATGTGAACGATTACGAAATGATTAATATTTTTGTTTAATATATCACGAGCTGATAAGAAGTGAAGGTGATAGATAGAGACAGATAGGTTTGGTGAAAGAAGAGGGTGCCCTGGCATTCCATCTCCAAGGCCTGCTCCAGTCAGGGTCACCTTCGTGTCTTCGTTGCGCTCTGCTCTGCGCAGGTCTCCGCCGACTTCAATGTCAGGGGAAGAAGGAGACAAGTCCAACACCTCAAACTATTTTACTGTATGGAATATTGATTGACCGACAATATGAGGGAGAAATGCCTTATGAACCAAGAAGTGACAAAAATGCCTTCGCTGACCGACATCAATAAGCTTGTGTATCGTTGGAAAAAAAATGTGTTTATTCAAACAGTTCGTATTTGGATTGATTAAGTTTATTATAAAAATCTGGTGCGTGCAACACACAACTTACCTGTGTTGTTAAAATCAATCGATGAATTTTTAAATGAAAAAACCTAAGAACATTAATTAATTTTTTGAGATGACAAAAGGTCAACGAATAAATTTGATCGGTTTCGATAGAAACATATGTTTTATTTAAAAATATATTATATTATTATCCATAAAGGGGAGCCCATGGCTGAGTAGCTCGCACGCTAGTCTCTCATGCTAAAGTTTGTGAGTTCGAATCTCAGTCTGGGCCGGGCTTTTATAAGGATGTGATTAAATGGAAATTGACTCAGAGCCTCTCCCTCGGGTATATGAGACCCGTCAGCCAAATGTTGACCACTCACAATATTAGGCGTAGGGAGTAATGACCCTACGCCACAAAATTCATCGAGAAACGTGAATGTAATCTCCTGCGAGATTACACCACTTGGCCCAGGGCCTACAAGGCCTGTCGCGCCACTGGAAGAAGAAGAAGAAGATCATCCATAACAATCAGTTTTATCGTTTTTTTATCTCCATTAATTTTTACGATTTTGTGTATAAAATAATAGTTTTTTCTACATTATATAGCATTCCAACAGTATATTACACTTCTGTTATGCTAGCTACTTTGCTAAAGGTGATCCTCACTTCATAAAACGTATGTGCATTGAACCTAGAGGATTTTAATTTTAATAAATTTTAACACTTAACATGAAACCTCATTCTATTCCACAATTTTTATTTCATAAACAGACACATAGCTCGGTCAAACATTTGGGATTAATAGATAAAAGACTGACATGTACACAACGCACAAATTACGCCTGTAACAAAGCCAACAGAGCTCTGTGTAATATATATATATATTTCAACAGACACTTTAAATTTGATAAAAAAATAAATTCTTGTTAAACAAAGCCTGTCAGGGAGCGGCGTGGTCTAGTGGATAGAGCGCTAGTCTGCTGTGCTCCGGGTCCTGGGTTCGAATCCCGGCTGTGGCAGAATATTATTTATTCTGTTCATTCAGTCGGGGGGCGACCTTAGGGTATGGAGACCCTCCTGGGGCAGACCCAGCCTCTATAAAGTGGGTACCCAAATTAATTGGGGAAAACCTTGCGGCTGAGCGCGATTAAGGCCTAATCACCTCATTGCACATCCGTTGGCCTAGAAACGGTACGATTCTCAATATGTACTGAGCCCAAGACCCTTCATGGGTTGTAGTGGTACAGGTTTTTTTTTGTTTTTTTTTAAACAAAGCCTGTCTACGACGAATTCTTAATTACGCTTGTCTAATATATATGTATAATGTATGTGTAAATCAAATTGTTAAAATTTACAAACACTCCAAAATAAATGTATAAGAATCTGTGGAAATTACCCACAAAATAATACAGTAAACCCTTTTTTTTAACGAACACGGTTATAACGAACACCCGTTTATAACGAACTATCGTTACGGTCCCTTGAAAAATGAATAGAAAACCATGCTTTTTCCTCAGTTATAGAATGAGACTTAACTTATAAATAATATATAGTAATTATTAATAACTTCCTTTTCTATACCTGAGGGTGTCACCCATAAACCTAGAAAGGACAGACCAAGTACCGACAAAGAACACATACCTGTACTTAGGACACAGAACCCAACATCTGGAAGCACTTCCTTTATGGTGCCGCCTTCCTCATCCCCTCTACAAAACCTTGCTATATATACCTTTTGATCCTCAAAACTCATCACTCTAGTTGTAACATTTACTTGTGTCACACTCATAGAAGGAGACCTCGGAATGTACACTTGTAGTCACCCAAACTCCTCAGCACAGTTTATTGTATTCTGAATATATATTGTATTCTGATAATAAAAGCATTATTATTAATATCTTCACTGTGTGTGATTCATTAACTGGCGCCCGAGACAGGCACTGCAAGCATCAAATTAGATTTTGAATGCCTTCGCAGTTTCCGAGAGGACGAAGATACTTCTGAAGAAGGATCTACAAGAAGATAGACACCAAGTAAGAAGATCATCTCGCACCCTCCTTCAGTCAAGACAATACTCACCCGAGATGTCCTGCTAAACCTCACTGGACTTCACTGCTCAACAGGTATCCAGGAGGAATGTTAAGAACTAACGCAGTAAGATTTTAAAATTATTTATTTTATATGTTTGTTTATGTGCTGTTTAATTGTGATAACATTTAAAATGTATGACATTTTATTAATACTAATATTAGCTGTATAAAAATCACATCAAATTTTTTCATTATCAGATGATGATTGTTACTGAGCACAATTTAAGTAAAATTTAAATTATAGTAGACATAAGTAAGATTTTAATATCTAAAAAAAAAAAATAAAAATAAAAAATATGGAATCGTTACTTTTTCGAAACTCAGACTTTGAGCATATACCTATGCCGTACTTTGATGGTAAACCGCATACTTTGTTTAAATTCATAAATAACGTAAAAGAAATTAAAGACACTTTTTGTGCAGAAAATAATCCATTTAGAATCGTTAATGAATTCAGGATATGTAAGATGGCCAAATGTCACCTTTCTAAAACAGTCGCGGATGAAATTAAGTTTTATGATTTAAACAATATTGACGATTTGTTAAATATTCTAATACGTAAATTTAAAGATCATAACCCAACCGAGACAAATTTTAATAAACCTTTTCCACCCGAACATTTTTTGTCCAAAGACGCTGACGAACAGCCAAAAATAAAATCCGGAATTCCAAATAATAAAATTTGAGCAATTACCTAAAATTAATATTCAAGAAAAGAAAATAACCTTTGAAACATTACCGCTAAAACCAGATTTAAACTTATTAAAACCGGCTGACGTAAATAAAAAATTATTTGTGGTCGAATCCAGTAGTTTAAAACAGTTTATAATGAAAAATACGGAGTCCATGAAATCTTATCAAGAAAATAGTTCAATAACCACAATTGAAACTCATTTAGTTCCAAATACAGACTTAATAAATATTTCCCAATCTGAAGATAAAGTTAATTATAAAACAGAATCTATTTTAAATGATAAATCACTTGAAAGCCCGAATTTCAAACAAAATTCATCTAATGTTAGTAAACTTCAAACACAAAAACTAAAGATAAAGAAATTTACAAAACCTGAGGAACCCGGGAGTATTAGTGAGATTAATGTTAGAGAAATTAGGCCATTAAATAATAATAAAATAAAAGATGTATCATTTATTATAGTAAATCAAAAAAAGAACTATTTCGAAGTTAATCCGGAGCAGTTGTTAAAATATTCTTTGTTTAGGGAAAAAACTAAACTAACAAAAAAGAAAGTTACCTTTGGTGATATTGACAAAATTTTAAAAAGTAGAGTAAAAGATGAAATTCAAAATATTTCTAGATGGCCCAAGGGCAAGGATGAAATTTGCCTCTGGATGCTTAAACCTGATGAAAATTCTACTACCTATCTGGCGGGTCGAGGTGTGAAAAAAAAAAATAATAATAATAATAAAGTAAAATAAATAAAAAAAAAAAAAAAAAGGTTTATATAAAAATTGAGAAAACGTTTTATAGATTGTAATAAAAAACAACATAGTTCATGCTTTTGTTTAATTTAGTGTTATGGTTATGTTTTTAATTATTTATAGATAATAATGAGAAATTTTAGTTTTATATAATTGTACCTATAAGTTTCAAGACTATTAACAATGTATAAATTTCTACAGGAATAATGTAATGACGATTGGTAAAACTAATTAATTATTGTATATAATCTCAATTATTGTAATTAAGTTTCTTTTTAAAGTTTTGATTGTTTACATTTATATTCTTAAGAATTATTGTAAACTTTGGAAAAATGTAACTGTTCCCATTCCTGTAGTATCCTTTCCTACAATACACTTTCCTATCCAGAACCTCCATCTGAAGGACTACTATATCATAACAATATAAACTGACAAACTTAAACATTGCACTCAAGGGGCTTCGTGCTTAAGGGGGAGAGTAGTTATAGAATGAGACTTAACTTATAAATAATATATAGTAATTATTAATAACTTCCTTTTCTATACCTGAGGGTGTCACCCATAAACCTAGAAAGGACAGACCAAGTACCGACAAAGAACACATACCTGTACTTAGGACACAGAACCCAACATCTGGAAGCACTTCCTTTATGGTGCCGCCTTCCTCATCCCCTCTACAAAACCTTGCTATATATACCTTTTGATCCTCAAAACTCATCACTCTAGTTGTAACATTTACTTGTGTCACACTCATAGAAGGAGACCTCGGAATGTACACTTGTAGTCACCCAAACTCCTCAGCACAGTTTATTGTATTCTGAATATATATTGTATTCTGATAATAAAAGCATTATTATTAATATCTTCACTGTGTGTGATTCATTAACTCTCGTTTATAACGAAATATTCTCTTATAGCGAATTAACGAACTACCTTTGAGGACCTCAGAATTGAATTTGTTCGGTTATTACGAAAACAATTACGAAACATCTGAATTCCTAGTAAAGAGCAGCGCCTTTCTGTCCAAATCCTTACAACTTCCTTCTATCAGCTCAATTCTGTGATTCGCAGTCTGTGACAACTTCTGGTTTCTAGTGTTTCAGATAGTTTTTCTGTTTTTATTGCTTTTATTACTTGCTTTAATTCGAGTTTCCTACGAGATCAAGAGAAAATCCATTGATTTAAATACAAGGTTGGCGATTCTCCAAGAAGTGGATAAAAATATTGAGTCGAAATCGAAAATTGCGGAAATATACGGGATATATAATATCCTCTATCAACGATTATCGCTGAAAAAAGATAAAATCGATGCCTCCATTGCGTCTACATCGGGATGTGCAAAAAAAAAAATATATATATTTTTTTTATAATTTCAACTTTATGTGAATTGCTGTGATTTTGACATTGTAAGTTCCTTTTTAAGTTTTGTATTTTGAATGATGGTTTATGTTAATCTTAAGGTATTGTGTAAAATGTGAAATAAAATAGATATATGTACATAGTGCATAGTTTTAACTGCATTTGTAGTTTCTAAATAAACATGTGCCTGAAAGCGAATGCTGTATTGAAAATATTTCTTTTTAATCACCTGAATTTATACCAAGACATATAATATACATACAATATATTTTTCGGATATAACGAATTCTTTTATAACGAACAGAGAATTTTTGGTACCTTGAGTTCGTTAAAACGAGGGTTTACTATAGAATGAAAACCATGCGTTCAGAATAGAGAGTACCTATTATAAGAGATTACATTACCAAGCTTTAGTAAGCAATTCTTTTCCGAATGTTTAATTAAGGTCCAGTTTTACCTAAACTTTTTTTTATGAAAATCGGTGAGGTTCTTTGGGACATTTTGGTATGAATAATGTTGCATTATTCGATGGATTTGATTCGTGAAAGAGATAGAAGTCGTTTTAGAGAGGAGTAAAACTTTGTGTGTAGTACATACCAGATTTTTACCCTCTATTTTAAAGACTCTATCTCATACTTTTTATCTCTTCTGTACGATAACAGACATTTATTTATGGTAATCCACCCGAAAAATACCCTTTTTCCCCCCGAGCGGTGATATTGTAAAGGGATTTTACAAATCCTCTCATGAAGTATATTTCATTTCATGTTTTTTTACTCTTTTTTTGGTGAAAAGAGGTGGGATATTAAAGCAGAGCTAGGTACAAAGAGAGACATTATGAAAAGGTGCGCGCTGAAATGTGTTGCTGTGTTGGTGATGGGTCCTCTTGGAATAAATGCCTTTGTTAAATAGCGCTCTGCTTCCATTCCAACCGTCTCTACTAAAGTACTCATAATTCTTATTTTTTTGTTACAAATCCCTTTTTTCCATTTAGTTTAACTTAGGCATGTGGGTCGGTGGGTAAGTAAAGTAGCCTCTAAAACCTGTGAAAAACTGTCCCTCTCTTTGGGAGTGTCTTTTTGGTAACAACAAGTTCGCTGCTTTAAGGCTGAACTACTTTGCAAAAGAACAGGTGGGTGAAAATTCGAGAGATTCGGTGAAATTGAATATTCATACACTTTCCATATGTACTTTTAACTTAAAAATATTCAATTACAATTTTCAATCAAATCAAGTTCAATTTTTTATAAAACTTGATCGATTTTACTTTCACTTACTATATATAGTAAGGGAAAGTATTGCGATCGTGAAAATTTTCGAATTCCAGTTTGCAACAAAAATACACGTTTTAGGATCCCCTGAGTCAGAATAACCAAGTCCCGTAAAAAGGTCTGTGTGTCTGAGTGTGTGTCCGTGTGTGGTATGGGCTTAAATGCCGATATTTTAAATTTTCTTTCTCTAAAGTACCTTTAATTTTGTTGATTCTATAAAAATAACTATATTATCTTGTTACTACTGATGAAAAACAATATAACCTTGTTATCAACTATAAAAAAAACACAGGTAAATATATAAATTAAATGAATTCGACACCCAAATAAAGGAGAAAACAGAAAAAAAATTGTTAATGCAATTTTTTGTTTTTTAACATAAGAGCAGTAATATACATGTATGATATACCGTTGGAAAGCTAATGATTTTAGAAAAAATATTATCTTATATACAAGCTTTTAAAAGTTAATAGAGGGTGATGAAAAGAAGATAAAACTAACTGATTATTTTAGATAATAATATGATTTATTGGACAACAATTTTTATTGAGTAAAATACAATCTGTCCCAATTTGGACATCAATAGTAGTGGTGAAAGATATCATACATACTACATTCATACAATATTTACACAGCATAAAATTACAATAAAATATATAAATTAAATGAATTCGACACCCAAATAAAGGAGAAAACAGAAAAAAAATAATGACAATACAACAATAATGAATCAATACAATAAAGTCAAGAAATACCTATATACACATACACACACTCATACATACATCACATTGAGTGGAGAATCTAGCTAATGCTAGAACTCCAATATATTTACAAAAGGTCGCGGGGCCACTGCCGTTTCAACCTTCTAGGTGGGTTGTATGGATGAGTGGAGCTGGATAGGGATTGAGCTAGAGGATTAATATGATGAATAAAGTTCTGATGGAATTTGGAAAATTTGGATGGAATTAGGACTGAAATGAATGGAACATTAAGGTAGTGGTGCAAGGTATAGTTGGAGACATAATAAGGAGCATTTACTATTGTACGGAGGACTTTAGATTGAAAGGATAATAATATAATGGATTTTTTAATAAAACACATGTTCCTATAGAAATTCAATTTAATTAATTCTTTAATAGTTTCACGTATTTTTTTTTTTTTATCTCTAACTGTATCTGAAAATACGTTCATTGATTTAAAAAATGGAGGTAAGTTAAAAAAGTCGTGTGTTGCCCGCACCAGATTTTTATCAATTCTAATGAGATGATATATTTCTAAATTCTTCTGAATCTAAAACATTAAAAGTACTTTAGAGAACGAAAATAAAAAATTCTCTATTTGATCCACACTATTTCAATTAGAATGAAACCTACATGATTTTAAATCCCAGTTTTACATCGATATAGTCGGTTTACTCAAAATCGTTGGAACCACTTTTGAGATAATCATGAAATGGTGCAAAATTAATCGTATAAAGTAGCACAACTCATGAGATTGCTGTAACGCCTCGGGCGGGCGTGCAGTTATCTTAAATACCAAATATTAGTTTCGTACGACATTCGTTTTAGGGTTAGCCTGGACTTACCACACAAACACACACGGACACTGACTTTTTTTTTTGGACTTGGTCATTCGGACTTTGTTACACTCTAACGTGTACTTCCCGTGAAAACTGGAATTATAAAATTTTCACGATGGCAATCCTTTCATTTATAATATATTTCATACATATGTAAGTGATAGTCAAAATTAAAATAGAAAAAAGTAAAATAAATTAATTGTAGATTTTTCCTGTTCCGAAAATGGGTACAGTCAAATTTGAGAAATCATTATCTCGATGATGTATTGGGTTGTTTCACATGAAATGTCCGTTTTTATAGTTTCTGAAATACATAAAGGATTTTGCAGGTCTCTGTTGTTTTCTTCCGAATGTTTACATATTTAAAGTGAACAGTTACTAATCCTCTACCTTTGTATTATAAACATTAGCTTCCCAATCCCACTTTTTAGTATACCTCCAAATATGAACATGGAAACACGCGATTTTCGAGGCCGCTAGAAATATTTGCAAGGCGTCTGGGGAAGGGAGAGCTAATGAACGGACCATTCGCCGTTAGTTTGCTAAGTTTTCAGCTGGGGATACCGACTTGGAAAACTTGCCTCGAGGAAGACCTCCGTCCGTAATAGACAACGATGTCCTCCAATATACAGTAGAAGGAAACCCCTACCAAACAGTTAAAGGACTCTCAGCACAACCAAATGCAAGTGCATCTACCGTTTCCAGACATTTAAAGTGTATTGGGAAAGTAAAAAAGATCGATACATGGGTACCTCATGATCTCACTGAGCGGCAGCAAGACCTCATGTTTCAAAACATACCGTGCGAAAATTGAATGAACTGCGCTACGAAGTTCTTCCGCACCCACAATATTCTCCCGACTTGTCTCCAACAGATTACCACCTGTTCAGGAATTTAGACAACTTCGTCAAAGGAAAACTTTTTGAAAATGATGATCAAGTGAAAAGTGCGTTTTCAGATTTTGTTTTACTTCAAAGCTCAGAGTTTTTCAGTTCGGGGATAAAAAAGTTGATGTCACGTTGGGAAAAATTTGTAGAAAAAGAAAGTAAATACTTCGAATAAAATTATCTTGTTTTCATATCGTATTTTTAATAAAAATCCTTTACCTTGAAAACGGAGATTTCATGTGACGCTACCCAATAATATTTTTGGGTGTGCATGGTGGATGGGCCGTAGCAGTATGGATAACGAATATGCAGGCCGCATTCTCATTGAATTCAATAAGTAAAGAAATAGAACAAACCAAGCCTCCTTGGAAGGCTAAGTAGCTTTCACTATCACCTTGCCAGCTTTTATAGTGTATCACCGCGATGATGAATTGTGGCCAATTAAGATATTCAAATCGAAGCTATATTTCCTCGCTGCGGCGTAAGCAGGATTTTCTTTAGGGGGAGGTAAGTTGAAGATCGTTAGGGAACAGCCAAATGTGCCAGAATTATGACTTATTTTTTTTCAAAAGACTATCCATATATATATATATATATATAATATATATTTCTCGGCTGTGGATAATTTAAGTTTTCGACTGTTCTTAGGTTTCAGTTAATAAATAAACAATTTTATATATGCGACGTTTCGAGAATTTATTGTTCTCATAATCATGCCTTAACAATGGAAAAACAAAACATTATTATTATTATACAATAATTAATATATGATGTTATTGTTTGATATATTCTTTTCTATATCTCTAACAATGGACATACATACAGTAGTTAAATAGATATTTCAATTAGAATTTACATGAAAGATATTATAAGATATTATGTATATCTAATAAGCAAGCCTGGCTTCTGAAGCTCTCCTTCTAACGCACTGAAGAAGGCCAATAATTTAGGCCGAATCGTCGGCACCAGAAGTTTATATCTTAATTGTGTGTTATCCTGACTGCAACCTGACCTAACTTCTTCTATATTAACTATTGTATAAAAATATTAATATTCTGTTCTTTCTTTTTCCACTGTTAAGGTTTGAATATGAGAACATTAAATTCTCGAAATGTTGCATAAATAAAATGTTTATTTATTGACTGAAACCTAAGAACAGTAGAAAACGTTAAATTATCAACAGTTTTATATATATATATATATATATATATATATATATATATATATACATATATATATATATATATATATATACATATATATATATATATATATACATATATATATATATATATATACATATATATATATATATATATATATATATATATATATATAGTTAACATTAACCATCTGATCTATTGCTTATCAAAGCGATGACGTTTTTTAAGAGCTATGAGAGCGATTATATGAAATTTGATGCTATATTTTCTCGCAGCGGCGTACCCAGGATTATCTTTAGGCGGAGAGTAAGTTGAAGATCGTAAGGACCAAATGTGCCAGAATTATAACATTTTTTTTAAATTACGTATATTGTTAACATTGACCATCTGATAAACGATTTCCGACATTTTTGGTTTATTGTTTTCGATAATGAACCTATGTAATCCACCAAAAATAAAAATATCATACTCTTCCCGTACCAACCCACAATCCTTAACGCTCCTTACTTTGTCACGAATAAAATCATCCACTATGACCTTAATGTCCCATATGTTACTGATTTGGCCGTACCAGGTATCACTCCTTCCACTACAAACTCCATTCTCACTCTAATCCACTAGTTTCAATCCTTGCTACCTCTTCAATTCCTGATAATCCTCCGAGGCGTCTAAAAAGAAGATGGCCTCGAAACCTTCTTGTTCAGACTCACTACTAAAGAGTGCTGCCAATGGGCAGTTTCTCTTCATGTTTATTTCATGTGTTTTATCATTTCAGCATATTTACTTGTCTTTTATACAGTTGTATATTTCAATAAAAATCTTTTGTTTTTAAGATTATTATTTTGTTCCACCATCCGTAGGGTGGGGATGTTATATTCCCTCCGATGCTTCCTGCGAAGTGACATTCCTCCAGTCATGACCTACCCCAGACCTGGAGGCTGTCCCTGCTTCCAGGAGAAGACACAGTGGTATCCGCCGATGACGACTTCCAACAGCTAATGACGCCCTAACGGTGACGTCAGATAAATCCTTCGGAACCGTTAGCGCTAGAAGAAGCGGCTAATTGGGCGGGGTGAAGGTGGCTCGGCGGTCCCTTTGCGGGAGGGATAGGCTACGACTGCTAACATCACACTTCCTTCTCAGAACACTAGTAGGCGCTAAGTGTCAAAGCATACTGTTTTACAGGGTTATCATGCGGGTCATTTTTATTTTTATGTTAGATTGTGTATTAATTAAACTTATTTAAATATGGCTAATCGGGCGGTACTACAAAGAGAGTCCTGAATTATGCCTATCCAGATTTAATTACTATAGGTGTCTTTAACGTGTATCTGACATCGCACAGGCTCGGGACCACCTTTTTAAGTCCTCTCGAAAAGACATTTTACGTCTCAGTGCTGAAGGGCTTTTAGTTCCGCATTAACCCCCCACCCACTCCTCCCCCCCCAAAAAAAAAAAAATAATAAACTGTCTAGCTCCTCTTAGGACCACTACTGCTGTGCAGGTTTTTGCACGATATATTATTATTGTTAAATTTTGTTTATTTATTTAACGTCACTTTATGCTACTATGGCTAATCGGATGATGCTACAGTGGGAGTCCTAAATTTTGCCTATCCAGGTTTTATTAGGATAGGGATCTTTAACGAGTACCTGACATCGTACAGGCTCGGGACCACCTTTTAACATCCCCTCCGAAGGGATTAAAAAATCCTAGGACCTCCTGCGGGTTTGAACCCGTGACCTTTAGCAAGGGAGGCTGTTACGCTAGCTACAAGTGATCCCCGTATGTTAAATTTTATACATATGCTATATATTAAATATATAGTAAGGGAAAGTATTGCGATCGTGATAATTTTAGAATTGTAGTTGTGGTTTTCAAGATATACAGATTTTAGATCCTCCTGCGTCCAAATAACCAAGCCGTGCAAACAGGTCTTTGTGTGGTATGTCTAGCACGAAAACGAAATGTCATAGGAAACTGAACTTCGTTATTTCAAACAACTATACGCCCGGGATGTTACAGTAACATTTTTGACAACAATTGGATGGCCGAAAGTGCTACTTTATACCATGAACTTTGTTCCTTTTTACGATTTTGATTGAACTCCATTTTTTTCCAGTGACAGACCGTGTATTCCCTTGGCCGCACGGTATAATCTACTGGGAGAAAACACTCGCGTTTCTCGATGAAACATTATAGGTCAGCGTCTTCACTCCCTACGACCGTTTTTGTGAGTGGCCACCATATGACTGTCGGGTCTCACAAACCTGGGGGAGATGTCGCAACAAGATCGCGCCCATCCTGAGCTTTACATTCTTGCCTATAGAAAAAAAATGTTTGATCATTCTTTCTTGCCCACCTTCATTACTCTCTGGAATTCCCTACCTTACCTTCTCATATCCGCCATGCTTGTTCCCAACCATCATTCAAGTCCTAGCTGTTCCAGTACCTACTGTCATCCGAGACGGTCAACGAGCCTGATATTTCAAATCAAAAAGAAAATTAATTATTCATTGTTCATATTTTACTTATTGAATGGATCAATTATTATGAATCAGTTTCACTGTTTAGTTTTGTTCAACACATGAATCTATCAGAAGTTATTTATTTATTTTACTCCATATTTTTATTGTATATTTTAATCGATTGTTTTCTTCTTGTATCATTTTGAATATTAATTAATTATAACTCTCCGGTCTTTTAGCTAGACACATGGTATATATTAATGGTTCTTAAGGGATCCTGTCCCAAAATTAAAATTATTTTTGTATTTTATTCTATATACTAAGTTGTAGCAGCTAACTGATCAAACTAAGCCATTCTTGTAAATAATGATTTCTACTGTAAAATTATTTAAATCAAAAGGTGTTACCTGTAGCATAGTGGTTAGCATAACAGCCTTCTATGTTCAAGGTCCCGGGTTATAACCCGCAGGTGGCCCTAGGATTTTTTAATGGGAGTAAAAAATCCTTAATTATGCCGTCATTCGGAGGAGACATTAAAAGGTGGTCCCGAGCCTGTGCGATGTCAGGTCCTCGTTAAAGATTCCTATCCTAATTAAACCTGAATAGGCAAAATTTAGGACTGAACCTGTATGATCGTCCGATTAGCCACAGCAGCATAAAGGGACGTTAAATAAATAAACAATAAACAAACAAAAAATTTAAATGGAAAACACATTTATCCGTCTCACCTCGATGTCATTTATAAAAATTGTTGCCGCACGATATTTTTTAATGACTATTTCCCATGAACTGAGCCAAGTTGCAGACAGTCTACTCTTGGACTAAGTCAGTTCCTAATGACGGACCTGTACATGCAGCAACCCCAAACTAAACAGCTGAGCCCCAAACCTTTGAGGGAAACTATATCCGATCCCGACCCAATGTACTCAATCCCACCTCGCACAAATATTTACCGCACAAACTAATTTCTTTTCCATTCCTAGTTCAACGGAACCCTTATTTACCTCCGCCAGCGGCTAATGGAACCGGTAGCTATTTCCGAAATAGCTACCCACACATGGGGGTTCGAATCCTGCTGGGGTGGAATCATTTTATTCCTCAGATTAATATATATATATATATATATATATATATATATATATATATATATATATATATATAATCTCGTGTCACAATGTTTGTTCGCGATTAATGAACCGACTTTGATCAAACTTCGTAGTATCTGTTATTTGGTCCAACTTGAATGATAGGATAGTTTTTATTACTATTCTAAATGGTTGAGAAATATATTTTTCTAAAACGTAAAACAAAATTTTTTTTAACTGTGGCAACACTGGTTCCCAAGTGACATCCCAATGTTCACATTTTTGATTATTAGTTAAAATATAAGTGTGTGTTGATTGTTTCTATGCGTTCTTATTTATAAAATATACATTCACATTATAGTTTCCAGTTATAATAAAATACATATTACTATACGTTTCCAGAAAAATTATAAGTACTTTTTTGAATGACTAGCTATGAGTTATGATGATATACAACGGTTATGTTTAAAAGATAAAACGATGTTATTGAATAATTTGGATGTGGCTACTTGGTACTGGCATGTTATTGTAACATTGAGTAAATAAAATTTATATCTGACATGAAATAATAGTCTTTTATTCATCATAAAAATAGTTCATTGTTATTTGCCTGTATTTAATTTATATAACCTCATTCAAGATAGTCACTATCAACATCTTTCGTGATTTGTAGCAATTATAATTTAAATCATTTTATTTATCAAATTGAACTTACTAAACCGTAAACAAAGATAAAGAAGTGTAGTTTTTGTTCTATTTTTCAATGTGTCTCGATATTAGAAACAAGATAGTTATAGTTATATTAGATTAATTATAGTAATAGGTTAAGTTGTTTTTAAATCACTTTCCTTATCAACCATAATTCTAACATTAGTCTAATAAGTTGCCATTTAATTCTATTAAATATAGAATAGCGATCCATAAAGTAGGCACACCAAAATACTCAATATATTTTAGCTCTAACCTAATCGTGGTATATAGTCACGTTTGCAGCATAAATGTGATTGATATACATTGATCCAACGAATGGGGATATTTTCACCTGAAAACAACTTTGATAAATATAATTGTTAAAAATATAATATATATATATTTCGTGAAAATGTATACTTCTTATAATAATGGAGTTGTTGACGTTTTGACTATATGGTAAAAAAGTTGGTTAAGGGTGAACCACCAAGAGAACACACAAGTAAGAAAAAAATTAAATAAGTGTGTTTTATTTGCAGTTTCTTGTTACACATTCCCAAACAACTGCTCCATCATATTGGTTTTATAGTTACCACTCATAAACGCATTTGTCGAATTTAAATAAAGACAAAATAAAATATTCGCCTGCAAAGCCGCGGGTTACAGCTAGATTTCATAAGCTTCAATATATATTATAAATATATGTGGAAGTGGTCTCCTTTCATACAATGATTTTATATATCTAAATAAAACATATCAATGCGGATAATTAATAATTACCACCACTACACGAAAATATCCCTATGCTACAAGACTTGCAACTCCTACAGTTAAACAATTAGTCCATTCTAAACTTATTCTTTAATTCATTAAAACTCAGCCTCCGAAAACCCATTAATAAAATAAATAAGTACTTATAATCAACATTCTCTCCAACGCTTACACTCACAAAAGAACAATAATGTTGTTAAATTAAGAAGTTCGTGGATCACCTGTAGCAGGGTGGCTAGCATAACAGCCTCCTATGCCAAAGGTCCCGGTTCAAAACAGGTGGTCCTAGGATTTTTTAATGGGAGCAAAAAATCCTTAGTTATGCCATCATTCAGAAGGGACGTTAAAAGGTGGTCCAAAGCCTGTGCGATGTCAGGTACTCGTTAAAGATCCTATCCTAATAAAATTGGATAGACAAAATTGACTTCACGTGTAGCATCTTCTGATAACCGTAGTAGCATAAAGTGACGTTAAATAAATAAACAACAATAAGATAGTTGTTTAATTTATGAATTTTATATTTTAATTGTTTATTCGTTTTATACATTGGTTTTTTGTATAACTTCTACAAGTGTACACAATTTCATTTCAACGAATGCATACAACTCTTTAGGGGTAATGATTATAATCATACTAATTTAAGCTGGGTTTTTGTTGTTGAACGCGTTAATTCAGAAACTATGGTTCAATTGAAAATTCTTTTTGTGTTGGACAGTCCATTATGGAAAATATGGGAAAAAACAGGGAAAATTGACCTGGAATCCCAACGATTCCAAATGATTTACCTTTTAATTTTCAAATAATTCAATTTCCCGTTAATTTATCTTTTGCCATAACAATTAATAAATCACATGGGCAAGATTTAAACACGTAGGAATCGATTTACGTCAAGATCGGGTCGCGGAGAAAATCAAATCAAGAAAATAAAACCAAAAATATTATTTAAGCAGAAATACTTTAAAATATTGGGTCGTCCGAAAAGTTGGTAGAGGTTTTTAAAATAAAATTTACTTCTGTTTTTTCTACTAAAATGAATCACGAGGCTAATGTTTATTTATATGCCTTTAATCCTCATGGAATTAACTATATTTACACACTGAATTCGTCTTTATGAAGGATCAGTAGAGTAGTTTATTGCAATCCAACATGAGTGACGATTCAGTTCATTTTCGAAATAATATGCTGTACTTTTTTAAAAGAGGGAAAAACGTAGCCCAAACTGCAAGAAAGATTCGTTCCGAGTATGGCAGCGATTCAATTGCTGACAGCACGGTTCAGAAGTGGTTTTCGCGGTTTAGAGGGTCTTCAATTTGGAAGACCAACCCCATTTTTGTAGATTAAATAAACAAATTTTAAGCTGCCCAATTTTAATTTTTGTCCAAATTTTTCTACGAACTTTCCGGACAACCCAATATATTCTTTTAAAAACGTCTTAATAGCGATCATAATAACTGAAATTGACGCAGACAAAGTCGCGCGCAACAGCTAGTTAAATAATATTTTGAATATTGAAATATTGAAAAACACGACGAACTTATTTTAAAATCCAATACTATAGGCACGTTTATTTGCTATTCAAATCTTTCACAGCTTACAACTTCAAAAAACTGTAAGAAAAATATATATATTTTTTTTAATACATTAATTATAAATTTTGGTCCACTGGGTTTTATTGTTCAAATGTTACAATTTAAATTAAATGTATTTTTTTTTTAATTTATTTCTAGTCGGACGGCGAGTGCTTTGTGTTGTGCAGACTGAATTTTTAAAAAAATATTTTCCTCTGTATAAGGAGATAAATAATGACAAGTAATGTAGCGAGGCAATATTAATTATAGCCATTACAATATAATATGGTTCAGGTGGGCCCTATTACCTGACCACCCCACACCAAAGTGTATTCTACATTATAACATCCGGCCAGCCGTAGTCTCCAAGTGTATTATTAATTGTACCAATTAGTAAAGTATGTAATAAATAAAACTGGGGTTATTGAACTCATTAATTAATATAAGAGAATAGAACAGAAAAAAAAACTTTATTCTGGGGCAATGTCCCTTAAGAATAACAATTATAATCAAAATAATAAATTATAACTGGCCAAAAACAATATAGAATAGAATAGAATAGAATATAATACAATAGAAAAATAATTTTTATTCTGGGACTGGGTCCCTTAAGAACAATATGATATGTACAATTAATATATACAATGTGTCTGGCCACAAGACCAAAGGATTATAATTAATTTTTATTTACAAAGCTTTAAGAAGAAAAGTAGAATACAATAAAACAAAAGAGTAAAATAACTAAAAGAGTAAAACAAATGAATAACTTCTGATTTGTTGAACAAAACTTAACATTGAAACTGATTCATAATAATTGATCCATACAGAATCATGAACAATAAATAATAAATTTTCTTTTTGAATAGATATTCGATTTGAAAACTCAGGCTTGTGGAGCGTCTGTTTGAGATGACAATAGGTATTCGTACAGCTGGGACTTGAATGATGGTAGGGAAGAAGCATGGCGGATTTGAGTAGGTAGGGAATTCCAGAGAGTAGTAGAGCGGACAAGAAAGGAATGTTCAAAACTTGTTGTTCTGTCGGCAGGAATATAAAGGTCAGAATGGCGCGATCTTGTTTGAAGCGAGCTGACGGACGATTTAAATTGCAGAAGTTTGTGGATATAGGGAGGTAGCTGGGAGTGGATGGTTTGGTAAAGGAATGATCCAAGGAAGTATTGTCTGCGGTTTGAGGGAAGGAGCCACTTTAACTCACTGTATAAATGGGTCACATGAGACCTCTTCGGTGTGCCAAGGACAAATCTTAAAAATGTATTCGTAATTCGCTTTAGCCTGTCCTTGAGCACAGTCGAGAGGCCACCATATACCCGCAGCAGTAGTCTAAGTGGGGGAAAATAAGTGAGGATAGAAGGAGCTTACGGGTGGATAGTGGAAGAAAATGGCGGAAGCGATCTATTTACAAATTCTAGAAATAAATAAATAAGAATAAACATAAAATGTATAAAAAAACTTTTACCTCTCATTAAAGTAAAATTCACCTTACATAAGTTGGCATAATAAAAATTAGCTAACATCTGTCTGAAGAGAAAGGAAGTATTGAAAGAGGGGAGTTTTCAAAGATGATAGGGATGGAGCATGACGGATGTTTGAAGGGAGAGTATTCCACAAGGCAGTGGATCGGGCTAAAAAGGAGCAGTAATATTTTTTGGTTCCGTGGAAAGGAGATTGGAGGTCGGACCGACGGGATCTTGTTTCCTGGTGATGGATTGAGGATTTGAATACCAGAAGGCTGTAGACATAAAATGGATGGTGGGAGTTGATGATTTGATAAAGGAATGATTCAAGGAAATATTGTACCGAGCAAAAATCTTAAGAAGCAATTCATAATCCTTCTCAAGATGCCCTCGAGTTCCTTCGAGAGGCCGCCACATGCCACACAACCATAGTCAAAGAGGGGGATAATGAGTGATGAAACTAGGAGTTTACGGCTAGATTGTGGTAGTAATCAATCATTAAAGAATAAATAAAGCCCTCTTTGAATCCAATTTGAAAACGTTTCGTCCTTTTATGCAATCTTTAGTTAATAGTTTTCAAAAAAATCTGTGGAAACAAAAAGATACTATATAAAATAAAATCAACCACGGCAGATATTCCTTAACGTAATCGTGATTTAATGATGAGAAACTAATACCCTCTTAATTAAAGAAAAATCTGGTGCTCACACTACTTTCACTTACCTCCGTTGTCAAATATATTTAAACATTTTTAAATACAGTTGAATGATAAAGAGATGTAAAAATCTTAAAGCATTAATTATCTAATATATTATAATAAACAACAATCAGTTAATTATTTCGGCTTTTCATCACTCTCCGAAATTGTGTGTATATGAAACATTTTTTGTAGAATCTAGCTTCTGTTCTTTAGTTGAATAATGAATTCGTTCAACTACATATTTTCCCATTTTTTATCATTGCAAGCAAGATCCTTTTTTAGAATATATAAACAAACTATCTGTTGAAAACAAATTGCTAATATGCATGACAGTATTGAAACCTATACGGACTTGAACTGTGGTTGACAGCCGAATTTTCTAACATCTAACACATTTAATCTTTCCAATCCGAAGTCCTGCGAACAATAGTTCATGCTCCTTATTGTGTCACCAACTATACCTTACACCACGACCTAAATATTACATTTATTTTCCATGAGAACCTTATCCATCCCCTATAATGTTGGAACGGCAGTGACCCCGAGACCTCTTGTAAACATGTGAATTGGAGTTCTTGTACTGGCTAGATTCTCCACTCAATGTGCTGTATGTTTGAGGATAGTATGACTTCTAGACTTTGCAAATATTTTATTAATTCTTTATTGTACATTATTTTATAGTTTTGTAAATATTGTATGAATGTTATACTTGATCACTATTATAAATGTCCTAATAAGGACAGGTTTTAATATCATTCAATAAAAGTAATATATTAAAAAAAAAGAAAAATACTATTGACCGAGTAAACATGATTTTATGAACACAGAGAGAATTAAATTAAAATATTGAAAACGCTACAAATTTATTTTACAACCCAATACTTTTATCAATATTTTCATACATTGCTAAGTGCAAGTAAAACTCCTCTTGTCTAATCAACCAAAGTGAAATATTATTCATAAGAGTATTTCTCAAATATTATTCAATGTCATGTCAGATGTATGTTTAATATTGGGTTGTGTCACATGAAATGTCCGTTTTCAAGGTAAAGGATTTTTATTAAAAATACGATATGAAAACAAGATAATTTTATTCGAAGTATTTACCTTCTTTTTCTACACATTTTTCCCAACGTGACACCAACTTTTTTATCCCCGAACTAAAAAACTCTGAGCTTTGAAGTGAAACAAAATCTGAAAACGCATTTTTCACTTGATCATCATTTTCAAAAATTTTTCCTTTGACGAAGTTGTCTAAATTCCTGAACAGGTGGTAATCTAGTTGGAGACAAGTCGGGAGAATGGTGTGCGGAAGAACTTCGTAGGCCAGTTCTTTAATTTTTGCACGATATGTTTTGAAACATGGGGTCTTGCTGCCGCTCAGTGAGATCATGAGGTACCCATGTATCGAGCTTTTTTCCTTTCCCAATACACTTTAAATGTCTGGAAACGGTAGATGCACTTGCATTAAGACGAGAGTCCTTTAACCGTTTGGTAGGGGTTTCCTTCTAATGTATGTTTGAGGACATCCTTGTCTATTACGGACGGAGGTCTTCCTCGGGGCAAGTTTTCCAAGTCGGTATCCCCAACTGAAAACTTAGCAAACCAACGGCGAATGGTCCGTTCATTGACACTCCCTTCCCCAAACGCCTTGCAATTATTTCTAGCGGCCTCAACTGCTGCTGAATGGCCGAGTTTAAACTCGTACAAAAATATTACTCGAAAATGGCGTGTTTCCATGTTCATAAAGGTAGAGGATTAGTAATTGTTTACTTTAAACATGTGAACATTCGGAAGAAAACAACAGAGACCTGCAAAATCCTTTATGTATTTCAAATACTATAAAAACGGGCATTTCATGTGAAACAACCCAATAAAACCAAAACTTTAACGCCAATCATTTTAATTCTTATTATTTTTTAGCCATTCTCTGCTACTTCAACACTTAATAGCCAGTTACTCTAACCTTCTACTTTTGTTTTTTTTCATATGTTTCCATTCGCAGCAACCAGAAGGTATAGGACAATAAACAACTGAGCTATGTGAAACGTAGCGGCAGACATGACAGGCATGGGGAAGGAAAGTGCCCAGCAGCACCTCTAGCCTAGGCTTTGATTTAGTAGAGGAGGTCTCTCATCCAGCTTCTCTTCAGCCTTCCTCTGACTGGCATTTCAGCTATTGACAAGTTGTTAATCAGTCTATTGTCGTGTCCGTTAATTTTATCGTGAAAACGAGAATAGAGTGTTCGTATATGTTGGTCAACTGTTGGTTGCTGTAAGTCCATATGTAGGGTTCTGTTGTTTACGTACCAAGAAGCTGCCGTTGTGAGTCGAGATTGAATTTTCGATTGAAATGAATGCAGCTTTGTATGTGAGTCTTTTAAATTGAGCCATAAATCTGTGAAGCGAATGTTCATATTGCTTTTAATAGGCATGTGTAAGTATTCAGTTTCTGTCTAATTTTTAGTTTCGATTATTTAGATTAAAGAGAGTATTGTACTTTCAGTCCCTGATTGAGAGCTTTTCTCTCTTGTTGACATGTGGGCCCTAAACCATCCTTCCACATAATTACAAAAGGCTCATTAACATGTTTATTAAAAGACCAATCAAAGATTTTAGCTTTGTAGCTAAACATAAATCTGCTAAACCATCGGATACCTCTCGCATCCAAATCCTTACAATCAAAATCCTCAACGCTCCTTAATTTGTCACGAATAAACTCATCCATAAAGACCTTAATATTCCATATTTTCCTGACTTAGCCCATTCCTTCCATGACAAACTCCATTCCCACTCTAACCAACTAGTTTCAATTCTTTCTCCCTCTTCGATTCCTGATAATCCTTCGAGCATTCAGAAAACAAGATTATCTCGAGACCCTCCGATTTAGAATATTTTATGGAGTTCTGCTAATGGTTAATTTATGTATCATGCTATTAATCAACATTTTCCCTCAAATTTACTTTTCATATTGTTTTATATTTCAATTGATATTTTTCACTTTTCAAGAAAACGAACCGGCGTGGTCTAGTGGATAGAGCGCTAGTCTACTGTGCTCCGGGTCCTGGGTTCGAATCCCGGTAGTGACGGAATACTATTTATTCTGTTATTTCAGCCGGAGGGCGATCCTGAGGTATGGATACCCTCCTGGGGCAGACCTAGCTTCTATAAAGTGGGAATCCAAAATTGGGGAAACAAACCTGGCGGCTGAGTGTGATCTCGGCCTAATCACCTCATTGCACGGCCGTTGGCCTTGAAACAGCATGAATCTCTATATGTACTGAGCCCAAGACTCTTCATGGGATAAATAAATATATGCATATTTTTTAATATACAAGAAAAGGATCAGGGCTTCGTAAAATCCTTTAGGACAGCAAAGTATGCTACAGTATGCCATACTACAGACAGGATATATCTATAGAGGGTAAATATCGTGTGCCTTGAACCCAAACAGATATTCCTGGCTACAGCGTTATCTCCTAGACACAGGCTCGGCATACACCAAACTTCTAGCCTGTTTACATTCAGGACAAGAGACCTTATCTACACTGCTCCACCAATATCGCCAATCATAATTATGATAAAGTTTTCATAGTAATCTGATCGGTGGAAAATCCATTTAGACATAGTTAATAAGAATCAGTAAACTGATTGTAAAAAAAAAAAAAAAAAAAATACAATTCAAGCAGTCATAGGAGCTGCCGATAGAAGTAAAAACTTTTTCTTTTTTTTTTGCAATTCTCGATTTGCGCTGGAATTTGTTATAAAGAAGAGCACGTTCGTTAAAGTAGATTACGTTGAGAATTAATATATATATATATATATATATATATATATATTTTTTTTATTTTTTTTTTTTTTTTTTTTAATTTTTTTATTGTTTCATTTAATTGTAAAACATCATCAGTTTGTAGAGATATCTCATCTTGCATTATGCCATCGTAATCTGAATGTGTCTGTACACTATATGAGTTGGCGGTATACATAGCAATTTGTTTTTTATTGACCTGCCATTTGTATCATAGTTGTTTCACAGAGAATAACCTCAGTTTCTCTCCCAAGTAAACAAAAAACATATGTTTTAATTAGTAATGAAATATACATTGTGCTTCATTGAAATCTATATTATTAAAATGAATTTGATTTTCGAATGTCATATTTCTATGCTTATATGATCAAAATTTCGATTTCACTTTACTACGATTTAAATATTGACAGTAAGATCATCATGATTTTGCTTCATATGTTTAAATGTTTTCATGCAAAGTAATGTTTTAATAATATTTACAAATATCGATATTTGCTAGTTCTTCTACAAGTCTTTTTCATGTCATTTTTATTTTATCATATTTACTTGTTGTATTATAAGATTCAAATGTATTATTCAATAAATAATGTTAAACCAATTACTATCAAGAAAGTGTAGAAACCGAGCAACACCTACAGAGCTATGAGGTGTTTAACATGATATATATTTTTAAGGGTGGAAAAAAAAAAATTTCGTAATAAAAACTACATACCCCTGAAAAAAAGACATGTCCGTAAAACAATCTGGTGCGTGTGAAACAAACTTTCATAGAAAAATATAACTTGTAGGATACTGGACGATGGCACAACTGAATCCCATAACCTCCTACATAACAGACATAAAGTGTGCTGTGTTATTTAAGCAACCCGATGTATTTGGGCAGCATTGCCAAATAAAGCATTTCTCTCTCATATGTTCATATGTTTTTGAGTTTATAACGACATTCTGATATCTATTTGTCCAAATTATTTTATTGATTTTTTGATGCCTTGACTACAGAAATGGAATTTTCCGATCTAAAGAAAAAATGTATTTCAATCTATTTAACTTGTATAAAATCCGTCCACTGGTTTAGGAGGTTACGGAAACCGAGTAGGAAAATTTACGATTGGCCTTGTAGATTGGGAGGTATCGGATTCGAACCTTGGGGCTCGCGAATCTAATACAGAACGTAAAAACATTTTACTGCTGTGCTAGGAAAGAATTGATGAAAAGAAGTAGAAAAAGAGACCACATTGACAGAAAATGCTTTAAAGAGAGGAATGAAGACACACATTGTGCCCCTAATTTACTATCAAGATAATTCTTTTGTAATTGAAAGCGAACGGTGGAAGGAGAGGGGGGGGTTCAGCACCTGCTCTCCCTCCCCCCCCCCCCTACAATCAATTCAGCCTCTAATTCCTTCACCGATCTTTCCACTTCCAATATTACACCTTTTTTTTTTTTTTTTTTTTTCTTTTACATGAATCTATCCCAGGGCTGCTGTAACCAATGAATTGATAATCTGGTGCGTTGGACATATAACTTTCAATTACAACTGTTCTTTAATTAAAGTTTACAAGTTTAATAATCATAATGGATGCACGGCTTTAAAGCTTAATTCGCCAGAGCATAAAGATAGGTCTAATGAAGAAAATTGCAAAAAAAAAAAAAAAAAAAAATGGCTACATGGTCGATTTTACAACGCCATGTCCCAACCAGGGATAAGCTGGGAAGCCTCTACTTCCTGGCTTACTAGAGGTCACTTGTTACTCTAAACGGAAGGGTTAGTCTTTGCCAATCAGGATCAAGTGGTTGCCACCTACACGTATAAGAAATACATGTGCGGAGAAGATATAAGTGAACGATGTCGTCTTTGTATAACAGCTATAGAGCCTATCCAACATGTGCCCTCTGGGAGTCAGGCGTTGGCAGGGAGAGAATACATTATGAGGCATGATAGTCTGGCCAAAATAACTCACCAATCCCTGCCATTAATACTTCCACTTACCTACATATATAATAGGTAATGGAAAATTCTCGAATTCTAGTTTTCGACGGAAATACATGTTATAGGGTCCCCTGAGTCAAAATGACCAAGTCTCGATAAAAGGTTTGTAGTCGTACGTAACTTAAATTTCATATTAAAGTCAACTATATGCCCGAAATGTAACAGCAAGTTTTTTTCTCAAAGTCAGCTAACCATACGAGCCACTTTACACCATGCATTTTGCACCTTTTTACGATTTTCTCAATAACGGCTCTAAACATATCCTCTAAAGATATTAAACTTGCTATTTTGGTGTAAATTTTAATGGGCTTTAATATAATGTAGGTGTCGTTCTCATTGAAGTAGTCTGACAGTGCTTAAATGCTAATATTTTAAATTTTCCTCCTCTAATTATAATAATATTTTTTTTATTTATTCTGGGACAAATCCCTTAAGTAAATAGTAAATATACAATAATGAGAGAATTACTCTCTTAGAATAAGATTTTAAAAAAGAAAGAATTATACAATGAATAATAAGTAAAAAAGAAACAATATGAGAATGACAAAAATAAAAAATTCATAAACCAGTTCATATCCTTGAAAACAAATGGGTGTAAAAATATATGTACAAAAATAGTGATGATTGAAGAACATAATAAATAAATAATTATCATGTTTCCATACATAAAAAATAAAATAAAATTCTTACTTAGTTAAATACAAAATTAATAAATGCTTCTTTAACTTTTTCTATTTACACATTTCCATAGAAACTGGATCAGTCAGGATTGGTTAAAAATTAAATAGACAGGAAGTAATGGAATATACTAGATTTAAAAGTGCCTCGGGTACAGTAAATACCTATACCAACGGCCGAGCAAGGAGGTGATTAGCCTTAAAGGCGGGCCAGTGACGTATCGCCTGAAGTGGATCCAGACCAGGACGCCGATGAAGGACCTAAGGCACTCAGATATTGCCTCCAAATCCAGCCCCATTCACTTTCCTCCCCCCGTCCCTCCGCCATCTATCCTTATTGTCCTCTCCATCTTTACTTCTCTTCGAGGGGGAAACCTTATTTGTCCACTCTTCTTTTATCCCACAAAATAAGATCCATCTAATTTGCTAGAAGGGTAGCGGGTCACTTAGAAATAAACTGGAAGGCAAGATGGCAGTGATTCGTCGCTAGCTTGGATTGCAACCTCTCCGCTTTGATAGTCATGTTCGAAATCGCCAGCGCTCTGTCAGTTTTTTGTTCAAGCTATTTTGTAAATAGTGAGTATTGAGGTTTTGTCGAGTAAATGTTGTAGTAATCGGTATCTACGAGAGGTTTCTTGACATTTCAGTCTAGTATGAGGAACCCATGTTATACATTTGTCAAGATAAGATCCTAGGTACTGGATCGGTTCAGGAGAATGTGTGATATTGTTCCTGGATACTGTAAGGCGGGAGGTTACAGGTTTACAGCGTAGAGTGATTCTGATTTGATGGGATTTATTTTAATCCTTCACTGGCTTATGAATGGTTTAGTTGGACTCAAAAAAAAAAAATTAAAATACCCTTAAACTCACCATCAAAACTCCAGAAGGTATCCCATACGACCTGAAAAATAAAATCAACATTAATAACAGAATCAGTTTTGAAAGCAATTGGTTATATAGCATGTTAGTGAGTGAGGATAGGTTACTTGGATTGTAAAAAACATTTTTAGTGAGCTCTGTATAAAGACATATATTTCTACAAGCCATGAAGGGTCTTAGACTATATATATATATATATATATATATATATATATTGTTCGGTCTTTTTATTTTATTTCATTTTGAATTTGCCACCTTAACCATCACTGGAGATAGCAATCGCTGGGCCAACAATTGGGTTATCAGTAGCATCAGAGTGGCATCGGATTGAGGGAGATGCCGGGCAACAGCCATTTTTTTCTTGACTCTCTTGGATTTCTGATGTCGAGCCGTGAGCATTGGACGTGAGATCTCGGTTTGAGTCAACCAATGTTAGTTGTTTTAACTTGGACGAGCAACAGGTGAAAATTTCCTTCATCCTATAATGCCCTTTCAATATATTTTACCCGATTATCCTCGTTTCAATTTTGTCCAAATCAGCGTACAGCGAGCTGTATTAAAGATTTATTTAATTTTTTATAGTACAGTTCATTCGCTTGCTAAAATTATCGTACACACACACATACGCACATATATACATACATATATATATATATATATATATATATATATATATATATATATATATATATATATATATATATATATGTGTGTGTGTGTGTGTGTGTGTGTGTGTGTGTGTGTGCGTGTGTGTGTGTATATAGGTATTGTACCTAGAAGTAACGGTGGTCTGCAAAGAGGTCTTTAGGCCAAGATCACGCTCAGCAGATGGTTTGTTCAAATTTTCGGAGTACCCACTTTATAGAGGCTCGGTTGAGCCAGGAGGTTTTTCTCCCGGCTGGAACACGTAATAAATAACATCCTGCCACGCCCGGACCCCGGAGAACAATAGCCGAGTGATGAGGTCTGTACTACGCCAGTTAAAGATCCAATCAAAGGAAAGCTTGGTGAAGAATGTGCTCTGCGTCATTGAGAGGGAGATAAAGGAGGGAAGTGTGAATGGGGAAACATCTGAATGGGATATCGTGAATGGGGGAGCCATGAATGGGAGCGGGGGTGACGTCACTCGAGGGCCTAGGGGTCCACGGCCTACGTTACGGGCTAGAGTCAACGCTGTTCTAAAATCTGGTGCGACAACACACCACCTTCACTTACCTAATTAGTTTAAACCATTTTTAGAACGATGAAATTGAGGTTAAAAAAATCTGTTGCGGGCAACACACGACTTTCACCTCCATTGTTAAAACCAATTTAAGAATTTTTAAATACATTTAAAGATAAAAAAAAAAAAAATTGTTTAAAAATTTATTAGTTTAATTTTAATAGAAACATGTGTTTTATTGAATAATCTATTATATTTATATCAACAACAATCAGTCAGTTTCATCAGCTTTTAATCACTCTCCATTAACTTTAACGATTCAATGTATTAGATAATATTTTTTCTAACTCTTTAGCTATCCAACGGTATATTATACGTCTATATTACTATTCTTGTGTTCAAAAACACAAAAATTGCATCAAAAAATATGTTTGCACTTTTCTCCTTTAGTTGTTTGTCCACTTCGCTCAACTTGCTTATCTGTTATTTATCAATGCTAACAAGATGATGTGCCTATGTCAAGTCAAAGCCTCACTTGAAAGCAGCTACTCACATTAGATCTAATTAGTTCCACTGCACCTGAAGATGACATTGTAGCCGAAACGTAGTGCGAATTTTTTCAATAAAAGAGTGGTGAATGAAGTAGACATCAGCCTCCAATTTTATTCATAGAAATTTGACCTTCACCTAAAAGAATCTCCATATTTACTACACTCTAAGTTTGATGATCCAGGCCACCTTCCGCTCGGGAGGTTGAAGAAGGTGCGGCGGAGATGTGAGGACTGGCAGTGAGATGTAATTGGCAATGGCAGCTCCTACCGGTCCCAGACCGTAAGGACACTCCTCTATAGAACGGTCCCAACATAAGAACCAGTATAGACCGGGAGACACAGAGAGCTACCGCCGTACAGCTAGAAGAAAGCGCTTCCTAGAAGTGTTGATGGCTTCTGCTCTCCCAGCTAGGCTCCATATCCTCATCTTGCTACTAGGCTTGCGCCATCATACCTCATCAAATGGCCTACTTATGTTGGTTTGTTACTTTCAATAATGAACCTTGGTAACCAATCCAAAATATATTATCCCACACCTCTAGAAACTTAAGGGCTTGCGTTTCAAGATACGTAGATCTCGAATAACGAATAAAAAAAAATCCGTTTGTTCACCGTCTGGACCGATTTTTTAAAAATTGGTCACAAACATACTAGGGTTTGCAACGATCATCCTAACTCCTAAACATTGGTATCAGTCGATTAGTTTTAAAATGATTTAATTCAATAAATCATCTTTTTTTGAAGATAATGATAAAAATCTGGTGCGGGCAACACACGACTTTCACTTACCTCAATTTTTAAAATCGATTAAAGAATTTTCAAAAACAGTAAGAGATCAAAATGAGTAAAACCATTAAAGAATTAGTTAAATGGAATTTCTAAAAAACGTGTGTTTTATTAAAAAATCTATTATATTATTATCTAAAATAATCAGTTAGTTTTATGTTTATTTCATCACTCTCTATTGACTTTTAAAAGCTTGTGTATGAGATAATATTTTTTCTAAAATCTTTAGCTTTCCAACGGTATATCATACATGTATATTACTGCTCTTAAGTTCAAAAACGAAAAATTGCATTAAAAAAATATTTTTTTCTGTTTTCTCCTTTAGTTGGGTATCGAATTTATTCAATTTATATATTTACCAGTTTTTCATCAGCGTTAACAAGATAATCTAGTTATTATTATTGAATCTACAAAATTAAAGGTACTTTAGGGGAAGAAAATTTAAAATATCGGCATTTAAGCCCTGTCAGACCATTTTTATCTAAATAAAACCTACATGATATTAAAGCCCATTACATTTTACATCGATATAGCGAGTTTAATCAAAATCGTCGGAACCGTTTTGAGAAAATCGAAAAAAGGTGCAAAATGCATGGTATAAAAGTGCCTCTTCTGGTAGGCTCATTTTGATGAAAAAAGTTTTGTCACGTCTCGGGCGTATAGTTGTCTTAAATATGAAATTTCAGTTTCATAGGACTTACCGTTTCCGCCCGGGAGCTACCACACACACACACACAGACACACACACACAGACCTTTTTGCGGGACTTGGTTATTTGGACACAGGGGACCCTAAAACGTGTATTTCCGTTGAAAACTGGAATTCGAAAATTTTCACGATCGCAATACTTCCCCTTACTATATATAGTAAGTGAAAGTAAAAATTATTAGAGTTTTATAACTGAAAATTCCCGGTTAAGTTTTATAAAAATTATTCGCGGTAAAAAACACTAATCTAATATATTTGTCTCCATCTTCAAAAATAAATGAGTTATAGAATTGAATCACTTTTAATCGGCCGCCATTGTAAAAATAACCAGCTGATATCAACCTCTAGATGTTAGGATCAGCGTTGCATGCCCTACTTTTTTGTGGAGAATACAAAAAAAAAGAAAAAAAATAGTCCAGTAGTGTCGGAGAAATGCCGCGGACGGCGAACAGACGGGTTTTTATTTAATGGTTATTCGGGTTCTACGCATATTAAAACGTAAGCCCACAAATTTAGAAGGGGGGGAGGGAGGTCATTTTTGATCGATTACAAAGATTCATAATTGAACAAATAAAAACACACCATTTAATTTCCAAAAAAAAAAGAAAATGTGTAGCATAAATGAAAATTCTGAACGGAAAGAGAAATCAATCAAAGAAACGAAAACTTAAATGATTTGAGCCGCTGGGAACCGACAAAATTCTAGAAAAGGCAATAGGAATTATCAGTGCACATTATTACTTACACTTAGCTATGTCTAAAATATATAGTAAGAGAAAGGATTTCAGCAATTTTTTCGATTTCTAGTTTTCAACGGTAATACATGTTGTTGGGTCCTAGGGTCCGCGAAGAGGCCTGTGTGTGGTATGACTCAAGAACGATAAGTTTTAAAAAACGGAAATTTCATATTTTAGTCATAAACGTAAATACGTCAGATGCTACATTTTTTTTTTTTCAACAAAATCTACAAACCAGAAGAGCCACTTTATACCATGCATTTTGAAACAATTAACTATTTTCTCGAATACGGCTCTAAAATTGTTTTATTAAATTCGCTATAAAATGGGTATAACATTTAATGGAATTTAATATCATTCTGACTGGTATAGTCTGACAGAGTTTAAATGGTGATATTTCCTATAAAGTACCTTTAATTATGTAGATTCAAAAAAATTAACCATATAATCTTGTCATTGATAAAAAATGGGTAAATATGTGAGTTGAACGAATTCGGTACCCAACTAACGGAGAAAAGAGCAAGCATATTTATTTAATGTATTTTTTTATTTAACATAAGAAGAGTAATACAGATGTATAATATACCAATGGAAAGTTAAATATTTAAAAAACAAAATTTATCTTAAACAATAAATTGTAATATTTAACGGGGAGTGATAAAAAGCCGATAAATCTAACTGATTGTCTTAGATAATAATATAACAGATTATGAACATTTAAAAAATACTTTATTTCACAAGTCTTTCATATTACATCGGTCTTTCATATTACATGTAAGTCTTTCATATTACATCTTACATCAGTTTTTCATATTAGTCGACGTTTCGGGGCTGTTTCCCCATTTTCAAGACTTGTTCCTTTTTCATTATACAATTGCTACACCATTTTTCACCCTTCATTCCATCTCATAGCACATTGCTACTTGTCTATATTGGCTCACTGTTTCGTAAGTAGCAGTGTGCTATGAGATGGAATGAAGGGTGAAAAATGATGTAGCAATTGTATAATGAAAAAGCAATAAGTCTTGAAAATGGGGAAACAGTCCCGAAACGTCGACTAACTAGTATGGACAAATGATAAAAGACTTGTGAAATAAATTGATTGGGTGAAGAATGGAAGGCAGTTTGTGCTTTTTTAAATGTTCATATTAAGAAAACTTCCAAAAAAATTAAAAAAGAAAAGATAATAGATTATTTAATAATGCACATGTTTCTATTGAAAAACAATGTAATTAATTCTTTGACAATTTATTTTGAATCTCTAAATGTATTTACAAATGCTTAAATTGATTATAAGTCACAGTGTAGCGCAATAGAATAGACTATATCATTATTTTTTCAAATAAACATGTATTATATTATATTCTGTTATCTTCTATATAGAGAGATCTAACCCTTGATGTACCCCGTGGTACCACCTCTCTTCTTACGGTCGGTCACCTTACTACTACGTAGGGCTAGGATTCCTCTACAAATACATATTGGCTCCTCACTTTGATATCACCTTGTAACAACTCATAATATATGTTTTAACGCAATTGGGATTAAATTAAGCCAATTTAAATTTACATATTTTACTCCATATTTCTTCATTTTTACATTTCTTTGAATTAAGAGTGGATGAAAAAAAATAAAATACTAGAATCGGTAATTCTATTGCAGCTGTCAATTGCTTCTTAAAAGCAAACCCTACAACACAATTCTGAGATTCCATCTCCCTTGACTATGGCTCTGAATAAACAGAACTTAAACCTATTTCTTATTTAGTGTACATCTGTGAGGTCTTAAGTGCGTGCCACTCTTGTCAAACAAGATTTGAAAATTATATTTTGTGATTAATCTATTTTCATATTTGTCGGAATCGGGAAAGTTGCAACAAAAAAAAAAAAGAGCGAATTTTAAAATATCTTCTTGAGTTTCAAAACGAAATATTGAGGGGTTTTGGAGACATTTTATCTTGTTCTTGCTGTGATCAGGCTGTATCCACTACGCAACCATTGCAAGTGACCAACACATTGGCTCAGGATCTCACAAATCGAACAAAGAGAAAAAGTCTAAATTGAATCAAAGTTTCATGACACCACCTACCTCAAGCGGAGATAGTAAGTCCACCTTTTATAGAGATTTATGTGCAGGCTGATATTCCGTTAAGAAAATTTAATAATCCTCCTCTTAAATTATTTTTGGAAAAGTACACTGTAAAAAAATGCCTAATGGATCCACCTAGAGAAAAAAACTACCAATAAGATATACTCTTGCAAAAATATCAAGGAGGAGCCAATTTGGTCGATACTAAGTCCCAATCCGCGTAGTTTTACATTTGAAAATGCATTTAGTTTCAAACTGTTACAGTGATTAAAAAGTTTGTGTATTTGTTAGGTTTAAAATAAAACCGTTTTTGTATTGTATAAAAAAAAAAATTAAAAAAATCTGGTGCAACACACGACTTTCACTTACCTCCGTTTTTAAAATCGATTAAAGAATTTTCAAGTACAGTAAGAGATAAAAATTATATTATTATCTAAAATAATCAGTTAGTTTTATCGGATTTTCATCACTCTCTTATTAACTTTTAAATGCTTGTGTATGAAATAATATTTTTCTAAAATCTTTAGCTTTAAAACGGTATATCATACATGTATATTACTGTAATGTTCAAAAACAAAAAATTGCATTAAAAAAATATGTTTTCAGTTTTCTCCTTTAGTTGTTTTTCTAAATTCGCACAACTTACATATTAAGGAGTTATCGATCAATGCTAGCAAGATAATATGGTTATTTGTATAAAATATATAAAATTAAAGGTACTTTAGAGGAAGAAAATATCGGCATTTAAGCCCTGTCAGACTATTTTAATCAGAATGAAACCTACATGATATTAAAGCCCATTAAATTTTACATTGATGTAGCGAGTTTAATCAAAATCGTCGGAACCGTTTTTGAGAAAATCATAAAAAGGTACAATATGCATGGTATAAAGTGGCTCTTCTGGTAAGCTCAAAGATTTTGTAACGTCTCGGGCGTAGATTTGTCTTAAATATGAAATTTCAGTTTCATAGGACTTTTCGTTTCGGCCCGGGAGTTACCACACACACACACACACACACACACAGACCTTTGTACTTCCGTTGCAAACTGGAACTCGAAAATTTTCACGATCGCGATACTTTCCCTTACTATATATAGTAATAAATTGAGTACAGACTGTTTTAGAAGGCTGTTTACTGTTTACATATTTCACTAATTTTACATAATTACTTCCATATCTGTATGAAAATCAATACATATATATTTACATATTTGGCAATTTAATTACATGAGAATCCTAGCCCTACTGATAACCATCATGTCGATTAGCATTCTGCTTGGTACGTGCACAGCCCACCACCCGGGTGACCAAATGCCAGAGCGGATCGCCCTAACCTGGATCCTGGAGCGCTGGGAATTGCGAGGCTCGTGTCCTTCCAGCCAATCCTCTCGACATTACTTCATCATCATCATCCCGACCGCAATTACCAAATCACCGCGGCCTTCGAGACGACAGCTCAAATCGTCCAAAACAAATTTCCTAACCTTCTCATAAACATTTCCACTATAGGCTCCATTTCCTAACCTTCTCATAAACATGCACTAGCAATTTCCAATAGTACAGTTTAGATTTCAATATGACCCTCCTTTTCGGAATTAGTTCAATCAATTATCGGATTTAATATGATAAGAGCTTTTCACGCTTATAGAGACCAGAATTTCGTGCTGTAAAAAGATAAAAATAGTGCACAATATAAAATTGAGGGTATATTCACCTTAATCTTCCAAAAAATAAATTAACCTAAATCTATATGGAAGATGAACTTTAACTTAAAAAGTTGTTTTCTTGAGAAATTACTCCCCTATAGTTTAAAAAAGAAAAAAAAACACGAATTACGTGAATAAATAAAGATATATTTACATTTTTTTTTTTTATTTGGCAAAATTATGTAAATCATTGACTAGTTTAGTCAAATAATTTATCATCAATCACTAGCTTCCTTATGTTAAATCTCTGACTTGTTATCCTTCTGGGAAATTTATGTTAGATACGTACTGTGTACGTACAGCCCAACACCAGCACACAGCCACCTAGATCCCGCCCTCGCGGATGACCCAATGCCACAGACGATCGTCCTAACCTGATCAAAAAGATTAGCAGCTATTGGCTGCAATATAAACAGTGCTACCCTAATATAGTTATTTAGAAATAATAAATCATTGTGTAATAATTTGCAGCGTTAACGTTTTCACAAACTGCTAATATACATGACAGTACTGAACCCTATCTGGACCTACGGACTTGAACTGTGGGGGCAGCCAAATTTTCTAACATCAAACACCTTCCAATCCAAAGTCCTACGAACAATAGTTAATGCTCCTTATGCCACTAACCTTCCCTTACACCACGACCTAAATATTACATTTATTTTGGACATTATTCCATTCGAATTCCATAAGAACCTTATCCATCACCCTAATCCCCTAGCTCAATCTTTATCTAGCTCCACACATCCTTACCATCCTCCTAGAAGGTTGAAACGGCAGTGGCCTCTAGACCTCTTGTAAACACTTATATTGGAGTTCCAGCTTTGGCTAGATTCTCCACTCAATGTGATGTAGATTTGAGGATTTTATATAGATATGAGTGAATTTTATACATATTATTATTTTTTTTTTATTTTTTATTTTTTTTATTATTTTTATTGAGATATATTACAATTTGTTACAAAATGAACAGAGTCACGCCACCATGAGGCCATAGTGCACCTGCAGATCACACCATATTCCTTGAATCTTATTCAGCAGTCCTATTAACCTTTATATACCCTGTCCCTTCTCCCAGGGAACACACACTCTCTTCAAGTCCTCGCAGTAATTACGGTACGTAATCTATGTCAGATCTAGTATAGCCATATTGTTATTATCAAGATTGTCATTATTGTCTTTTAAAGTGTTATTATCGATATTTTGTAACTTTTGAATAAATAAAATATTTTTTTTTACAATAACGAGCACGAACACCAAAATTGGCGCCCGAACAGGGACTGCATATTTTTATCGCAGTTTTAAGAACCGAGTTTCCGCAGATCCGAACTTTTTCCGCAAATCCAGAATTAGGACTACCGCCTAGGATTCCTCACCTGTGAAGACTCAAGATTTTGGCTTACCTACCGAGGACTACCAACTTCGAGATCTTCAGATTCTGGACGAGTTCACTCACCCCGAGCATCTCGCAACGCAGGCAAAGTCTCTTATCTGCACTCAACCTTGGCCGGACTTCACTGTCGTCAGGTATCCAGCTCAAGGACAGATCTTCACACCCCGTCGAAGATTATTTTGACAGCGTACTCAATTTTTGTAAGTTAATTTCCTTTACTATTGTAATTTTATGTCTGATGATTATTTAAATTCTTTAATCCTGCGAGTAAATAATTTAATATTAACTACAAATATGGCAAGCTTTCAAATTAAATCGGCAGACTACGATCATATCCCTAATTTTAATGGAAATCCACACAATCTGTTAAAATTCGTGACAGTTTGTAGACAAGTTTACCAAATCGTGTGTAAACCGGACAACTCGTTTAAGGAACTAAACGAACAAAGATTATTAAGTAAACTTTTAGCAAAACTTACGGATGAAGCTGATTATATAAATACAACGTGCGAATTTAGTCGTGTTGAAGAATTACTAAATTATCTCGAAAGAACCTTCAGAGACAGCCGCTCAATTGAACAATTATCGCATGAATTATTTAATAACAAAATACATCATAAGGAACACCCTCTTGATTTCCTTCAAAGAATTGATAAGATCCGCACTTTAATAATTTCTAAACATCGGATAGAAAACACACCAAATAGAGAAACAATTATTAGCGCATTAGAGAAAAGTATTCTTTATTTTTTTTACACTAACATGCCCCTTCACATAAGAACATATCTTATGACTAAAGCAGAAAAGTTAAGAACATTAGATGATTTGAGAAATTTAATTCAGAATGAGAACCATCTACTCTTCGATGACCTCATAAATTCGGGAAATATGAGAAGACCCGGAGAACATGATTACAAAAGAGGCTTCGACCATAAGAAAAAGTTCGATAAAAAACATCACAAACGATTTAATAATTGGCAAAATCCCAATAACCCGTATAACCCACATAATCAAAGACAAGAGCATCAATATCGACAACAAGAACCTCCACAAGACTACCGGCAGAATAATAATAATAATAATTATTACCAACAATGGCCCCGTCAAGAACAACAAAGGTATTTCAACGGTTCAGGTCGATACCGGAATCAAAATTATAATAATAATAAGAAAGATGAAAATCCAACTGTATCCATGAGAACAGTTAGCGCATTCGGGAATAAACCGAAACAGCCTAATTTCCAAATTCAGCAAGAAGACCCGAAAGACCAAGAAATCAGAGAATTAAGAGAGAAATTAGAAAAATTAGATCCAAATAATCTTTTTTAGAGAAAGGCCCGCCAGACAATCAAAACACATAAAAGAAGAGAATAAAAGCCAACTGCCTTATGTTAAAGACCACGCGAATCGTAAATGGCTTATTGATACCGGATCTTGGAAGAATTATATAAGACCAGACATTGTACCACCAGATGTTGAAAGAGAAAAAGAAAATTTTACAATAAAAACAGCAACCGGAGAAGAACTTGGCACGGAATCTATTTCAGTTTATTGCAGAAATAATTTTCTTAAAAACCCCGAAAAAATAAAATTTTATCTATTTAATTTCAGTCCCAATTACGAAATACTACTAGGAAATGAGACAATGAGGGAAATGAAATTTAATATCGATTTCGAAACCAACAAAATAAAAACTCGCTATACAGAGTTTGATTTTATTATGGAAGACGAAGTTTTAAAATTAGTTTTGAAAGAAGGCGAAAATCAGATAAAAGTAGAACAAAATAAAAATCTATATTTTATTGACTATGAAGATGATAAGATTAAAATTAAACCTGGCATCTATGATCAAAATATAATAATCGACAGTAAAGTTAACGAAACCATATATTTACCTTTATACTATTTGCAAAAAGAAGAAGTAGAATTAACAGATTCTAATAAAAAAGGAAACCATGAAATAATAAAACAAATCCCCCAACTAATCAGAACCGACCATATACCTCCTCAAGAAAAATCAAATTTAATTAAATTATTATCGAAATATCCATCAGTATTTAAGACTGAAAATGATCCCCTTTCAGCCACTGATTTATTGGAGCATAAGATTAAAACAAAAACCGAAGACCCGATATATTCGAAAAATTACAGATATCCCCACCAATTCAAAGAAAATATTAAGGAAGAAATTAAAAAGATGTTAGAATCCAAAATAATAAGACCCAGCAATTCCCCTTACAATTCTCCCGTTTGGATTGTCCCGAAAAAGCCAGACGCATCAGGAAAAAGAAAAATACGAATGGTGATTGATTACAGGAAATTAAATCGAGAAACAACCCCGGATAAATTCCCCATTCCTAATATTGAAGACCTTTTAGGCAAATTAGGAAAAGCGACGATATTTACAGCAATGGACCTTTGCTCAGGCTTCCATCAAATAAAAGTCGAAGAAAGTTCTATCCCAAAAACAGCATTTTCTACAGATCAAGGCCACTTTGAATTCCTTCGCATGCCATTTGGACTCAGTAATGCCCCAGCAACGTTTCAAAGAGCCATGAATATCATTTTTTCAGATTCTATTAACGTTTTAGTCTATATGGACGATATTATAATTTTTTCTGAAAATTACAAAGATCATTGGAAACATTTAGAAGAAACTCTTAAAAAGTTAGAAAAACATAACTTAAAGATTCAGCTCGATAAGACAGAATTTTGCAAGAAAGAATTATTATTCCTCGGACATATTATCAGCGAACGCGGCATAGAACCTAATCCAGAAAAGATAAAAGCAGTAAAAGATTTTAAACTCCCTAAAAATGAAAAAGAAATTAAAAGCTTTTTAGGATTAACTGGTTTCTATAGGAAAATGATACCAAATTACGCAAAGATAGCTTCCCCATTAACGAGATGTCTTCAAAAAGATCAAAAAGAAATCAAACCAGAGTTATATGAAAACGCTTTTGAGAAATTGAAACAACTTGTATGTAGTAGCCCCATTTTGCAAATTCCAGATTTCAATCAGGACTTTTTCTTAACAACTGACGCAAGTAATTTCGCCATTGGTGCAGTATTAGCACAGAAGAAAGATGGAAAAGAACTCCCTGTATGTTTTGCATCCAGAACACTTAATAAAGCAGAACAAAATTACTCAACAACGGAAAAGGAATGTTTAGCCATTATTTGGGCTTGCAATCATTTTCGACCCTACTTATACGGTAGAAAATTTTTCATATATTCAGATCACAAACCTTTAGAATATTTAAGAACGTGTAAAACACAGAACGCCAGATTAATTAGATGGAAATTATTGTTAGAAGATTTCGAATATGACATAAAATACATTGAAGGAAAGGCTAATAAAGTCGCCGATCATTTATCCCGTTACCCTATTGAAGAAAGGAAATTAAAAGAACCAGAATTTGATATTTTTCATACAGAAAATTCTCCTAATAACTATTCACAAGAAATCGTAGATTTATTACAAGAAATGGGAATAGAAGAAACCCAAGAAGAAGCTAACAATGAAAACTTAGAAGGAATTAATAATGATGAAAACATAGAAGAAAATAATAATGGTGAACACCAAGAAATAATTCAAGATGATATATCTTCTTTAGCAACGCAGCACTCCACAGAATCCTCCGATAACAGAATCTTAATAGTTGATGATAAATCTAGACCAGTAAATGTTGAGAAAAATCAAATAATAATAAAAAAGGGACACGCGAAAATTCAACGCGAAACAATATTCAATAATAAGCAAAGAACAACAATTGAATTTACTTGGCCTTATCATGAAAAAGATTTTGAAATAGAAGAAAAACTTTTAGAAATCTTAAGACCAAATATAACTTACGGCATATACTGCTCACCCATATCAGATTCTATAGAAAGTGAAAATAATTGGTATAATGCATTATTTAATAAAGTTGCATCACTCATTAGAGAAAAATTTCCCACAAATAGAATTAAAAGATATTATAAACTATTGCCAGATGTAAAGAACACGGAAGACCAGAAATTACTTATCCTTGATTATCATATCGCCAAGACATGCCACAGAGGTATAAATGAAACATATTTAGTTTTGAAAACCAAATTTTATTGGCCCAATATGAAAGATCATATCACAGAAATTATAAACAAATGTGACACATGTGGAAAAGGCAAATACGATAGAAGACCTATAAAACAAAAATTTAAAATTACTCCCACACCTGAGAAACCCTTTACAGATTTAATGATTGATACCTTACACATGAGTAATTATTACATTTATTTAATAGTAGATACTTTTTCCAAAAGAATATTTTCTTATTACGCAACGAGTTATAATGCCATAGAAAGCATGAAAGTATTGAAAAAATATTTAGCATATTTTCCAAAACCCCCAAAAATATCATGTGACAACGGAAGAGAATTCGACAATAACTTGTTTAAAGATTTTCTAAACTACTTAAATATTGAATTACATTATACTACCCCCAATCACCCTAACTCTCTTGGATTGCTTAATCGAGCAAGCTCTTCGTTATTAGAAATTTTAAGACTTATAAACATAGAAAACAAAGATGATAAAGAGGAAGATAAGTTAGAGCAAGCAACGACAGCATATAATAATTCCCTTAATCAAGATCTTAAAATGACCCCTAACGAAATAACTTTCGGTATCACTAATGAAACTTATAATGAATCCCCGGAAATAAAAGAATATCTTGTTCATGAGTACCATCGGAAAATGAAGCAGCTTTTCGAAATAACTAAGAAAGGTATAGAACAAAATAAAGAGAGAAAAATAGGCAAGTTAAATGAAAATAGAGAAGACATAGAAATCCCGGAAGATGTGTATATAAAGAGACAACAGAAAAAGAAAATAGATCCTAAATACGAAAAAGGAAAGTATGTTGATAAAAGATTTCAAAATATAAATAAAGGTAGAAAGAAAAAACTCCACCCTGATCAAGTCAAACGACCGAAAAAGGTCACTAAGAAAAAGAAATCAAATAATAATAATAATAAACCTAGTACAAGTCAAAAAAACCCAGAAATAACTGATGAAGATATTGAGAATGTCATAAAAGAAATAGAAACGTCTAATGTTACAGGAGTCAGCCAAGATGACTTTGAGTTCGACGACGAATTGTTTCAAGTATCTTCTGATCGCAGCGCTTACGGTTCAGATACAGACCCTGCTAATACAAGATTTATCTGACGGACCAGGAGCATCCATCGTACAAATTAATCCATCTTTTATAATTGAAGATTGGTACACATTTTTACATTATAAGAATCTTACAAATTTAACAAGAGAAATTCAAACCCTTAAGATTAGCATTGACGTATTAACAATTAGTAATGAATATAAAACTTTGCATAATATTATTGAACAAAAATATAACAAGATATTAGAAAAAATTAATCATATTGTAAATATAAATCGGAATAACCGATCAAAAAGAGGTTTAATTAACGGACTAGGCAATGCTATTAGTTGGCTCACCGGCAATATGGACGCCGATGACAAAGAAAAGTATGATAATATTTTAAATAAAATCGAGAGAAATATGTATGACATAGAGCATAATGAAAATGTTAGATTAGGATTAAATAAAGAATTAACATCTAAACTTAATAAAGAAATAATTGTTTTAAATAAATATAAGGATAGTATAGAAAAAATAAATAATTTTACAGATTTAGCTCTTACTAAGTTAATGTATCATGATTTATTAGCCGTATTAGATTTAGTAGAAAATCAATTAAATGATATAGAATTTTCCTTAGAACAATGTAAATTAGGAATTACCCATCCAAGCATATTAACGACTAGAGAACTAGAACAATTAAACATACCGTTCGGAGAACCAATCACAGAAAATGTAGAATTAAACTGGTTACTTAGCTCCACATTTTGTTCCCTATCAGATACAGGATTAATTTATTATTTTATTAAAATCCCTTTGAAATCATTGCCAAAAACAACTTATTATGCTATGTCATATCCAGTTACAAGGAATAATAAAGTCATTACTCTAAAGATTAAAGAACAACTAATCATTAGATTTAAAAATTCGTTTTACAATGGAAATTGTATTAAATTCAATAATCATCATTACTGTAAAGACATGATAGAGATTAAGGACAAATGTATTTTAGAATTATGTAAGAATATAGAATTAAATGATTGTAAAGCTGTAGAAATAAGAACAAACCCTATAATCAAACTTATACCCACATTACACCAATATTTAACCTTTAATATTAGCAATGTAACAACTAGTGTAACAAACACACAAATGTATCATCTACCATCTACTAGCCTCCTTAATCTTAATGAAAAAGAGAAATTTGTAAATATAAATGTACCACTTTCTTATGTTGACAATGTAAATATTCCTTTTATTTCCTATCATTCTGTTAATAATAAAACTATTGTATCAACAAATTTTACTTTTGAGGAATTACAACAAATAGACTTAAGTAATATAGAAATAGAAGAATTAGAACCTTATGATATAACTGTATCCCAATTTATTTCTTATATATTTTATGTAATATGTTTATATCTTTTATGCTATAATCTTTATCGTCAGTATTGTAAACTGGAATTACTGTGTTCTAATCCTTCAAATGATAATCCAAGTACCCATCCTCAACCACCTGAATGTTTTGATGGCAGAGCCAGAGCTTGGTTTCAATATTTACAGAATAGACAAACCGTCCCAAATCCTTAAATTTAGAGTTCAGTGGGCTTCACTCTCATAAGGACGGAGGAGTCACGCCACCATGAGGCCATAGTGCACCTGCAGATCACACCATATTCCTTGAATCTTATTCAGCAGTCCTATTAACCTTTATATACCCTGTCCCTTCTCCCAGGGAACACACACTCTCTTCAAGTCCTCGCAGTAATTACGGTACGTAATCTATGTCAGATCTAGTATAGCCATATTGTTATTATCAAGATTGTCATTATTGTCTTTTAAAGTGTTATTATCGATATTTTGTAACTTTTGAATAAATAAAATATTTTTTTTTACAATAACGAGCACGAACACCAAAATTCAGTAATAATATTGATAAGAGACCACATTCATACTATATATACAGAAAATAATAATAATGGTCAAATTACATAAAATAGAACATAAATAAATTCATATATATACAATAAAATAATAATAATAAATAAAAAACAAAACAAATCGAAACAAAAACCTATTATTGAGATAAATAAAAAGTCGGCAAATAAATAAACATCTTACACACAATCATAACTATATACAATGTATACAATTGCTAAAGGGATCCCAGCAAGCGCTTTTCCCTCCACTTGTGGAGGAAAAAGCGGAACCCAAGAGATCCCAGCGCCTCTATCTCAGCCGCATCACTGGTCTGAGCCAGTGGAGGCTGAGTTAGGGCGCTGTAGCCACAAACATACCGTACATGAGTGGAGGATCTGACCATTGTCAGAACTCCAGTTTGAATGTTTACAATAGGTCTCGTGGCCACTGCCGTTTCAATCTTCGAGGAGGATTGTAGGGATGGGTGGTGCTGGATAGGGATTGCGCTAGAGGGTTAGGATGATGACTAAGGTTCTGATGAAATTTGGAAAATTTGGATGGTACCAGGTCTAAAACAAACGGAATATTAAGGTCATGGTGTAGGGTACAGTTGGTAACGTAATAAGGAGCATTAACTATTGTTCGGAGGACTTTGGATTGGAAGGATTGGATGCGTTTGGTGTTAGAATGTTTAGCTGTTCCCCACAGTTCAAGTCCGTAGGTCCATATAGGTTTCAGTAATGTCTTGTATATTAGTAATTTGTTGTCAACTGTAAGATGAGATTTTCTGTTTAGTAGTCTGTATAACTGGCCGAATCTGCGGTTGAGTTCTTTTCTTTTTAGTCTTGTATGTGGGTTCCACGTCAGTCTTTTGTCTAGTAAAAAGCCCAGATACCGGACTGTGTCTGAGGAAGGAAGCGGTATGGAATTGAAATTAACCGTTGGACAGGATTTGCGTCGAAGGGTGAATGTGACGTGAGTGCATTTGCTTTCGTTCACCTTAATGCGCCAAGCATTGCACCAGTCTTCGACAAGGGAAAGGTGCTTTTGGAGATTTAGCGATGCTGCTTCAGGATCGGAATTGGATGATAAAATGGCTGTGTCATCAGCAATGTGCAGAAGGATTGGATGTAGGGATATCGGCGGTGAAGAGGATTAAGACGGGTCCTAAGACGCTGCCTTGAGGAACACCGGCCTCAACATTATATTGTTCGGAAAATTCGGAACCACAGCGAACTCGGAAGGAGCGGTTGGATAAATAGGATCGGAGGATTAGGTATGAGGATTGAGGTAAATGGGTTTTGAGCTTAAAGAGCAGTCCCGGGTGCCACACCCGGTCAAAAGCTTGAGCTATGTCCAGAAAGGCACCCGAACAATACTCCTTGCACTCAAGGGCGGAGGAAATGTGGTCTACAACTCGGAGTCCTTGCTGAACCGTGGAATGTTGAGGACGGAATCCAAACTGGTGTGAAGGAAAATTGTGAAATTTGGCTAGGATTCGTTTTAATAGGAGTTTTTCGAAGATTTTGGAGAGGATCGGAAGAAGGCTAATAGGTCTGTAGGATGACGTACAGTTGGATGGTTTGCCTGGTTTTAGGAAAAGGATGATAGTCGAGTGTTTCCACAACAGAGGGAAATAGGTAGTGCGTAGGATACAGTTATAGATATATGTAAGGAATGTAATGGCTTTAGGTGGAAGTTGTCTTAGGATTTGAGGAGTAAGGAGATCGTATCCAGGGGATTTACGGAGAGGAAGCTTTTGAAGCAGATATTTGACCTCAGAGGGATTGATTGCTTTAGGTGGTAAGGAAATTGGTATCGGTGACGTAAGGAACTCTTCAACTATTGCGGTATGGGTCGGATTGAGATCAGAATGAGGAGTGAATACCTTGGAAAGGTGTAGTGCAAATTCCTGGGCCCTATCTTTGTCAGAAGCAGCCCAGGAATTATCACTACGCCGGAGAGGATGGGATATCAGGGGGGATTTTAGGATTTCTTCTGACATTCCACAGGGATTGTCCGGTCGAGAGAGAGAGAGTAGTTGGGAATGGATCGAGATTGCACTCCGCTTAATTTTACAAAAGTAGGCGGGATCCTCTGGTGCGGTGCGTCATATGTTTGGCTCGGCGTTACTGTTATAGTCGTCAGGTGTTGTGGTAATGCTTTATAAGGAATTTTGATTGTTGGGAGAGAGCGTCAGGCGTGTGAATAGCGTTGTAAGGAATTCGCGTCGTAGGTCATTGGGTTTGAGAAACACTGGGGTCATCATTGGGAGGATTCGCGAGAGGTCAGTTACAGGCTAATGATGACGGTGGGATAGGTTTAGGAATAGGTGTTATGGATACATTTAGAATCAATGGACTATGATCAGAGGATAGTTCATCAAGGCGAGCTATGGAAAAATTAAAAGAGCCTAATCCGCTGTGGATGAAGAAGTCGAGGATGTCAGGATTACGGTTAGGATCTGTTGGCCAGTAGGTAGGAGAATCGGGAGGTAGGAGATGAAAGCGTCGGGAGTTGAGTGCAGACTGCAATGTCCGTCCACGAGAATTGGTGGTTCTAGAACCCCACTGTTGGTTCTTAGCGTTTAAGTCTGCACCCAAAATGAAGTGATTACCCAAGTAGTTGAGAAAGGATTCAAATTGGGCAGAGGAAATGGGATGTTTAGGAGGGCAGTATGCTGATGCGATGATAAGCGGAAAGGAAAAGGTTTTGATAACAATGGAAGTTGCTTGTAGGTAATCGTGGGCGGAAATTGGGTGTAAGTGATGGGTGAGGGATCGCGGACTATGACAGCAGTACCGGCATGGGCTTTGCCGTCTGGATGGTCTGTCCGGTATGTCGTGTATCCTGGTATTTTAAAGTACTGTTTAGTGGTTAGTCTAGTTTCAGTAATGAGTGCAACATCAATGTTTTTGTCTTGCAGTAAGGCTGTAAGTTCGTCAGTGTGAGTTCTAACACCATTCGCATTCCAAAGGAGAATGGATAAGGAATTAGGTGAGGTCATTTATGGTTTTTTTAAGGCAGGAATGAGATTTGATACGAGATTCGTAAGGAGTGATATTAGGGGCATAACAAGGGATTTAATTTCGGAGATAAAGGATGTCATCAAACTGGTAAGGTCTGTGGCATTTGAAGGAGGAGGGATATGAGAGATTTGTGGTTGATTAGGATTTTTAGGATTGGTTACATTTTGAGGAAGAGGTATATGTGGAATGGATTGAGGTACATTCTGTAGTTCCGGCAGGGCCACGGCTTCAGTACTTTGATTCCCACCTCCAAGTAGGTGGGCAAATGATACATTGGCATCAATAAGTTTTGAGGGTTCTCTTCTGTTTCTTACTTGTCTTGCTGTTTCATCCGGTACTTGAGGTTATTGAAACCTGGTCCTCAGTTCCTTATAAATTTGGCATCCTTTATAGTTGGCTGGGTGGTCATTGAGGCAATGAGCACATACAGCTGGTGTTGATTTTGGTTTTGTACACTCCACAGCCTTGTGCTGTTCACCGCATTTCACGCATCGAGGTATGTGATGACAATAACTTTTAGTATGTCCATATGCTTGACAGTTATGGCACTGAACTATCTCCTTCTTTATGTAAGGTTTTTCAACTCTTACGCTGGTATAGTACAATCTATTGAGGTCATAGATTTGTTCAACTCCTTCCGATGGCTCCAAGTCCACGAAAAAGAGAGGTAGTGGAATTTTGTCCTTAAGGACATTAGTGACTTGCCGCACTTTATAGCCTATCTCCGTTAATTCTTCTTTAATAGCTTCAACTGGTGTCGAGGGGTGTAAGTTTCTGATTACAACCCTTAAAGCTCTCTCTTGGCGTAGCTGGTAGGTATGGAAATCCGCTTTGGTATCAGTTAGATATTTCACTATTTTTCTATATGTCTCGGCAGTAGTAGGAGATATTTTGGTGTCATTAATTCTACTCATACAGTAGTAGCTGGTAGAATCGGTAATTTTGTTCAATTGTGTACACAACAACTGGAAATTTTTAATATTTTTGACAAATATTGGAGGGGGTCGTGGTTCACTAGGTATAGGAGCAGATTCCATGTTTTCTTTTTCGTTATGTAAAATCTGAAAAGGATTTGGGGTGAAAAACGGTGATTCGTCAGTCATCCCTTGTGACGATGTGCCAGGTTGTGGTTCAGATTCTGAATTAGTACCCGAAGGGGTTGCTTGTAATCTTTTATTAGTATCACGGCGAGGTCTTTGTTTCGTAGGAGACGGGATTGAACCACTAGATCTAGATCTTTTAGTTGAAGCTTTGGAGGACATTACTTGATGATAATATCGCATTTCATGTAAGGAAAATAATTAAATAATAACCAGATGTTGGGGGAAAAAATAATAACTTAAGAAAAGTTAAGTAAGACCAGCCTTGCCTAGCTATTGGCAATCAGCTGATATGAAGAGGTGACTCAGCATTCACTTTACGGTGTAAATTGTAACCCAACTTACCGTTGTTTGCTCCAATATTTACTGTTGTTGTTATCCTGAAGCCTGGTGATGTTTTCAAGACTGTTCTGAAGTGATATCCAACTGAAAAAGCAAGAAATCCAAGAGCCGATTTGAAAGATGACCGCTATACTCATGCGCATGCGCAGAACTCACATATTATTATTAATTCTGTTTTGTATATATGTATATTGTATTATTATTTTATAAATTTATTGTTTTTGTATATATTGTGTGAATATTGTACCTTATCACTATTAATAATGTCCCAATTAGGACAGATTGTAATGTCACTCAATAAAAAATTGTTTCTAGAAAACAAACTTTTTCTAAAAAATTTCTACGTGAAAGCGGAGTGGTTGGAGCACTGGGCAACTATTTTTTCGTGTCCCGGGTTCGAATCCCGGCTGTGGCAGGTTAATATGTTATCCTATTATTTCTGCCGTGAATGGCGCCTGGGATGAGGAGAAGACCCTACCAGGGCACGTTCACCCTCTATATTGTGGGTACTTAAAAATTGGGAAAATATCTGGCGGTTAAGTGAGATCACCACTGTTAGCCTGTTAGGAGACCTCTGACCTCTGCCTTGAAAGAGGACGAAACTCTGTACTGCAACTGCCCAAGAACCTTTTTGTGTTGTAGAGCTACAGGTGTATTATTATTTTTTACCTGTACTGTTTATTAACTTAACCTCACTTTATGCTATCACCAGCAATGTTTGATCCAACCACCTTGGCCATAGGAGACTGGTAACAAGCCACTACACCACAGATAGACGACCACTTTTCTTATATAGCTTAGCCACTATCCTGATTTTCTGTAAAAATTTCGATCTTAATAACATTACCTTTTTCATTTTAAATGATATTATTTTCATTCGGTAGAATTATATTACTTGATAGCAGAAGTGAATAGATATTTTGTAATTCTTCTTCCATTATTTATTTTCTTCAATTAACAAGCGTTTTGTAGTTCCTCCTTCAACTTCGTCAAGATTTTCCGATTTAGTAATTTTATTAAATTTTTACTATAATGTTTAAACCGGCATTGGAGATTGTTATACTAGCCACTACACCAAAGATGACCCCTAAAGTTTAGCGTATATATGTAAAATATATTATATGGGAGTAAGAAATCCTTAAGTAAGAAAGTTATGCCGTCCTTCGCAGGGGACGTTAAAAGGTGGTCCCGAGCCAGAGCGATGTCAGGTACTCGTTAAAGATCCCTATTCTAATAAAACCTGGATAGGAAAAATTTAGGACTCCCACTGTAGCATCGTCCGATTAGCCACAGTAGCATAAAGTGACGTTAAATAAATAAACAACCATATTTCGTAATGACGAGTTCCTTATAACCTACGGTACGGTAAAGCTACTATTTGCGATCAACAATAATTTATCAGAAGATATATCCTTCCAAAAAAATCAATAACTAATTTAGCTGTTCCTTGATATCTGGAATGACAAATAACAACAGCTTTACTAAATTCAAGCAAACGGAATTTATTAACGAGAATCACAATTTTTCGACTTATTATTTTCAAATTGAATTACGAATAAGGAAAAAAAAAATCAGATAACCTATTATTTGTTACATGCCAAAGGCCTAATAGCCTCGGTACAGTTCCCGAAAAAAGGCCTGTGTGTCTGGGTGTCTGTGTGTGTGATAAAGTCTAGTTCAAAAACGATAAGTCGTACGGAACTGAAATTTCATAAATTTAAGAAAACTATAAGCCCGAGATCTTACAGCATCTATTTCATCAAAATCGGCTAAGCATACAAGCCACTTTAAACCCTGCATTTTGCACCTTTTTACGATTTTCTCAAAAACGGCTCTAACGATTTTAATAAACTCCCCATATTGATGTAAAGTTTAATGGGCTTTAATATTGTGTAGGTTTTATTCTGATTGAAATAAAAAAGGGCTTAAATGCCGATATTTTTAATTTTCTTCCTCTAAAGTACCTTTAATTTTGTAGATACTAAACAAATAATCTATAGTAATATATATCGTGAAACTTTTCGAATTCCAGTTTTCAACGCAAATACACGTTTTAGGGTCCCCTGAGTCCAAATAACCAAGTCCCGCAAAAAGGTCTGTGTGTGTGGTAACTCCCGGGCGGAAACGAAAAGTCCTATGAAACTGAAATTTCATATTTAAGACAACTATACGCCAGAGATGTTACAAAAACTTCTTCATCAAGATCAGCTTACCAGAAGAGCCACTTTATACCATGCATATTGCACCTTTTAATGATTTTCACAAAAACGGTATCGACGATTTTGATTAAACTCGCTATATCGATGTAAATTGAATGAACTTTAATATCATGTAGGTTTTATTCTGATTAATATGGTCTGACAGGACTTAAATGCCGATATTTTAAATTTTCTTCCCCTAAAGTACCTTTAATTTTGTAGATTCAATAAAAATAACTATATTATCTTGTTAACGCTGATGAAAAACTAATATATATATAAATTGAATAAATTCGATACCCAACTAAAGGAGAAAACAGAAAAAATATTTTTTTAATGCAATTTTTTGTTTTTGAACATAAGAGCAGTAATATTACATGTATGATATACCGTTGGTAAGCTAAAGATTTTAGAAAAAATATCATCTCATACACAAGCTTTTAAAAGTTAATAGAGAGTGATGAAAAGAAGATAAAACTAACTGATTATTTTAGATATTAATATAATAGATTTTTTAATAAAATACAAGTTTCTATAGAAATTTAATTTGATTAATTCCTTAATAATTTCACGTATTTTTATCTCTAACTGTATTTGAAAATCCTTTCATTGATTTTAAAAATTGAGGTAAGTGAAGTCGTGTGTTGCCCGCACCAGATTTTTTTTTTTATTTTAATTTTTCCGACGTTCCGACAAACTTGTGAACCATCGTCAGGGCATTACTGAGCCATGTCAGGCATAAACTGAGGAAAACCGCAAAAAAAAAAAAACAAGCTATGTTTCATTGTTTACGCTTGAAATGGCTGAGTAGTATATAGATAATGAATTTGGCGGATCGCTAGTTTAATATATTCCTAATTATTTAACTTTATAGAAAATATTTATGGTAGTCTTACAATCGAAAATGTTTTGCTTGAGAAGTTGTTCGCTGATACTTGGACAAGTGTAAACAGAAAACTTTACCGTAATTTTGGAAGCGGGGGAAGGAAGGGAGGAAGAAAATTATGGAAATACAGTCCCTCCACCCCCCACCCTCCCCTAACTGGCAAACTGAATATTAACAAAGGTTGAAGGGTCGGAAAGGAGTTGGCCGCGCGACCCTTTGACAAAGGCCCCGAGGAGGGGACAATATAAGCAGTTGGAACAAACCCAAGTCACAACTTCTCATTTCCAAATTGGCGACCAAACTTCTTTCAGAGGAGTTGGGCCCGCATACTAAGTCTCCTAGCGGGCTCACTCTCTCTCTCGCAATTCTTTCCTTGTTTTTATTCAGGAATCTCATTACAATTTACATCATATTCATATCTCTTAATATCTACATATAAATTCGCAAAAGGAGAGATTCCGCGTGAGGTTTCATTTTAAACGCAAGAAAAGACGTGATAGACGGCACTAGCATTTTTAAGGGGATAAATAACTCTTGTTTATTTCGTCCTTCGAAAGAGATTTAAAAGAAAATGAATTTGGTTGAAAATATATTTGTTAGTTAGAAAATATATATAGGTTTGAACCCCCAAGCCTTGGGCATGGATGGCTGATATACTAACACCGCATCACCACCATTGACCATTAAAACGTTTAACAAGTGGTTATGAATTTATATTATATTTCTTTCAAACCCGGCAGATGGCTTTAGAATTTTTTGAAGGTAGTAAAAAATTCTTAATTATTTCGTCCTTTGTATCTATTTTATCCGAAGAGACTAAATTAATCGATTTTAAAATCGGTAATATGGGCGAAAAAAGATCTAATTGATTAATAGACCTCAACATGGATGAAACCCTTACTAAATATATGTAGGTATGCTCTACTCTGGCGACATCATATAAAAAAGTACGTCAACACTTAAAGTTCAAAAATGCTGAGTACAGTACTTTGAAGCGAGCATTACTTGAGTACAGTGCTCCGTACTTGAGATCAATTAGCCCTGTTTGCAGGCTCCTGAATTACATCAGTCTGTTTCTCTCCTCCGACGTGAAAATAATGGCGAAATCAATCAACGTTCCCTGGAATCATCCTCGTTTTCAAGACTTACTTATCCTCCTCGGTGTTATATTGCAGTCATTTTATAATATTTTCGCAAAACATCATCTGATCTTCATCACATGGTTATCACCATTTTCAATATAAAATATTGATAAATAAAATAAATCATTTATGAAATAAATTATTCCGAATTAAAACATCATTATGCATTTTTATATGCAAAATGGTGATAACCGTATGAAGAAAATTAGAAGACGTGTTAATGAAGAATATAAATTATGGAAGAATTAAAAAATATCTACTCACTAACCCTATCAAGTAATATTTTTCTTCGCTGCGGTTCAGAATTTTTGTTGATGTCGGTGTTCCTCAAGGCACCGTCTTGGATCCCTTCATTTACGTCCTATTCCCCGCCGACATTTCTACTGATTGCGATACCTATTTGCCTACATTTGTGGATGACACCGCCATCCTGTCATCCAGTTCCTATCTCGAAACAGCATCGATAAACCCCTTCTTCTTCTTTTGCTTCTCCCTTCTGTGCCTCCAGCGGAGGGAAGTGCACAGCCACAGTTCTCTGTTCTTCGCTAGATTCCTTTCCGTACGGAGATCTTTTCCTCTTCCTCTGCATAGTTTTGTCGATATACTCGAGATAGGATATCCTCGAGGTCTTCAGCCATCTGGAGCGTATTCCATCGTCTTTAATAGGTTCCTATACCCCTCCACCCTAATCCCATTTCAGTTGGTGAATCAGCAGAATCTTCAATTGGGGCAACCCCAAGTTCCTCGGTTATGCTTTCGTTGCAAACGCGATCTCGCCTTGCCTAGTCAATTGTTCTTTCAAGAAATTTCAGCTCGGCAGCAGTGACTCTGCTCTTTTGTTTTCCTGTTATATCCAGCTTTCAGCGCCGTAAAGAAGTATTGACAGGTACAGTGATTGATATGGAGCTTGAGGGTCTTACCTACCTCTCGGTTTCCTACATCAAATCTGGTAGTATACTAACTTTGCTTTGTTTATTCTGTTCGATATTTGAAAATAAAATCTTCCAGATCTTTCTATAACTGTCCCTAGCTAGGTTAAGTCCGTAACTTCCTTTGCAGTTTATATAATAATAATAATAATAGGCTTACCAAACCCAAAGGTTTGATGTCGATACCACCAAACTCCGACAATACTCGTCCCATGTTCACAGTTTAAGTCCAAGGCCCCGAGATCAGCCTTAACGAAATAATCGCATCGACGCTTCGGTCTACCTTTTGGACGACACCAGTCGGATCAGCGAATGCCAACTTTCTCGGAATCCGTTCCTCACCGAGCCCAACAACTTTACTCGCCCATTTGAGTCTCCGCGATGCTATCAACTCAATTATATTCACAGGATACTAGCTCCGCAATTCCGCGTTGTGCAACATTCTAAACTCCCCGGTGGCCTCATCTTTCTTCGGACCAAATATTTTACGCAGTACCTTACTTTCGAAAACCTTAAGCCGTTCAAAGTAAGCGACCACGTTTCACACCCTTAAAGAACCGTAAGAATAATAGTTTTATAAATTCTAGCCTTTAAGTTTTTAGTTTATATAAATATCTTTAATCTGCCTTCCGACATGCAAGCCCTTGCTTTTGTTGGTATTAATTTATATCCCTTTCCGGTGATGAGCGAAGTTCTGTATGCAATTCAGTCACCGCCTGCTGCAACTTCTCGATTGTGTCAGCAACAAAAACAACATCGTCAGCGTAGAGGTGAAGCTCCATTACCACCGGACCCGGGTTTGACCTTTCTTATGTTATAGCAGCCACTTCATCTATGTATATAAGGAATAACAGTGGGCTTAAACTATCTCCTAGTTTGATTCCTGTGGCCCAGTCGAAATGATTGGACTCGAGCCCGTTCAGCCGAACAACTCCATTTAGGTGTTGATCTATAGATTAAATAACATCCACTAAGTCCTTTTGGACGTTCTTAGCTCAAGAGCTACCCTATTTCATGCCTAGGAACTGTGAAAAATGCTGCTTTCAGGTCTAGAAGAGCAATGAACGCGTCATTATTTCTTTGTGAAATACGTGGTCCTGTGTTTGCAGACTTGGTCTGAATCCTGCTAGCTCATCACCATTAAGATATTCAACAAGAGGCCTTAATGTCCCTTTGAGACGGTTGTATATATCTTGTACATAACAGGTGAGAGGCATATAGGACGATAATTAGACCATTCGGCATGGGATCCTTTCTCATGAATGGGTATTATTACATTGTATTCCCAATCAACTGGGATGCTCTTATCGTCCCGAGCTTATTGACAGAGTACTTGCAGAACCTTCACCACCACTATACTTCACAAACTTTGCCAATATATATAAAACGATATAGCTGAAATATCCCGAAAATCCATTTCCATGCTCAAACAACTCTATAGATTCCGTGAATCTTTACCTTAGCAAACTCGTCAGCTACATGTTTCCTCTATTATCTTCCCGAACTTTTGCCTACGGTTGCCTGGTGTACGGGAAAATAACTGATGAACTAGAAATACAATTAAAACGACTTATGAACTGTTTTATAAAATTTATTTTCGGAGTTCTTAGACGTGGCCATATTTCTGGTTATTTCTACCATTCTATAATGGCTTTATCCTTCTGTACGACGACAACATTTCCTTGGTTCTTACCTATTCCAAACTCAAAAAAATAAAAAACCTTCCTACGTAATAGAGCTCCTCACCCTCTGCTCTGATATCGATTCGTTAAATACTAGATCCCAATCAATCAATATTTATAGCCCATCAGATAAAATTGCTTCCTTTCACAAATAGTTTCTCGTTCGTTCCTCGCCCTTCTGGAATTCGCTGCCCATCTCTATTCGTAAAGCCACCTCTCTTTCTTCCTCCAAACATCAACTTGTATTTCAATCTTTCTTTTCATTGTAAAATATGGTTATATATGGTATAAATATAATATGTATATATATGTTTTTTTATAAATATTTTCTTTTTACGTAACCAGACCATAAGGATTTATTTTGTTCGTTATTCTAAGGTTACTTGATCCCAGAATAATTTCTTTTCATTATATTATCTCATCCAGGCACTTTTCCATTCTTTATTCTCAAGTTTGCTGTTTCTATTTCGTCTTTTGCTATCACCTCCTCATCCTCATTCCATTGTCCACCTATATCCTCTGGATACGTATCATCCGCGCCGAATCGCTTATAGTTTAAACCGGGCTTACACAGCCTCAGGTTGTGTTGCCATCCTATCCTAACCAAAGCGAGAAGAGATTTCGATCGAAGTTGCTAAGGCGACGCCTCACAACTTTCCGCCCTTATATAAGAATTTGTAAATTAAAAATGAAATGAATAGAGGTGCTAGGAGTTAAGATGTAATTTCCAGTAAATAGGTTTCCGGAGGCTAAAGAAGCGAGCAGCACTCGACGGAGATTAATTAACATTTGCAAAGGGCCAAAACGCTCCGGTACAATTTCCCGTTTTTAATATTTCCCTTTTTATATTTGGGGAAGTTGGGACGAAGAGAGCTTATTGAAAATATTTAATTAAAAGGTAAGAAAGGCGCCTTGCCCGTGGGCCGCCCAAGCAATAGCCCTCGTCCTTAATTCATTCCCTTATTGGGATCCTTATTGAGCCTCTCCTACATTATAGAGCTCCTTCTTAGGGAGTTACGTCAAGAATATTCCATGCGCAACACACCACAACAGTCTCCACTTAGCTGGAAAATATTATTGGCTTAATCTACAGTGTGGCCAAGGAGTCTAGCACACTTAGTGTTAATAGAGATTAATTTTATAAGTATAAGAAAATAAGTAAATATGTACTATACTAACAAAAACAAGACAAAAACTAAAATAACTTATGTAATAAATATCATAAATGGGATCACTTGTAGCTGGATGGCTAGCATACCCGCTTCCTATGCCAAAGGTCACGGGTTCAAACCCGCAGGTGGTCCTAGGATTTTTTTATAGGAGTAAAAATCCCTAGATATGCCGTCCTAAGGAGGGGACGTTAAAAGGTTGTCCCGAGCCTGTGGGATGTCTGGTACCCGTTAAAGATCCCTATACTAATAAAACCTGGATAAGTAAAATTTAGGACTCCCATTGTAGCATCGTCCGATTAGCCACAGTTGCATAAAGTGATGTTAAATAAAAAAAATAAAATAAACAAACAATATCATAAATAATTTCAAATATTTTCAATATTTTCTATATTTCGAATATTATTATTATTTTTATATAAATATTTTGTAAATAATGATTTGAATGATGATATTTAATTTAATGATCTGCCATTTCATTCGTGACACCCTTCTCCTCCCTTTCATGGACATTCTATTCAGACTTCTGGTCGAGGCAATCACTACAAAGGGTCTAGGTAACTGCACATTTTTAATTTTAATTTCTCATTGTTTCATATTTATCAATTAAAGTTTAATTATTTTAATTGAATTTGTACAATGATGAGCATAGTACATCAACTGAATCCTTTTAAATTTCATTTTTAATTTTAATTTGTCATTGTTTCATATTTATCAATTAAAGTTTAATTATTTTAATTGAATTTGTACAATGATGAGCATAGTACATCAACTGAATCCTTTTAAATTTCATTTCTATAGCTAAATTATTTTCATTGATATTTTTTTCATGTTTTATTTGTAAATGTTTAAGTTGTGTTGATAGATTTTTAGGAATTTAGCGTTAATCTTATAGATTATTAACAATTTTAAATGTTTAATTTTTTTTTGTTTATTTTATTTTTTTGCATTGTTATGTAATTTTAATGATAAAATTGAATGATTGATTATTACTTTCACTTACCTATATATGAAATATATGGTAAGAGAAAGTATTGCGATTCTGAAAATTTTCGAATTCCAGTTTTCAACGGAAATACACGTTTTAGGGTCTCCTGAGTCCAAACGACCAAGTCCCGCAAAAAGGTCTGTGTGTGGTACCTTCCGGGCGAAAAGTCCTATAAAACTGAAATTTCATATTTGAAAGAACTATACGTCCAAGATGTTACAGAATCTTTTTCATCGAAATCAGTTAACCGACTTTATATCATGCATTTAGCACCTTTTTACGATTTTCTCAAAAACGGCTCTAACGATTTTGATTAAACTCGCTATATCGTTGTAAAATTTAATGGGATTTGATATGATGTAGGTTTCATTCTGATTGAAATGGTCTGACAGGTCTTAAATGCCGATATTTTCTTCTTCTAAAGTAACTTAATTTCTGTAGATGCTATAAAAATAACTATAGAAGGTTTTCAGTGTGATTATAGAAAATGATTGATTTATGTTAAGAAGTGTGGTAATAAATTGATTTATGATGAACAATTCTATTATTACTCAACATTACAACAAGTGGCGACGAGTAATAATGGACTTTCAAAATAAACGGTTAAAAAAAATTATAATAAAACTGCTGAGCATATATATCCCGTTGGAGGAGGACTTTTGGCCTCTGATATGAAAGGAAGGCGATGACCGAGCGGGGCACAATGGGACGCGAGCATATCAAATCCTAGGACCGCTAGTCCACAGCTTCTCCGGATCCCAAAGTAGTTTTAGCTGGCTCCCAGTCCAAGCGACACTATGAGGAACCTACGTCATAACTAGCTGTAGTGGGTACGAACGGAAATATAATAATTTTATTAACACTATCTAGGCTTAAACGACAACAGTTAGGCCAATTATACAAACTGTTTAACAGAAAATCTCTTTCTATTGAAAAAACAATTTACAGAACAGTACTGAAACCTGTCTGAACCTACAGGCTTGAAATGAACCGATTTTTTTTCTAACATTTTCCAACACCAAATCCGCGCATCCAATCCTTTCAATTCAAAGTCACCAACCATACCTCACACCACGACCTAAATATTCCATTTATTTTAGACCTCATACAAACAATATTCTCTAAATTACATCAGAACGTTATCCATCACCCTAATCCGCTTCCTCAATCCCTATCCCATACATCCTTACCATACTCCTAGAATGTTAAAACGGCAGTGGCCCCGAGACCTCTTGTAAACATGTAAAATGGAGTTCTAGCACTGGCTTGATTTTCCACTCAATGGGCTGTATATTTGAGGTTTATATGAGTATGAGTATGGGTGACTTCTTCTTCTTCAGTGGCGCGACAGGCCGTGCAGGCCCTGGGCCTAGCGGTGTAATTTCCTGGGAGATTACACTCGCGTTTCTCGATGCAATTTGTAGTGTAGGGTCATCACTCCCTACGCCTAATTTTGTGAGTGCCCACCATTTGGCTGACAAGTCTCACATACCCGGGAGAGCGGCTGTGAGTGAATCCCCATTTAATTGCATCCTTATAAAAGCCCCGCCGGGACTGAGATTCGAACTCACAACTTTAGCATGAGAGACTAGCGCGCTAGCCACTGAGCCACGGGCTCCCCTTATGAGTGACATCTAGGCTTACATTTTATTGATTCTTTATTGTATATTATTTCATAGTTCTGTAAATTTAATGAGTAAGGCCAGTTGACACATGGGATCCGAAACGACTTTTATCATCAAACTGAACCAAAATCGTTATGAAAATAGTTACAGAATACTACGATCATTTATTTATTAGCAATTAGAAGATATAATAGCCGCTACATTGTTAGAGAAGAGATGGATGAAAATTCGTGAGAGGAAGTTCTTGTGAAAGTTCACGAAAGTAGCGGGAGAGGGAAAGACATATATATTTTTTAATTCGTATAATAACATCAAATATTCCTTTTACATATTACATTATTAGCTACTGAAGCCCATTTGGATTTCACAGATATACGGAACTGCCAAAAAAACACACATACGCAAAATTCAAAATTTTCTATCCAAAACTTTCAGAAATATCACAAACTCACCATGGTACGTTAGCAACACTACTTTACATACAGATCTTCACATGCCAACAGTCAACGGACAGATTCGGACCCTCTACAAACGTTTTCACAACTTACACAGACATACAAACAATCTAATACGAAGCATGGCCACTATTACCATGCCAGACAATACTCGCAGAAGACTGAAAAGAAGTTGGATGAGGGACTTTTTAAGCTAAATCCGTAATAGGAAGCACGCCAGGAAGAGGTGCTGCTGGGCATCTTCTCTCTACCGTGCCTACCACGCCAACTATCATCACATTCACTGATTGTCACCATTTATTGATAGGTGTGAATACAAAAATTTTGAAGATAAAAAAAAAAAATATTACATAAAAAAACTAAATGATAAAGTTATATCAAAACAAACAATTGTAATATACACATCATGAAAACATGTTCAAGTAATGTAGACGCTCCTAAACTATCAAATGTTAGTTTCGTACTTCGTACATACAGACCTTTTAGCGGAACTTGGTCATCCGACTCAGGTGACCCTAAAACGTGTTATCTAAAACGGGTGCCCTAAATATTTCATTTATAAGCAAGTGTAAGTAAAACGGCTTTAGAAAAATATTTTTCAAAAATTCGAATATTTTTAAAGAGTAACAAACCCATTTTACATAACCTCTTTGCTCCCACCAGCTGTGTGTTTGGAACCTCACTCCATCACACACATCAAGCCCGCCACAGATAAAAACGATAAGAATTCAATTGTTTATTCCATCAAATTCCTTTCGCATCTAATCCGAAATCCTCCGAAAAATCCTCAATGCTCTTTACTTTGTTACTGATATAATCATCGATAAAAAACCTAAATATCCTATTAGTTGAATACCTAAGTCTATATACATATATTTCTTTTCATTCTAAACTCTCTGCCCACCCAAAAAACCCGCCATATGTATGACCTTTGCTCAACATCTATTCCCGACAATCCACCGAGGCGACTTTAAAGAAGATTGCCAAGACACCTCCTACCATAAATTAGACATTGGAATGCTACCAATGGGTAGTTTCTTCAAAGGACTATCATGTGTTTTAATCATATATTAATCTCATTTACTTTTATTGGATCAATACAGTTAAAAATATCTTTAAATAAATAAAATTGTTTAGCCACACAGCTCAACTCCGTAAGTCTCAGATAGTTTTTTTTAGAGTGGTGTTGTGTAGCCAAGTGAAAGGTTTGAGCGTTCTTTAATAGGATATTCTCACTCACTCAAACTAAAGATAAAATGACAAAAATCTAAGGAATGCCCCGGTGTAAAAAGAAAAAGTTTATTCGTTTTTGAGACCTATTTTTTAATAGCTGTTAACTAAAGTATTTAAAGAGGAATGACTCTGAAAAAATGTTTCTTTGGCCCTGTTTTACGGGCGGGGAAATAGCTGAAGAATGCTCGCCATTCCTCAGAGCAGCTAGAAGAACCTTCAGTAATATTTTACATACTGTTGCTTTTATTTCCCTCTTCTACGATGGCAATCTCAGTATGGTATCGTCTTTTTGCGTTTTGCCGGTTTCAATTTAATTAGGCCCTGAGCCATCTAAGGATTCGTCGAGTCTGCTTCAAATGTCAATAACTTTTATGACGATAAAAAAAAAAAAATATATGATGAAATGAATTCCTTTCGAGAGAACCTGATAGGGCTTCCAGTGAAGGAAATTAATCAGTTCCGAATATCCAGCCACGATAGTGAGAGCGTATACTTTTTTAATTTCAGTGTTGAACGACAGATAGAGATTTTCAACTTATTTTTATTTTTTTAAATATATTTTATTGAAATTTACAAATGTACAAAAAATACATCAAATAAATATGCTGAATTGTTATAACACATGAAATAAACATGAAGAGAAACTGCTCATTGGCAGCACTCTTTGAATAGTGAGTCTAAACAAGAAGGTCTCGAGGCCATCTTATTTTCAGACGCCTAGGAGGATTATCAGGAATTGAAGAGGAAGGAAAGACTGAAATTAATGGTTTAGAGTGGGAGTGGAGTTTTTCATGGAATGAGTGATACCTGTACGGGCCAAATCAGCAACATATGGAACATTAAGGTCATTGTGGATGATTTTATTCGTGACAAAGTAAGGAACGTTAAGGATTTTGCGAAAGATTTTGGATTATAAGGATTACATACGGGAAGAGTTTAATGGTTAAGTAGAGCCCCAAAGCTCAACTCCGTAGGTCCAGATAGGCCTTATGATAGTCATTTAAATGAGCCTTTTGTAGTAAAGTGAAAGGTTAGAGCGTCTGTGTCGTAAGTGTTGAAGTAGCCGAAATCGTCGTGCAGTTCCTTGTCTTTTCAGTCTTGTATGGGGATTCCATGTAAGTCTCTATAAATATAAAATGATGATGAGCTTTTGGTCTCCACGAACCCTTCCTAAACCACAAAACGGATTTTGATACGGTTTTCATTCGCCATCATGAAGGAGATTCCTTCAAAAGGATTATAAGGAAGATACACTGCAATTTAGCTTTTCCTTAAACAGGAAAAATACATTTTCTGTTACCGAGTCATCAAAAACTTATTCCTTAAATATTAGTAGTAATATATACCGTTGAAGCAAGATTTTAGAAAAGTTAATATTCAATAAAATAAATTACAAGAGTTAATATAAAGTTGTTGCAAGCCCATAAACTTAGGAACATATGTTATTGGTAAAGAGGAAGGTCATAGTAGTTAAATGTACAGGATCGTGCAAGTTTTATTCTTCCATTTAGTGCATATGAAATGCCCGTTTTTATAGTTTCTGAAACACATAAAGGATTTTGCAGGTCTCTGTTGTTTTCTTCCGAATGTTTATATATTTAAAGTAAACAGTTACTAATCCTCTACCTTTGTATTATAAACATTACCTTCCCAATCAATTACCCACTTTTTAGTATACCTCCAAATATGAACATGGAAACACGCGATTTTCTAGTAATATTTTTGTACGAGTTTAAACTCGACCATTCGACAGCTGAGGCTGCTAGAAATATTTGCAAAGCATTTGGGGAAGGGAGTGTTGATGAACGGACCATTCGCCGTTGGTTTGCTAAGTTTTCAGCAGGGAATACCGACTTGGAAAACTTGCCCCGAGGAAGACCTCCGTCCGTAATAGACAACGATGTCCTCAAACATACAGTAGAAGGAAACCCCTACCAAACAGTTAAAGGACTCTCAGCACAAATAAATGCAAGTGCATCTACCGTTTCCAGACAATTAAAGTGTATTGGGAAAGTAAAAAAGCTCGATACATGGGTACCTCATGATCTCACTGAGCGGCAGCAAGAACCATGTTTCAAAACATACCGTGCAAAAATTGAAAGAACTGGGCTAAGAAGTTCACCCACCATATGTCTCCAACATATTACCACCTGTTCAGGAATTTAGACAACTTCCTCAAAGAAAAACTTTTTGAAAATGATGATCAAGTGAAAAGTGCGTTTTCAGATTTTGTTTCACTTCAAAGCTCAGAGTTTTCCAGTTTGGGAATAAAAAAAGTTGGTGTCACGTTGGGAAAAATGTGTAGAAAAAGAAGTAAATACTTCGAATAAAATTATCTTGTTTTCATATCGCATTTTTAATAAAAATACTTTTAACACCCCGCCCTTTTTTTCGGCGTTTTTATTTGGACTCAGGGGATCCTAAAACGTGTATTTCTCCGTTGAAAACTCCAATTCGAAAATTTTTACGATCGCAATACATTCTCTTTACTATATATTTCATATATAGATAGTGAAAGTAGAAAATAGTACAATTTTTATAAAGAATCTTTAATATTATTTTGAGATTATAAACCATTGCGTAATTATTTACAGCGTTTTTTTTCAAGTGTACATTTCGCGTAATTCAATTCCCTGATAAATAAAGTTCATTAAAAATTGACTGGTTTTATATTTCATATTTTCCCGTTTCTTCTTCTTTTTTCAGATTAATTTAGTCTATTTTATTATTTTTTAATGATTACGGGATTGTTTTCATCTTCCCTTTTTATTTTATTTTGTATTCATTTAATTTTTTTTTTAACTGATTTATTTTAATTACGTTTATGAAGCTGAGATTTCTTTCATAATTATCTCTAATATCGAAAAATAAAGTAAAACTAAACTAAGGTTCTTGGGATGGCGCTCAGCAGCTAGGTTTTCCTCCTTTTGTTTTCGGGTACCCACTTTAGAGAGGCTGGGTTCTGCCTACCCGGAAGACATTCCTTACCCCAGGATTGACCCAGGTCTGAACTTACAGAATAAATAATAAAAATGCACAACCAAGTTCCAACTAAGGTACGGGTGATCAGTTTTCCAGTGCAACATTTCTACTATTTTTGTACATAATCATACCTACTATTATATTTTTGCTTTCACTTACATATATATGAAATATATTGTAAAGAGCATTTTAATTTTTTATCGGAAATACACGTTTTAGTGTCTCCAGATGCTCAACAGCATGTCAGGGGTGATAAAATAATAATTAATAAAAAAATCTGGTACGGGTAACACACAACTTTCATTTAAGAACTGTTCAATAAAGTTAATTATAGAGGTGAATATATTTGAAAATAATTATGTCCAGTTTCGCAGGAAACATTTTTTTTTTATTAAATAATATGACAATATAAAATTGTTATTTAATACAATCTCAAAAGTTATTATTTATGTCTAACGATTTTGATTAAACTCGCTAAATCAATGTAAAATTTAATAGGCTTTAATATTATTCGTTCTGATTGAAATAGTCTGAGAGGACTTGAATGCCGATATTTTAAATTTTCTCGGATTTATTTTTCACTATTAGTCTGTGATGTTTTTAGGCCAAAGGCTGTTATACCACCATTGTCGATTATACAAGTTATAATGAACACTCAATGTTACGAATTATAAAAAATCCGGTGAGTGCAACACACGACATTCATTTACTTCGGTTGTTACAATAAATTTTAGAACTTTTATATATTAAGTTAGAGGTGAAAAAAGGTTGATGAATTAGATTGAGTTTGAATAGAAAGTGTATTTCACTAAATAACATATAATTATCTACAATATTTGAATTTGCTATGTGTGTCTTTGCAGTCCCGTATATCTGTGAGATCCAAATGGCTTCATTAGGTAATTATGTAATATGTAAAAGGAATATTTGATGTTATGATACGAATAAAAATATATGTTTTTCCTCTCCGCTACTTTCGTGAACTTTCACAGAACTCCCTCTCACTTTAATTTTATCTATTTCATTTTTCTCTATTATTTTTTACAACTTTGTGAATAAGATAATATTTGTTCTGAAACCTTTAGCTTTCTCAAGTTATGTTATACAGTAACATTACTGTTCTTATCTTCAAAAAACAAAATTACATAAAGAAATATTGTTCTTCTTTTCTCCTTTAGTTGGGTTATAAAATTCTTTTAACATGAATATTTAGCCGGTTTTTGTCAATGAAAATAAAATGATATAATTAATATTTTGGAATATACAAAATCAAATGCACTTTAAGCCTTGTCAGACTATTTCAATCAGAATGAAACCAACATGATATTATTAATATAATAATAATAGTCTTTATTTATATGTAAATAACAAACTCAATTTCTCTCCATTATGTATAAAAAATCAAAACAATAAATGAATATTTACATGAGATATATTTATACATAGACCTTCCCAAAGAATGGGAGATTAGAGTATTTGTAGGCGGAGACTAGCCGAACCTAAAACTTGAGTTGCTGGCACTTAGTTTTCCACAACTTCCTGTCATCCATAGAAAACCACCGTTTTTCCTCAATTCGTCGGCCCAGCATTTGCGTTGTCGGCCTCTGGGTATTTTCTTATCTATAGGGATCCATTCGGCAAACATGATATTAAAGCCCATTAAATTATACATCGATATACTGCGTTTAATCAAAATTTTAACAGTCATTTTTAAGAAATTCGTAAAAAGGTGCAAAATGTTTGGTATAAAAGCGCTCTTCTGGTCGCCAATTTTTATCAAAAAGTTGCTGTAACATCTCTGACGTATAGTTGTAATAAATATAAAATTTCAGTGTCGTACGGCTTTACATTTTCGCAATAGACCTACTAAACACACACAACGTTTTTCGAGACTTGGTCATTTGGACTCGATCCGTTTTAGTATTCCCGATGAAAACTGGAATTCGAAATCTTTCAAGATCGCAATACTTTTGCTTGATATAAGTAAGTGATAGTAAAAATGTATTATAAAGAATATTTAATATTATTTTGAAATTCGATCAAGAGTCAACCATTCTTCCATCAACAAAAAACATCGTGCTATACCCGATCTCGAACCCAGACAGTGCTAAATATTAATGTGGCTTATATTAAAAAGAACAATCTAGATTATTAATGGTGGGTTTTAATATTGGTCAAAGACCTAAATCGCTAACTTTAAACAGCTTGAGGTGATCAATCAAAGAATATTAATACCTTGGTCCCAGATTTTTCACTCCCGACTGAAAAATGATTCATGGTTACGGCTCCGAGTCCTCTATATTAAACTGAAACATTTTTCAAAAATCTGGTGCGTGCAACACACGGCCTTCACTTAACTCCTTTACTAAAATAAATGTAAGTACGTCAAAAATACGTCAAATTGTTATCTTAAGATTTTTTAATTTACAACTGTCATGAAGTTGACAATCAGTAAATGGAATAGACAAAGTTAAGAAAGAAAAATGGATTGATTGAAAATTTTATTTTTCATCCAATAATATAAGTTTAATTTTATACTCTTTAATCACTCTCCATTACCTTATACTACTTTATATATTATATTATAATATATAATTTATATAATATATATATATATATATATATATATGTAATACTACTTTCATATGTAAATTAATATAATCATATTATCATTCATGTAGTATACCATTAAGGTATGGAACATGATGTTATAATAAACGGTCCTTATGTGGGGTTACCATGTAAGGAAAAAAGAAAAAAAAAAAATATATATATATACATATAGTTAAAGATCTTCAATGCACACAAGACTTTTTAAAAAGATTTATTATGGATGACAAACATTTACGCGGTAAAATAATACTATGGATCTAAACTAACATAATTACTGGATAACAATGACTGAATGAGTGAGCTCGAGCTGATAGCTCGCTGGGGTTTAAATAGGAGAAGCCATGAGATGATTCCTATAAACATATATATATATATATATATATATATATATATATATATATATATATATATATATATATATATATATATATATATATATATATATATATATATTGTTTGATCAGTTCTCGACTGTTGATAATTTAAGTTTGTGTTGTTCTTAGGTTTCAGTCAATGAATAAACAATTTTATCTATGCGACGTTTCGAGAATTTATTGTTCTCATAATCATGCAATTTTGGACAAAATAATGTCTTAATTAGGCATGTTTAGCCTACAAGCTTTGAAAGAACACTATATATATATATATATATATATATATATATATATATATGTGTATCATATTCTATACGTGCAATTTAAATGTGGTGTAATTCATGTTTAAAAAATCACAGTCTGACTAATTAAACGTTTACCACTCTAGGAGTATGAGCTCATCTTTACGAAAAGTGCACTTAGCTAAGAAAATATTATGCCGAGATTTCTGATCTAACTGAGGAAATATGGAAATATTATCAAATTCAAAATCTCTCTCTCAGTATAAAATGATAACACTGTTCTTCGTTTCTGCGAACTACTTTTAAACCATAGAACTAATTTTGAAACAATTTTCGCATAAATTCGAAAGAATAACGAAATGGGCCTACATCAAAAACAGGGAGACAGCGGTAAAAAAAAAGAAGCAAAAACTACGTTCATACATTCGAAATCAAAACTGAAACAGAAATGGAACACTTACACAGGGTTCGTGCCTACTCAAACCTATTTGGACTCACGCTTCACAGATAAAGGACGCACTTTCGTAAAATTTAAATGTTTCAATCCAATGATTAAGATTTATAACAAATTTTCAACATTAAAGCTTCTTTTTTAACATTCCACATACAGACCTTCATATATCAATAGTCAAGGAACAGATTCGAACCCAAATGCCGTTCTTCAAACGTTCATACGACATTTTACATGGATTTACCAACACAATAATGCAAAACATAGCCGCCACCGACACGCCCCACAACAGCCGTGGAAGACTAAAAAGAAGTTGGATGAGGGAGCTCTTGACATAGCTGCCACAATAAACACCACGCCAGAGTTAATGACACCAGTGCTATAAGTACTGTTACCCTAGCAATCACACTCTACCACTCCACAAGATTAAACCCTTACCTCTTCACATCATCAGATTGTTAACTTCAGGAAAGGTGTGAATAAAAAAAAAAACCTGTACCACTACAACCCATGAAGGGTCTTGGGCTCAGTACATATAGAGATTCGTACTGTTTCTAGGCCAACGGCAGTGCAATGAGGTGATTAGGCCTTAATCACGCTTGGCTGCTAGGTTTTTTCCCCAATTATTTTCGGTACCCACTTTATAGAGGCTGGGTCTGCCCCAGGAGGGTCTCCATACCCTAGGGTCGCCCCCCGACCGAATTAACAGAATAAATAATATTCTGCCACCTCCGAGATTCGAATCCAGGACCCGGAGAACAACAGACTAGTGATGGATCCACTAGGTCAGGCCGCTCTCTGTGAATAAAAAACCATGATGATATAAACATATATATTGGGTTTATCACATGAAATGTCCGTTTTCAAGGTGAAGGATTTTTATTAAAAATACGATATGAAAACAAGATAATTTTATTAAAAGTATTTAGCTTCTTTTTCTACACATTTTTCCCAACGTGACACCAACTTTTTTATCCCCGAACTAAAAAACTCTGAGCTCTGAAGTGAAACAAATTCTGAAAATGCACTTGATCATCATTTTCAAAAACTTTTCCTTTGACGAAGTTGTCTAAATTCCGGAACAGGTGGTAATCTGTTGGAGACAAGTCGGGAGAACATGGTGGGTGCGGAAGAACTTCGTAGCCCAGTTCTTTCAATTTTTGGACGGTATGTTTTGAAACATGGGGTCTAGCGTTGTCATGAGGTACCCATGTATCGAGCTTTTTTACTTTCCCAATACACTATAAATGTCTGGAAACGGTTGATGCACTTGCATTTAGTTGTGCTGAGAGTCCTTTAACTGTTTGGTAGGGGTTTCCTTCTACTGTATGTTTGAGGACATCGTTGTCTATTACGGACGGAGGTCTTCCTCGGGGCAACTTTTCCAAATCGGTATCCCCAGCTGAAACTTAGCAAATTAACGGCGAATGGTCCGTTCATTAACACTCCCTTCCCAAACGCCTTGCAATTATTTCTAGCGGCCTCAGCTGCTGAATGGCCGAGTTTAAACTCGTACAAAAATATTACTCGAAAATCGCGTGTTTCCATGTTCATATTTGGAGGTATACTAAAAAGTGGGTAATTGATTGGAAAGCTAATGTTTATAATACAAAGGTAGAGGGTTAGTAACTGTTTACTTTAAATATGTAAACATTCGGAAGAAAACAACAGAGACCTGCAAAATCCTTTATGTATTTCAGAAACTATAAAAATGGACATTTCATGTGAAACAACCCAATATATATTTAATAATGTTTCCAATACAGTAGGATTTAGAAGAGATTTCCAAAGCAGACAGGTGTCCCTTGATGAAGAAGTTTCTTGGCTTGCACAATCCATCTTACACCACCAAATGTCTAAATAGAAAAGGGGAGAAAGTGGTCTGAGGTAGTCTTTAGTGTCGGCAGTGAGGTGGAGATCCAAGAATGGAGATCTTTCAAGTCTCAATTTCTGGTTCTGAACCGAGCAAACACTTACGGACGGTGCTTACTCCTAAGGCTTCATCGCAATACACAATGCAAATTTTGTTAACCGTCTGTGCAGCGGATTTTCCTTTCCAAAAATAAAAAATCTATTTTTAGCATGAAAAATACCACTGAAAGATAAGGAATCTCGCTTGAAACTGACTCATAAAAGCACCTTAACTAATCCTTTTATTAAAATAAATAACACAAATCTGGTGCGGGCAACACACGACTTTCACTTACCTCGACTGTTAACATCTGTTACATTAAATATACTTCAATTTGAAAAATATTCTAATTTGATTTTAATAAAACGTGTATTCATTCACGTCGGAGACATATGATTGAAATTATATAATATAACTACATTAAATTGTTAATCAGTAATAAGTTTATTCCCTATTCGTCACTTTATATCACCTTTTACAACTTTGGGTATCAGATAATATTTTTTCTAAGATCTTTCTCATTCCAACGGTATATTATACGTCTATATTACTGTTCTTATTATAAAAAACAAACAAAAATTACATGAGAAAATAGTTTTGCACATTTATCCTTTTGTTAGTCATCAAATTCGTTCAACTTGCATATTTAGCCGTCCTTCATCAATGTCATTAAGACTATATGCTTAAAATTTTAGAATGAATAAAATTAAATTTAGTATAGAAGAAAAATAAATTAAAAATCGGCATTTAAGCCCTTTCAGACTATATCAATCAGAATGAAACCTATATGATATTAAAGCCCATTAAACTTTACATCAGTTTATAGAGTTTAATCAAAATCGTTAGAGCCGTTTTTGAGAAACTCATGGTACAACATGGTACGAGTATAAAGTACAATAGATCTTCCGGTCAGACGATTTTGATGAAAACGATTCTGTAACATCTCGGGAGTATGGTTGTCCTTTATATGAAATTTCAGTTTCATTTTTTGCGCTAGACTTATCACACACGCAAACGGACACACAACAGGCTTTTTTTTCGGTAATTTAATTGTTTCACATGAAATGTCCGTTTTTTATAGTTTCTGAAATACATAAAGGATTTTTCAGGTCTCTGTTGTTTTCTTCCGAATGTTTACATATTTAAAGTAAACAGTTACTAATGCTCTACCTTTGTATTATAAACATTAGCTTCTCAATCGATTACCACTTTTTAGTATACCTCCAAATATGAACATGGAAACACGCGATTTTCGAGTAATATTTTTGTACGAGTTTAAACTCGGCCATACGGCAGCTGAGGCCGCTAGAAATATTTGCAAGGCGTTTAGGGAAGGGAGTGTTGATGAACGGACCATACGCCGTTGGTTTGCTGGGTTTTCAGCTGAGAATACCGACTTGGAAAACTTGCCCCGAGGAAGACCTCCGTCCGTAATAGACGACGATGTCCTCAAACATACAGTAGAAGGAAACCCCTACCAAACAGTTAAAGGACTCTCAGCACAACTAAATGCAAGTGCATCTACCGTTTCCAGACATTTATAGTGTATTGGGAAAGTAAAAAAGCTCGATACATGGGTACATCATGATCTCACTGAGCGCAGCAAGACCCCATGTTTCAAAACATACCGTCCAAAAATTGAATGAACTGGGCTACGAAGTTCTTCCGCACCCACCATATTCTCCGACTTGTCTCCAAGATTACCAACTGTTCAGGAATTAGACAACTTCGTCAAAGGAAAACTTTTTGAAAATGGTAAATCAAGTGAAAAGTGCGTTTTCAGATTTAGTTTCACTTCAAAACTCAGATTTTTTCAGTTCGGGGACAAAAAAGTTGGTGTCACGTTGGGAAAAATGTGTAGAAAAAGAAAGTAAATACTTGGAATAAAATTATCTTGTTTTCATATCGTATTTTTAATAAAAATCCTTTACCTTGAAAACGGATATTTCATGTGACACAACCCAATATATATATTTATATATAGGTAAGTGAAAGTAAAAAAGTTTATAGTAAGTATTTTAAAGCTACAATTTTGAATGAAACTCTTTTTTTAGAGTCCCCTGAGAAAAGTGCCAAATGCCCATCTCAAAACCCTTTACGTTGGACGTCGCTGGAACCCATCGAGATCCGAACGTTGACTCCTCCCCCCGCGATACAACCCCAAACCCCCACAGTGTCCTGTTACAGACCTCCCCTGGCTACTCGACTACTTTATCCGATCCCCTTACAAGGGATCGCATTGCACATTGCTCGACAAGTCCTTTCCGCCGATCTCCCTTGACCTTTGGATTAAGGGTACAGGAAATGTAGGAGACTGGGTAGCAGACAATAGCATTGGATAAAGGGACATGAAAATACGGAGCGCCCACGACACCACTTTCACTCACATTAAATATGTTTTATGATGTTGGGGTAATTGGTCGTAGAGAATAAAGTGCGGAATATTGCTAGTCATTTCCACATTTTATGACTGTTATATTATTATTGTACTGTTATCTTATTTTATTATTCCTTTTAATCGATTGTGTCTTTATTTTCTTTATCCCTCATGAAGGCCATCCTCTAAAACAGGTTTTAAGTAGTCAGGTAATTTACTAGATATATTTCTAATACAGTTGTAAATCTCAAAATTACATTTAATTTTTACTTTCACTTACCTATATATGAAATATACAGTAAGTGTAAGATTGGGATCGTGGGCATTTTCGAATTCTAGTTTTCGACGGAAATACACGTTTTAGGTTCTCCTGGATTCCAAATGACCTAGTCCCGAAAAAACGTTTGTATGTGTGTGGTGAGTCTAGCACGAAAACGTAAAGCCGTATAATGCTGAAATGCTGGAAGATCTACTTTATATCATCAATTTGCACCTTTTTACGATTTTCTCAAAAACGCTTCAACGATTTTGATTAAACCCGCTATATCCATGCATCTTGACCAAACCGCTGATTAACCATGCATTTTGAACCTTTTTACGATTTTCTCAAAAACGGCTTCAACGATTTTGATTAAACCCGCTATATCGATGTAAAATTTGATGGGCTTCAATATCATGTAGATTTCATTCTGATTGAAATAGTCCGACAGTGCTTAAATGCCGATATATTAAATTTTCTTCATCTAAACTACCTTTAATTTTATTCATTCCACATGATTAACCATATCATCTTAATGACATTGATAAAGGACGGCTAAATATGTACGTTGAGCGAATTTTATATGCAACTAAAGGAGAAAAGTTATGCATTTTGTGTGTTTTTGAACACAGGAATAGTAATATAGATGTATTGTATAATATACCATTGGATAGCTAAAGATTTAAAAAAAAAATATTATCTGATACACTGAATTGTAAAGGATAATGGAGAGTGATGAAAAGCCGATAAAACTAACTGTTTCAGGTTCCAAAAGGGAAATTCATGTTGACCGTGCTGCCACCTGGTGGCTGGTCAAGAAGCAGAGCACCTCAATTTGGTTTTTTAATATACTTAGAAGAGAACAGTAATATACTTGTGTAATATAACTGTGGTAAGAGGAAGACTTTAGAAAATATATTATGTAATACACAAGCTTGTAAAATTGAATAAAGAGTGAAATAAGCCGATAAAACTAACTGATTATTTTAGATAATAATACAATAGATTTTTTAATAAAACACATGTTTCTATATAAATTCAATTTAATTAATTCCTTTAATGGTTTCACTCGTTTTTATCTCAAACTATAATTGAAAATTCTTCTATCGTTTTTGAACGAGGATTTGAAAACGGAGGTAAGTGAAAGTCGTGTGTTTATCCATGTATTTTGCACCTTTTTACGATTTTCTCAAAAATGGCTCTAACGATTTTGATTAAACTCGATTTATCGATGTAAAATTTAATGGACTTTAATATCATAGAAATCTACATGAAGTGAAAATCGTGTGTTGCCAGACCAGATTAAAAAAAAAAATTATTGAAATTTACTACGCTATATTATAGTACAAGTATATATGCTACATTTATATTTTTTTAAATAAATAAGTAGTCTTGAAAATGGAAAGGTGTGTGCGCACCTGATTTTAGTTTATTTTTTCAATAATGAATCTTTGTAATCAACTAAAAAAAAAAAAAAGTATTACCTCACCTCCCCATTTGAGGGTTTGTGTTTCAAGATACGTAAAACCCGAATAACGAATAAAAAAAAAACAACTACTGGATCCATTTTTTGAGGCTAGCGCATCCAACGGTGATTGATCTAACACCTAGTGGTTGACATCAGCCGATTGGTTTTAAAATGGCGGCCCATTAAATATGATTTAATCCAAAAACTCAGTTTTTTGAAGATAGAGAAATTATTTATTAGAGCTTTTAACCAAGAAACCATAATAATTATAAAAAGTAAAGAAAAATAATTGAAATTTAACCAATAAATACGCCTATAACTCAGTTATTTTTAAGAATTATCTAACCAAGAAAAATAATTATAAAAAAGAAAAAAAATTGAAATTTGGTTGGTTGGTTGTTTTGATTCTCAGGTTAAAAAACTGGGAGTGGTTATTATTGCCCAAAACATCTTTAGAAGACGATTTACTTTACTTACCTAAAATTGAAATTTTACACATAAATAGGAAATTTTTTAAAACCAATCCCTACGAAACAAAAATAATACAATTGAAATTGGTTGAGAACTAACAGAGATATAGTGTTTTGAAATTAGCAGTGGTTATTGACCATTTTCCTTCGAATTATTTATTGCTTTTCATATTACTTAATTGCCTATCCTACAGCCATATAAACAGTTATACCCTAATATTGTCATTTGGAAATAATAAACCATTGTATAATAATTTGTAGAAATAATAAACCATTGTATAATAATTTGTAGCTTTTTTTTCCTATCTATATAATTTTCGAATCTACTAAAAGATACTACTAAAATCAAGAATAGTTTATAGGAGAGATTTGTAGATGTTTGGACCGGAGGCTGGTGCAAGACTCAGGCTATAAAGACGTAAAAATAGCACAAGCTCAACAAATGTCGAGAAAGCTTAAACAGAGCGGAAGGAAATGTGCGGGGGAAAACGTCAGGGTCTCGAGAGCAGCGCTGCCTGCTGGATAGAGGAGGAGTCTACTCAGGGTCGAGGGTTCGAACCCGGCTGAGGCTGGGTCCTGGGAGAGGGAGCCTTGCTCCGGCATGTTCAGCCTCTGAAAATAGGCAGTCGGAAATTTAAGGAAAACTGAAGCAGCGGAATCATCACCTTGGCCGCCCGTTGGCCTCGAAATTGTTCGAATCTCAATATGTTTTGAGTCCAAGACCCTTCACGGGTTGTAGTCAAATAGTGATATCCATATACATTGGTACTTATGATGTACATTGCTGATATAAGCAGGAAGGTTCACAGTCCGCGTCATAGAAAATGCATCACACGATAAAACAAATCAGGTGCGGACAACACACGACTTTCACTCACCTCCGTTGTTAAAATCAATTAAAGAATTTTCAAATACAGTTAGAGATAAAAATTGGTGAAACTATTAAAGAATTAATTAAATTGAATTTCTATAGTCACATGTGTTTCATTAAAAATCTATTATAATATTGTCTAAAATAATCAGTTAGTTATTTCGGCTTTTCATCACTCTCTATTAACTTTTAAAAGCTTGTGAATGAGATAATATTTTTCTCTAAAATCTTTAGCTTTCCAACGGTATATCATACATGTATGTATATTACTGTTCTTATGTTCAAAAACAAAAAAGTGCATTTATCTCCCTTAATTGTGATTCAAATTCGCACAACTTACATATTTATCTGTTATTTATAATTAATTACAAGACAATGTGGTTATTTTTATTGAATCAACAAAATGAAAGGTACTTTAGAGAAAGAAAATTTAAAATATCGGCATTTAAGCCCTTTCAGACCATTTTAATCAGAATGAAACCTACATGATATTAAAGCCCATTAAAGTTTACATCGATTTAGCGAGTTTAAACAAAATCGTAGGAAGCGTTTTTGAGAAAATCGAAAAAAGGTGCAAAATGCATGGTATAAAGTGCCTCTTCTGGTAAGCTCATTTTGGTGAAAAAAGTTTTGTCACGTCTCGGGCGTAAGTTGTCTTAAATATGAAATTTCAGTTTCATAGGACTTACCGTTTCCGCCCGGGAGTTACCACACACACACACACCTTTTTGCGGGACTTGGTTATTTGGACTCAGGGGACCGTAAAACGTGTATTTCCGTTGAAAACTGGAATTTGAAAATTTTCACGATCGCAATACTTTCCCCTCACTGACACATAAGTGTTGAACACACAAAAATATAATATTATATATTAAAACTTAGTGAAAAAAATAGAATGCTCGTAACACACGACTTTCACTTGCCTCCGTTGTTAAAAACAATTTAAGAATTGTTAAATACATTTAAGGATACAAATAAATTGTTAAAGAGTTCACTTTCACCAATTAAGTGTTCATTACTTTAGTATTATGAGTTGGCCGTAACGAAAAGTGCGCTCAGCGAGAAAATATTATGTTTAAGATAATAACGTCTATTTAATTCGTAGGTTTTATCATCGGCAAACATTAGAAACATAAATTGGTCAAAAAACTAAAATTTATTTAGAGTATTTGTTTGTTTATACATATTTATAGTAAACAGTAACTAATCCTCTACCTTTGTATTATAAGCATTAGCTTCCCAATCAATTACCCATTTCTTATTATACCACCAAATATGAACATAGAAACACACGATTTTCGAGTAATATTTTTGTACGAGTTTAAACTCGGCCATTCAGCAGCTGAGGCCGCTAGAAATATTTGCAAGGCGTTTGGGGAAGGGAGTGTTAATGAACGGACCATTCGCCGTTGGTTTGCTAAGTTTTCAGCTGAGGATACCGACTTGGAAAGCTTGCCCCAAGGAAGACCTCCGTCCGTAAGAGACAACGGTGTCCTCAAACATACAGTAGAAGAAAACCCCTGCCAAACAGTTAAAGGACTCTCAGCACAACTAAATGCAAGTGCATCTACCGTTTCCAGGCATTTAAAGTGTATTGTGAAAGTAAAAAAGCTCGATACATGGTTTCAAAACATACCGTGCGAAAATTGAAAGAACTGGGCTAAGAAGTTCTTCCGCAAGCACCATATTCTCCCAACATGTCTCCAACAGATTACCACCTGTTCAGGAATTTAGACAAGTTCGTCAAAGGAAAACTTTTTGAAAATGATGATCGAGTGAATTCGTAGACAAATGAGGTAAATACTTGGAATAAAATTATCTTGTTTTCATATCGTATTTTTAATAAAAATCCTTTACCTTGAAAACGGACATTTCATGTGACACAACCCAATATTAAGCCATAGTGCGAACTATAACGACTTGGAAAACTTGCCCCGAGGAAGACCTCCGTCCGTAACAGACAACGATCTCCTCAAACAAATAGTAGAAGGAAACCTCTACCAAACAGTTAAAGGACTCTCAGCACAACTAAATGCAAGTGCATCTACCGTTTCCAAACATTTAAAGTGTTTTGGGAAAGTAAAAAAGCTCGATACATGGGTACCTCATGGTCTCACTGAGCGGCAGCATGACCCCACCATATTCTCCCGACTTGTCTCCAAAAAATTACCACCTGTTCAGGAATTTAGACAACTTCGTCAAAGGAAGACTTTTTGAAAATGGTGATCAAGTGAAAAGTGCGTTTTCAGATTTTGTTTCACTTCAAAGCTCAGGGTTTTTCGGTTCGGGGATAAAAAAGTTGGTTTCACGTTGGGAAAATGGGTAGAAAAAGAAGGTAAATACTTCGAATAAAATTATTTTATTTCTATATCGTATTCTTAATAGAAATCCTTTACCTTGAAAACGGACATTCCATGTGACACAACACAATACAATTTTAAATTTCATAAGAACTTTTTCTAAAAATGTCCTTTAGTACCTTTCGGAAATCAAAACTTGAATAGCTGAAGGTTAAAACATTTAATGTTGGAATGTGCTGCCTGATCTCCCGCACTATAAAGATAAAGATGAAGAGAAGACTAGATAGAGCGAGAGATCTAGGAGGCAGGTGGGGGAGGGGGGATGTTCCCGCGCAAATAGAACCGGCGGGAATGATAAGGCCCTGACCTTGGGTCAAGGTCACGTCTTATAAGTTTCAAGGTCGCTCCGCCTCCTCTCGCTCTTCTCATTATCCTTTCGCTCTTCGACTATCTCCTTTAATCGCACACATACATACATACATACATACATACATATATATATATATATATATATATATATATATATATATATATATATATATATATATATATATATATATATATATATATATTTATATATATATATATATATATTTATATATATATATATATATATATATATATATATATATATATATATATATATTTATATATAAAACATAACTATTATATAAAATATTTCTGATGATAACAGTAATAGGTGTTAATTATAAAATAATAGTGCGATGGTTTCGAAAGTTTGATATAATAATGTTGAAGTCCCAGGAAGGATGAAGTATATTGAAGAATTAAAACTAAATGTTAAACTAAATGTTAAAACTAAATGTTAAAACTAAATGTTAAAACTAAATGTTAAAACTAAAAGATATAGCTACCAGTCGACCTGTCTCTGCTTCGCACAACTGCAAGTTAAACGAAGTATTAAAACTAAATGTTAAACTATATGTTAAAACTAAAAGATATAGCTACCAGTCGACCTGTCTCTGCTTCGCACAACTGCAAGTTAAACGAAGTATTATTTATGTTTAGAACATCTATTTCTGACCAATTAAAAGTTTACCACTTTAGGAGTATGAGTTCATCTTAACGAAAAGTGGACTTAAAAAAAAAAAAAAAAAAAAAAAAAAACTTGTACCACTACAACACCATGGAGGGTGTTTGGCTAAGAACTTATAGAGATTCGTACTGTTTCAAGGCCAACGGCAGTGCAATGAGGTGATTAGGCCTTAATTTTATAAAGAATATTTAATATTATCTTAAGATTATAAACCATTATGTAATAATTTACAGCGTTTTTGTTTTAAGTGTACATTTCGCGTAGTTCCATTCTCCAATAAATAAAGCTCATTAAACATTGACTGGTTTTATATTTCATATTTTCTAGTTTCTACTTCTTCTTTTTCCCGATTAATTTTTTCTATTTCATTATTTTTTTAATGAGTACAGGATTATTTTCTTCCTTACTTTTTTATTTATTTATTTTTTTAGTGGTTTATTTTAGGTAATTTTATGAAGCTATGATTTCTTTCTTGATTATTTCTGTGATTAAAAAAAAAAGAAAAGAAAATCATTTAGAACTAAACTAAGGGCCTTGCGTTTATTTTATAGGAAATATCTGTGTTGTTTATAGGGCAAAGGATCACGCTCAGCTGGGTTTTTCCACCTTCTATTTTCGGCTACCCACTTTATAGTGGCTGGGTGGGTCGGACTTACCACACAACCACCACACACACACACACAAACCTTTTTTTGGGACTTGGTCGTTTGGACTCAGGGGACCCTAAAACGTGTATTTTTGGTGAGTAAGTTAAATTAAAAATATCTTTGAACACAATTGACTTTAGGGAATTTACACTGGAAATATAAATTTTTTCTAAGATGGTCGAGGAATCCAATTTTTTTTTTTTTTTTTTTTTTTTGAACCACTCGGTATGGAATGACCCAATAATCAAAGCCAGTGAAGGTAGACTTGTCGTGTATCCGACATTCCTAAGCACGTTCCGGTCTAAACTAGCGAATCTCACTCATCATCACTCTACTACATCACCCCCGCCATTACAAACTGCCAACTACAAAGCTCTGAAGAGGACGGACGAACAGAGCTCCATGTTGGATGCCTTGGCGAGATTTCCCAGCTGGTTTCTTTCTTCCCTCCGCTACCACTAGCGGCTAGCGCGACGGCCATTGAATTCCTAAATAGTTGAAGCTTTTTATAACCCGCTCCTCGGGAATCTGGATCCTAGCTCCCACAACCTATCCTAGTCTACAATAGGCAGTCTGTCGCTCTGCTAGTTCCTGGGGCAATATCACGGGCTAGCGTCTAAAACCTGTGAAATATTGTCGCTAATCGGTACTACCTTTTTACGTACCCCCCAAAGGACGGCATAGCTAAGTATTGTTTTATTCTGTAACGGAAGTTTCACGCGTTCTCTCACATACAGCGCTAGCGGTAGCTACTTAGATTACCGGTCGAATATGTGAAGACTTATTATATTGTAAATTGTAACTAATAAATGCCATTGTAAAAATTTTTACCTATGTAAATGATTTATGAGAATAAATAAACCATTTAAGGTAATTTTACATAGGACCAAGACATTAGTCTGGTATAGAAGCTCTCACCATCAATTATTGACATGGTGGGCTAACAACCCCAAGAGTCAGCCTAGCTTTTCAGATCACCAGCCTGCTTCTATTAGGTGGCATCTCTCTGGGGCAGTGTACCTCTGCCTTTGTAATATTTAGTGGTCTATATTTATTAAACTTCCTTCATTCACCTTCTCTCCTTACTCCAACTTATCCGCCTCATATGGCGGGGTGCATGGCTTCTACCAATGTTCACCTATGAAGGCTCCTAACCAACACTACTGTTGTGCTACTACCACACGGGGCACATCCATCCTAGCCAGTCCCCTCTGCTAATTGGTAGCTGCGGGTTCGCTCCCTGCCTGGCAGGGTACCCTCATACCTGATGCTGCAGAACGTGCTTCTACGGCTAGTATAATCCCCATCTTACTCTCTTCCTATCACGAACACGCAATTGTCGAGACCTTCTGAGCCCTTTCTTGTTCATAATAATAACCTCGACAATTCCCATTAAAAAATCCTAGAGCTACGTGCTGGATTTGAACTAATGGCCTTGAGTATAGAAGACTGTCATATTATCTGTACTACACTACAGGTGAACCTAAGTGCATTGTTTTTCCTCCCTTGTTATATCGAGAATTGAACATTTTCTCCCTTTAGACTTTAAATATAGTGTTTGAAAATCAAGTTCTTTTTTTGGAGTTAAAACAGTCTCTAATCACACCGAATATTTCTTACTTTATTGTTCAATTCTTATTATATTAATCTGACCCAAGGAGTTCTTTAAGCTGTGTTTGTCCATGCCTCTTTATCAAGGTCAGGTCTTCATCTTTTATTTAAAACATACAAGTCGTACAAAAATTTACATTTGCATGAAATATATTTTCGTTATCGACGAACACTCAGGGTTTCCTTGATAAAAAGACGAGAAGTAAATAAAATACGACAGGGAGTCCCGTTAGCTTGTGAATTGGGTTCTTAGGAGGTTCCTTTTGCTTTTGTTTTGGCGCGGCGTGCTTCTGGAGGTCAAGGGAGGAGGCCTTGGAGTGTAGGATACGATCTCTTGGGGCCGGAGCTGGTTTCAGGGTCCAGGGTGTGGGGTTTAAGGCAGCAATACACGGTGAGAATTAGGGGATGTGAAAATCGTGATTCGTAGGTGAAAGTGAATATCACATACTTTCAACGTATTATAATAAGTATTCAATTACCGAATTTTAGATATTACTTCATCATTTTTTTTTTTTTTACTTTTTATTATAAATAATGTTTAATTTATTAAAATCGAGTTTTTACATTAAAAACATGTTTTCATGATGTGGATATTACACTTTTTATATTACACTATTTTTAGATATTAAGTAAGCCTTAACTCTCTCCTGCTACTTTCGTGAACACATACAAGACCTGCTTTCACCTCACCTACACAAACTCTATTTCTCACCGTGTAGCACTGCCTTTAGGGAAAATGTGGTGAGGGTAACTGAGAGGATGGTCGCTGCGAGGAAGATCATTGTACAGAATGAAATTTTAAAAAATCTAGCCCCGGCAACACATAACTTTTACTTCTGTGGGTTATTAAAATCAATTAAATAACTTTAAATTCCGAAAGTTAAAGTTATTCAGTTTCGTGGAAAACATGTGATTTAAATAAAACGATATAACATATTCAAGTATTTAGGTTCAATGATAACAAGAAAAAATGAAATCCAGGAAGAAATAAAGGCCCGGTTAAAGGTGGGAAATGCGTGTTATTATTCAGTTGCTAAGTTACTTAGTTCGCGGCTTCTATCTAAAAACTTAAAGGTTAAAATTTATATAACCATTATTCTTCCGACAGTTCTTTATGGATTTGAAACGTGGCCGCTTAATTTGAAGGATGAACACTTTAGGCTTTCGAAAATAAGGTACTGCGTAAAATTTTTGGTCCGAAGAGAGATGAGGCCACTGGGGAGTTTAGAAGGTGGCACAACGCGGAATTGCGGAGCTTGTACCTTGTGAATATAATTGAGTTGATAGTATCGCGGAGACTCAAAACGACGCGTAAAGTTGTTGGGCTTAGTGAGGAACGGATTCCGAGAAAGTTGGTATTCGCTGAACCGACTGGTAGAAGTCCGAAAGGTAGGCCGAAGCGTCGATGGGAGGATTGCGTTAAGGCTGATCTCGGAGGCTTAGGCTTGACCGGCGAAGATTGGACTAGTCTGGGCAGGCGAAGTTTGGTGGTAACGGCATCGAACCTTCGGGTTCGGTAAGGTCTAGTATTATTATTATAATTATTAACATATTAAAATTGGTATGTGTAGTTACTAGTAATGACTTTATGTCCTAATCTTTTAAAGCTTAATATTTTTTCGAAAAGGTTTAGCTTTCCAACGGTATATTAGTGGTACTCACTACGTTTGCTATAGCATGCTATTTGTGTTATTTTGCTAAACCCGTCGAGTTTCTACAGTTATTTCCTGTATAAAATTGATAGGTTTAGCACAAATAGCATGCTATAGCAAACGTAGTGAGTACCCCTGTTATACGTCTATGTTACTATTCAATATGTTCAAAAAAACAAAAATATATTTGGCTATTTTCTTCACTAGTTGCGTATCGAATGCATTCAACTTGACTATTAAAGCACTTTTTATCAATCCTAATTAGATGATATGGTTAATTTTTTAAAAAAATATAACATTAGAGATACTTATTGCTTATTGCGCGCAACACACGACTCTCACTTGCCTCTGTTATTTATATCAATTTAAGAATTTCTAAACAAATTTAAAAACGAAATAAGTTGTTAATGAATTATTGGCATTTGATTTTTATAGAAATATGTGTTTTATTAAATAATATATTATAATATTATCCATGAGATTCAGTAAGTTTTTTTTTCATCACTCAGTGTTAGAACTACTTGGAGCGTCCGGCGATGATAGCGCTATCCAGTGACCAAGCGGTGAAACAATTGCATAACAAAATATTTTTGCAGTTTTCTCCTTTAGTTGTTTAGCAAATTCAGTCAATTTGCATATTTGCTCGTTATTTATCAATGCTAATAAGATGACGTTTCAAACTTTTTAAAAATCTACAAAATTAATGGTGCTTCAGAGCAAGAAAATTTAAAATATCTGCATTTAAGCCCCCTCATACTATTTCAATCAGAATGAAACCTACATGATATTAAAGTCCATTAAATTTTACATCGATATAGCAAGTTTAATCAAAATCGTTAGAGCCGTTTTCGAGAAAATCTTAAAAAGGTGCTAAATGCATGGGATAAAGTAGGGCTTCCGGTCGGCCCATTATAGTGAAAAAGTTGCTGTAACATCTCAGGCATATAGTTGTCTCAAATATGAAATTTCAGTTTTGTACCACTTTAGATTTTCATGCTAGGCTTACCCACAGACACACACAGGCCTTTTTTCTGGACTTTAATTTGGTTATTTGGACTCAGGGGACCCTAAAACGTGTATTTCCGTTGAGATCTGGAATTCGAAAATTTTTACGATCGCAATACTTTCCATTACTATATATTTCATATATAGGTAAGTGAATATATTTCACTACTTTCTGTATATTTAATATATAGGTAAGTGAAGGTAAAAAAGTGATTTTTTTTTCTAAACGGTAGGTCCAAACGGAAGATGTTATACGACAGACAATATTCTGCAGTACACTTCTGGCGAGCTGTCGTCGAAATTCTTATTCATGGAGCACCAACTGAGATAGAGCTTGTCATAAAAGTACTAGCACTAAAAAAAGTGCAGGCAAAAGGTGACCTTTTCATTGGAACCAATATAGCACCTAATCTTTAGGTCCTAATGACAACTTTTATATAACAAATAACATTTTCCGTTAAATTTCCGACTTCACGGAAGAGATTGCATAGAAGGAGATTGACTCATCAGTATAATGTGCGTGCCATCATCCCTAAGGCGTCTTTCAATGGCCTCAAACCTTTTACGAATTGCTATTGTTCGCTTAGGAACTTTTTCCACGATATCTACGAGACAACGTTTCTACTCGGCAAAAACATTTGTGTTTGTTCTGCAAAAGTGGATAAATTTATGGTGTCTCCCAGGATGATCTTAAATTAAACTGTCACGGTATGCACTCACACTAAAACACACAGAACTCGACAGACAGATGAACAACTATTGTGTATGAGGCGATTAAAACCTGTTACTTGGTATAAAACACGTTAAAATTTGTACAGTCAGTCTTATAATGTAGTAAATAAATAATAAATCTTAAACCTTTTATATCTGTTTGATATGTCATTTTGAGATATATGTTTATATGAACTTTTTTGTTTATTTTGTGGTAGCGAATCTATACTTAAAATAGTGCTGAGCAATTACGAAACACCCTGTACACAATATCGTATCCTGTATTCGGTGGCGCGACAGGCCGTGAAGGCCCTTGGCCGCGCTGTGAATTCTGCTGGGAGAACACACACGCGTTAATCGACAAAGTATTTGTAGGATAGCGCCATCACTCCCCATGCCTATTTTCGTAAGTAGCCACCAGCTTGCTGACGGGTCTCACATACTAAGAGAGAGAGGCTGGGAGTGAATCCTCATTTAATTATATGCTTAAAAAAGTTCCTCTGGGACTGGAATTCGGCCCCACAACCTTTGGCGTGGGAGACTAGGGAGCAAAAACAAATCTACTCGGCAACATTGGTCAAATCTTCGATCTCAGCAATAGCAACAGAACTAAAGCGTGTCACATTCTTGAGAGTGAAAAAAATGTACATAATAAAAACTACTGACCTCCTCTCACCAAAAGGCGTCCTTGTCAAGGGGATCTCCTGTAGTATAATAGCCAGCATAACAGCCTCCTATGCCTAAGGTCACAGGTTCAAACCCGCAGGTGGCCCAAGGATTTTTTAATGGTAGTAAAAAATGTGTAGGTGTTCAAAAGGTGGTCTCGAGCCTGGCGCGATGTCAGGTACTCGTTAAAGATCCTAATTAAACCTGGATAGGCAAAATAGGCGACAAGCCACTAAGGAAAACTTTGTTATTAGTTTTAAGAGATAATAATTGAGGAATTATGTTTTGGTAGAATTGATAAGGTAGGATGAAGACGCCTATTTATGCTGGGCCCTGGTGACGTGATATCCTCCCACAGTCAAGGTCTGCTCAGCCAGCAGAGCGCATATTGTTTACATTATGGCTGCGCAATAGTCAACTCTCTTCCACCTAGTGCGTTGTACATTGTACGCCATTCAGAATAACCGTTAATAGTATATCAATATGTCGCCACAGCGAAATCTATGGGTCAATGGATTGGGAAAGTCGAGCAAATCATTACAGTTCGTCGGGTGTCTCGAACAAAATGTCAACAAATAAGAGACGTCATGATCACAATATTGTTATATTTCGTTTCAATTTGGATGCTTATCACGAAAAGAAAAACATGGTACAACAAGTACGAAAAATAGGCTCAATGTCTGCAACATTTTCTTAAAAGATGGTTGATGGATTTAAATGTTTGCAAATAAGTAACATGATTAAATACATGGTTTCTATGGAAAAATTATTGTTAGGAAAAAACAAATGAAGAATTTAGTATGCCATATTATTGGGTTGTGTCACGTGAAATGTCCGTTTTCAAAGTAAAGGAGTTTTATTAAAAATACGATATGAAAACAAGATAATTTTATTCGAAGTATTTACCTTCTTTTTCTAAACATTTTTCCCAACGTGACACCAACTTTTTTATCCCCGAACTGAAAAACTCTGAGCTTAGAAGAGAAACAAAATCTGAAAACGCACTTTTCACTTGATCATCATTTTCAAAAAGTTTTCTTTTGACGAAGTTGTCTAAATTCCTGAACAGGTGGTAATCTGTTGGAGACAAGTCGAAAGAGTATGGTGGTTGCGGAAGAACTTCGTAGCCCAGTTCTTTCAATTTTTGCACGGTATGTTTTGAAACATGGGGTCTTGCTGCCGCTCAGTGAGATCATGAGGTACCCATGTATCGAGATTTTTTACCTTCCCAATACACTTTAAATGTCTGGAAACGGTAGATGCACTTGCATTTAGTTGTGCTGAGAGTCCTTTAACTGTTTGGTAGGGGTTTCCTCCTACTGTATGTTTGAGGACATCGTTGCCTATTACGGACGGAGGTCTTCCTCGGGGCAAGTTTTCCAAGTCGGTATCCCCAGATGAAAACTTAGCAAACGGGTATACTAAAAAGTGGGTAATTGATTGGGAAGCTAATGTTTGTAATACAAAGGTAGAGGATTATTAACTGTTCACTTTATATATGTAAACATTCGGAAGAAAACAATAGAGACCTGCAAAATCCTTTATGTATTTCAGAAACTATAAAAATGGACATTTCATGTGAAACAACCCAATAAAATAACTGGAGTGGTCAGTGATTTTGAGGGCTGTTTTTCTTTGAAAAAGTTTAATAACATTGGATTCATAGACAGAATTGTTGATAGATCCGTGTAATTTTTCAGTATAAAAAGCCAGAATCAAAAGTAGAATAAAAATGACAAAGAATTATGATTTCAACATAAGTGGGACAGACATTCATATTTAGTCATTTATTATAGTTTGTCTGTTCAGATTTGGTTCCTGCTTATTTTTTAAAAGTTCCCAAAACTCCTCTTTCACAATTCCATTCTGAATTAATTAACTATTTTTTGGTCCCACTAAAAAGGAAAATCAGAAAATACGATATTCATAATCAATATAATATTGGTATATTTCGTTTCAATTTTCCTACTTAAAGTACCCTTAGAGGATTACACAGTGAGAGAAGAAGTAGGTGAAAATTCGTGAAAGTGGCGGAAGAGTCAGGCGGCAGAATTTTCAAATACAGTTAGAGATAAAAATACGTGAAATTATTAAGGAATTAATCAAATTGAATTTATATAGAAACATGTTTTATTAAAAAACCTATTATATTATTATCTTAAATAATCAGTTAGTTTTATCTTCTTTTCATCACTCTCCATTAACTTCTAAAAGCTTGTGTATGAGATGATATTTTTTCTAAAATCTTTAGCTTTCCAACGGTATATCATTCATGTATATTACTGCTCTTATGTTCAAAAACGAAAAATTGCATTAAAAAAATATGTTTTCTGTTTTTTCCTTTACTCAGGTATCGAATTTATTCAATTTATATATTTACCTGTTTTTTATCAGCGTTAACAAGATAATATAGTTATTTTTATTGAATCTACAAAATTAAAGGTACTTTAGAGGAAGTAAATTTAAAATATCGGTATTAGAGCCCTGTCAGACTACTTCAATCGGAATAAAATCGTTAGAGCCGTTTTCAAGAAAATTGTAAAAGGTGCAAAATGCATGGTATAAAGTGGCTCTTCTGGTAAGCTTATTTTGATGAAAAAGGTTTTGTAACGTCTCGGGCGTATATTTGTCTTAAATATGAAATTTCAGTTTCATAGGACTTGACGTTTCCGCCCGTGAGTTACCACAGACACACACACACACAGACACACACACACACACACACACACACACACAGACCTTTTTGCGGGACTTGGTTATTTGGACTCAGGGGACCCTAAAATGTGTATTTCCGTTGAAAACTGGAATTCGAAAATTTTCACCAACGCAATACTTCCACTTACTATATATAGTAAGTGAAAGTAAAAAGACAAGAAACTGCCCGAAGTTTTCGACTACTTCTATACTTACTGGACAAACGCTCAAACCTTCCACTTAAGTACAAAAGACTTATCTACATGACTATCATAAGACCAATATGGACTATGTAGTAGAGATTTGGGGCTCTACTAAACCATCAAATTTATCTCGCCTCCAATCCTTACAATCCATTATTTTGTCACAAATAAACTCATCCATATAGACCTTAATATTCCCTTTGTTGCTGACTTGGTCCGAACCAGGTACCACTCCTTTCATGACAAACTCCATTCCCACTCTAACCCACTAGTTTCAATCCTTGCTTCCTCTACAATCCCTGATAATCCTCCGAGACGTCTGAAAAGAAGATGGCCCCGAGACCTTCTTGTTTAACATAGTCTTTGGGGAGCTGCCAATGTGCAGTATCCCTACATATGAATTATGTCAACATATCTTGTATCACATTTACTAAATGTATTTTATTATACAGTTGTAAATACCAATAAATATATTAAAAAAAAAAAAAAAAAATTAACAGTAGAGGTAAGTGGAAGTCATGTGTTGCCGGCACCAGATTTTTTTAAAATGATATTCGTACTTTAAGATTGTTTAATGACAAAAGTGTGAGAAAGATTGCCGAGACACAAAGATTGCTTGAGCAAAGTGGATTGTGGTGGGACCTTGGGGATACAGCACTGCTCAAGTGAACAGGAGTCGTGTTTTGGGAGCTAGTTACATCACCGCGTATCCTTCGTCCGGGCCACCTCAAGGATAGTATTCGGCGGATCGTAGTGGAGTCCTTGCGGAGCGTGCTTAGCGGCCAGCTTGGAGGGTAGCGGGTAGAGGGTAGCGGCGATTGGTAGCATCGCCAACCCTCTCTCGATTAAAACTAAAAAGTGTTTTGACACGGACACGTGGTTAGGCTCTAGGCCGTGAGCTTCGGTTTTATTGTGTTACGTTTTGTTCAGCCTCAGTTTGACAAGCTGAAGCTCCGTTAATGTTGACAGTGGTTGTCCTGTCAAGAATTTGGTGGTTAATGTGTTTTGTTATACCCCAGTTGTCGTTATGGCCTGCAGTTTCAGAGCTATATTGGTTTCAACAAAAAGATCACGTTTATTTCATTGCAGTGTAACTTTTTATCAATGTTAGTTTGGCACGCTCTACCTTTCTAGGAGTTGTTCGAATCAAAATTTGGACGATAGTGTTTGGATCTGAAATTTAGTGGAGAAAATTATTTGTTAAGACATGAAATAACCTGAAATTTGCAAACGATATGGTTTTGATAGTGGATTCGGAGAAAGAGCCAATAACTATGACTACTCCGCTCTAAGAAGTTCGCACCATGACTTAATATTGGGTTGTGTCACATGAAATGTCCGTTTTCAAGGTAAAGGATTTTTATTAAAAATACGATATGAAAACAAGATAATTTTATTCCAAGTATTTACCTTCTTTTTCTACACATTCACTTGATCATCATTTTCAAAAAGTTTTCCTTTGACGAAGTTGTCTAAATTACTGAGCAGGTGGTAATCTGTTGGAGACAAGTCGGGAGAATATTGTGGGTGCGGAAGAACTTCGTAGCCCAGTTCTTTCAATTTTTGCACGGTATGTTTTGAAACCATGTATTGAGCTTTTTTACTTTCCCAATACACTTCAAATGTCTGGAAACGGTAGATGCACTTGCATTTAGTTGTGCTGGGAGCCCTTTAACTGTTTGGTAGGGGTTTCCTTCTACTGTATGTTTGAGGACATCGTTGTCTATTACGGACGGAGGTCTTCCTCGGGGCAAGTTTTCCAAGTCGGTACCTCCAGCTGAAAACTTAGCAAACCAACGGCCAATGGTCCGTTCATTAACACTCCCTTCCCCAAACGCTTTGCAAATATTTCTAGCGGCCACAGCTGCTGAATAGCCGAGTTTAAACTCGTACAAAAATATTACTCGAAAATCGCGTGTTTCCATGTTCATATTTGGAGGTATAATAGAAAGTGGGTAATTGATTGGGAAGCTAAGTTTATAATACAAAGGTAGAGGATTAGTAACTGTTTACTTTAAATATGTAAACATTCGGAAGAAAATAACTGAGACCTGCAAAATCCTCTATGTATTTAAGAAAATATAAAAACGGACATTTCATGTGACACAACCCAAGATTAAATCCACAAAAAACAGTCATCTTAACTAACGAACATTCAGAGACAATTAGACATTTTGTTCCGGACATGAAGATCTCAAACAAAGCCAACTACTTAGGACAGACAATATCCTTCTCAATTAGGGATGCCAAAGTGATCGAAACCATGGAAGAAGTTTTTGTCAAAGCAATCGCCTTCAACAGCTCAGTTATTGCTGTCCTAGCCTGTGGCTGCCAAACATGGCCTTTGAACAAGAATTTCAAAAGAAAGGTACATTTACCCCTCTCCCACTCCTCAAAATTTAAGGGCTTACGTTTTAAGATGCGTAGAAAAAAAAATCCGTTTCTCCTAATTAATAAATAATTAAATACAAAAAAAATCATTGAAATTTGTTAAGAACTAGCAGAGATATATTGTTTTGAAATTAGCAGTGGTGATATGATATTATCCTTTGAATTATTTATTGCTTTTCATATTACTTTATTGCCTATCAACAGCTATACCCTAACATTGTTATTTGGGATTAATACATTTGTAATAATTTGCAGCGTTTTTAACTTTCACTTACTATATATAGTAAGGAAATGTATTGCGATCGTGAAAATTTTCGAATTCCAGTTTTCATCGGAAATACTCGTTTTAGTCCAAATAACCAAGTCCTGCAAAAAAAGTCTGTGTGTGTGGTAATTTTCGGGCGGAAACGGTAAGTCCTATTGAAACTGAAATTTCATATTTAAGACAAATATACGCCCGAGACTTTACAAAACCTTTTTCATCAAAATGAGCTTACCAGAAGAGGCACTTTATACCATGTATTTTGCACCTTTTTTCGATTTTCTCGAAAACGGTTCTGACGATTTTGATTAAACTCGCTGTATCGATGTAAAATTTAATGGGCTTTAATATCATGTAGGTTTCATTTTGATTAAAATGGTCTAAACAGGACTTAAATGCCGACATTTTAAATTTTCTTTCTCTAAAGTACCTTTAATTTTGTCGATTCTATAAAAATAACTATATTATCTTGTTACCACAGATGAAAACCAGGTAAATACGTAAGTTGTGCGAATTTAAAAAAAACAACTAAAGGATAAAACAGAAAAAAAAAATTGTTTTTGAACATAAGAGCAGTAATATACATGTATGATATACCGTTGGAAAGCTAAAGATTTTAGAACAAATATTATCTCATACACAAGCTTTTAGAAATCAATAGAGAGTGATGAGAAGAAGATAAAACTAACTGATTATTTTAGATAATAATATAATAGATTTTTTTTATGCGTAGGTTTTTTGTATAATTTTTCCTACAATCGTAATGTAACCTCAATTTTTCACCATATGTTTGCCATTTAGGCTAATGTACTATAATCACAAAAAAACAAAAATACTTTCTGACTGTAAGGATGACTCATCCAAAATCATTGTTAACATTTTGTCAAAATGTAAATATGTGAATAAAGTTTATTTTTATTTTATTATATAATATATTCTTTAACAAAACACATGTTACTATAGAAATTCAATTTAATTTATTACTTTCACTTACTATATATATTTTACTATATATATTACTTACTATATATATTCACTTACTATACATATAAGTAGTATTGCGATCGTGAAAATTTTCGAATTCCAGTTTTCAACGGAAATGCACGTTTTAGGGTCCCCTGAGTCCAAATAACCAAGTCCCGCAAAAAGGTCTGTGTGTGTGGTGACTCCCGGGCGGAAACGGTAAGTCCTATGAAACTCAAATTTCGTATTTAAGACAACTATACGCCCGAGACGTGACAGAACTTTTTTCATCAAAATGAGGTTACCAGAACAGGCACTTTATACAATGCATTTTGCACCTTTTTTCGATTTTCTCGAAAACGGTTCCGACGATTTTGATTAGACTCGCTATGTCGATGTAAACTTTAATGGGCTTTAATATCATGTAGGTTTCATTCTGGTTAAAATGGTCTAAACAGGGCTTAAATACCGATATTTTAAATTTTCTTTCTCTAAAGTACTTTTAGTTTTGTCGATTCTATAAAAATAACTATATTATCTTGTTACCACAGAAGAAAACCAGATAAATATGTAAGTTGTGCGAATTTAAAAAACAACTAAAGGAGAAAACTGAAAAAAAAAAATTTTTGTTATTGAGCATAAGAGCAGTAATATATATATCTATATAAATATATATATATATACCGTTGGAAAGCTAAAGATTTTAGAACAAATATTATCTCATACACAAGCTTTTAAAAGTTAATAGAGAGTGATGTAAAGAAGATAAAACTAACTGATTATTTTAGATAATAATATAATAGATTTTTTTTTTAAAACACATGTTACTATATAAATTCAATTTAATTAATAATAGTTTCACGTATTTTTATCTCTTAACTGTATTTGAAAATACTTTCATTGATTTTAGAAATGGAGGTAAGTGAAAGTCGTGTGTTGCCCGCACCAGATTTTTACATACGAGTATAGTACATGTAGTATTTGATATTAATACACATTGAAATTTTAAGAAAAATAAATAATTTTTTGATTGATATTATTTCCTAGCGTGGGAGAAATACTTGAGACAGATTTTTTTTTTTTAGTTCAAGATTTTAATCGATATTCTTTTCACAATCGATTATAAATGTTCGTTATTGAAAATAATTAAATAAAGGCATTTAAATTTATTGCTAATAATGTCTTACCCGTCAAGGAAAAAGTGACGGGCAAGCGAATTGATCTAGCATGGAAGCGACAAATGTTATTTAACAAAAAATATTTTCCAGTAAATTTTTCATATAGGAACTTCCGTTAGATTTGTTGGAATTTTTTATCAGAACTACAAAAACAGAACTAGAGGGTGTCACTTGTGTTAAATTTTTTTGAGCGAAAAAAGGATAAAAAAAAAAAAACTATAAAAAGCCAGCTAAAATACATATCAATCTAAAAATCTCTGCCTCTCAACGCCATGAATAAGCCGGGATTCAGTGTGTGAAGGAATCCCCATTGTTCTAGGCCAACAGCCGTGCAAGTTGGTGAAAACACAAAGCTATTTTTTAACTCTTTCCCTTATTAATTTAAAACTAGTAGTAATGTTATTTTAAAAATAAATATAGTTAGTGGTACGAATTAAAAATTCACTGGTTGTGGACTGTATGATGAAAATAATAATAAAAACTTTAAATTTAGATTCTGCCCAGAATAAGGGATCTCCAAATCGTTTTACAAGTAAATTTAAGATAGACAGCAGCTTACCTAATCGCCTTCTTGTGTCTTCTCGAACGGGCCCGCTCAGGCTCGGCAGTCTCCTCCAGCTGCTCCTAGATTTTATCTTGTAAAACTTAGGAGAACCTAAATTCTTAAAATCGAGTCCCTCTATCGTGACCGGGAACCGAATATCACCACAAATATCGTCACGGACTACAAAAACATACAATCGGGGCGAAATCTCAATTCACACTGACGCTATAGCAAAAAACAAAAGACTGTCGAATTAATCATCTGCGCCGTATGCAAGGCACAATCTAATTAAATTTAAATCAAAATAAATATCATTATTATTAATTCGCGTAATCGCGAACAGTTAGAGTTAATAAGTTGAAAATGCTGAAGAGACAATTCTCTCGACGAAACTGCCTCCTTCGCGAAATCGCTCTCAATTCCTAATTGTCATCAATTCAATATAGAATTCAACCTTCAGTCTTTGCAATCTTGAAAAAGATGAAAAAAGAACTGAAAATATTCACATTTATTAACGTGTAAATATATATACATTTGTTCCTGTCTACTTATTTATATGCTTAATGAAATAAAGACATTTAAACAAACAAAACGAAAAACGTTTCTTAGTTCTTGGTTAGTTTTTTTAACGGAAATACAAATTTTAAATATGTAGAATTTTTAGCATTTTGCTAGCAGAAACGATACTTCATAGAAACTTTATTTATTTACATAATATTTACAATGTGCACTCAATACAAATATCTTTGGTTTCAAAGCAGAAACGATTAATAACCTGAGATTAGATGAATTGGTACAATTTTCACGAAAACCAGCGGTAACACAAATTAACCGTGGTCATAGTTTTGAAAATTAATATTATAATTTATTTTACGAGAGAACTTAAACTTATATATTTTTTTCATCGATTATTAATGTACTTTTCTTTAATTTTCAATATATAATATATTTTTTTGTTAATTTTAGAAAACATTTTGTTTATTGGGTGATTCAATTTATATGTATGTATGTTTATAAAATCTTTAGAAGAAGAATTTAAACTAATTGTACCAATGGAAGTTTATACTTTTCATAATTTTTAATCTTTATCTTAGTAAGGAAAAATCTGGTGAGAGCAACACACTTAGCCCCACGTCTTCATATCAAGTTATATTCAGTTTTGTTGAAAACATATGTTTTAAATTAAATAATTTAAAAATATAAAATTGTTACCTAAAATAATGACTAATGTTTATTATTATCTTTTCATTTAAGATAACATTATTTCTAAAATTACTTTTCCAGCGGTATATTAAACAAATTTCTATATTACTGTTCTTACTATCAAAAATAACATTAAAAAATATTTGTGGTTGTTAAACACACTCAATTGGTATATTTACTCGTTTTTTTTATCAAATCTAATAAATAATAAAATGACACGGTTAATTTTTTTTGAATCTACAAAATTAAAGGTACTTTAGGGGAAGAAAACAAATGAAAAAAATCGGCATTTAAATCCTGTAAGACTATTTCAATCAGAATAAATAATTTTACATCGAAATACAGAGTTTAATCAAAATCGTTAGAGCAGTTAAAAAAAAAAACATGTAGAAAAGTACTAATACATGATTTAACTAACTCTTCTGGTTCAACGAATTTTATTTCGAAAATCTTCCCGATCGCAATACTTTTCTTTGCTAAATATTCCATAATACGAAAGTGGAAATAAAAATATTTAGTTTTTCCATGGGATTTTATAGACCTTTATCACTTTTACACGTATTTCCTCTGAAAACTGGAATTGGAAAATTTTCAGTATGCAATACTTTCCCTTACTGTACATCAGATAAAAAATAGGTAGGTGAAAGTAAAAAAATATTCTACAGACGAATAGCTGTAAAGCCAAGCTAAAGTTCAATGCCGAATGCTTTCTATGAGCCAGGATAAAGGTGTGCAAACTTTACTTCAAATTCTTCCGATAGTAAATTAAATTATCCTTATTGAATATTAGGCGAGTCTTTCAAAAATCCTAAATCGAAATCACCTGAGCCGTAAATCATAAAAAGGTGCAAAAGGCTTGGTTTTGAATGACAATCTAGGTTGGTGATTTTGATGAAGATGTTGCTGTAACATCTCAGGCATCTAGGCTCCCAAAACTATGAAATTTCAGTTCTGCACAGCTTGACTTTTTTTAGCTCGACTGACCACACACAGACACATACATACACACACACACCATTTTGCGAAACTTGATTATTTGGACTCGGGAGCCCTAAAACGTGTATTTCCGGTAAAAACTTAAATTCGAAAATTTTCAGGATCGCAATACCTTAACTCACTATATATTTCGTACATAGGTAAGCCAAAGTAACAATAGTAATCATTAATAGAATAAGTCGTTAATGACAAGTAATATAGTGAAAAATTGATATAGAGTTCAAAACATTTTATTTAACTTTTTTGGCAGGATTAATTAATTATTTTCTCAATGACGGAATAGTCAGTTGATAATAGATTTGATTATCGGGTGAGAACCTTGATATTAAGGAATTATTCAGCAAGATTCTGACAATGTTTTCAAACTATTTAATTCCAAATACTGACAAAATATTATTTTCTTTAGTTCAAAATAAACTTAAATGTTATTGGATTATTTATCTTAATCTGCTCATTCAAGGGAACGATTTATGAATGGAGACTTATATTTCCGAAATATATATTTCTATTATTAGGTTCCTTTAATTAAAATGATCCTTTTCATTCAACTTATTTTATTTTCTTATTTTTTGTCCCTACGTTTCGGCTCTTTGCCATTCTCAAGGGATCTCTTTATACTCCTTTATACACTCTATACAATATATAGATATATATTTTGTCATAATTCAGTAAAATAAAAATTGAAACTATTACAGGCTGACCAGCCCTGTCCTGGTTGTTATCATCTACTTAGATGGTAGATGATAACAACCAGGACAGGGCTGGTCAGCCTGTAATAGTTTCAATTTTTATTTTACTGAATTATGACAAAATATATATCTATATATTGTATAGAGTGTATAAAGGAGTATAAAGAGATCCCTTGAGAATGGCAAAGAGCCGAAACGTAGGGACAAAAAATAAGAAAATAAAATAAGTTGAATGAAAAGGATCATTTTAATTAAAGGAACCTAATAATACAATTATTCATTCAAACTATTCTTAATTGTAATAAAAATTATATATTTCTATTTTAAGAAGTTTTACAGGAAACGCTAATAGCTCTCATTAATTTATTATTGAAACAATATAATAATAATAACAGGCCTACCTAACCCGAAGGTTCGATGCCGATACCACCGAATACTGTCTACACATACTCATCCAGTGATCACCGTTCGAGCCCAAGCCTCCGAGATCAGCTTTAATGCAATCCTCCTATCGACTCTTCGGCCTACCATTCAGATCACCGAATAAAAAACTTTCTCGGAATCCGCTCCTCACCGAGCCCAACAACTTTACTCGCCCATTTGAGCCTTCGCAATTCCGCGTTGTGCAACCTTCTAAACTCCCCAGTGGTCTCATCTCTCTTCGGACCACGTTTTACATCCGTAAAGGACCGTCGGAAGAATAATAGTTTTATAAATTCTAACCTTTAAGTTTTTTAACAGAAGCCGCGAGCTAAGTAATTTAGCAACTGAATAATAAAACGCATTTCTTCCTGGATTTCATTTTTTCTTGTTATCATTGAACCTAAATACTTAAATTTCTCTACGTGTTCAAAAGTATGCCCTGATACATCGATATCCCCAAGATCGCAACCGTTTCTGCTACTAATCATATATTTCGTCTTATCGTTATTTAAAGCAATATATATTTTGAAAAAATATACATTTTTTTTTTTTTTTTTTTTTTTTTTTTTTTTTTTTTTTTTTTTTGGCATTAAAATGAAGAGTTGTTTTTTAAGCATATTAATGACATTTTTAGGATATGTATGGAAATGTTTTAGAATAATTTGGAACGAAATAAAACTTGTAATTAATGTCTTTTAGAAAGAACTTTATATATTCAAGCTCATTTCTAAAGGACTTAAATGTTCTTCAGATGAAACCGATATCAGAATAGAAATAAATTAAAATATCAATTCCAAATAATTTCCTCCAGTACCATTGAAGTGTTCCGGACGAAACTTTTTTTTTCTATTCTTTACTTGGATTCTTTGTATTTTGGAAGATAAAACCTAAATTTTGAAGATTTAAATGGTTCATTATTGAAAATACAACTACAAAAGTATTCAGATAATTTTATAACTTTCACTTACCAATATATTCGTATATAGTAAGGGAAATTATTGCGATCGTGAAACTTTTACGATTCCAGTTTTCGCTTAAAATACACGTTTCCACACACTCCTGAGTATCATATATACAAGTCCTAAACAAAAATTTCATATTTAAGACAACTATAAGCCCGAGACGTTAGAGCAATTTTTGATAAAAATCGGCGAACCAGAAGAGCGACTTGATTTACAACATGCATTTCCCATCTTTTTACAATTTTCTCAAAATCGGCGATTTTGATTAAACACGCTATATCGATGTACAATTTAATCGGCTTTAATATACAGTAGGTTTCATTCTGATTGAAATACTCAGGGCTTGAATGCCGATTTGTTTATTTATTTTTTTCCTCTGTACCTTTAATTTTGAATTTTGTAGATTAAAAAAAAAATCGCCCATATCATCTAATTGGCAATGATAAAAACGAGTAAATATGTAAGAGTTATCCGTTTAACTAGAGGAAAAAACAGCAAAAATATTTTAATGCCATTTTTCTGTTTTGAAAATTAGAACAGTAATGTATATGTATAATATACCATTAGAAAGCTAAAGGTTTTAGAAAAAATATTATCTTATACAAAAACTTGTACAAGTTAACGTAGAGTGGTGAAGGGCCTACAAAACTAACTGATTGTTTTAGATAATAATATAATAGATAGATAAACCACACTTATCTATCGAAAATCAATTTAATTAATGCTTTAAACTTTTTTAATCGTTAACTGTATTTGAAAATTCTTAAATTGATTTTAACAGCGGAGGTGATTGAAAGTCGTGTCTTGCGCGCACCAGATTTTTTTAAAATATAGGAAAACTTAATTTTCTCAGTCGATAACAAGAGTTATTTATTAAAAATACTATAAAGTATTCATATATTTTTTATTTCTCTTAATTATCTGTGTCCAATTATACTTTGCTATATCCTGTGTATATCTTAGTCAACAAATGAGTTATGGTCGTATTGTCATCCACTATATATAGATATAGATATATCTTTCTATTGGATGTTTGTTTTTAATGATAGAGCGGTTACTTGAGATGCAATCAATAAATATATTACATATTTGGCAGAAATTACGAGAATTTATTGTCATATTCAGAGCCTAAGAGTTAAGATATTAGAAAATTCATACAATAATTATCATTGGACATTAATAATCACGAAAAACTACACACACACAATTCTTCTTTTGTTGTGTTTTTTATAGTCACGAGATAGTTGCTATGAAAGAAAAAAAAAAGAAAGAAAAGTTAATATAGTAGGTCAGGTTTTCATTAATTATTGAGTTAATTATAATCTACATATTTATCTACACACACACACACACACACACACATATAATATATATATATATATATATATATATATATATATATATATATATATATATATATATATATACACACATATATATTAAGAATCCCTCTTTAACTTGGTCACGGAATCACGCATGAACGCTCAGACTTATTTCGCGAATTCTTTTTTTGTTGTGTTTGTTATTGTCAGGGGAAGGTTCTCATGGATGAAAAAAAAAAGAGAAAAGTTAATATGGTCGTTAGGTATTCTTTAATTTTCTAAGGAGATTATAATCTACGAATCTAAATATAAATTAATGAATCCCTATTTCCCTTGACGGCGCCATCACGCGTATACAGCTGTACTTATTTCGCTAATTATTACTTTCACTTACCAATATATGAAATATATAGTAAGGGAAAGTATTGCGCAGTTTTCAACGGAAATACACGTTTTAGGGTCCCCTGAATCCAAATGACCAAGTCCCGCAAAAAGGTCTGTGTGTGTGTGTGTTTGTGTGGTAATTCTCGCGCGTTAACGAAAAGTCCTATAAAACTGAAATTTCATATTTAAGGCAACTATTCGCCCGAGATGTTACAAAAACTTTTTTATCAAAAATCACCTGACCAGAAGAGCCACTTTATGCCATCCATTTTGCACCTTTTTACGATGTTCTCAAAAACGGCTCTAACGATTTTGATTTTACTCAATTAGCAAATAAGCATAGAGTATCGATGGAAAATTTTATAGGCTTTAATATCATATAAGTTTCATTATGATTAAATTAGTCAGACAGGACCTAAATGCCTATATTTAAAATTTTCTTTCTCTAAAGTACGTGTACCTTTAATTTTGTTGATACTAAAAAAATATCAATATAATCCTGTTATCAACGATGAAAAATAGGTAAATATAGAATTTGAATGAAATCGATATCTAACGTATAAAAGTGCAAAAAAAAATGTTTAATACAATTTTTCGTTTTTAAACATAAGAGCAGTAATATACATGTATGATATACCGTTGGAAAGCTAAAGATTTTAGAAAAAAATATTATCTTATACACAAGCTTGTAAAAGTTAATAAAAAGTGATATAAATCCGATTAAACTAACTGATTATTTTGGATAATAATATAATAGAATATTTAATAAAACACATGTTTCTATAGAAATCAAGGTAATTAATTCTTTATTAGTTTTACTCATTTTTATCTCTAACTGAATTTGAAAATTCTTTAATCAATTTTAACAACGGCGGAAAATGAATGTCGTGTGTTGACCGCACCAGATTTTTTTGTTGTGTTTTGTAACATTAAGATTCTTACAAAAGAAAAAAAAATACAAGTTTATATGGTAGTTAAGTATTCCTTAATGCTCTAAGATTATTATCTTTAGATACTACGATTATGATTGAAATGGATTGAACTAGCTTTTTAGTAAAGTGAATTACCAAAAGCTAGTAGTGAGAAAGGGGAAAAAAAAAGTGAGTGCATTGAATAAGTTCATGGGGGCAATAATGCTGTCAAAGTATTTGGAGAGTAACATCATGTTGCAAATACTTGGCTTTACAATATCCTGTATCATATCTCTTTATCTTTGTTGATCCAGGCTCAAATATATCATCTCACAGGTTCCTTAGAGCGAACGCCGGGTTGTGATGTTCATAATTAAGACAAGGCATTGTCTGTCGGGCCAGCTAGTAACAAATAATTTTCTTTGATAAGAAATCAATGAGAGGTTTTCGCGTTTCCTGTCAAATTTCCTAAAATGAATACATATTATACGTATAACATTTGAAAATCAACGTCTCAATTAGTTATGCATAGATTTGATGTTAGAGTTGTATAATTATTTTCCACTGATTCTTGAATGTTTACATTTTTTTTCTGATAAGATTAGTTGAGACTAGTGATAATACCAAAGGCTAAGAATGGTGTATATATTTGATGTATATACCTTCTGCGGGGCAGACGTTCCCCCTCCGTACACAGCGATACACAAATACACAGAAGCACACCCGCGCACTCCGATGTGCAAATACACACACACACACTCACACACGCGATACACACTAACACAGAGGCGAAGCGGGACTGGCTGCCTCAGGTCCCCACTCTCTCTTCCTCTCACCTCTCCCTACTCTTGGCCTGCTCGAGAGGATACACCGTGATAGTGGTCGTAGCGGTCTAGGAGGGTAGCGGCAACTTACAAGTCAGAAGACGCAGTAAACATCAGTGAGGATACGAACATTTATGAAGAAAACACCAAAGACATTTGTCAATCAAATGCAAAGTATTTTCAATCAATTTTATAATTTCTTGAACTCATTTTCTACAGTTAATTTAATTCACTTTTCCTATCAAGATCTAAATCACTTCATGAAATCATGTTGTTGTTTATTCATTTAACGTCACTTTCTGTTACTCTGGCTAATCCGACATCCGTCACCGCGAGTTCTAGATGTTGCCTATCCAGGTTTAATTCAGGATAAGGATCTTTAACGATTTCTTTTACATTGCACAAGTTCTGGGCCAATTTTTCGTCCCCTCTGAAGGAAGGTATAGCCAGAGGTTTTTTACTCCAAAAAAACCTAAACCCCTGTGCCTGGTTTCTCCTGTAGCATATGAAATTCTTTACCTCTTATTATATAAATCTATCAAGGGTCACCTGTGGTGCAGTGGCTGTCATAACAGCCTTGTAGAAAGTCGTGGGTTCGAAACGTTTTGGACCCTTAGATATTTCTTTTATGATTTCAACTAAATTCATAATTTCTTAGAGCCATCCGCCGGATTCGAAAACATGTTACGTCCTTAATCCCTTATTTAATCTATCACGGGTCATTTGTGGCACAGTAGCTAGCATAACAGCCTTCTACGCTGATAGTTGAGGGTTCAACCCGGCAGATATTTTTTAACCAAATTCATAATTTTTTATCTCTCTTTCGAAATGCGAAACAATCAAGGATTTTTTACTCCCTTAACTTAGCGTCATCTTCTAGTTCGAAGCCACGGCCATTGGCATAGAAGGCTGTTATGATAGCCATTACACCACAGGTGACCCTTGAAAAAAGGTTTAAAGATGTAACATCCCCGTGGCCAGCATAAATAGCCTTCTACGCCAAAGTTCGCGCGTCCAAGCCGAAGAGAGGGTGCTAATTCTTTTTTTTTTTTTGTAAGAAGTGTAAAAAAATCTTCAATTGTTTCGCATTTCGAAAGAAGTGTGAAAAATTAGAAATTTAGTTAAAAATATCTAAGGCCCATCTGACGGTTTTGAACCCACGACCTTTAGTATTTCTTATTTCTTCCATCGGAAGGGATCTGACCAATTATGAATGGGGTGGGAAAAAATTATAAATTTGGTTTAAAACGTAAACATCGGCCATCTACCGGATTAGAACCCATTACCCATTGCAATGTCAAGAAAAAGTAACAAATTCCTATTATAATTAAACCTGTATGAGCAAAATTAAGCACTCCCGGTGTCGGATGTCGGATTAGCCAGAGTAACGGAAAGTGACGTTAACTGAATAAACAACAACATGATTAAATAAAGTGATTTATCTCTTGATAGGAACAAGGAATTAAATCGGTTCAGGAAATTATGAATTTGATTGAAAAAATTATGAAGTTGACTGAAATAGGGATCATTAACGAGTACTTCAGATCCCAGAGGCCATGATACTGTAATAGTCGTAGGTTGCCTGAGGACATGTTGATAGAGGGAGCGATGAGCTAGGAGGGTAGAGGCTAGCGGGCTTCTTGGAGGCTACACCTTAGATTTAGACGACCAGCTAGACCAGTTCTTGAAGAGGTCTCTTACTCAATTTAATTTATAATTTTTACCTACCTATATACAGTAAGGGGGAAGGTTAGTTTTCATCAGAAATACACGTTTTAGGGTCCCCTGAGTCCAAATGACCAAGTCCCGCAAAAAGCTGTGTGGTGAGCCTAGCGCTAAAACTAAAAGCCCTAGAAACTAAAATTTCATATTTAAAACAACTATACGCCCGAGATGTTACTGCATTTTTTTCTATTAAAATCAACTAACTAGAAGAGCCACTTTATATGATGCATTTTGCACTGTTTTATGATTTTCTAAAAAAAGGCTCTAACGATATTCATAACTCGCTATATCGATGTAAAGTTCAATAGGCATTAATATCATGTAGGTTTCATTCTGATTCAAATAGTCTGAATGTGCTTAAATGCAGATATTTTAAATTTCCTTCCGCTAAAATACCTTTAATTTTGTAGTTTTCAAAAACTTAGGCATATCATCTTATCATGGTCATATCACTCGTATCGTTGATAAATAAACAGGTTGTGCGAATTTGATAAACTAAAGGAGAAAAGTGCAATTTATGTTTTTTGAAAACAAGAATAGTAATATAGACGTATAATATATCCTTGGTTAGCTAATGATTTAAGAAATTGTTGTTTGTAAGAAAAACACGGAATTGTAAAGGTTAATGGAGAGTGATAAAAAGCCGATAACACCATCTGATTTTTGCAGATTAAAATATAATAGATTATTTAATAAAATACATGATTTTTGTTGAAATTCACTTTAATTAATTCGTCAACAATTTATTTTTATCTCTAAATATATATTTAAAAACTATTAAATTGATTTTAACAACGGAGGTAACTGAGAGTCGTGCGTTGCGCGTACCAGATTTTTTTTTCATTCGTTATTTGTTTGTTAATCCTCATGAGTCTAAAAAATATTCAACAGAAATAATACAAAAATTATTACTTCTTTTAGATGATAACCAAATTGAAATAATTACCGACGTTGCTAAACACATGAATTGGATATGATGTACAGCATCAGCGAGAATACGAAAATATAAATAAATGAGCTCAATATCTTGAAAAAGTCTTCGAAGAACATGCCTTTGAGTATAGTTTCCTTTTTAAACAACAACTAGAGGTCACCTGTGGTGTAGTGGCTAGCATAACAACCTTCATTTTTCATCATTTCATTTCAACAGGTTCCATTACCTCAGAGAAACAGCCTGATAATGCTTGCATGCCTTACCCTCTCTCCCTTTGATGGACCCAAACTCAAGAGGAGAAGGTGCCAAAATACGAAGGTGTAAAGGACGGACCCACTTCCCGGCTGACCTCAATCTTCAAGGACCCTCCTGCGTCCAAAAACTGGTCTCGGCTCTCGATATTTCGTACCTTTTATATATTTATCTTTTTAAAAAAACAGTATTTCGTTTCTCCTCATTTAAATAACACCTTAAATAGGTTATCGAGCGGCTAAAGCTAATCCACTACGGAGAAAGATCTCGTTTCGGCAAAAAACCAAAACTTTAAAAAGGTCAAATCAAATACACTCTGATACAATATATATATTGGATAGCAAATATTATATGAGCATATTACAATCTTCAAAAGAGCAATGTGTTTTAGAATTTATATTTTTGATTTATTATTTTCAATAATAAATCTTTGTAATTGACAAAAAATTATTAAGTAATATTGCTTTATTGATAAGTAATACAATCCGCCACTATCTCGGGCAATAAGTATTAGAGATAAAAGAAGTCATTCATTCCATATGTACAAAGTGAAACAAACAAAAAGTAAAATGCCTCAATAACAAATGCAAAAATAAAAAATAAAAGAAAATAATTATAATCTTGGCCACATTTATACCTATATACAATATTTACATACTGCCCCTGGGAACTCCGAATCGAACCTCTGCATCCATTTCTCGAGGCACAATATCAGGAGATCCCAGCGCCCCTCAATCAGCCGCGTCACCAATCTAGTCAGTGGAGACTGAGTGAGGGCGCTAGAGCCACACACTCTCAGGCATGAGTGGAGAAGTTGGCCATTGCCAGCACTCCAGTTGCGTATCTATAAGAGATCTCTCGGCCACTGCCGCCTCAACCTACGAGGAGGGTTGTAAGGATGGTTGGTATTAGATAGGGATTGTGCCAAGGGATTAGGAAGAAGAGTAAGTTTCTGGTGGAAAGTTGAGAATTTGGATGGGATGAGATCAAGGACATAAGGGATCTTGAGGTCATGATGTAAGGTCTTGTTTGTAACATAATAGGGAGCATTCTCTATTGTTCTGAGGACTTTGGACTGAAAGGATTGGATACGTTTGATGTTCGAAAATTTAGTAGTACCCCATAGTTCAATTCCGTAGGTCCACATAGGTTTGAGAATTGTCTTGTAAATTAATAGTTTGTTTCCAACGGAAAGTTGTGATGTTCTGTTCAGTAGTCTATATAACTGTCTGTATCTTCTGTTGAGCTCTTGTCTTTTAAGTCGAGTATGTGGGTTCCAGGTCAGTCTTTTGTGACAAAAAATAAATTTAAAAAATTACCTCCTGAAGATTTGAGGGCTTTTTCCCGAAACTACTGGACCAATTTTTTTTTTTTATTGGGCACAAAAATACCAGCGCATCCAACGGTTATTCTAGCACCTGTACGTTGATATAGATTTAAAATGGCGTCCGATTAAAAATGATATAATTCAATAACTCTGTTATTTTTGAAGACTGGGAAAAATTGTGTAGCTTTAGGAATAGGACACTGCGACTAAGTAAAAAAAGAGACGTTCGTCTGTCACAAAAGTTAAGATCTAATACGAATCAATATATACCATAAATTATTATTAAGAAAATTTGTCGTACGTGCTATTTGATAGAGAATTAAATTTCCTACTAAACAAAACAAAATCATCTGTTGCAGGTTAGCTAGCATAACAGCCTTCTAAGGTTTCACGGGTTCAACCCGCAAGTGGTCCTAGGATTTTTAATGGGAGTAACAAAATCCTTAGTCATGCCGTCCTTGGAGGGGTGTAAAAAGGTGGTCCGGAGCCTGTGCGATGTCAGGTACTCGTTAAAGATCCGATCCCTATCGTAATTAAAGCTGGACAGGCAAAATTTACAACTCCCACTGTAGCATCGTCCGATTAGCCACAGTAGCATAAAAGTGATGTTAAATAAATTAACAAACAAACATTAGTTTTGAAATTAGCAGTGTTGATTGATAGACCATTTTTCTTTGAATTATTTTTTTGTTATGTATCAGGAATATATCCAGAGAACTGAAGATAAGATTATGTTGTACTGTCCTTCAGCCAGTGGTCATGTACGGAAGCGAGTCCTGGACATTAACACGCAATGATGAAAGGTTACTAAACATGTGGGAAAGAAAAATTCTCAGAAAAATCTTTGGTCCTACAAAAGAAGGAGATCGTTGGCGAATGAAGACGAATGATGAAATTATAAATCTGTATCAGACACCTGATATAGTTTCCAAGGTCAAGAGTGCCAGGATAAGATGGCTGGGGCATGTACAGAGAATGGAAAGAGGGAGGCTGCCAAAGATGTTGATGGAGGGACACCCTGGTGGAAGGAGGAGCAGGGGCAGACCTAGACTTAGCTGGCTGCAGGATGTGGAGGAGGACCTTCGGTCGTTGGGTGTCAGCGGGTGGAGAAGGGCAGACGAAGGCAGGTCACAGTGGAAAAGGATCGCTGAGGAGGCCAAGGTCCTACAAGGACCATAGTGCTGTTAGATAGATAGATAGATTTTAATTATGGTAGAGATCTTAAACGAGTATCGTCTTAAAAATTTGATGCTTCGTAACTCTTGAATTATTCCTGTATTAAGATGTTGAATTGTAATTGCCTATTTCTTGCATGAGGGTGTTTTGCTTAGTTGGCATGGTTTAAAGAATTTAAAGGATTGTTCGCGGATGAATTCGTGAGTTGTCAGTATGTCCAATTCTTTATGCATTGTAGTAATCTTAAGATGTATAGGGTAAACTTGGCTATGATTCTGGTTCCATACAACTGATAGTGACCTTAGCATGTGCTGCAGCTCTCATACCCAGAAGTAATGGACAATCGAGAAATACTTCTTTTAAATTATTTTTACTTCCTTCTAAGAGGTTAGTATTGAGTTTATTGTTTGTTTGATTATTTAATTAGCCTCACCTTGCTAATCGGACCCTACTACTGTGGGAGTAATAAATTAAGACCACCAATTTACGTCACCTCCGAATAAAGTCATAACCAAGCATTTTTAATCCCTTTAAAGAGTTTCAAGGGCTATTTTCCAGGTTTGAGGTAATAACGATTAAAGTTAAAAATGACTCTTGAAATAAAACATGACTTAACAATATAGATTGATATAATATTTCCGCGTTGTGTAACTTTTTATACTCCCCAGTAGCCTCATCTCTCTTCGGACCAAATATTTTACCTGTAGTACCTTATTTTCTAGAACCTTTAGCCGTTGTCCGTCCTTCAAAGTAAGCGTTCAAATTCACCGTCGGAAGAATAATAGTTTTATAAATTCTAACCTTTAAGTTTTTAGACAGAAGCTAAGTAATTTCGCAATTGAATTATAACACGCATTTCCCGCCTTTAACCAGGACTTTATTTCCTCCTGGATTTATTTTTTTCTCGTTATCATTGAAGCTAAATACTTAAATTTCTCTACGTGTTCAAAAGTATGCCCTGATATATCAATATCACTATGATCGCCACCGTCTCTGCTAATAATCATATATTTTCTTTTTTCGGTATTTATTTCGAGTCCTATTTCTTTACCGGTTTTTATTAACGCAATGGCATTTAGTTGTATAGTTTCCGTGTCTTCCCCTAGCAGTATCAAATCATCGGCGTTTCATAGAACCGGAAATTTATCACCCAAATTTAAACCTTCTTAGTGCATGTCACATTTTCTTTGATATATTCTAAAGCGACTTCGTCGGCATCAATTTCTGTTATTATGATCGCTATTAAGTAGTTTTTAAAATAATATATTTTAAAGTACTTCCGCGTAAATGACATTTTTAGTTTTATTTTCTTGTGGCAGAAGAACATACTGATTTCCTCCGCAACCCGATCCTGACGTAAATCTATTCCTTCTTGTTTAAATGTTTAGCTCTGTGATTAATTGTTACGGAAAAATATAAATTAACGGGAAATTGAATTATTTAAAAATAAAAGTTAAATCATTTGAAATTATTGGGATGCGAGGTTTTTTTTTTTTTCTCCCAAATTTTCCCCGTTTTTCCCCCAGATTTTCCACTGGTTCTTCACTCCTATTGGTCGCAGCGTGATGTTATATAGCCTATAGCCTTTCTCGATAAATGGACTAACCAACACAAAAAGAATTTTTCAATTCGAAGCAATAGTTTCTGAGATTAGCGTGTTCAAACAAACAAACTCTTCAGCTTTATAATATTGGGTTGATGCAAAATTAATGCAGGTTTCCTCTATTGCAATATCTTAATTCCAATTGTGTAAACAAAGCTAATCCTAACATTGATCATTATTATACCAAAACAAACCTTATCTAATACCCTCTCTTTCACCATGAATTTGTTTAGTAAAATCGTTTTGTTCAGTGTGTTCAAAGGTCTTGAATCGAAAATGTCAAAGTGCGATTTTCGTCAAATTTATTTTTACGAATTTAAATTAGGGAGCAGCGCTGCGCAAACGGCTCGTAATATTAATGAAGTGAGGGGTCAGGGGGCTATTAATGAGTGCACGGTGCAGCGTTGGTTCCAGAAGTTTCGCAGAGGAGATTTCGACCTCGAAGACAAGGAAGGTCGGGGCCGTCATCTTGCTCTGGACAACGACCAGCTGAGGTCAAAAGTGGAAGAAGACCCAACCAAAACCACACGAGAAATGGCGGCGGAACTCGGAACTCAAAAATTGCAACGTCTTTGCCCAGCATTGATGAATCGGAAGGGGCCGATCCTGCTCCACGATAACGCCAGACCACACGTTGCACAACCAACGCTTCGACGACTGCACGAGTTGGGCTACGAAGTTCTCCAACATCCGCCTTATTCACCTGACCTCTCTCCTACAGACTTCCACTTTTTCAGGCATCTGGACAACTTTTTGAGGGAGAAAAATTTTCAAAACCAGGACGACATTGAAAATTCTTTTCGTGATTTCATTGAGTCCAGGGATTCGGATTTTTTTTCTGGTGGAATAAGAAAGCTTGTTGAACGTTGGCAAAAGTGCATTGATTCTGATGGAAATTATTTTGATTAAATATATATGGTTAAAGTAAAGATATGGCGTATTTACAATACCTACTAAAAACCTGCATTAATTTTGCATCAACCCAATATTAGTATAGATATGTATGTATATGTATATTGTAACCTGATTCAGTGTAATCATTACGTGTCGTAAACAATGTAGATTTTGGAGAATTTATGAGACACGTCTAATCCTAAATGGACCTTAAATTATAGAGCTTTCGGTTTCGGTTGGAGGAAAGGTCGGGGATGGCTGGGATTCCAAATTATATCGATGAGGTTCGAAACCTTGCGGATGTAGGCGATTCTTAGTAAATCTGAATGTCAATGCCGAGACAAAAATAGTGCCTTGAGGTCAATGATAAAACTCTCCCTTTATAGATTCTCTTCTTGAAGCAACAACTTTGTAGCGTTTTTTTAATCTTCTCTGTCTATATAAAATTATGTGTTGATGACCTTTTTATTTCGTTACTTTTAGAATTTAATAATTTAATTTTAGTTTTATCGATTATGAACAATGTAAATATTTATCTTTAGGTGTGTGCATTTCGCGATCTTTTCAAGCATATTACCAGCCCTATCTACGCACTCGCCACCACTTCGCTCGTCACTAAGTCAGTAAGTCTTCAGCAGCCACAAGGACCTGCACTAATTAGACTTTATGCCATTACGTACTGACCACGGCGTCAGCAAGCACTTCTCGGGGAAGCTATTATTTTCTGCACATAGGGGCAGACATCCTGTTTATGCCTAAGACGAATTTTTGGGAGGAGCTCTACTTCTTTTGAGAAGCTGGAAGAGGAAGACAAAACGACCGAATGCGCTGGATCCTGCTGTCTGTAAACAGGCATGCACATACTTTAACTTCACCACGCAGTTAAGTTTTAAATTTGGAAAAATTCTGGCAACAAAGCTGCATCACAGCGTGGATGGGAGTGCATTGAGGGAATCCAAGAATTGTTCCTCATCAACTCATTGGCTGACCGACTATGGAACTCCAGTGACTGGCCGCACATTTATCCAAAATGTGCGAACTCACAAGAGTAAGGCTCTCATGAGGACGGAGGGCCTTTATAGAGATTAAATGTAGAGCGGGGTGTGACGCTAATGAAACAGCGAGCCATGTCATCCAGCACTGCTTTCTGTCACACGAAGGGAGGGTTAAGCGACATGATGCCGTGGTCAATGTCATCGAGGCGGCTCTCCAGAGGAATGGATACAGGGTGCTCAAGGAGGTGACCTTTGCTGGGAGTAGAAGGAGGTGGAGGCCTGACCTGGTGTGCTCGGGACCGAGTAGGAACTACATCCTCGACGTCCAGATCGTTGGGGACATTCCCAGTACTACCCATTGGAACAACTTAAAAATGGAAAAATACCAAGACTTGGACTGCCGGATGGCCATCGGACGGGAGTTAGGGGTGCCGGGCATCGATATCAGGGTGCTCCCTATCACCATAACATGGAGAGGCGTTTGGTGCAGCGTTCCTTCGAGGATATTCGGCTGCTGGGTGTACTCTTGAGGGTCTTGAACTCCATAACCATTAGTGTTCTCAGGGGCTCCCACCTCAATTACAGTTGTTGGTTCGTGATGCTTCGTGGACTACAGGCTGGAACATGAATTAGTGAAACATATTGTTCATGAAACATATTTATTATGAACTAGTAGTTTGTTGTGGGTGTGAAAATGTATCGGTATAGTGACGCAGTTGTTATCACTGTTATAGGATACTGCTAAGTAAGATAATATGTATTGTCCTATTTATTGATCCTTGATTCTGCATCCAAGATACTATGTTGAGCTGGTGAAGGTAGCACCATATATATTGTTTTATAGTTTGTGGTATATTAACTTGTGGAAAATGATATGTATGATCTACCAAATAATAAATAAAATAAAATAAAACGTCACCACGCAGTTAACTTCTAAATTTAAGTTTCAATTCATCATCGGTAATAGACTTTAAAAAATCTTACTTCTTTATTTTATTTTGAGTTTATGCTTGGACATGGCTCAGTAATGCCCTGATGATGGCTCACAAGCTTGAGCCGAAACGTTGGCAAAATTAAAAACTTTTCAAAAATGACTGATTCCTGACTATTCCACCTATAATTCTTTATTTTATTGTACACTAAAGACATTACTTCGTTTATATTATTTAATTAACACATGCATAGAATTTTTATTGTTTCCAAGATTTTTAATTTAATTTTTTTGAGCTCAAGACATTTATTTATTTATTCATTAGAGGTTATTTTTTTTTATTCATTATAATTTATTTTTTTACACCAGGCAAATATTATCCTTTATACCACTTTTCTTATTTTATTTCAGGTTTACAGTTAATTTTATCATTAATTTACCACCACATTAACTACCTTACAGTCCACACTTAATTATTTAATTAACAATTATGTCTACTTATTCAATAATCTTAACATATTCTAAAAAGAATTAATTAAGGTGCTTTTATGACCAAATTCAAAAAATCACCTGAAAAATTGAACATTTTATGAATGAATCATATATAACTAATTGAAAATATTTACATGGATTTAAAGTTTTTATTTGAATCACCAATAAAAAAAGGCTATAAACTTATTTTACAACGTTAAACTTACCATTTATTCTGTTATTCCAGCTGTGAGATGAGACCCGGGGCATGGAGACCCTCCACGGGCTTACTCCGCCTCTATAAAGTGGGTATCCAAAAAGGTAGACAAAAACCTAGCGTCACACCGTCTGTGAGCTCGCTCTAATCACTTCCTTTCTTTTTCACTTCCTACTGTTTATTTATTAATTTAACTACGCTCTATACTACTTTGGCTAATACCACAATGGGCACTTTATACCATGCATTTTGCACCTTTTTTCGATTTTCTCGAAAACGGTTCCGACGATTTTGATTAAACTCGCTATATCGATGTAGAATTTAATGGGCTTTAATATCATGTAGGTTTTATTCTGATTAAAATGGTCTGACAGGGCTTAAATGCCGATATTTTAAATTTTCTTCCCCTAAACTCGATCATTTAATGATTGGTAATCATTTAATGAATATCCAGGCTCAATAAAATTGTAAATAATTTATTATTATTATTATTTATTTTTTTGTCACTGTTTTTGTTTTGCTTCTTATTTGAATATGTCTAATTTTATGTAAGTCATTATTAACTTGTTAATATGTATTTAACTTACTCTAAGACTGCAAAGCACATTTTGTAAATTCTGTATTTTTTTATTCTAAAGGGACTTGTCCCAGGATAATAAAGAATTTATTTATTTATTATTATTAAAGTACCTTTAATTTTGTAGATTCAATAAAAATAACTATATTATCTTGTAAACGCTGATGAAAAACAGGTAAATATATAAATTGAATAAATTCGATACCCAACTGAAGGAGAAAACAGAAAAAATATTTTTTTAATGCAATTTTTCGTTTTTGAACATAAGAGCAGTAATATACATGTATGATATACCGTTGGAAAGCTAAAGATTTTAGAAAAATTATCATCTCATACACAAGCTTTTAAAAGTTAATAGAGAGTGATGAAATGAACATAAAAATAACTGATTATTTTAGATAATAATATAATAGATTTTTGAATCAAACACATGTTTCTATAGAAATTTAATTTAATTAATTCCTTAATAATTTCACGTATTTTTATCTCTAACTGTATTTGAAAATTCTTTCATTGATTTTAAAAATGGAGGTAAGTGAAAGTCGTGTGTTGCCCGCACCAGATTTTTTTTATCTCTAACTGTATTTGAAAAATCCTTTATTGATTTTAAAAATTGAGGTAAGTGAAAGTCGTGTGTTGCCCGCACTAGATTTTTTTGTTTATCATTTGCATTCATGGCCCTTTGTAATAGACCAACAAAAAAAATATTATCTTAAATAAAAAGCTGTGAAAGGTAATAGAGAGTGGTGGAAATTTGATAAAACTAACATATTGTCTTATATAATAATATACACATGTTTCTATTGAACTTCAATGTTATTAATTCTTGAACAATTTACTTTCATCTCTAACTGTATTTAAAAATTCCACCAGATTATGTTTTTCTTTTTCCTCTTCGTTTTAATCAAAAGAAGTTTATTTGTTTGTTATAAATCCAATGTGTTTTTTTTTCGTTGTATGATTATGTTTGTTGTTTCTTTATTTATTTAACGTCACTTTATGCTACTATGGCTAATCAGACGGTGCATCAGTGGGAGTACTAAATTTTGCATATCCAGGTTTTATTAGGATAGAGATCTTTAACGAGTACCTGACATCGCACAGGCTGGGGACCACCTTTTAACGTCACCTCCGAAGGACGGCACAACTAAGGATTTTTTACTCCCATTAAAAACTCCTAGGACAACCTGCGAATTTGAACCCGTGTCATTTGGCATAGGAGGCTGTTATGCTAGCCACTCAGCTACAAGTGATCCCAAATTCGTTTCATGATTAAACTTTTAGTGTTTTTTTTTTTCTATTCAGTTTAACTTTCTTATTTAATATTACTTCATTTTATTTTAATCAAACCTTTAAGTACTCAGAGACCAGCTCATACACTGAGACCCGGTGTCGAATTGACGTTCAGCCATATACTTTAATTGTTATAATGTCGCTCATCCAACCAACTGAGCTTGAACCTGTGACTTTGACATATCAGACTGTTATGCTAGCCACTACACCACAGTTGACCCACCTTCTTGTACATAATTTGGACCAGACGTAGTACAACTCTGGATATGTGCTGAAGCCAAGATTCTTCATGAGTTGTAGTCGTGGACGCAATATTGTATATAATGGATGGTATTTGGGACGAGTTTGCAAGCAGGCTCAACTTCCCCCTTCAATAAAATAGCAGTCACACTTGACAATGAAACACCTCGCTAAGTGTTCGCGACTCACAGCTACATCTTTTCTTCATTCGAGGAGAGGAAAATCACTTTTTGTCAGAAACTTACAGGCAACATTTAGGAGGGAAATAAATAAATTAGGCTCACACTTAGGACTTCCAAGCACTTATCATTCAGGAATTTCTGTCTATTAGTTTTCAAAAATAACTTTTACTTAAAAATAAATAAAAACTGGCTATAGTGTTCCTTCCTCATTGAAAAAAACAATACATCGTGGATATGTTTATCTGTAATTCAATTTGCGAACCGAGGGGGCTTCTATAAAGTAATAGAAGGTAAAGAATGCAGAAACTAATCTGCTAACAAAATTTATTTATGTACATTTCGACATTGCTAACTTTTTACTTTCACTTACCTATCTATGAAATATATAAGAAGGGAAAGTATTGCTATCGTGAAAATTTTCGAATTCTAGTTTTCGACGGAAATACGCGTTTTAGGGTCCCCCGAGTCCAAATGACCAAGTCCCGCAAAAAGGTCTATGTGTGTGTGTGTGTGTGTGTGTGTGGTAACTCCCGGGCGAAAACGAAAAATCCTATGAAACTGAATTTCGTATTTAAGACAATTATACGCCCGAGATGCTACAGAAACTTTTTCATCAAAATCGGCTGACCGGAAGGTGTACTTTATACGATTTATTCAAAAACGGCTATGACGATTTTGATTAAACTCGCTATATCGATGTAAAATTTGATGGGCTTTAATATCATGTAGGTTTCATTCTGATTGAAATAGTCTGACAGGGCTTAAATGCCAATATTTTAAAATTTCTTCCTCTAAAGTACCTTTAATTTTGTATATTTCAAAAAAAATGGAATATCATCTTATTAGCATTGATAAATAATTAGTAAATATGCAAGTTGGCCGAATTTGATAAACAAGTAAAGGAGAAAAGTTCAAACATATTTTTTTATGCAATTTTTGTGTTTGTGAACACAAGAATAGTAATATAGATGTATAATATACCGTTGGATAGCTAAACATTTTAGAAAAAATACTATCTAATACACTGAATTTTAAAGGCTAACAGAGGGCGATGAAAAGTCGATAAAACTGACTGATTGTTGTTGTTCATATTATAATAAATTATTCAATAAAACACATGTTTCTATTGAAATTCCAAATAATTAATTCTTTAACAATTTGTATGTATCTTTAAATGTATTTGAAAATTCTTAAATTGATTTTAACAACGGAGGTAAGTGAAAGTCGTGTGTTAAGCGCACCAGATTTTTTTAACGCACTACAGAGGAAGAAAATAAATAAAAATAAGCCCAATCAGGGTATTTCAATCTGAGTGAAACCTATATCATATTAAAGCCCATTAAATTTTTTATCGATGTAGGGAGTTTAATCAAAATCGTTTGTGCTGTTTTTGAGAAATTCGTGTGAAGATCTATACGCCTGGTATAAAGTGACTCTTCTGTTGAGCTGATTTTGATGGAAATAATCATACAGCTGTCTTAAATATGAACTATCAGTTTCATACAATTGTTCGTTTTCACGCTAGACTTACAAAGTCGAAAACGGCCCTAACACAAAATTTAAATGTTTTGTTTTAATTTCCTTTGTTAATTTAACAGCTGATTGTTTAGATTTAAAAAAATGAATCTTTATTCCAACGAACAAGATGGTTTCTTTAAAGCTTGAAAAATTTCGTAAATAATGTGATGTAAATAGTGATCTGTTTTAATTTGATGGCGAAGAGAAACAATTATCACACTGAGGACAAAGAAGTTAGTATTTATTCTCAATCACGTCCTCACGAAATAATAATAGAAGCATTAATTGTGTTGTTGAAGGAATGAAAAGAAAATTAGCAAATATTAGAAAACAAAAGAGGTAATAAAGACAAAATATGGTGAAGTTTACGTCAGTTTAAAATCTGAAGGATATTGAAGACATAATTAGTAGAAAAGACAAGCGAACGATCCAGGTTATTTTATTTTTTATTTTAATGTATTTATTGATATTACAACTGCTTCGTTTGTTTATTCATTTAACGGCACTTAATGGTTTAATTATGGTGGCGATCTTGATGATATTTATATATCAGGGCATACTTTTGAACACGTAGAGAAATTAAAGTATTTAGGTTCAATGATAACAAGAAAAAATGAAATCCAGGAAGAAATAAAGTCCCGGTTAAAGGTGGGAAATGCGTGTTATTATTCAGTTGCTATGTTACTTAGTTCGCGGCTTCTATCTAAAAACTTAAAGGTTAAAATTTATATAACTATTATTCTTCCGACGGTTCTTTATACGATAGATTTGAAACCTGGCCGCTTACTTTGAAGGATGAACAACGGCTTAAGGCTTTCGAAAATAAGGTACTGCGTAAAATATTTGGTCCGAAGAGAGATGAGGCTACTGGGGAGTTTAGAAGGTTGCACAACGCGGAATGGCGGAACTTGTATCCTGTGAATATAATTGAGTTGATAGCATCGCGGAGACTCAAATGGGCGCGTAAAGTTGTTGGGCTCGGTGAGGAACGGATTCCGAGAAAGTTGGTATTCGCTGTACCGAAAGGTAGGCCGAAGCGTCGATGGGAGGATTGCATTAAGGCTGATCTCGGGGGCTTGGGTTTGACCGGCGAACATTGGACGAGTCTGTGCAGGCGAAGTTTGGTGGTATAGGCATCGAACTTTCGGGTTCGGTAAGCCTATTATTATTATTATTATGCTTTAATTAGGATAGGGACTTTTAAACAGTACCTCACACATGCTCAGGACTACCATTTTACCTATTCTCCGAAGTACTGGTTATGCATTTTTTTCGATTGGCCATCTACCAATTTTGAATCCGAAACCTATGGAATATAAAGCGTTTTGTCTATATTTTTAAGTTTTGAGTGCTTATTTTACATTGTGTTACATTTGTGTTGGGTTATTCCGAACGAAAATTCACCTTTTATTAAATTTGTCGCTAGGAACTACCATTTAGGAACTAATTGGTTTGAATAAAAACAAAATCACTTTTCCCTTGATTTTTCAAGTGTCGAGGCCTTTTTGACACGCTGTAGCTCTGTTTGTCCAGTCAGGCAGAAATACCAACGCCACATTTTTATTGCTACTAGGTAAGTTTACATTTTAACTTCCACTTACCTATATATGAAACAGTAAGGGGAAGTATTGCGGTCGTGAAAATGTTCGAATTCCAGTTTTTGACGGAAATACACGTTTTAGGGTCTCCTGAGTCCAAATGGCCAAGTCCCGAAAAAGGTATGTGTGTGTTAACTCCCGGGCGAAAAAGAAAAGTCCTGTGAAACTGAAATTTCATATTTAAGACAACTATACGTCCGGGACGTTACAAAAAATGTTTCATCAAAATGAGCTTACCAGAAGAGCCACTTTATACCATGCATTTTGCACTCTTTTACAATTTTCTCAAAAACGGCTCTAACGATTTTATTCCGATTGAAACAGTCTGACAGAGCTTAAATGCCGATATTTTAAATTTTCTTCCTCTAAAGTACCTTTAATTTTGTAGATGATAAAAAAATAACAATATAATCTTGTTATCAACGATAAAAAACAGGTAGATATATAAGTTGAACGAATTCGATATTCAACTAAAGGAGAAAACTGAAAAAAAAACATTTTTTAATGCATTTTTTTGTTTTTAAACATAAGAACGGTAATATAGATGTATAATGTATCGTTGGAAAGCTAAAGATTTTAGAATACTATCTTATACAGAAGCTTGTAAAAGTTGATAAAGAGTGATGAAAAGCCGATAAATCTAACTGATTGTTTTAGATAATAATATAATAGATTTTTTAATAAAACACATGTTTCAGTAGATATTCAATTTAATTAATTCTTTAAAAATTTATTTTATCTATAAATGTATTTAAGAATTCTTAAATTGATATAAATAACGGAGGTAAGTGAAAGTCGTGTGTTGCACGCACCAGATATTTTCCTTATATGTCATTTTCTCTCCAGTGATGAGAAGCAGAAGGGGTTCAGCCAAGTTGTTGTAACCTGAGTGAGTTGTACTCCGCCGGGCCTCCTCCAAATAAAATTTCAATAGTTAATCAACCACACACAATGAAGATATTTATACACTACTTTTATTATGAGGAAATACACATCTTCTGACTAAATATACACTGCGCTGAGGAGTTTGGGTGACTACCGGTGCACATTACCTCCTATGAGTGTGACACAAGCAATGATTAGTCTTGAGAATCCTAGGGTTAGATGTGTGTGATGGAGTGAGGTTATGGACACACAGCCGGTGGGAGTAAAAGGTTATGTGAAATGGATTTGTCCCTGCCACAAACATGTTTACATTTCTGTTCTCTTTATATTTAATTGAAGCTCATTTTTATTTATTATTTTATTTTCTGTATTTTATTATTGTAGAAAGATTATTTTATTTCACAGTGGCAAATCCATTGTAACCTCTCAGCAGCTGTTGTCTTCTTTCTCTGTTATCATTGTGTGCTCCTCATCTTGTCTCTCCTGTGTTTTATTTTGTTATTCACCATTTTATTTATTCAACCATCATTATTTTATTTATTTAACCATTTTTACCTCCAGAACAATAAAAGGATATTTGTGTCACAATTGTACCAGGTTGTTATTCATTTTGCCCTCACCTTCTTCAAAGATGTACCGAGGGATCGTAGTAAGGATGAGGAAGGCAGCAGAGGAAGTGGTAATGCAGGTGTTGGTTATTGTTCGCTATGTTCAGGTGAGGGTTCCTCTGTCGGTACTGGCCACGTCCTAGGAAGCTGGTTCAAGGCTATCGGAAGTAGCCTTAGGTGTAATAAATATTTTAATAAACAAAAAAAAAAAAAAAAAAAAAAAAACCTGTACCACTACAACCCATGAAGGGTCTTGGGCTCAGTACATATAGAGATTCGTACTGTTTCTAGGCCAACGGCAGTGCAATGAGGTGATTAGGCCTTAATCACGCTCAGCCGCCAGGTTTTTCCCCAATTAATTTGGGTACCCACTTTATTGAGGCTGGGTCTGCCCCAGGAGGGTCTCCATACCCTAGGGTCGCCCCCCGACTGAATTAACAGAATAAATAATATTCTGCCACAGGCGGGATTCGAACCCAGGACCCGGAGCACAGCAGACTAGTGCTCTATCCACTAGACCACGCCGCTCCCCTAAATATTTTAATAAACAAATAATAATATTAATATAGGCTTAGCGAACCCGAAGGTTCGATGCCGATACCACCGAATTCCGCCTACACAGACTCGTCCAATGTTCACCGTTCAAGCCCAAGCTCCCGAGATCAGCCTTAACGCAATCCTCCCATCGAAGCTTCCGGACGCCTACCAGTCGGATCAGCAAATAACAACTTTCTCGGAATCCGCTCCTCATCGAGCCCAACAACTTTACTCGCCCATTTCAGTCTCCGCGATGCTATCAACTCAATTATATTCACTGGATACAAGTTCCGCCATTCCGCGTTGTGCAACCCTCTAAACTCCCCAGTGGCCTCATCTCTCTTCGGACCAAATATTTTACGCAGTATCTTATTCTCGAAAACCTTAAGCCGTTGTTCATCCTTTAAAATCAGCGGTCACGTTTCACATCCGTAAAGAACCGTCGGAAGAATAATAGTTTTATAAATTAAGTTTTTAGATAGAAGCCGCGAACTAAGTAACTTAGCAACTGAATAATAACACGCATTTCCCACCTTTAACCGGGACTTTATTTCTTCCTGGATTTCATTTCTTTCTTGTTATCAACGAACCTAAATACTTGAATTTCTCTACGTGTTCAAAAGTATGCCCTGATACATCAATGTCACTAAGATCGACACCGTTTCTGCTACTAATCATATATTTCGTCTTCTCGGTATTTAATTCGAGTCCTATTTCTTTACCGGTTTTTATTAACACACTTTTAGTTGTATGGTTTCTTGACGTCTTCACCTAGCAGTACCTGATCATTGGCATTTAATAAACAAAAGAAGTTATTATTAAATATTACTAACTAGTCAATCCCATTCTATAACTAACGATGGCAGCGTGGATTCGGACCGTGGCCGTGTGAACTAGGAAGCACCCTGGCGTGCTGTAAACTGCCCGTTATCTATTTATTTTTCCACTTGACCACTTGGACGAGGACAAAACCTCAGGACCCCCCACCGTTGACGACTCCCGTAGCGACTACAATTTTCCGCTGAGGTATATAACCTCCTGCTAATGGACAGCTCGCCCGGCCGGGAATATGTTTTTCCTCTTCCCCTCTCTCCTCACCATTACATTCCTTGAATACGGAATATTTCGGAGCGGTGTGAGTTGGCGTAGCGAACCCAACGGCACCTAGCGGCGGCTAGATGGGACTCGTCGCCAAAGCCTCTTTTATACTAGATAGCCCAGTAAAATAGGATTTTGGCTAGAAAAAGGTGGGGTAAATTTAATTTTTAGGCACGATTGTTCGTACTGCTCCCCTCATTAAAAATCCAAGTTTTCACACTTTTCACCTTGTGCGTTTTCGCCATCTTGGAAAAACCTCTAAAAAAAAGTACTTTTTTCAGTTTTTCTCTTCTAAATCTGTTCCTCGACATTTTAGAGGAAACTTTGTCGTTAGCAATTTTAATAGAACAATAAATTGCCTACATATTTGGTATATAACATGTTGGAAAATTCGAAACACTAACTGAGATACGTGGTTGTCAATATTGACCAAATTGTCAAAAAAATACAAAATGTCAGAAAAGTCGGCGGTTTAGCTTCAATAACTATTTAGGTGTGCAGTTTATTAAAAAATACATAAGAAACAATCTTTTAGAGCATTAAATTTATAAAAAGTTAGATGCATAAAATTTTTAATTACTTCTAATTATACGAACAGTAATGTTGAAATAACTTTTTTACTGAAAGTGCTCTGTTAATAAAAAATAAAATAATCCGTTTTAATTAGATCTTCTAAACGTGATATTATCTTAAAACCCTTATTGTGTATATTCTAGGAAAAGAAAAGCGTTTTTGCAACTAATAAGAACAATTTCCCAGTATATTACTTTTATTTTGATTGATTAAAAAAAAACAAAAAAAAAAACATTTTAATGATACACCAACAACTTTAAATAAAATATAAAGCATTTTTGCAAATTGTTTGTTTCTCTTTTTATTCTCAAATGTATTTGATGTGTATAATGTATCATTTTGAGCGAAAGGCTGCGTATCGTCAAACTCGTCTTCTTCCATGTTATATTTAATATTTGGTCTATTATCCAGGATTCGAATCCGCAATAAAGACAGACAATAGAACAAGTCCACCTTTTTTGCAGTTGCATTTTTACCACATTTCTCTTTGCATCCAAAGGAAATTATATTATACGATAGGAATTGCGAACGACTCTGAGAACGTTCATTTCTGATGTAAAGATTTAGTCCTTGGACACTGTTGGTCGTCACATCAATACTAGCAAAGGTAAAGTAGCCCTGGATCCGCTTTTGGCATCCGGATTTGGCAATGAGGTAAAAATAGAGTAATAATAAAGATAATAAATAAATAAAAATAAAAAATATATTGATTTCGTCCCTTATCGAAAGACTTCCTCTGAGAAAAGTGACAATTGGAGAAAGTTCATATTCCAAATATTTTTTCAAATCATCATCAGACTGCTTAGCGATGATCATTCTGTAGATAAGTATCAGCGGATCCAGGGCTACTTTACCTTTGCTAGTATTGATGTGACGACCAACAGTGTCCAAGGACTAAATCTTTACATCAGAAATGAACGTTCTCAGAGTCGTTCGTCCCACCTTTTTCTAGCCAACCCCCTTATTTGGTCTAATTCTACTGGGCTATAGAAGCGAGCAGCTCAGAGAGTGAACGTAGATAGTTCTTCATTAGTGGCGTCTTTATTTTGTTTTTTTAATTGTACTTACCTATATATCAAATTTATTTATTTTATTTAATAGCGAGTCGTCCCTGCTACGTACGGGTGCAATATTGCTGTGGTTTAAAATATGCTAAGGGCCCTGTTTCCTTAACTTATTTTTGCACTTTTCTCCTATAGTTGTTTATGAAATTCGCTGTTATTTGTATATTGGATATTATTTATCAATGCTAACAAGATAATATACTTATTTTAATAAAATCTACAAACTTTTTTTTTAATAATTATTTTGTTGATATTTACAACTGTACACAGTACAAGTAACAGCGTAACTAGAGAGGACAGTGCTTGGATGGATAGGGATGTCAGCTGTATACACCGTGTAGAGGATTGGACCTAGGATACTACCTTGAGGTACACCGGCTGACTGGGTGAATACTGAGGAGGAGAGATTATGATCAACTTTAAAGGTTCTATCTGTAAGGTAGGAGTGGATTATCCAGTCCTGGATGCCAAACTCGATCAAAAGCCTGTTCCACGTCAAGAAAGGCTCCTGTGCAGTACATTCCGCGCTCCAATGTAGAGGATACCACATCCACCACACGATGGCACTGTTGAATAGTAGAGTGGGATGATTGAAATCCAAACTGGTGGTCAGGAATGACGTGATTTGAGTCTAGGATCGGGTATAACCTTTCTAGGAGAAGTTTTTCAAGAATTTTGCCCATAATGGGCAAAAGGGATATAGGACGGTAAGAGGATGGGCACTCAAGTGGCTTTTTGGGCTTAGGAATCATTTTTATAATGAAAAATTTCCAAGGATCAGGAAAACAGGTAGAACGGAGAATGGCGTTATAGATATAAGTAAGGAAAAGGATGGCCTTTTGAGGGAGTTGTTTTAGGATGTTGGGTGTGATAAGGTCGTGGCCTGGAGATTTTTTAAGAGGTAATTTCTTAAGGATGTTGATGATTTCTGATGGATGAAAGGCTTTAGGAGGAGGAGACATTTGGAGAGGAACATTTAGTTCTGCTTCAACATGTTCGTTATGGAGTGGGTTAATGATATCGGGATGAGGATGAAAAGTTTTGGATAGGTGTTTGCCAAAGATTTGGGATTTTTCATTATCGGTTCTTGTCCAGGTCTGGGATTCAGTGAGGAGTGGATGATTAAAGGTTTTGTATTTCAGTAGTTGTCCATAATGATATGTCTGACGTAGTTAAGTTTTCTGTAAAGGTCTGAAAGTTTTGGGAAATTTTAAGTTTTCTCATTTCTGTCTTGAGTTTGTTAGTCAGTTTACTGTAATGGGTTTTGTCCGATGGGTATCTGGTTCTATGCCACTTTGCTCGAGCTCTGCGTTTTTCTATTAATAAGAGACGAATTTGACTTGGCAATTTTGTTTCATGAGCTTTCCTATTTGTAAAGTGAGATGTGTGTTGTTTATGGCTGTTTCTATTTATTTTGTAAGTTCTTCAATGGCGAAGTCCATGTCCTGTTTAGTTTTAACGGAATTTGTAAGTTGAGTTTGTTCTCTAAATCATAACGAAAATTTTCCCAGTCAGCGTGTCCTTTAATCAAGGAGGGAGGAGATGGTTTAAGAATAGGATTTGAAGCATGAGAAGCAGAACAGGACTATGATCTGAGGAGAGGTCATCTAAGGATTTAATTATAGATTGGGCGGATGGGATTTGGGAAGTAATGAAGATGTCAAGGATGTCAGGACGTTTTTAAGAGATGTTGGCCAGTATGTGGGATTAGGAGGTGATAAAATGGAAAAGCTATTGGAGGTTGTAACGCGGGAAAGAATCCTGCCACGAGTGTTGGACGTTCGGCATCCCCATCGTTCGTCTTTGTCGTTGTAGTCTCCCCCAGCAATGAAGCGCGGACCTAAGGATTTGAATAAGGATTCTAGGTGGTTAAAGTTGAGGGAATTACCAGGAGGGCAATATACAGCTGAGATTGTCATATTGAATGGACAGCAGGATAAGGAAATAGAAGTTGACTGAATCTACAAAATTGAAGGTAGTTTAGAGGAAGAAAATTTAAAATATCGGCATTTAAGCCCTGTCAGGCTATTTTAATCAGAATGAAACCTACATGATATTAAAGCCCATTAAATTTTACATCGATATATAGAGTTTAATCAAAATCGTTAGAGCTGTTTTTTAAGAAAATCGTAAAAAATTGCTAAATGCATTGCATAAAGTGGCTTTTCTGACAAGCTGATTTTGTTGAAAAAGGTTTCGTAACGTCTCGGGCGTATATTTGTCTTAAATATGAAATTTCAGTTTCATAGGACTTTTCGTTTCCACCCGGGAGTTACCACACACACACAGACCTTTTTTCGGGACTTGGTTATTTGGACTCAGGGGACCCTAAAATGTGTATTTCCGTTGAAAACTGGAAATTCGAAAATTTACACGATCGCAAAAAGCACTGTAGAGTTTATCGATTATAAACGAAAAGTGCGCTCTATATACCATTGGTGTTGCTCGGGTTGACAATTTGGCGACAGTTCTCTTGTAAAAATATTTTTATTGAAATTTACAACTGTATACTATAATACAAAAAGCAAATATGCTGATTAATGATAAAATACACGAAAAAACGTGAAGAGAAACTGCCCATTGGCAGCACTTAAGTACTCAACAGTTTATTTGTTCGTTTTTTTTTCTTATTATTTGTATTTTATGTTTTACAATTGTTCATTATATTTAGCCCTAAACCTAATGAAACAAATAATTAAAAAACTCCGTGAGAAATTCATAACATTTATTGATTATCAATATTAACAAAATTTTACATACATAAATATACATTGAGTTAATAAAATTTACATGAAAATACTCGTATTTACTAAAAACATTCATATAAAGAATAATGAGGAATTAGTCAGAAAGATTTTATTGTTTGCCTGATTTTTGATCCATCATCAGTTGAGACATTGATCTCCAAAATATTCTAATCATTCAGTTTTGTCAAAATGAGCCATACAATTTTTTTAAAAGATCACTTAAGTCCTTTAAAACATGTTTGAAAATTGCAGTTCAGCTAAGTACGCCTCTGAGTGGCTTATGATGAACCAAAGAGGTACATTGAGAAAACTCGACCTCAAGGAGCGAAGAATACTTAACAGGATTTTAGGACCAATAGGAGAAGGGATGGGACTTACAGAATAAGGCACAGCACTGAGATCTATGACCATCAAGAAGGCACTGAGGATTAACAGGAAGAGGCGATTAGCTTTTTTGGGACATATGACTTGCATGAGTACTTACAGGCTTATTATGACTACGGATCGAGGGAAAACACCCAAAATTATTTGGATCACAGCAGTAAAGAACAGCTGGGGGTTTTAGAACAAAGGATGCAGCATTATTTATTATTCCGACAATGGACCATTCAAGGTGCCTTTCAAGAGTCTCTCACAAGCAGAAAGAATACAGGCACCGTCGAGCCAAAGTGGAGTGAAGAAAGGAAACAGGCAGAAGATTCTGCCTAATTTTCTGGGCTAAGAGAAAAAATGGGGTTTTCCGTACAAGAATTCGTCTGAAAAATTTTGGTCTGATCAAGATGACACTGGCAATGGAACCAGGCTCTACTGGAGGTATTACTGGAAAGCACCATCATTGTAAGATGTTCCTGGTTGGTAGACTCAATAATTTTTAGATTCCACAAGAAAGCAGATGAAATTGCTTATCATGTGACATGTACTTGTGGAGAGATTGGGTTTAGGGTTTTACTGTTTTTGGGTTTAGGGATAGAGTTTTACCAATTTGGCAATGATCGTATTTCAGAACATAAAATGTGTGAACTGATCAATTCTAAGAGTAATAACAAATATTTAAAATAGCAATAAGAGATTTTTGAGGCTCCTGTGAAATTTGTAGCGTTTGGATATAGTGGCTCCTGGATATAGTGGCATTTGGAGATCAGCGCCTGGGATGTCAGTTCTAGCATGGATCTCAATGACCTTACTGATAATGCCTTACTTTCACTCATTGTCTGATGATGCCACATAAATAGGAAAATATCTGCCCTGTCCCGACAATCTTTTTCTGGTCTTGACCATGTCCATCAATCACCAAGTCCATTGAAGAAGCCTCAAGGAGTAGTTGAAATAAAATCTATTTGACCGATACCAAAATATTATTTTTATGATTAAATCAACATTCAACTCTACACCGCTTTGAATACTTTATTCAATTCAGTAACATTTGAGGCTACAGTTGTGTTAACTTTTATCGAAGACGATGGGAAGAAATAACCGAAGTGTCTTACACTTTACTATTTTTTCTAACATTTTGGAACAAATATGAGTAATGTGAAACACCAAGAGGAAGGAGCATTCTAGTGTATTTCCAAGAATGGTCAAGCTGCCTGGTCTGGGAGAACAAGACTTTAGAACAGTCCAGATTAAATAGCTTAGTGCTCACATATTTAGGCTGAAACGTAGGCCAAATTATAGACTGACTCTTGATCATTCCTTCCTAGTGACAGTCGACCAACTTCATTATCAACAGGACATGAAGACTGCTTAAATTCTTGAATGTATCCCACCTCTGGACTTGAGGCAGTCTGCTAATTTATGGTAATTACGACCACACAATGTGGGTGGTATATGGTCAAAAGCCGTTCGGCCTTCATCATCCCTGGCGTTGACAGGAGCTCCGCGATCAAGAAGCAGCTTTGCCACCTCAGCGCGTATAGAAGAGATGGCCTTCATTAGCGGTGTGACTCCACCTTCCATCCTGGCCATTACGGCCGCCCCACAGTCTATTAGTGCTGCGGCCGTCTCAACATGACCTTTCTCTGCTGCGTAGTGTAAAGCAGCCTTGTGGTCTTTCCCCCTCATATCCACCTTAGCCCCCGCATCTAGTAACGCATTCACCACTGCAGTGTGCCCTTCCTGTGCAGCATAATGTAATGGCGTCATCTGGTTGTCACCTTTCACATCCACTACTGCGCCGATCTCAACCAGGGCTTTCACAACCTTGACATGACCGCAAAGTGCCGCATGGTGTAATACATTGTTGATATTTCTGAAACCCAAGCTACTCTTTTCCAATAACAGCAGCAGAACAGCCTTATTGTTATTAACAGTTGCAACAAAAGCTGGACTCTTCCCTTCCTCATCCACATCATACACATTGGCTCCAGCATCCAGAAGTGTGGCCACTGTCGCAACACACCCTCCTTTAGCGGCGTAGTGAAGCGCGGTACAATGTTTCGTGTCCTTAACATTAGGATCGGCCTTGTTCAGCAATAACATACTAACTACATCTACCTTGCGATCCCTTGCAGCGATCATCAAAGGGGTCCTGCCCAGGAAATCTGTCTTACTCACATCCCGTTCCATATGAAGGAGCATTCTCACAACAGAAGAATTACAAGCGACATGCAATGGTGTTAGGCCCTCCTTATTTCTTAGGATTTCTGGTATCCCCTGATGATGCAGAACTTTAAGGAGTTCAATATTCCCAGAGCGACAAGCCAAATGTAAAACAGTATCATCATCTTGCAACCTGACACCCCACAGGCCAGATAAATTAGCACCTCTCTCCAGTATCAAGACTAACCCAGCAGCGTTGCCTGCCTTGACTGCTCCAACTAGTGGCGTTTTGCCGAGATGGTTCGCTTCATTGACATTCATTCCTCCTTTCAGCAAAGCCTCCAGTGCTCCGTTGTAGACTCCAGAAGCAGCAATATGAAGGTAGGTGTCTCCCCCGATCAAGCACTTATCACCTTTAGCGCCGGCCATTAACAGAGCCTTCACTGAAGAAGCTTTATCAGATCTCACTGCTACCTCAAGGGGAGTGGCGTTACTGGAGTTGAGGGCTTCGAGATCCGCATTGAGGAACCCAAGGGCTGTGATGGAGGCACTGCACCCGGCTCTCGCTGCTAAATGCAGGAGGCTGTCCCCTGACTGTGTCGACTGACAAACATCTGCTCCTTCACTCTCGAGTTCAAAAAATCTTTTGGGCTGTTGTTGATGACAGCACTTTCAAGTTCCATCGCCAAAATGTCGCGTTCTTCCTGAAACACGAGATACCAAATTTAATGCATCAATTAATTTAGTTTTAAACTAGATGAATAAACCAGCTAATATTAATTGATCCACCCTGACCTTACAAAGGAAATATTTGTTTTACATGAATATTGCCACGAGAAACTAGAAAACTAAGAACTAATTTTAACAAAACAAAAATTTTAGATAACTGTGAGATTACTTTGCTGTTTTTATTGCAATTATTTAATGTTTTAATATTCTATTTTAGGTGCCTGTCTAAAGTTACAAAATCTTTCTAATATCCAACGGTCTACTAGTATTATACACCTCTATTAATGTTCTTCTCTTCAAAAATACAAAACTTGCAGAAAAATATTGTTTTCCTCTTTTCTCTTTTGGTTGAATGCCGAATTTGTTCATCCGATATATTTACACATTTTTTATCAATGCTAAAAATATCATATGATCATTTTTATAAAATCTACAAAATTGCAGATACTTTAGAGGAAGAAGATTTCAAATATCAGCATGTTAGCCCTGTCAGACATGTACTTCTGGTGAAAACTCTAATTCGAAAATTTCCATGATCGAAATACTTTCCCTAACATTATATTAAATACTAACTGTTGCCTGCGACATTTTCTGTTACTATGATCGCTATTAAGAAGTTTTAAATGAAATATATTTTAAAGTACTTCCGCGTAAATGATATTTTTAGTTTTTTTTTCTTGAGGCAGAAGAATATACTGATTTTCTCTGCAACCTGATCTTGACAAGGTTACATATAGTTGGCTGTGTAGCAGTCGACGTAAATTGATTCCTACGTTTTTAAATGTTTGCCCCTGTGATTTAATAATTGTTACGGCAAAAGATAACTTAACTTTTTTTTTTTCTAATATCCTTTATTGTTCAAAACCAAGTAACAAATAAACAATATTGCTATAAATAATAAATTAATTTTCCCCGTTTTTTTCAAGATTTTCCACTGATTCTTCACTCCTATTGGTCGCAGCGTGATGTTATATAGCCTAAAGCCTTCCTCGATAAATGGACTATCTAACACAAAAGAATTTTTCAATTCGAATCATTAGTTCCTGAGATTAGCACAAACAAACTCTTCAGCTTTATAATGTTAGTATAGATATTTTCACATGTGAGTGAAATTAATATATGATAAAAAGTCAGTGAACAACATGATAGTAATAATTGATCCTCAAAACGAGAGTAAAGTATGCTTAACAAGAAAAAAAGAAACACCATCACATCATGTTTAAATGTAGGATATACTCCAATTTACATTTAAATATTTATTGAGACAAAAAATATTAACAAGATTAAAATATTAGTGCAGAAGATTCACTACTCTTATTAGCAATTTGTATTTAAAAAGTGAAAGAGATACCTCCAATAACGGCTTGATCTGTTGATGAGGAATTCGGTGCTTCTTGGCCAATGCAGCCATGACCCTCAGGAGGTGAGCGGGCAGCTTGAGGACTCCGCCCGACGTGAGCTGAACCAGAAGGGACATAGCGTCCACCACGTCCGTCCGAGGGAAGGAGAACTCCTCCAAGAGCCACATCTTGAGGTGTCCTCTGCACGCCGTGGCAAACCTCTGTCAAGATGGTGCAGGACATGACGTCTGCCGTCGCCAAGGAGTGGAGCAGTGCCAGGAGGAGGAGTTGTGGAGTGGTGAGCTCCATCTCCGCGGCACTCGAGGGCCTGTAGATGTTGGCCTCCGCTCCGTAGGCTACGCCTGAGGAGATCTTGCTCAAAGGGACGTCCCGGCACAGGGCAGCCACTCTCCTCAACGGCTCTTCAACCTGCCAGAAAGGAAATAAAGACAGAATCCATGTAATAGGAACATTAAATATGTCGTAATTGATTCATTTTATTTTTACTAATGTTCTATGTAAAGTTTTGAAAAAAAAAGTCCTATTTGGTCAATATATTTTTGGAATATTTTGACCCTTTTAATGCTAGACAAAAAAGGAGTGCCTATGCGAAGATAACTGTCCGAATTTGACAAATATACTTATAAAAACCAAACTACAAATGATATTTACATGCTTTAAAATGCCACATATTCGGGAGGAAATGGAGAATAAAGCGATGATAATGATTCTCCAATATCAATTGAAAATAATATGAATAACACAATTATAAGTAATATAACAATTGAGTTCTAGCTTCATAAACAGTTCGACTTTGGACCTAGAAGAGTGTCTAGTGCTAAGTGTCCATCTTATCGCTCCAGCGTAAACCGAGTCTCAGCACACTCCGGTATAGAATGTGTAAAATGTCAGACCCAAACCGGTTTACAAATTCTTTGTCAACAAAATTTGATCATTTACAATTAAATTAGATGATTTATAAATTTATTTAAAGATAAAGTTTTCTCGCAATGCAGAGAATGAGGGACTATTACATACATACATACCTGACGGCATATCTAAAAGGGTTAATACAAAGTTAAATAAAAAATTGCTGCAGGTTACGTAATAAAAAAGTATTAGAAGGGATTGATCCAGGTGGTGGTCAGTAAATTAAACAACTAAATAGTATCAACTATCTATTGCCTAACAACGTTTGTAGGTCCATATTTGTGGTTCATCATCAGGGCTAAAAAGATGCAAAAGGAATACAATTACAATTACATTAAATAAAATATTTTATATACGATTGAGTTAGAGGATGTCAATATTTAAACCTTACAAAAGAAATAGATGGGTAAAGAATTGATTAATTAAATTACAATGAAAGGGCTATACTAAAGTCATTATAATTTAATTAATCGATTTCTTTGTTATGTTTTAAATATTGACTAACTCTAATTCAATAGTTTAAAAAACATGGTATTTAATGGTATTGTAACTGTAACTGTATTTAGCCGGGATGATGACCCGCAATGGGAGTCAAAACGTTGGCAGACAATAAATAGTTTTAAATATTTAGTTGTTTCATTCACTGACCCCCACACGGATTGATTCCTAATTATCATCAGTCAACTTACTATATTCACTACAATAAAAAATTATAATTAAAATAATTATGGAGAGGAAAGAGACGCAATAGAAATGAAAAATTAATATTTAAAAAATAAAATAACATAAATAAACTTTTTAGATTCTTCACAACTTCTCTTAGATTTTGCATTGAGTGTTAATAAAGAATTGTTTAATTATCACAGAAATCATAATACAGAAAAATAATATTTAAAATGTTTCCAGAAAATCCTTCAACAGAAAATCCTTTTTGAGCCCTCATAACAAATTAATAATATATAAATCATTTATCCATTAATATATAAACCTGTACCCCAACAACCCACGAAGGTCTTGATCACTCTCAGCCACCAGGTTTTTTCCCATTTTGTGTTTAATTTATAAATTTTATATCTTCAATTATTTTATCTGTTTTTATAAGTAGGTTTTTTGTATAATTTTCCAACGACTGAACTATAATTTTAGTTTCAATTTATTACATATAAGTCATTTTTAGGCTGATAGAATATAATTTACAAAAAACAGAAAAACATTTTGCTCATTGTAAGGACGTCTCATCTGAAATCATTTGTCATATTGTAAATTAAGTTCATTTTTTAATTTTCTATATAATCATAATACATAAATATTATTATCAAACAATACAAATAATTAATAAAATACTAAATAATTATCTTTAGTATATAATTAATTTTATCATTTCCTAAAACTCATTACAGTCCTGATATAAATAATAAATTCGGTCATTTAGAAATATGCTATATAACTGTCTCAAAAGATTGATCGATCTGTGAAAGAATTAAATTAATAGCTCTTTTTTTGTATTTGTCGTTGACTTTTTTGCCTGTGTTGATATCGACAACCCTTAATTTTCTCTTCATTTTGAATTTTGGCATTATAACTTGAACTATTCTCTATTAGAAGATTGATCCATCTATGAAAAATTAAAATGGGTGATTTTTTTTTTCTAAAGGACGCTAAATTTTCTCTTCTCTTCAACTGTCATTGCTAATTTGTTTGTTGATGTAGAAATTTGTTGATTAGACTATGGCACAATTCTTCTTCTTATCCCTATATCGTTCAAACCTAATTTTATTTTTGTTGGGAAGAGGGGCAACAAACCCGTTTGCTAGCAGCCCCAATCTAGTTGTTAATACAAATTACCTGCCGATCTGTGTAATTTTGTTGAGGATAAATAAATAAAATAATAAAAGAGAGAACGTTAACAAACTTATATTAATTAAAATAAAACAAAATACTGTTTATGGTGTGCAAGCGGTGATTCTTTCTATCTATGACTTCCATCCCTCTCTCGTCTGCGATGTTCCTTTCTTTCCTTCTATCACTCCTACTCCATGCGACAATTCTGAGACAATCTTCTACGATGATGTGCGAGTTGCAATTATGCAAATAATTCGGTGACTTAGACATTCGGTGACAACCAACTTAAAACAATCCACAACGTGAGCGACTCTCTATCCCACAATGCCCTCTGCCCAACAGTAACTTAACAGTTGATCGAAAAATGCATAAATAATTGACTGTCCCGCTTGCACATTAGTAATCACAATAACACTAAAAATAAATCACATATATAATTTAATGGAAAATGAAGATATTTAAAAATACAGTTTTAAAAAATGAACAGGCTGCTGTGCATGCGCCAGTCTAGAGCATGTTGGTAACATCACCATGGTTACAAAATTGAAGCTTTTACCCCTTTAAAAAATCACTTAACTCGCCTTAAGAAGATTTCACTCCAAAAATTTCGTACAGGCAACACACGACTTTCAATTACTACGGCTGTTAAAATCAATTTAAGAACTATTAAATAAACTTGAAGTTAATTTAAATACAACATTTTTTTCAGTTCCATTGGAAACATATGATTTATATGAAATAATATAGCAACATCAAATTGTTACATATAATTAATTATAAGTCATAATTTTATCCTCTATTTGTCACTTTACATTGCTTCATACAACTTTGTATATAAGGAGATATTTTTTCTAAAATCTTAAGCTTCTCAGCGGTATATCATACATCTATATTGCTGTTGTAATATTCAAAAAAACAAAAATTATATTAAACAAATATTTTCACTCTTTACTCCATCAGATGAATATAGAATTCGTTCAAATGATATATTTAGCCACTATTTATCAATCCCAATAAGATGTTATCGGTAACTATTCTGAACCTATGAAATTAAAGGTACTTTGTAAAAAGAAAATTTAAAATATCGACCATTTAAGTCCTGTTAAACTATTCCAATATGCATGAAACTAACATGATATTATAGTCCATTAAATTTTACATCGATATAGCGAGTTTAATCAAAGTCGTTTTTGAGAAAATCTTAAAAAGGAACGAAATGCATGGTATAAAGTAGCATTTTTGGTTGGCCGATTTCAGTGAAAAAGTTGCTGTAACATCTCAGGCATATAGTTGTCTCAAATATGAAATTTCAGTTTTGTACCACTTTCGATTTTCATGCTAGGCTTACCCACAGACCTTTTTTCGGGACTTTTATTTGGTTATTTGGACTCAGGGGTCCCTAAAATGTGTATTACTGGTGAAAACTTGAATTCCAAAATTTTCATGATTGCAATACTTTCACTTTCCCTTACTTATATATTTTATTCTATGTATTTTATGTAAGTGAAAGTAAAGAACTATACACTCCCTAGGCAAAAGACATATCCAAGTCACAAAAAAAGTTTTACTTACAGTTCTAGAGATCTCGCTTCCTGAACATGCCTTATGCATCTTTGAATCACAACATTCCACTGATAATATTCTTTTTCTTTCCGAGACTGAACCATTGGCACCATTTGCTTCTACATCACAATCAGCTTCAATGAAACCTATTTTGTTTTCCGCTCTGCTCTGCGTTGAGATGGAGTCCATTTTGCTTTTAGTTTAAAATTAAACTTCAAAGTTTCTCTAATGGCACTAAATTCTTCAACTTGCAGGCATCAAACAGTCTTGATTCAACTAAAAGATAATGGAGCAATAAATATTGGCTCTATAATAACAAATAGGTTAAATAATTAGTAATTTGAACTAATTCCCTCCAAAAAAATATTAAAAAACTATATTTTATAAATTAGTTTAGATGTGAGATTTGCACTATCAAAGTTTGTTAGAATAATTGAATTTTATTTTGCAAGGAATTGCAGCTGCTATGACTGATCTAACCACTCTGGTTAAGATTTCACACTGATAGCGTTTTTATATTAAATTTTAGGGCAGAAGCTATGTATTATAGGGATTGTCAGTGATCCCATCAATGTAGATTAGAATCCATTAGTTACAATAGTTACATATCATGGTAATTCAATTGAAATACAATAATAATAATAATGAACCTAATAATAACCAGTAAAAGAGGCTAGTTCGTCTAAAATAACAGACAAAACTGTAGGCATTGCATGATAGCAATTACATAGTATTTAGCAGCCATGGGAGTAATTCTAATATTTGGTTGTTAAAGTCCTTTAGAGGGGACCTAAATGGTGTCTCCCAACCTGTGTGACCTCAGGTATTCAATAAACATTCCTATCCTAATTAAATATGAATAGGCAGAATTTAGGACACCGACTGTAGCATTTTCCATGCATACAGTGATGTTATACAATACATATATACAATATGATACAAAACCAATCCTAAAGGACTTAATTTCATAAGCATAAGATTCTCCAGGGATCTCTAAATATCATAGGAGAACCTGATTTAAGATTCTTATTAGTCATTTATAACTTTAAAACAATTGCAATGATCCAATTTTTATCAAAAGGGAACCATCCAGTAGGGCAAAAGCAATTTAATACAAGAATAGAATTAAAGTTATAAATACACTATTTCAAAATATTCTACGAGAAAAACTTATAATAAATCTACATATAATACTAAATTTACCTCGGAGCCCAAAGTGACAGCAATTCGAACTGAAACCTCCTTCTAAAACTACCGCGCAGAAAAGGGACAAATCAGTGTTCCCAGGTACTTTATCTATTTATCTCTTAAAAATGAAATTTTCCCTTACATCTACCAAATTTAATTCCTAATATTTCCCTTTTGTTATACAATTCAAGTAAAAAAAATATTTTGTTAATCTTTCTTTCAAGTAATCATCATGACTGTCGAGAGGCTAAGCAGAATTTTCATCGGGGGAGGGTTACACTGAGCGTCAAAAGTATTCGGAATTCAGGATCAATCTGTAATTTACTTGATTTCAACTTATTTTTAATGTTCTTAAAGAGTTTTTGATCACTTTATAATGTTAGACGGAAGGTATACAATAGCTAAAACCAAGAATTACGACAAAAAACATTTTATTTTTAACGGTTTGTACGTTCATTCACGAAAAAAATAAAAATAGAAGTGTCAAAAGTATACAGAATTACGTGATTTTCTAATCATATTAATGCAGTGACCATAAATAAACATCCAGTTGGTTAACCTTTTTGTATAATTATACATTTTAGCCTTCTAGGAATTGATCTAAGTAATTAAGTAATTGCCTGGTATGAAATATTGTCACATTCAAGCACTTGTTTCTTGAGGTTATTTCCATATTTAATATCTTATTTCGTGTTTAACTGAGCCCACAAATATTTAATTAAATTTGAAAGACATAATAATGGAAGAGAGATTAGAACTTTTCGAAAATTATGCAGCAACTAAATCTGAATAGATGACATATACATATATGCCATAGTCATGGTCTTGCATTTGTTAAAAACTTAATTTAATCATCATTTTTCTTCTACTTTTAATTCTGTTTTTTCATATAGAAAACAATACACAAGCCACTCAATAATTGTGTACAAGATTCCAATCTTAGTAAACTTTTTCAAACAAAAACAGCCCTATCACTGACCGCTCAAGGTGTTCAACTATGACAGACTAAATTCTTTATTTGGTTTCCTCCAAACTATATTTTAAAAAGCAGTATAATTTCGGTTATCTGGTTAGTGATTTTGCTTTATGAGAGTCTCTTTTGAAGATTTATTCGTTTAGGAGAATTGTATAAATTAATTGTTCTGAAGAATACTTATTACATGAAAAGAAATACAAATTCCGAATAGCTTTGACACTCACATACGAGGGTAAAGGTTTAATTTCTTGTACCTGCAGTCTACTTCACCACTTGGCTATTAAAATTTGAACAAAAACCTTGCTATGTTGTCTTTTAATTAATTCTGAACGAAAATCAAACATTATAAAATTAAAGAATCGAGATGTTGATTTCTAAATCTATGTCCATTACAGGAAAGTTTTACAGAAAGAGCCTAATTCCCTCATTAATATATTTTTAAACCTTTTTTTTTATTTTCTGACTAAAATCTATACAATTTTTTTTTTTTTTACTATATTAATAACATTATTTTTGTATTATGGAAGGAAAATATTTTTATGGAATGAAATTAAATATCTAATTAGTACCTTTTGAAAATAATAGTATTTCTATATGCAGTTTAAAAGACTTGAGTAATCTTCAGATAAAATTGAATGACTATTTTCGATAAAACTAAATTATTAGAATACATAAACATCATAATATCAATTTTGTAAAAAACTTCCTTTAGAACCTTTTGGAAATCAATGTTTATCAACAGTTATAAAATATATAAATGCAAGTAAAATTTGTCAGTAAAAACAAATTATAAATATTATAATAGATATTAAACTCCTTCCAAGCCACAGAACATAGAATAGAAAATTTTACTCTATGCTAGGTGTTTTCAGCAGACAAGATTAATACTACTTTAATGAAAATTATTTCATAACTAAAATATGTTAGACATATTTTAAAGGGAAAGTTATAACATTAACAAGTATAATTCATTATTTTCTCAAATAAAATAAAGACACCAAAGAACTAAATACATATTATTCTAAAAATTCCATAGAGCTAAACCTCATTTTTATAATTTATATAAATAAAATTATTTCTTCTGTTTTATAAATTTATTTATTTTATTTTCTTCCTTGGGTTTTTTTTGTCTTTTACCAAGCACATTGTAAGAGATTATCAGATCAATGTATAACTTATGTACATTATGTATTTTCACCAGATAAAACTCATAAATTTAATGTTTTTTCTTTTATTATTATTTTCTCTGATGATTTTCATTCTACTCCAATCATGACGGCATTGACCAACTTATATAATAGATATGTGAATTGGACTAAACAATAAATATTAGAACTAAACTAAACTTCAGTTGCTAAAGAGAAAGTAATGAAAATAATTTTCTTTGATACTTATCACCAAGAGGAAATTCGTAACAGCTTGATGACTAAAATCTTTTACAATTTCAATCTTTTATTCTTAAATTTTGAGGTATTTGACTGGGTTTTTGATGTTTGTCATGATTTTTTTTAAATATTGGAAGACCTATTTTACCTTTATTAGTTCTTTTTCATTGCAATTGTTCTATTTATATTTTCATAATTTATATTTTTAATTTTATTTTTGTTCACTATGTATTTATGATGGTAAAATAATGTTCATTATGTGTGAATTGAATAATTTAGTTACAATAGAGAAACAACTAAATAGTTTTAACTTTTTAAAATATTCAAATAAAATGTGTTTTAATAAGTCTACTATTATTTATAAGTTTATTTCGGTTTTACTAAGATAAAATAATAATTTTACTGATATTTAATTGTTAATCATTAAACATTTATAAAAACGAACCACTTAATTCCATCAATTTTATTGTATTTTTTACTGTAAAATTAATTGTAGTTATTCCTTATTAATCTTAAAATATAAACCATTAAAGTTAGTTTTATGTTTTTTGATTGTCTTTAGTTTTACCCCAGAAACGAATACTGAGTAGACCTGAAAAAAATGTAATTACATGAAAATAATAACATAAATAATTATTTTGGGCTGAATTTGATCTAACTCATTTTAAAAATATTTTGTGACATTACATGATGAGGTAAAGGGGGCCACTTTCTATTTCTTTTTTTGTTTTTTTAATAAACAGGTTTCTGGTTACATAACAACTTGAATTGATATATAATATATAAAATTCATGGCATGATTAGGTTTTGTAATTTTTAAATAATCTTTCAGAGGATTTTGTTTTTTTCTTTTTAGATTAGATAAATGTCAATATCTGTGATATATTACAAATGCTATATTATAATAATCACAAAAACAAATTATTTTGGAAAAATTATGTTTGTTTTTAATTAAATTAATCCTTAAATGTTCTTAGAAACAAATGTTGTCAAGTAAGATCACTTGATTATGTTTATAATATGGTAATGACTTAGAGTTTAATAAATGCTATAAGAACCTCAACATTTAATTTTTTCAAAAGTTGTTAATAAGTACAAATATTTCAGTATTTTTTACTGATGTTAACATATTTTATTAATACCAAGCTGCTCCAAAAAAGAAAAGATTTTTATATAACTAATATTCATAAATTTTTAAAATGTCTCTATAAAAATATTTAAAAAAACAAATTAAACACAAATTTTAACTAAAACTATTTAAATAACAACCATTAACCAATATCACCTTTTCGAATAAATCACTAAATTACCTATTTAAAGATTAATTGTTTTAAAATAATTATAGTGCAATGATTATTATTCAACACTAGAAATGTTTTTTTGTTGTTTTTTTTTTGGGGGGGGGAGGGGGGGAGGGTTATAACACATAAAAAATTGTTTTTCAAAAACATTTAGGGAATTTTTCTTTAAAAATAATTATATATTATTTTCCAAATTTTAGGATTCCACTATAATTTTTAAATCCTTTTGAATAAAACAAATTAAATCTGTTTTTTCCCGTACCAGGTATCATTCCTTCCACGCCAAACTCCATTCCCATTCTAACCCACTAGTTTCAATCCTTGCTTCCTCTTCAAATCCCCTGAAAATCCTCAGAGGCGTCTGAAAAAAAGATGGCCTCGAGACCTTCTTGTTTAGATTGATTACTAGAGTGCTGCCAATGGGCAGTTTCTCTTCATGTTTTTCATATACAATATTTTTTAACAGCATGTTTACTATATAATGTATAGTTAAGAATTTCAATAGAAAAAAAAAAAAAAGAAAAGCTGAAATATCTGGATAGGTTTTATACAAAAATACTTTCTGATGATTTACATAGGTATCTGAGTTTTTGGTACAAAAAAAGGGTTTATTTTTACTATTTGTTATCTAAGCTAGAATAATAAAGTGAGATATATGGTCATAACTCTTGAACCACCTTTAAAATGGAATTTGTAAGGTAACCAACAAATGTATCTATTTTGAACTGCCTGTTTCACAGTAATTTTCTGTAAACAATCAATTTTTTCAAGTTTACCAGTGTTCCAAATATAAGACTAACTTATGTATAAATTTGTTCTTGACAACTTATTTCCAATTCTCTTTGCTAAAAGATTAGATCGGTTTAGTTAGTAAATTAGAAGTAGCAAACAGTTCAGTTATAGTAAATTCAAAATAATGTGAATGAAATTCCATTGAAATTAAGTATGAGGAAGTGTTTACCAGACCGTTATATTCCGAGTGGCCAGAATGTTTGAAACGATTACATGGAACCTAATATTTTGATGGAACGGTTTGGAACGAACGGTTTCAGTTTGACTCAAATTCTAATACAACGGAAGCTAGACGCCCTTATTCCTAATTCAAAAAATTCAAAGAAAAATTTATTTTTCTAAAAAATTAATAAAATAAAACAGATTATTAGGTTAAAAGGTGTGGTTAGAGATTGATACGTCTCCCAAACACATAGCGAACGTAAAGACTTCTTTCTATCCGGGAACTAGAATTGTTAAGAGAATCCGTTACGGATTTGGAACGGGTATAGATCTAAACCATTCCATAAGAAGCAGCTCCAGCAGCGAAGCAACAAGTGTATCAAGGTCGGGCGTTGATAAACAACTTTCCCTCAGTTGTCAGCCGTCGTTGTTCCAGGATGGTGACTTGAGCGATGAGGCAGAGGAATACGATATTGTCCATCTTGTGTTTGTGCTTCTTGTTCTTCGTTTATTTAAGTTACATCAAGCGAAGCGTTCCCGACAACCTCGTATACCTTCCCAGCATCAACTACATCGGCAGGGAAGATGAACTTCTGGACCTCCGCAACTTCAGGTACATTCTCAAAGGTCAACCGTGTCCGAGGAACATCACCCACGTCCAGATCGTCACTTCTTATTCTGGAAACGTCGAAGCAAGAAGCGCCATCAGAAGGGCTTACCCATCGTCCGATCTTCAGAGGTTAGGGATTTCAAGAGTATTTCTTCTGGCAACTCTTCCACATTTCCATGAAGTCAGCCAGAATGCTCTTATCGATGAAAACAAAAAGTTTTCGGACCTGGTTCAGGGGAATTTCCTTGAATCTTATAGAAATCTCACTTACAAGCATATAATGGGTCTCAAATGGGCAGCAAAGTATTGTAAGGAAGTTAAATTTGTTATTAAATCTGATGATGATATTCTAGTCGACCTGTACAGTCTTGTAGATGTTACCGAAAATAAAAAATTCCAACTCATGGGCTACGTTTTGAAAGATATGAGACCTATTCGAATGAAAGCCAACAAGTGGTACGTGACTAAAGACGAATACCCAGGTGAGAATTACCCTTCGTTTCTTTCTGGTTGGATGTATGTAGTAACACTTGAAGCAGTTGAAAAGCTTCTCAGTCACGCGAGAGATTTTAATTATTTCTGGATCGATGATCTATTCGTTACAGGTATGGTTTCTCAAAAAGCTAATATTATCTTGTCAGATATTAGCGATAAGTTTACTCTTCACCCAGAAGTTACCGAGTGTTGCATGAGAAAAGGTCTGAAGTGCGATTTCATCGTATCTCCCGATGGCGGGGACCATTCACTTCAGCTGAAGTTTCAGAATCATGTGAAGCATTGCTACGTCAACCGCTGTCCGACTCTGAAACCAGGGACTAAAGTTGAAGACAAATGTGTTGCTAAAAGAAAGCTACCGCCTCTTCGTAAAGGTTTTCCCAAGATAACAGTTGTGCAGTGAAACTAACTGTGTTATAAGGATCAACAACAAAGAAATCAAACCATAAATGTGCCTAAGCTGTAACTTAATCGCCCTAAAGATATACATGCAATAGGCCTTCAGATTTATACACTGCGGCCTACGGTTCTGCACAATTCGAAAGATTGTTTCTTATCTGATCCTTTTTCTATTAATTCTATTTCTCTTTCTATTCGTCACTCTTCCTACCTTCAAATTCCACTTATTTATTTGTCTTCAAACCAACCAGTCATAACATAATTTTAAATAAGGCTCTATTTAATTTCATTTTATTTTCTACTTATTTGAGTATGTCTATTTTCTATTACTTTTAGTTAACTTGTTTTTATTACTCTAAGACTCTTAAACCCATTTATATAATTTGTTAATTTTATTCTAAAGGGACTTGTCCCAGGATAATAAAGAATTTATTTATTTAAAAAAAAAAAAAAAGAAGCCAAGAATTTAGGCAGAAATATTAGCACAATAAATATGTTTGCTCATTTGAAGTGTTTTTAAGATCATACCCCTACTTCTTGCACATTATTTTCTATCTATAGTCAACTGTTCTTCCATTATTAACAGTGTTAGGAATATTTGAGATCATATACCAAAGGTACTATATCAATTATTATGTATTTAAATCAGCATTCAATTCTCACACCAGACTGAAACGACAAGAAACTGCTCGAAGATATCAATTACTACAACACTTACTAGACAAACGTTCAAAACTTCCAGTATATTACAAAAGACTCATTTACATCACTATTATCAGACCTATTTGGACTTATGGAATCGAGCTTTGGGGCTCTACGAAACCATCTAATTACTCCTGCATCCAGTCCTTACAATCCAAAATCCTTCGTAAACTCCTGAATGCCCCTTCTTTTGTTACAAATCAACTCCTCCATAATGACCTTAACATCCCATTTGTTGCAGACATAGCCCGTGACAGATACTCCTCTTTTCATTCTAAACTCCCTGCCCATACAAACCCACTTGTCTGTAATTTATCTTCCTTAGATATCCCTGATAACCCTCCAAGGCGACTGAAAAGAAGGTGGCCTCGGGACCTACTGCCTTAAAATAGTGAAGTGCTACCACTGGATAGTTCTTTCTCAAGACATTTTTATGACTTTTTTTTTTCATTCCTCATATTTACTTATTGTGTTCTTTAATACAGTTGTAAATTACTATAAATAAATTTTTAAAAATCAGCATTCTCTGCTTCCATCAACCTTATTTATTCATTTTAAACTTTTTTACATCACCTTGTCCCTTTGCTATCATCACCACGAAGTTGACAGGTAACATTAAGCTATTAAAAATTGTATAAGAATGATAATAAATATGAAAGTCTTGAAAATAGAGACAAGACCCTGAAACGTCTATAAAAAAAGGTTATGTAAAAAAGTTTAAAATGTATGAATAAGGTTGATGGAAGCAGAGAATGCTGATTTAAATATATGTATAAATACTTAACACTTCCTCGAGTCAAATAAATGAAAATAAATTATATCAATTATATGTTATAAAGAGACTGTTCTACTTCCCACCAAACACTCTCAATTACACAGTATATCTTGAAACCTTAATTTCATCCCTTTACAGTTATACATTTAAATTGAACCCGTAAAGTATTAGGAAGCCACAATCACTAGACAAATCCTTTGGCAAATATAATAATTGAAAAGAAAATATGGTTTGAATGGATGGTACAAATCGGTAATCAGGTAGAAATGAAAATAAACATAGAAACCCTTAAAACAATCGACATAGAGATTTTAATAAACAAAATAATAAACAAGAATAGTGAATTTCATACATTATAAGCAGGACTAGACCCAGAATGGTCAAAGCACTACATTCACAACTGTTCCCTTAGTTTGTACCACGAATCTTTAATATTCTGAGCAAGAGTAGAAATACTAGAGCTTAGTTACCGACCATGGAAGAAGGATAGAGTGTTTGTATTTGCCATGTACAATATAAATTACCCAGTTTTAAAATAATCCAGGGAAGAATATTTGGGAATGAAGTGACTAAACCTCCTGGTTCTTCCTAGAAGTAGGATCACCAGTAGCACAGTGGCTAGCATAACAGCCTAGAAGGCTATGCCCAAGATCGCTGGCTAAAACCTGCAGGTGGCCCTAGAATTTTTCAATAGTTGTTTGTTTGTTTATTTATTTAACGTCACTTTATTTAATCGGACGATGCTACAGTGGGAGTCCTAAATTTTGCCTATCCAGGTTTTATTAGGATTGGGATCTTTAACGATTACCTTACATCGCACAGGCTCGGGACCACCTTTTAACGTCCCATCCGAAGGACAGCATAACTAAGGAATTTTTACTCCTATTAAAAAATCCTAGGACCACCTGCGGGTTTGAACCCGTGACCTTTTGCATAGGAGGCTGTTACGCTAACCACCTAGCTACAAGTGATCCCTATTTTTCGATAGTTATGTTATAGTTATAAAAAAAATCCTTAGTTGTGCCATACTTCAGAGAGAACTGAAAAAGCTAGTCCGGAGCCCATTAAAGATCCCTATCCTAATTAAACCTGGATAGGCAAAAATTTAGGACTCACACTGTAGCATGGTCCGATTAGCCATAGTAGCATAAATTGACTTCAATGAACCAACAAACAAACCAGGAAGAAGTATGTTTAATGGGACGAATTAAGTTAAATTAACTGGCCACGTACATTTACATTACATAAAGCATGTAAATATAGCAAGTTTCTCACAGACCATTTCAATTACTGATTTTTATAAAAATTTACAAAGCATTTGACAAATATTAATAAACCACTCACCATAAAAAGTAAACATACAGTAATTCAAGTAAATAGTTGGGTAACTCATCAGAAAGCTTTCGGTCATTGTCAATGTATGCTTTAATTGTAAACAAAATATTATTGAATAAAATTGGAAGCTGATATATAACTTCATCACTCTTTCATTAAATATTTATGCACAATGTTTCGGCTAAAATGCCATCTTCAGGTGCAAAAGAACAATTTTACCTGGTGCTTACACCCACTCACCTTAGATAAAATTGTTCTTTTGCACCTGAAGATGGCATTTTAGCCGAAACGTTGTATATCAATATTTAATAAAAGAGTGGTCAAGTTAAATATGAGCCTCCAATTTTATTCATAGAATTTGACCTTCACCTTAAAGAATCTACACCTAATTAAAATATTATTGTTTTATTTTTATAATTAATTCATATCAATTATACAGGAAATTAAAAAAAAAACAAAACGCAAAAATCTCATAAATTTGTTAGTGAACCAATTAATTTGATTCTTTTTGCATTAAAATCTAGAATTGTTTTTTAGCATATTAATCATGGAAGCATTATTGACCATAGATAAAATGCTAGAAGTTAGTTGTTGGGATTAATCATTTTATTTTTACAATATGAAAGGAAAGGAGTTTTTAATGAGGAAGGTGTTTGGGGGTGTAGTCATCATAAACATTACACACTAATATGTAAGAGCTATTGTATTTGTGTGCTCACGTTTTGGTGTACATTGTGTGCCTTTGTCAGTGCTAAGGGGAACAAGATAACAACCAATGCAATTAGAAAAGTAAAATAAGTTAAGTACAATAATATGATGACAGTAATACAATATGGAAAAGTAAATTAAAATGATATTAAGATGACGGTTATAAAGTATGGAAGCAAACATGAATTAAGATAATAATATTGAAATGAGAATATTTGAAGACTATAAAGAGAATATATCTACTGTGCTCCGGGTCCTGGGTTCAAATCTCAGTTATAACCGAATATTATTTATTCCGTTATTTCACCCGGGGAGCGACCCTAGGGTATGGAGACCCTCCTAGGACCCTCCATGAAGTGGGTACCCAAAAATTGGGAAAAAACCTGGCAGCTGAGCATGATCTCAGCCGAATCACCTCATTGCACTGCCGTTGGCCTTGAAACAGTACGAATCTCTATATGTACTGAGCCCAAGACCCTCCATGGGTTGGAGAGGTACAGGGTTTTTATTTATAAAGAGAAAAAAAAGCGAACAATTGAAGTTAAACGAATAACAACGTGTAAACAATTATACTTTTAAAGGACTTTAATTCTTTGCATTGTTTCTCTTTATAGTCTTCAAATATTCTCATTGCAATATTATCATCTCAATTTTATGTTTTCTTCCATATTTTATTACTATTTTAATTTAATTTGATATTAGTTTCCATATTGTATTATTGTCACCATATTATAGTAACCAACTTATTATTTTATTTCTTTAAATGTATTGGTTGTTATCTTGTTTCTCTTAGCCCACAATGCAGGCCGAAATAATGGCACACAACTAAGTGTTACTAATTAGTGTGTAATTTTTTTGATGACGCTCCTTCGACCATTTTCCTCATTAAATATTCTCAATGCTCAACTAAACTCCATCATTATAAAAGGATTTTTTAATTCATTACTTCAAGTCAACATTTTGAGGCCCGTTTCCCATTTACAAGACAAACTATACTATCATAAAAACATTATAAACTTTATATAAAGAATTAAAATTTGTAGAAGACCATTTACTTACTTCAGAATAATGTGTTTCTTACTGGCCACATTAATATTACAAAAGGAAATGTTTCAGTATGCTTTGGTATGACATTAAATGTGTAATTAGTACCTTTTGGAAACTACTGCAATTTTCAAACACCTTCTTACAGGACTTGTGTGTTTTTTAGATGAAATCTGATGAAGGATTTGGATAAAAGATAAACCTAAATTATTAGAATAAGTCAAAATATCAGTTTCATTGAAAATGTTCTGTAGTGCCATTAAAAAAAAACAATGTTTATTATATATGTTGGGGAGAGGGGCGACAGCACACTCGCTCCGCAGCCTCAACCCGAACGTTAAATATGAGTCGCCGAATTCCTTATATTTGTTTAGGTTTCGTTATGGGTTTATTAAGGTTGCTAACTTTGTAAAACATATATATTGAGAAAAACAAAATACAAAAGAACAAATAAAATTAACTTTCTGATAAACGTAAGAGTACTCAAAGTCACGAGGATGATTGCGGACGACGGCGACAACGAAAAGCGAAGTAGCGACCTGTCTCTGCTGTAAATCAGAGCACTCTCCTTCCCGAGCGGTCACTATCACTTAATCCCCTTTTATGTAAATAGTGCCCCCCTCTTGCGTCTGAACTTAATATTAACGATATTTATACATAACAAAACTAAATTAGTATTTCCCAATTCTTAACAATATAAAATATAGTATTCTTTACCCAGTATTTTTAAACAGTCTGAATTATGAATATAAATAAATAAATTAAATACATAAATAAATTAAATACGAGTACGTATACCATATCAAGATCGTTCGACTGATATTGAAAGCTGTTAATTGTTCAACACATTTCTTGTAATTTGTAAACAATTATATTTTTATTAATAAATTAATTTAAAAATATATTTTTTTACTTTTCCTTGTTAATTAAATAATTAGTATGTAATGGACATGACAGTAATAGAGACTGGAAAGTGGAAGTGTTCTCATGATAGTTACCTGAAAGAGGGTGTGATTATTTTTAATAAAGCTGGATAATAATATGTATTATTAATTTTAAAAATCTAATTATAAATGGTTAAGTCAGATCAAAACATTTGTTATATACAATATTTTGAAGAAATTTATAGATATAGAAAGAATTATGCCTAGAAATTATTAAAACTTAAATATCATTTATAATAAAAAGTAAATAAAAACCTGGTCAATCAAATTAAGAATTTTCAAATACAGTTAGAGATGAAATATATAGGAAAGTGAAAGTAAAAAGGTTATAGAATAAATAAAATTATGTTCCGATTGAAACATTTAACATTTAATAAATTATCTATTATACTTTTATCTACAAAAATCAGTTAGTTTTATCAGCTTTTCATCACTCTCCATTAACTTTCACAATTTTGTTTATAATATAATATTTTTTTCTGAAATATTTAGCTTTCTAACAGTATATTGTATATCTATATTATTGTTTGTATGTTCAAAAAAATAAAAATCGCATAACAAAATATTTTTGCACCTTTCTCCTTTAGCTGTTTATCAAATTCCCTCAACTTGCATATTTAGCCGTTATTTATGTATTCTAATAAGATGATGTGCCTAATGTTTTTAAATCTACAAAATCAAAGGTACTTTAGAGGAAGAAAATTTAAAATATCTGTATAAAAGCCCTGTCATGACTATTTGAATCAGAATGAAACCTACATGTATTAAAGCTGGTTTAAATTTTACACTACTGTAGCAAGTTTAATCAAAATCGTTAGAGCCATTTTTAAGGAAATCATAAAAAGATGAAAAAGCATGATATAAAGTGGCTCTTCTATTTCGCCGATTTTGATGAAAAAGTTGTAACATCTCGAACGTTTAGTTGTCTTAAATATGACTTTTCATTTTTGTGCTAGACTTTATCACACGCACAGACTTTTTCGTGCGACTTGTTTATTTGGAGTCAGGAGACCCTAAAACGTGTATTTCTGTTAAAAACTAGATTAAAAAAATTTTCACGATCGCAATACTTTCCCTTACTATATATTATAAGTGAAAGTAAAAAAAAAGATAATGTTATAAATAAATATGGTTTATATAACAAGCATTGATGGCCACCTTATGGTTTTATGCCTCTAAACCACACTAACGTTATTTTATATCTGTTGTAAATAAATTGAAATTTTGTGATAATTTGCTGTCATGAACTTATCACACACTATCAATACCCTGCCTTAAACATTATGTACCATGGCCTTAAAGTCCATTCTCTTATTTGTTCTATTACCACTTATATAGAAATAACCTTAAACTATTGAAATTTTCTATTACCCCAATATTTGTTTATTTGTATTATAAGTGATCTTAGTCTAATTAGCTCCTTGAAGAACACTGTTACTTACTGCTACTAGAAACAGTACGAATCTCTATTTGTACTGAATCTAAGACACTTCATAGGTTGTAGAAACACATGTTTTATTTTTACTTTCACTTACCTACATATGAAATATATAGTAAGGGAAAGTATTGCGATAGTGAAAATTTTAGAATACCAGTTTTCAACGGAAATACACCTTTTAGGGTCCCCTGAGTCCAAATAACCAACTCCCGCAAAAATGTGTGAGTGTGGTAAGTCTAGCGCCAAATCAAAACGTCGTACACAACTGAACAGCAACTTCTTCTTTAAAATCGGCTCACCAGAAGAGCCATTTTATACCATGCATTTTGCACCTTTTTATGATTTTCTGAAAAATGGTTCTAACGATTTTGGTTCAACTCCCTATACCAATGTAAAATTTAATGAGCTTTAATATGATGTTGGTTTCATTTTGATTAAAATTGTCTGACAGGGCTTAATTGCAGATAATTTAAATTTTCTTCCTCTGAATTACCTTCAATTTTGTAGATTTGAATAAATTAACCATATCATCTTGTTAGCATTAATAAATAACTAGTAAATATATAAGTTGAATGAATTTGATATCCAACAAAAGGAGAAAAGAGCAAAAATATTTTTCTTGCAGTTTTTTTTAAACATAAAAACAGTTATATACAATAGATATATAATATACCGTTGGAAGGCTAAAGATTTTAGGAAAAATATTATCATATACACAAAATTGTAAAAGTTAATGGAGAGTGATGAAAAGCCAGTAAAACTAACGGATTGTCGTAGATAATAATATAATAGATTATTTAACAAAACACATGTTTCTATTTGTGAAGTTAATTCTTTAACAAATTTTTTTCATCTCTAAATGCTTTTAAAAATTCTTAAATTGATTATAACATTGGAGGTAAGTCAAATTTTTGTGTTGCACTCACCAAATTTTTTCAGTTATATTACATTTCTTATCACAAATAAATTGTTTTTTTTAATACAAATCTACGATTGCTGTGTTTAATTCAATAAATAAAACAAATAATAAATAACCAATTATATTTATACAAACATACATAATTGCTTTTGAATAAAATTGAAACTAAATGTATGTTGTTTCAATAAAAACTTACTTGAATTAATCAAACTTAGTGATCATGAATTGCAATCATATACACATAATAATAAATGTTATGATACATCACAAAGTCACTATTTGTATTCTAGGAAAAGATAAAACTCAGGATTACACAATGAAATCTAAATATCAATTAGTTGATATAATATCAATATGAAATAATTAATATTTATCTAAAATATAATACATATGAAGACAATACATGGAGAAGCTTAATTGTTTTACAATTAGAGATTTCCTGTCTTTTATTGGCTACTTTCAAGTTTAACATCAGCTAGTATAATCATTAGGAGGTTATTTTTTCATGTATGGGCCGTGATAGTCTTTTATCAGCCAAAAACTGTCTATGATGTCTCCTTCCTGAAAAGTATACATTCAATTACTCAATGCAGCATAAAATAATAATGTAGGATAAGATGATTAAGTGGCAATCAAGAAATGATTACTAAATATAGTGAGAACTATTTATTTTAAAACCAACGTTTGTAGGTCCACATTGCGGTTCTGAATCAGAGCTAAGAAGTAACAAGGTACAATCTAACGGTTTATATAGAAAAATATACGAAGAAATACTGTTGTAAAAAATAAAAAGATAATATATTTCTCTTGACAAAGCTTCATACTGTATCTTGTCACCTTTAAGCTCTGATGAGGACATGTAATGTGGACCTACAAACATTGATTTCACAATAAATATTGTGTAAAATATAAAATAATTTTGTAGCGTTTTTTAATATTTCAATTTAATCCTCTCTGCATTAATAAAATCATGTTTACTTGGTCAATAATGTTTACATATTTTAAAAAAGGATTAGTTAAGACACTTTTATGCATCTGTTTCAACTGAGATTTCTTATCTTTGAGGGGTATTTTGCCTGCTCGAAATGGAAGAAAAAAATATTAATTTTTGTCATTTAATGATAATTTTATTTATGAAAAGCAAAATCCGCTGCAAAGATGGTTAAAGAAATTTGCAATGTGTATGGCAATGATGTCTTAGGAGAAAGCACTGTCCGTAAGTGGTTTGTTCGGTTCAGAACTGGAAAATTTTGACTTGGAAGAGGCAAAGTGCTCGGGTCGTCCTTCAACTGTTGATGATGACCGAATCCAACCAAAATGATGAAAGATGACATCATGTAATACATCAAAATAGGTCATATATAATTGATTAAAAATATTTACAAGAATCTCAAGTTTTTATTGAAATCACCAGTAAAAAATGCTACAAACTTATCCTATAACTCAATAGTTTTCACTATTGCCTGTAATCATTTATTGACCGCCACCTGAAGAATCATCACATCCTTAAGTTGATACATATTCTATTTAATAATCAAAAATAACAATCACTTAAGTAGAATACACTTAAGGTAAGATAGATTACCTTCTCAGCCGAAACTTGCTCCATATAAAGGTGGGTATGGTTGAAGATCTTGAGCCTGGCATAACCGTAATCGCTGTTCCTGAACGCGGACCAATGCATCGGGTGCTTAATGAAGTGGTCCGTGTTCTCCTGGCAGCCCTTCAAAAAGTAAAACACCACTAAATCAAAACTTAATAACAAGAATAGGCTTAGCAGAGATAGAGAATAAATCTATAGAGTTTTATTAGAATAAGTATACTGCTATTAATTATAAAACAGAAAAAAAAAATTAAAATCTTACCTATATATTGTAATATACCCATTTTTTAAAATAAAATATATATGTATTTATTTATTTACTGTTATGTTAGGCAGGCTAACAATCAGATAAAAATTAAATTAAAATTGAAATTAACAGCTCCAATTTCGGTTGCTGAGGGAAGGTCCTCGCAGGTAAAAGGAAAAGGGAGATGGAAAGGGGCAGGGAGGAAAAAGGTTAGTCCAGTCTGGGTCAGAGAGTTGGAGCTGAAAGGGGGAGGATCTGCTCCTGTCTCAATATGAAGAATCTTTGTTAGCCTCAACGTCTTGTATTATTTTTGTAAGTTATTATTATAATTAAAAAATAAATATAAATTGTGCCTGATTTTCAAGAACCCATACCCTGAGGTAAATGAATTTAAATTTAATAAATAATGTTTTAATTTTTTTTTTTGTAAGGAATATTTTACAAATAAGTATATTATAATATGTGCCCATAACTCAGTTATTTTTGAAGATAGCGAAAAACCTGTATAGAGTTTTAGAATTAAGAAAGCGTGGATAAAGAAGCAAAAAAATATATAATATCTTTTGAAGTCACAAATTAGAAGAGATGTAATTCCTCCAAAACTCAGTAATTATCGAAGATATTGAAAAATGTAAGGTTTTCTAGAATCAGGAAATTTTATTCGAATAAAAATGGAAGAAAAAGAAAAGGAAATAGTAAAGAAGTCTAGTCTAGTATAAATGCTATTAGTTTATTATTTTTAATAATGAACAATTGTAATCAACCAAAAAAACAAATTACCCCCCCCCCTACACATTTGAGGGCTTGCAGAGAATCTGAATAACAAATAAAAATAAAATCCGTTAGCCCAATGATAAAATAAATAAATAAATACTAAAAATGTTGGTACTATTCGATATAATTTTCTCCTGGATTACATTCTCTCTTGTTATGATAGAACCTAAATACTTAAATTTCTCTACATGTTCAAACCTATGCCCTGATATACCAATATCACCAAGATCCTCTTCTATTTCTGCTACTAATCATATATTTCTTCCCATCCGTATTTATTCCAAGCCCTATCTCTTCACTGGTTTTCATTAACCAACTTGTATTTAGTTGTATAGTTCCCATGTCTTTACTCAGCAGTACAAAACCATCAGGGCATTACATCCTCAGGAGAGTAACATTTTCTATGACATATTCTAATGCTATATTAATTAAAACAGGTGAAAGGGAGTCACCTTGTTTTAAACTTGATCGTACCTCGAACCCCTTGGAGTAATTATCACTGATTCTAACATTATGAATGTTTCCAACAAGGAAATCACAACAATGTTTACTAACTTAGCAATATATACATAATCTAATATATAAAATTGTCGCGTCACAATGTTAGTTACCATACTTCTCTGAAACGGCTTGACTGATTTAAAAAAAAATTTATATGTACATTCAACAGGCCTGAGAATTGGCTACTATCTATTTTTCATACCCCTAAGTGATAAGGGTTGTCCACCACTAACATTTTTAATTTTTGGACAAAAAAAAAAGTTTATTATTTTGTTTATAATGTCGCATTAAAAAATACGTAGAACCCTAAATTTTCATTCTTCTATCACCAATTACTATTTTTCAATAGTCCTTTTAGTAATTTAATAATTGTTCATCCCGCTCAATAACTGATCAATTATGACTCGGTAAGTTACCCCCGCCGACAGACCTACCACTGTCACACCTCAGCCAGCAAACAGCACTCAGTATGGATGGCACCGAAGCCGGTCTCCTTTCTCTCAGACAATAAGCCTTCTCTCACTCCCTCCACAGTTTTCGGCCATTATTATTGTATATGCATCAAGCGTATTAGTGATTTTTACAATTATCATTCTACTATCTCAGTGTAACTCATGTTTTTCACACGGACAATTATACGTGGCATGCTCTCGAGTGGGTAAACCACCCAGTTTGTTTGTGTTAGCTAAAGATGGGCTAAACAAAATTGTGTTTCACACTATAGCATTAAGAGATTGATATTGTTTGTTAATGTTTCTGTCGTAATTAATTAATGATATAATTTTATGGAATAAATAAAATATAGAAAAAATTAATGATTGGTGTTTTGTTATTTTTATATTCCCTCATCATTCACAGATGGAGTGCCTCTTTCACTCATATACCACATCCTTACACACTTAATATAAGTTAGTTATTTTTTTTCTACACTTTTCACAGAAATTTCCTAGAAATAATTTGTATGGCAAAGCAACGTTTGCGGGGTCAGCTAGTAAAGTATAAATTCTATTAATAACTCACAGCTGATCCACTGATGACATGTACAGGAGCGTTAGGATTGACGTAGGGCTCACTGTTGCTTCCGTTGTACACGTTGTGCTGGTAAACGGGCCACAACCTTTCATAGGAATGCTCGTGAGCCCAAATCTCCAAATCAACACCTGATTCGTAAAACAGATCTTCCAGGCCAAACCTGACAAATAAGTATAATCATTAGAATATTGATTGTAAGTCAGCAGTATCTTGTCAGTGAGCTTCTGACCTATTAAAAAATGTACATATACATTAGAAATGTAAAATATAAAATAAATAATGATACAAATGTTTTCAGGAATGAGAAGCATACGATTAACTTCCAAATATAAAAACATACCCCTCTCTTTAGCTATGCAAATTAATGAATAATTTTTATGTAGATTTTAACTTGAAAGTTTGTGATTTCTCTTTTAGCCATGCACATCTAACCATTCTCAGCTTCAGAAGAAATTACGTTAAATTAAGAAGTACCAGCCAATTTAGCTATAGAGTAAGGAATATTTCGTCCCTCTTCGATATTTTCCTCTAATCCATATATTTTGTGTTAAATAAGTAAAACTAGCAAAAAGTACCTTAAGTTTTTGACTACTTTGACAGAGAATTTCACCGGAAATGCAGCCATTCAACAACAGTAAGACTAAAAAATCCTTGTTGTAACTGATGAGAGCTATCAATTAAGGATATCTGTAGCTATAAGTCCGTATGTTCAATTATAGTATCCCTGACTCCTTAACTGTATTGTTAAATTTTAGAAAATGGTACCTCTTAACACGAAAGAGTGCTCCAAAATTCAGGATTTTCAGAAGAAAATTGACAATAAAAGTGGATTTTATGTTAGCTAAATTAGTTTATTAAATATACATAAAGAGTATTATTGCAAAGTGCTCACCAGTTGACTACAGGCAGACCAGTCCTTATCCTAGATGACTTCTTGGTGCAGTCATCTCCATCATCATCAGAGCAGTACATCGGGCGGTGGCCATAGGTGATGATCCACGGCCATCGAGCTCGATTCTCTGGCTTGTTAGCTTCCTGTCACAACAACAGCCAATGTCAATATAATAGGAATAACAAAATGAATTCTCAATGGTTAATAATAAAGGAGGCAGTGGTATGGTTTGAGGGAGTGGGGGGCGGTCAATGATATAATAATAGTAATATCATAGGCAGAAATAATCGGGAGTCAGTCTAAAAATATTTTAATTATGCCGACATTTCGGCTCAAACTTGTGTGCCTACATCAGGGCTGCAAACATCAAAACAACAAAAGAGATACATATCAATGCGCATGACAATGAAAAATTGTGTAGTGACAATTAAATTCAAAGATTAAAGATATACAGAAATGTTTTAAATACAAATAATGATATCATGATAATTAAAATATGTTGATAATTATGAGATAAAGTTTAGAACTAAATAGAGAGATCAAATATTTATATAAACATACCATCTGCGAGCAATGACAAGCATTAACTGAGGAAAAACGAAAGACAACACTGGATGGTGTGGAGGGGGTTGATTTAAGAACCCCTGAAGGTTTTTCCTTCAAATATAAATTCTACAGTTTGCTCTAACAGTTTTTGGAAGTGAAAACTTCTTTAGGTGCATTATGCAATTTTTTTGCAGGTGTTAAAGCTTTGATTTCATAACCATGCTAATTTCACCAACATGCTCTAGACTGGCGCATGCGCTCTGTGTATACCAGTCTATCAGAGATAGGATAACAATATAAATTTCTGTGAACGTTATCAATAACACCGGTGTAATATCGGCAAAAAAATATCGATATTTATAATACTTTATTTTAGAATTTAATTGAATTAAAATCAGTAGCAAATGAATGAGTAAAGACATGATAGATAAACTACGCCTAAGAACTTACCTCTTACCGTATATAAAGTTAATATAATGAATATCTTAATTCTCTTGACTCTAAAATATCGATATTTGTAAATATTATTAAAACATTACTTTGCATGAAAACATTTAAACATATGAACCAAAATCATGATGATCATACAGTCAATATTTAAATGGTACTAAGGTGAAATCGAAAAGAATATCTTGATCACATAAGCATAGAAATATGACATTTGAAAATTAAGTTCATTTTAATAATATAGATTTCAATTAAGCACAATGTATATTTTATTACTAATTAAAACATATGTTTTTTACTTTCACTTACTATATATAGTAAGGGAAAGTATTGCGATCGTGAAAATTTTCAAATTCCAGTTTTCAACGGAAATACACCTTTTAGGGTCCCCTGAGTCCAAATAACCAAGTCCCGCCAAAAGGTCTGTGTGTGTGTGGTAACTCCCGGGCGGAAACGGTAAGTTCTATGATACTGAAATTTCATATTTAAGACAAATATATGCCCGAGACGTTACAAAACCTTTTTCATCAAAATGAGCTTACCAGAAGAGCCACTTTATACCATGCATTTTGCACCTTTTTTCGATTTTCTCAAAAACGGTTCCAACGATTTTGATTAAACTTGCTATATCAATGTAAAATTTAATGGGGTTTAATATCATTTAGGTTTCATTTGGATTAAAATGGTCTGACAGGGCTTAAATGCCGATATTTTTAATTTTCTTTCTCTAAAATACCTTTAATTTTGTTGATTCTATAAAAATAACTATATTATCTTGTTACCACTGATGAAAAACAGGTTAATATATAAATTGAATGAATTCGATACCCAACTAAAGGAGAAAACAGAAAAAATATTTTTTTAATGCAATTTTTCGTTTTTGAACATAAGAACAGTAATATACATGTATGATACACCGTTGGAAAGCTAAAGATTTTAGAAAAAATATTATCTCATACACAAGCTTTTAAAAGTTAACAGAGAATGACAAAAAGTCGATAAAACTAAGTGATTATTTTAGATAATAATATAATAGATTTTTTAATAAAACACATGTTTCTATAGAAATTTAATTTAATTTATTCTTTAATAATTTCACGTATTTTTATCTCTAACTGTATTGGAAAATTCGTTCATTGATTTTAAAAATAGAGGTAAGTGAAAGTCGTGTGTTGGCCACATCAGATTTTTGTATACTTGGGAGAGAATCTGAGGTTAACTCTCCCTAACCATCCCTAATTTTAATTTAATTATTTTTATGATAATGAAATATCTTAGAATGATTTTAAACTGTTTTTGATATATTCACTGACCCCCACCTGAGTCATCTCATCCATCAGAATATCAAAAAGATACAGTTAACCTTAAAGTATTTCATTGAATATGATAACAATAACAATAATAACGATAAAGATACCTTTAGAACTTCAACGAGCCACATGTACTGCTTCACTACAAGCTTGATGCCATATTCCAGAAAATAATAAGCCTCAGTATTGATACTGATGAACTGAACCGGTCCAAGTTTGAACTCGTAAAAAAGGTTTTCAAAGTCATCAACACTTGGCATATTGAATCTGTATCTGTAGTGACTGAAATTGCTGAAACGCAAAACAAATTAAAAATTATGATGAGAAATTTCCGAGTTCGAGAATGATAAGGAAGCAAGGAGCTATTATATATATGTAATAATATACATAACAGTATGTAATCATATTGAAAGATTATGGTCGACTGTTGATATGATAACAGGAAATTAATCGTGAATCAGTCTTAATAGATTTTTTAATTCTGCCAAAATTTCAGCTTCTTCAGGTCTATAACCAATCAGAAACCACCAAAGAGATACAAATATTTCCCTCACAAGTTTATAAGAATGAATGACATAATTATATGTGACAAAGCAGATAAAATGAATTAAAGAATAAAAATATTGTTGGTTGTAAAATAAGTTTATAGAGCTTTTCACAGGTGATTTCAATAACAACTTCAGATACTTGTAAATATTTTAAATTAATTATTAAGATCCATTTTGACCTATTACATGTTGCCATGTTTCAGGTAACTTTTTCAATTTGGTCATCATCAACAGTTAAAGAACTACCCGAGCGCTTTGCATCTTCCAAGTCAAAATTTCTGATTATGAACCGAGCAAACCACTTACAGACGGTGCTTTCTTCCAGGGCATCATTGCCATACATACAAAATATTTTGTTAACCCTCAGTGCATTCCTTTTAGGGAATAAAAAAATCATTAAATTACAAAGAAAAAAAATGGCTAACGTAATTGAGGCGAAACGTTGGCAAAATTAAAAATATATTTAAAAGCGGTTTATTTTCTTATTATTTTTATAATTGTTAAGTTATTTTCATCATACAATAATTTGAGCATATATATGTATTCAAAACAACTTATCTATATATCTACTAAAAACTTGAAAAATGAGCTTTAAAATCCAACACTGAAAAACCCGAAGCAATACCCATTTCAAAAACATTAAAATATTCAAGTATTACACAAGACCATCAACTAATTTTCAATATAATGAATTGCAGTAAACTAAAACTTTTTGTATAGATAAACAAGGACTTGGGAATTAAAAAGAAGAGTTGTTTAATGATATTCTTTTTTCAAACTAGATATTGTGAAACCAAAGTTTGTAGGTCCACTTTGAAAAAAAAATGTAGAGGTTTGTATAGAGAAATAAATGAATTTATTTAATATATTTATATATTCCACGAAAAACCTTTACATTTTACCTTGTTACTCTTTAGCCCTGATGAAGACCCGCAATGTGGACCTACAAACGTTGGTTTCACAATAAATAGTTTCCACTATTTTTGTAATCATTCATTGACCGCCACCCGAACCATCTCATCCTCCATTATATACATACAGTTCAACTATTCAATATTCACTCATATATTCCCCTATACAAACCCTTTTTTTTTTTTTTTTTTTTTTTTTTTGCCGGCTAATCCAATGCACTGCAGCCAATCTAGGCTTATTGTGCGCCGTCCAATATACTGTTAATACAGGGCTAACGCCTTGGTGAATCTGACTAACCTGTGGGGGTTAATCAGTTCACGCAACTTGGGATCAGGGATATGGTCGACACCAAATGGTAAAACCGTGTCCTAGCAATCTCTGGGCAACTGCATATCAAATGAAATGCAGTTTCATCCTCCTTCTTGCAGAATCTGCAAGTCGGTGAGGCCACCAAACCCATATTGTGGAGATGCATATTAAGTTGACAGTGTCCAGTATATAGTCCTGTTACCCTCCTTAGTGTTGTTCTGTCCATAGAGAGTAGAATATGACTTCTCTCTTTGCAGGGTCCATCCAGAAACATCTTGGAGTGATGCTGCTTGTCGGTATCCCTCCAGTATTGCCTGGATCTATTATCAGCAGCAGCCTTAATCAGTCCTTTGGCTTTGCTGAGGCTAATTCCACACACAGGTTCAGGTGTGGGGGGTAGCTGGGCAGAACCCCTCCTCGCGAGGCTATCAGCCCTCTCATTCCCTAAGATGCCTGAGTGACCAGGCACCCAATATACCCGGACTTTATTTAGCAGGGAAAGCATATTTAGATTGTTTTTCATTCCTCTACTAGTTTGGACCGTGTTATATAACTACCCAAAGCTCCAATAGCAGCTTGACTATCGGTATGGATAGTTATCTGTCTGTCTCTCATCCCTTCTGAAATTAAGGTTTGAGCACAGATATTGATAGCCATTACTTCAGCCTGGAAGACTGAGGTATGCTTACCAAGAGAAATGGACAACCCTTCCTCAGGTTTATCCATTCTCCATATTCCAGCACCTGAGCCTAGCTCTGTCATGGATCCATCTGTATAACAGTTGACTCCATTGCACGGTTTGTGCGAGTCAGTCCTGTTAATCATTGCACAGTAAAGTGTGTCCTTGTATTTCTTTACTTGAAGATCGGAATGCATGGCAAGCACCGAATCTTCATCAATCCTTCTGAACAAGTTGCCATGGCCCCGGTAAACCAAAGAGCTGGATCTTGTTCCTAACTTAGAGAGCCTATAGGCTGTGTTAAGTGCTTGAGTTTCTACTGCTATGTATAATGGTGTTAGGTTGAGTAAAACTTCCATTGCAGCAGTCGGGGTTGTACTCATAGCTCCGGTTGTCATAAGGCATGCCAGTCTTTGCAGCTTCCCAAGCTGCAGCAAGGATTTACATGTATTTGCCTTATGCCACCACACAACAGCTGCATATAGGACCATCGGTCTTATAACTGTTTTATATATCCAGAGGACCACATTCGGTTTGAGGCCCCATGTTTTTCCAACAGCCCCTTTACATGCAAAGAGGCACTTAAGTGCCCTTGTACAGGTTTTATCAATGTGGCTGTTCCATTTTAATTTACTATCAAGAGTAATTCCTAGATGTTTAACTTCACTACAGATATTGACCTCAGCCTCACCAAGGTGGGGTGGTCTGATGGTTATATTTCTTTTGTTAGTGAAGATACAGAGATTGACCTTCTGAGGGTTGATGCTTAGGCCATTCGTCTGACACCATTCCCTAAGAAGTTTCATGGTTGTTTTGAGCAGATCCGATATGGTTTCCGGAAACTTGCCTTCAATTAGCACAGCGATATCATCAGCGTATCCCTGTGCATAGAAACCTGCATTACTCAGGATTGTCAGCAACGAGTCGACGACCAGACACCACAGAAGTGGAGATAGCACGCCCCCTTGCGGACATCCTCCTCTCGGTCTAATCCACAATCTGGAGTGTCCCAGTTCGGATGTGAGCATCCTTCCCTCTAGCATGGCATTAATCCATCCGGAGATTAATCCTCCCACTCCTCTCCTTTCTAAGGCTAATGCCATAGTGTCATAAGGAGTTCGGTCAAAGGCACCCTCTATGTCAACAAAGATGCCTGCCACAATATCTTTGTTAATCAGAGTTTTCTCAATCCTGGAGACCAGGAAGTGTAAGGCAGTCTCACAGGATTTGCCAGGCTGATAAGCATATTGAGCACTATGTAGTGGTTTATCAGCCAGTATATTGTCTCTAATATGTCTGTCAATAATCTTTTCCAGTGTCTTCAATAGGAAAGATGTCAGACATATAGGCCTATACGCCTTGGGATGGTCATAGGAGGCCTTCCCAGGTTTAAATATACAAACCCTTACACTGTACCTTGTTACTCTTTAGCCCTGATGAAGACCCGCAATGTGGACCTACAAACATTGGTTTCACAATAAATAGTTTCCACTATTTTTGTAATCATTCATTGACCACCACCCGAACTATCTCATCCTCCATTATATACATACTATTCAACTATTCAATATTCACTCATATATTCCCCATTCTGATGAGATAGGATGGAGGATGCTCCATTATATTTACATGCAGTCAACTTTTCAACGTTTAATATCATAAAAATAAATATTAAAGAGGCATTGGCAAACGTACAAAGCCTCTTCATGATTCCCAGGAGAGACCATGTAAGGAACGTAGGCTGCTATTGGCTGTATCTGCCGCATGAACTGGTCTCCGACTTCCCCTTCGGCCTAAAAATAACAAAATGCCTTAAAGAATAGTTGTAAGGTACATATATATATTGTTATAACATTTTATTTTTAAAGAAATTATATTTAATTTTTTTAATGAAAAATTGAATGATAATTTTAGGGTTTTCAAATTAATAACTCTGAGTCTTGGCTAAGGTTCATAACAAACTTACATTCTTAAAAAAATATATTACAATAGCAAACATCTTAAACTAAAAACCCAAAAAACTAAATATTGCAAATAAAAAAGTTTATAAATTATCTGATTAAGATGTCTTCAGTTGAATTTCCAATCCTCCTTTTCAATGATGTCTTCATAATTACTTGATTTGAATGTATTATTAGTGCACTAATATAAGGTTTGAAAATTTCATGCATATTCTACATACAGTTGTCATAGACATTGTATGCTTTAATTTTTATGGTAATGAATTTGATCCAATTGAATATTTTTGTTTTTGTCTAATTATTTATTTCATATACTTAATAAAATAAAGAAATTTTAAAAAACAAAGTTCCTTAGTTCTTGGTTAGTATTTTTAACTACTACCAGAATGAAATTGTTAATTATATCGAATTTTAAACATTTTGCAATCAGAATCAATTAACATTGACATGAAGTGGAACAATTTTCAGGGAAAACAGATGGTGATGGAAATCAACAGTGTTCATAATTTTGAAAATTTTTATTATATTTCATTTTACAAGGGAACTTAAAATTCTATAGTTTTTTCATTGATTTTTATGTGCTTTTCTTTAATTTTCAATATATAATATTATTTTTTTGTGTAATCAGCATTTTTTTAAAAATGCGGTTATGTTTAATTTGGGAAAACAATTTTTATTGAATGATGCAATTTCTATGACCACGGCAGTACGATTTTTCACAGATTTCACCGAAAAATTTTATTTTTTTAATCTTCTACTCTTCTACCGCCAACGGTGTGAGCATCCTTTTTATAGAGCTTGATCCATAAATCTCTCTTCTGGACCAATCTTCTCCTTCTCTATTCTAGACCCCTTCCGTCAAAGGCTTCCTGAATTGCGCCTTCCCAAGTTTTCCTCTTGGTCTTAGACCACCCTTGTCTCATATACAGCCTTTGCTACTCGGTTTTCTGCCATTCTGGAAACATGGCCGAACCATCACAGTTGGTGCTCTTCAATAATATCCAGAGCAGGCTGAAGTTTTCCTATTTTTTTTTTTTTTTTTTTTTTTTTCAAAGAAAGAATCTTTTTCGGAAGCTATCGAATTATCATTAGGTGCATAAGCAATAAATAGGGTATACAACGCTTCTTCAATTCTTAACCGTACCGCTAATAGTCTATCATTGATTGCTTTCCAATCTACAATTAGGTGAGAAATGTTGCTATGGAAGAAGCAAGCCACTCCTCTCTTTGCATGCTCCTGAAAACTTACTTCTGAGTAAATGAGAATGTGATCTCCTACTTCTGTTTCTTCGGTGCCCTTTTTCTTAGTCTCTGTAATTTCCAATATGTCCACCTTACCTTTCTTCGTTTCTTCAGCTAATTCCACTTCTTTTCCATTTAGCCCTTTGACATTCCAAGTTCCAAGTCTGAATATCCGTTTTCCGCGCCATGTCCTGTACCGTGATGACTGACCAGCTCTATTTCTTTCTGTTCTTTTCATTTGTTTAATCTCGAGATAACGAGGTATCGGATCGAGTACAGTTAATTACCTGAGACGGTGTATTCATCGTATCTTCTTCATTAGGATTTGCAGAGACAGTGTCTCCTGATCCTTATTGACACCCATGAGGCTGCAGAGAAACTTTGCCGACTCTGTTAGCCTACTCTAAAAGCGTTTCCTAGGGGGTACCACGTAGAGGTAGAAGTCGGTCTTGAACCCCCCACCGAAAAATATAAACCAAAAATTAGGACAATGATGAGAAAATAAAGAATAGTTTGATTATCAGATTTAAAAATCCGTCTCTATCTCTAGGGTAATAAATGTAAATATTTTCAAATTAGTCAGTAATTAACAGGGAATAATTGCTTAAAAATTATTAATGGCTTCTAAATAAAGATCATTTTTATTAGAATATGTGAAAGCTGTATTTAGAGTAATTTAAGAAGTTATAAACAAATGGATAGTAAATCTAAAAGCAAACAATGAGGCACTTGAAGATAAGAATAGAAATCAGAAAATATCAAGTGTTTTCAAAATAATAAAATTTTAATTTAAAAAACAACAATACTAGACCAAAAGGTTAATTAAACAATTGACAATTGAAATAAGAGGTAAAATTAGTTTTTTGATTACAATATTAACTTTTACTGTTGACACGTCAACTCATTGCTTTATTAGTTCTCATTTCTGTTTTGTTTTTCACTATTGTTTTATTGATATTGTTTCTTTATGCCGTTACAAGAAGAGGATCCCGATTTTAATGAAATTTTTTTTTAGGCTAAATTAAACATTAAACTATGCAAAATATTAGTGACGAATGCTCCCCAGGAATCGCAAAAAAAAAAAAATTGGAAAGTTTGAGTGCAAAAAACATATTTTATTTAATATCTCTGGTTCTAGTAAAGGTAAAAAAATAAGTTTGATGTCAAAATTGCTCAATTTTAAAGTGGAATAATAAAAAATAAAAATAAGCTATTAAAATATTCAAGTTTAATACTTGGTAATAATCTTAAAAATATAAATAATCTCATCAAAAGAGTACTTTTAATAAGGTTTCTTAAAAACTTAGTTACTCAGTCCTAAAAAGAAATCTTAATCTGAAAACAGTTTTTAAGAAACCTAATTAAGATTAAAGTACATTAGTAAGTTCTTTTTATTTTATATAATTTATTATTTATTTCAAATTTTAATATTACTTTTTTTATATTTTAAACCTTTGTAATTAAATGATCCATAGCCAAAATCTTAGACTAATTAGAAAACCCTTTCCCTTAGATATTCAATGTTTCATATTTTATGATACATGTAAAAATGATTTTTTATTTTAATTTTATTAGTAATATTTTAATTATATATGCATATATATATATTTATAAGATTGTATTATAAGAGCACTGCAACCGAAAAGGTCTATTTTGTGCCATATTTAAGAAGTTGTACAGTTAATACATGAGTTTGGTTGCAATTGCAAACTTGAGAGGGCTGTTGGGATCGATTAACTTGTTTCTTAATGGATGCTCAAGGCGGTCAACACCAAAAAGTGCATACTGTAGCCTTGAGGGACTATTGCAGTGCCAACAGATTATATGAAAATAAGTTTCATCTTCTTGTCTACATAGTGTACACAGTGGACTGCTTGAAAGTCCAAGCTTAAACATGTGATAGTTGAGTTTACAGTGTCCTATATAGATAGCCGTAATTGTTTTTAATGAGGTCCTACTCATACTAAGTAGGCACTCTATTAATACTGGGACCATCTAAAAATCTAAGTGAGTGTTTCTGTCCCTTGTTTAACCAAAGTTATTTAAATTTAGTTACGTAGGACTGTTTAATGGTCCTAAAGGCAGAGCTTAAGCTAATACCGCATGTGCCTTTACTGGCCAGTGAGTCGGCTTTTTCATTGCTGCTAATTCCGGTGTGTCCAGTTACCCATTCGATGCTCACTCGATTGTTACGCGCAAGATTATTTAGGGTTTGATTGCATTCTTCAACAACCTTTGAAGTTGTGAATATATATAATAGTATATAAATATAACTCACATCCCTCATATCATAGGCGAAATCTCCGACGTGTAGGATGGCATCAAAGCGACTGCGTTGGGTCTCCTCCTGGAGGAGAGGCAGCGACCTGCCATTGATGTTCCCGAGGTCTCCATAGACGGCCAGCGTCGGGGTCCAGTCCTGCGAAGGATCCAAGCTCCAGAACCAGAATTCTTCAGACCAACCGATGCTACTCCCGCAGTGATAAACTAAATATTTTTAATAAAATAATTATAACAATAAATATTTAAAATAAAAAGAATTATATTAACAGAAATGTTAATGATTTCAATGTTATGGAGGATTAGGTCCTATGATAATTATTTTTAAAATTCAAGAGGAAATGAAGTCACGTTTAAAGATAGGAAATGCCTGTTATTATTCAGTAGCAAAACTAAACTAGTAAGCTCATGACTTCTGTCGAGAACCTTAAAGGTTTAAATTTGATAAATTATTATTCTTCAACTCGGGGGCTTGGTCTTGAACATTGGATGAGTCTGTGTAGGTGGAATTTGGTGATATCGGCATCGAACCTTCGGGTTCGCTAAGCCTATTATTATTATTATTATTATTATAAAATAATTATTCAGGATAACATCTAGTAAGCCAATCAAGAATTAACAAAAAACAATAAATAGTAAAAAAAAATAAATCCAAACTACACCTTATTTACCATATTTTTGTCGAGGAATGAGATTTTCCAGTTGGACCCTGTGAATATACCTTTTTAGTTTTTCTTTTCCACCATCAATGAATAATGTTGTATCCCCAGTAGCAGTTTTTACCAATCCATCTCTCCCGTATTTGCAAGTTGGAATAGGGGTCGGCGACATGGTTTGCCATGTCACGACAAACGTAGTTACATTGTCTAAAAAAATATACATATATTATTATTTTCAAAAATTATAAATCAATTTTATTGCAAAATTTGGTTAGGGTGCAGTTAAAAAAAAAATCAAACTAATAAGAAATAGAATTTGTCTGCAGATGCTTCAGCCTAAATGTTAGGCCTTCATCCTAAGAAAGAAGAAGATAACGAACAATAAAAAATAAATATAATGAAAAACATACTAAGGTACAGTGATAAAATATGGAAACAAAAGTAATATAGAATGATTTTTGGTATGAAAATATTTAAATATTATGATAAAAAAAAAAAAAAATAGTAAAAGTAATGAAAATTTGCTTATAGGAGTGTATAAGTGGAGAATCATTGTAGAAATAAAATATTAAAATGAATAACAAGAAAGGAAAAGAAACGTAATTACATCTATACTGTATCTTATTTTTAGCCTGATGAAGATCCGTATCGTGGGTTGAAGCATCGGATATTAAATTGTATTTTCACTATTTTTTTTTACTGCCATCAGAACCATCACTTCCTTAATATAATATTAAACTGATAAACATATAAAAAGGCTTTGGATATTTGAGAGGATGATCCTGCGAAAGATCTATGGACCCATAAAATTAGATGAAGCATGGAGAAGACGCAGTAACCGAGAACTTCATAACCTCCTTAGTAACCCAGGTGTTGTCAAGGTGGCCAAAGCTTGGGAGACACAGATATGCAGGCCATATAGCAAGAATGGAGGATGTCGATTCCCAACAAGATGGGAAATCCATGGAACAAGAAGAGTGGGGTGGCCTAACCTGAGGTGGATGGAGGCTGTCACAGAAGAAACTAGGACCTTGCTCAGTGTTAGGGACTGGAGATAGAGGCAACTGGAGAACAATCTACTGGGAGCGGCACAGGTGAGATGACGAGTTGCGAGGACTAATTTACTTTACTATTTCAAAGGATATGCCCGATTTTCATATTTTAAGGACTGTTTTAATTTTTTTTTTTTTTTTTTCATTCTAAGTTAAAGTCGCCATTCTCGTTGAAAGGATTCTTAACAATTGACATTTATCGTAACCAGGATACGGTTCAAAATGGAAGAAAACCTCCATTTTTGACTCGATTCTCCTTTTAAAAGGATACGAATCGAAATAAATCACTGGTAACTAGGATTACCACACTAAAAAGGACACTTTTTAATATAGAAACTCTCTTCCCGATGCAAGAAGCTGTCCGAAATAACTTAAGTCCAACTGTCTATATTAGGGTGGGTGAGATGGGTTACGCCCGAAAAGGACTAATTTACTATTTCAAAGGATATGCCCGATTTTCATATTTTAAGGACTGTTTTAATTTTTGTTTTTTTCATTCTAAGTTAAAGTCGCCATTCTTGTTGAAAGGATTCTTAACAATTGACATTTATTGTAAGCAGGATACGGTTCAAAATGGAAGAGAACCTCCATTTTTGACTCGATTCTCCTTTTAAAAGGATACGAATCGAAATAATTCACTGGTAACTAGGATTACCATACTAAAAAGGACACTTTTTAATATAGAAACTCTCTTCCCGATGCAAGAAGCTGTCCGAAATAACTTAAGTCTGTCTATATTAGGGTGGGTGAGGTGGGTTATGCCCGAAAAGGACTAACATGTATTCTTTGTAACATGTATTGTTTCATGTATTCTTGCCTATTCTCGTTTTTCATAAATGCAACGGGCTTTTATTACACAATGTTTATAATAACATATTATATGAAGTGATCCCCACCACCAAGAGGAATAGCAAATCAGTGATAGCATTTTAAAACATTAGGGGTACTCACTACGTTTGATATAGCATGCTATTTGTGCTATTGTGCTAAACCCATCAATTTTATACAGGAAATAACTGTAGGTTTTAGCAAAATAACACAAATAGCATGCTATAGCAAACGTAGTGAGTACCCCTATTATCTCGAGTTGCGCCAGGTGATGCTGATTAACATATGTGAGGGGGCTTGATGTATAACAGAATGGAATAAGTACAGGAGTGGAGGGTGATAGTAATGAGTGGTGATAAGAGAATTGTGAAAAGATTATTTTTATTTATCATCTTATTATTTTTAACGATGGAGTTACTGTTGACCGTCGTGAGTAAATAATGAAGAAGTTGGCTGAGAAAGCGGACGTCAAGAAATCACATTAATAAGAAAAAAACTTTTTTATTTATGTCCGACATTTTGGCCTAAGTTGCAGGCCTTCACCAGGGCTAAGAATCTTAAATGTTTAAAGAATCTTAATGTTATCTTGTTTTTCTTAGCCCTGATGAAGGTCCACAATGTAGGCCAAAATATAGGCACACAAATATAATATGTTTACCTTGATGGTGTATAATTTCTTTGGTGATTACACCTCCAAACAACTTCTCCATCATTATTAATTATTTTTGTTATTATCTTTTTTTTTTCTTAGCCCTGATGAAGGCTTCAAATTAAGGCTGAAACATCTGCACACAAATATAATAAGTTTATTTATTAAGTGTGAATTATTTGATGAACGCTCTCCCAACAATGTCTCCAATATACATTTTCTATGTTTCCAATTTTCCAAAAATTTAAAAACTATGAAAAAAAAACAACCCAGAATTTTAAAACTTTTTGAAGTTATACGTATCTCACTGGAAACATTAATAATGCAGTAAATTATAAAACCGATACCAGAAATATTCATACATGTGCAGACATCATAAATAAATTTAAAATAAAATGGTATAAAAATTAAAAATGCATATAGATATATTGAACTTTATAAATAATAATAATAGGGAAATACTGATTCAAATATTTCGATTACAAGCTTACATATAAAATATTTGGAATTGGTGAGACAAAGGCAATAGAGGTTTTTTGAACAAGATATGTGATAATGACAGATAATATTTTATAGTATTACATTATATTATATAATAATATTATTAAATATTTTAATAATAATACTATTGAGAACATGGAAAATATGGTATGACTAATGACAATACAGGTGTTTTCTAAAAAGGAAAATGTTAGAAATTGTGATGTGATAAATTTTCGTTCAAGTATTCATTATCAAATGAATCAAAAATGCTTATGTTGTTGATTTTGATATAACTTATTTTCAGCGGGAACCTGACAATGAGACATTGCCTTTGGGACCTTAACACTGGGGATAATTAAAATAATTATTTAATATTAAACAGTTAACCATGTGATAAATATGAAGGGTGAGACAATTCATTTCGTCATCAAAAATTATTAGAAAATAATAAAATACAGAGCAAATGTTTGATAAATAAATGGCCATAAAAAATTAACCAAAATAAAAAATAGTGAGTTGAAATGAGCAAAAAAACACACAAAAAATAAAAATGAACAAAAGTATATAAGGTAAAATAAAATGAAGTAAAGATAAAAAAAAAAGATGGCCAACATAAGAGTAATCATACAAAATATAAAAAGTTGTTCACTCTTTTACATTAATTTTTTACCACTACCCAAATCATATCATCTTTCATATAATAATTATAATTTAATAGTTAAAGAAGTATGATCAGAAGAGGATTGTACTAAAAGTAAACTACATATATATAATTTACATCAATAAACAAGCTTAAGTTCAAATAATTACTTCTTTTGTGTTCAAACACAAAGCAAATGATATTTAAATAAGTAAAAAGGAAATAAATATTTAATTAAGTTACGTACTTCCGATGGATAAATGTATTTGCTCCGGCTGAGAGTAAAGCACATTTATTCCTTCAGTCGGAGTTTCTTGCAACAAATCAAATTCATCTTCATTTAATGAGGTATCTTCTTTTTCAATTTCTAAATTGAGATTTGTCGAACTCTCATCATCCAAGTGGTTGGGAGGATTGGGTTCATCTGGATCTGTTTTAGGAAAATCTTGCCGCTTATGAGTGTCATCAAAACCGTAAGAAGTTTTTAATTGATATCTCGATGGGTCATCGATATTATAGGACACCAATAAATCAATAGTTTTCCTCTGAGATGAGAAGCTAACGAAAATGAGAAGAATTATCGCCTGCTCAATGATTCTACTCATGTCTCCTAAAACAAGGAAATTCCACTATAAAAAAGAAACTAAGTGATTTTAAAATCAAAACTAAATACCCTAATAAATCATTATGTCTCAATAAAATAGTACAAAGGCATCAATTTATAGAGCAATAACAAAGAAAACTGATAACAAAGTGATAAGATAACAAGTAGAAAAACTACTTTATTTTTAAATTACGAACACAAAATTAAAAGAAAAAATAAAATAAAATAAACTTTATTTAGTATAAATGAATCAAATTAAAAAAGTTATGGGCAAATATCAACTTTAATTGATTCAGAATCAGAGTCCTGGAAATTGGTAAATTGATATATCTTGAAATAGGAGCAGAAACGTTTTACATGTAGTTTTGTTTTAAAAATCTTTGAGCGATAATAATGTATGAGAAACGTTATCAAATTCAAATACCCCAATGAGATGCATCATCAGAAGAGGGAGTGAATCGCACTGATAAGCCAGGTCCAGCCCAACTCTCCTCATTTCTTATGTAGAAAAATAATCCTGACAGAATTAAATACTTCAAATAAATTCTTTATTTATTTCGAAAAAAAAATTAAATGAGAATATAATTAGCTATATCTCGTCCTGCTTTAAAATCCATTCGAACTTTAGCCAAGCCGGCAAATGATAACGAGCAATTCACTGACAAAATAATTTTAAGAAACTTTATTCACTAATGTTTAATGTCTTCTGGAATCTTGGTTTGATCAATGATTATAACTGAGAGGAGTTCTTTTGTTTTTTACTTTTTGCTAAATACGTTGTTAAGCCAATTAGATTCTTTCCAAGGCCCCCCCTAAAAGCGATCCTACTTAATTATCTGCGCATGAACTTGATCTTGCTTTCAGATTGTGGTGTTCCAACCTTTGTGCATAGCTTTCTTTTGCTATTTATGCGCAACCTCCTGACAGTTCGGAAGTTATATTGGAACAAATACCTGATTCATTGATTTCTAGTCTGGTGGGTGATGGAACGAATGAAACGCACTGCGCATGTCCTGGCAGCTTCCGGAATCTTTTAGAAAATGAGCTTGTAATATCATATATTTATCTTACAAAATTAATAAAAAGAATATTTTAAATTATGAAAAGAAAATTTATTTCTTTTTTAAAGATTTATTATATAAATACTTATTAATTTAAAAAAAAATGTAAATATTTTGTTTTAGCTTTGAGCCGGCAACACTGATCAGCTTGGTTAGGTTTTGGTAAAGGTTGCTTTAGTTCTTTCGGGTGAAACAACGTGTTGCCAATGTAAGTGTTAAGTTATATTTTTCCATATTTAAGTTTATTGTATTACTTACTTATTTTCAATACGTTCCGATAACAATTTGTCAATCTTTGTTCACATTGGAGTGCAATTTAATGAAATTCTCGTACATATACATCATACACGTGTCGCATGCCGTTGTCCATTTACTGTGTTAAATTGTAAGGTGTGTTGAATTTATTAATCTCCGTTTTTTCTATTGCTTTTTTAGATGCCGTCTGTAACGCTGAAAGATGTTGATCAACACAAGTTTGTCAAGGCATTCTCTGCATTTTTAAAAAAGTAAGGTTATATCACAATTATTAGACAATTAATCCTTTTTCTTTTTTTTTTTAATACCAGTTTTTAGCTTCATTTTAGTTTATATTTCTATTATTCTGCTTTTTAATTTGTTTGTTTATTTTTAAACAGGACTGGTAAACTAAAGGTACCAGACTGGGTTGACTTAGTTAAGAATGGAAAATTCAATGAACTTGCTCCTTATGACCAGGATTGGTATTATACAAGATGTGCTGCTCTTGTTAGACATATCTATTTGAGATCTCCAATTGGAGTTGGTGCAGTAACCAAAATTTTTGGCAGTAAGTACAATTTTTGTTAAACTGACCTAGTTATCCTTGTATAATATAACTGTATATATTTATGAGGTTGTTAGGAATTGTTATACAATTAAATGTTGTGCCTTAGGTTTTCTTTTGGGTTAATAATTCTTAATAACACTTATTTGTTAATCACATTGTGTAGCTGGAATTCTTTAGTTTTGTTATTCATTATGGGGAAATATTGTGGTCATGAAATGAAAATTTTCAAATCCATATTTCACACAGAAACACACATTTTAGTACCTAGAGTTGATTCAAGTTTCCTTAAGTGAGAGAATAGGTAGGTGAAGTATTGTGAGATTTGATGAAAGTAATGGAAGAGGAAAAGACATAATTTTTTTTTTTTTTAAACAATTCGGATGATCACGTCGAATATTACTTTTAAGTAAACTTACAATTTTAAAAATCTGGTACTAGCAACACACGACTTTCACTTACTCGACAGTTTAAATCTATTAAATATACTTAATTCAAAACATATAATAAGTTAATTTTAATGTAACTTTAATTCATTTTCATTGGAAACATATGATTTAGATTAAACAATAGCTCTAAATTAAATTGTTATTTAGTAATAAGTTTATTCCTTATTCTTAACTTTGTATTACCTTTTTCAACGTGGTGAATAAGATAAACTTTTTTCTTAAATCTTTCTGTATCCAATGATATATTTTATGTATATATTATTGTTCTTTTTATGAAAATACAACAACATAAATTACATTAAAAAATAGTGTTACTCTTTTATCCGTTAGTTGCTGATCAAATTCATCAGACTTGTATATTTAGCCATCCTTCTATCAATGTCATCAAGATGTATGGTTAATATTTTGGAATGTACAAAATTCAAAGTAGCTTAGAAGAAGAAAATATAAAATATTGGCATTTAAGCCTTGTCAGACTATTTCAATCAGAATAAAACCTACATGATATTAAAGCCCATTGGATTTTACATCAATGTACCGAGTTTAATCAAAATCGTTAAAACGTTTGTTTTGTTTTGTTGGAAAATCGTAAAAGTTGTAAAATGCATGGTATAAAGTGGTGTTTTTCTAGTTAGCTGATTTCGATGAAAAAGTTGCCGCAACATCTCAGACATAGATACTCCCTAAATATGAATTTTCAGATTTATACAACTTATTGTTTCCCGATTGACTTACCACAGCACACGGACACAGACACACAGGCCGTTTTGCTGGACTTGGTTTTTTGGACTCAAGGGATCTCAAACGTGTATTTCCGTTAAAAACCAGAATTTGAAAATTTTCATGATTGCAATACTTTCTATTTCATTTATAGGTAAGTGAAAGAAAGAATAAGTTTTAAAAAACCCTATTGATTGTTTAAAAACCATATGAAAACAAACAATTGTTATATACACATCTTTAGAACATGTTTTTAATGTAGAAACTCCATTTTAAGAAATTTAAGCATAATATACTTTTCAAGTTATTAAAAATAAATGTTATAAGTATTTAGAAAATATGGTAACTACATATTAATTATTTAGTGTTGAAATTATATGAGAGGTTATAATAATTCACTCTCTCAAAGCCCCAGAATGGTCTGAGGATTACCTTGTGAGTTCACAGTTCTTTATTTCACTTAAAATAAATGGCATTGCGTAGCGGGCATTCCTTAGTTTTGTTACATAGAAATTATTTATTAAGAGGAAGTAGTATGGTCATAAAAATTGTTAAATCCTTATTTAACAGAAATACTAATTTTAATATCTACAGAGTTTACCTAAGCAACTTATTTATGTTACACCAAGCTCATAATGTAAATTTTTTTTTTTTTAAACTTCATTATTTAAATCAAAATGCAGACATTTTACAGTGCAAGTAGAAGGCACTTTCCCACTTGGGCGAGCCTATGTGTGGGAAAGGAGTTAATACCATATTAATTAATGTAAGCCAATATATTTATGTGAACGTCACGTGCATAGATGTGGGTCTTGCTTGACATTGGAACACATTCGTGAGCTTCATTTATTTTTAGTTGTTTTTTTTTTTTTGTTTTTTTTGTCCTTCAGGGGTTACTTAATTAATGTTTACTTTAAGCACATTTAAATTATATTGGTTTGTTAGTCACATTTTTTTTTTTTTTAAGTAACTTATTTATTACCATTTAACGATTCATTATTTTCTTCCTAGTTTCCTTAATATTAGTTGGTTTCAATATTACTTAAATTGAGCACATCTAACTAAATAAACTATTAAAGTTTAACAAAATGTGTACATACCTACTGGCTGGAATACTTGTTCAAAATGTCAAAGCAATTGTGATTAATTACTTGTATTTACATGTTTATATTATTAGGTGGAGTGGAGTGGGAGTTGAGTTAAGTAAAGGGGGGGGGGAGCAACTTAGTAAAGAATATATGTTATTATATATATATATATATATATAATATATATATATATATTTTAACTATTATATATATTATATATATATATATATATATATATATATATATATATATGTATATATATATATATATATATATTTTTTTTTTTTTTTTTTTTTTTGGTAAACAAAATCTGGTGCAACACCTCCTCTCTTTTAATTATAAAAGTTGAAAGAAACATTTGATATATAGGTTAATTAATATATTAGTATAAATTATTATGATTTTTATGTTTGATTATATTATTTTATAAAATCTAAGGCTTTCCAACGGCGTATAAATCTATATTTCTATTGTTATGTTTAGAAACTGTCGCCTAAAAGTATGTATGCCTTCTCCTTTAGTTCAATATCAAAGTCATTCTTGTTTCATCTTTACACATACCTTAACAAGAGCAACAGTAGATAGTGAACTCTTATAAATCCAAAACAAAGGCAATGCTCTCATTGGCTCTAGACCTTCGCTATTACTATCCATTACTATTCCTTAATGAAACTCCTATCTGTTTCTTAAACTCAAAAAAACTAGAGATTACTTCTAAACAAAACCTAAAATGGAGGAACTGTATTTCCAAAACTACTAGAAATCCACCTCTGTCTTCAAACAGCTCCTAGTTTATTGAGGATTCTCTAGTGAGAGCATTAGCCTCATTAAGAAAATAAGATTTATTGATAGCCTCTCATTTTTCACTGGTCTTCTGGTCAGAGATGGCTTTTATCCTGCTGAAATATTTGACCTCTACTTCGTATTCTTTCATGCATACACTCAACCTACCCATATATATCCTCTCATATTTGTTTGTTTATTTAACGTCGCTCTATGCTACAGTGGCTATTCGGATGGTGCTACATTGGGAGTCCTAAATTTTGCCTATCCAGGTTTAATTAGGATATGGATCTTTAACGAGTACCTGACATCGCACAGGCTTGGGACCACCTTTTTACCTCCTCTCCAAAAGACGGCTTAAAACCACTTGCGGGTTTGAACCCGTGAACTTTGGCATGGAAAGTTGTTATGCTAGCCACCCTGCTACAGGTAATCCCTACTATACTTAGCAACTCCTTACTCATCTTCCTTCATTAAGTCTTTTTCTTTACTGCAATTTGTAATTAAAAGTCATCTGTAAAAATTGTATATAATAACATTGTCTAATAACTCCCAGTAATGATGAAATTTCGACAATGACATCTAATAATAATGTTTTATTGCTTTTAAGATTTAATTACATATGAAGTTATTCAAATTTGTAAAACCTTGTAAGAATAGGAAAACAAGAAACCAATTTACATTCATTAATTTATGTTTTTCAATTATGCAGGTGATTAAATATAATAATTAATTGAACCAAAATGATAATTTTTTGCAAATTACGCTTTTAGTTATGATTAACTGGCAATACCCAAGTGATAAAACTATAACCAGTGAAGTGATCTTTTTTTAACATCAATGGTACCCCATTCCAATGGCACATGCCTAATTTGATTGTGGTCTGTAGAAAAAATAATGAGTGAGGCAAAAAACAACAAAACAATTTTTTATTTTGCTGATGTTAAAGCTCAAACTATAGATAAACTCTGAAGAGCAAAATTAAAAAATGTTATTAAGATATATATATATATATATATATATATATATATATATATAATTATATATATATCCTAAAAACATTATATAATTAATTAGTTAATGATTATTAAAAGCTTAATTTGCAAAAAATTATCATGTTGGTTCAATTCATTATTATATTTAATCACCAGCATAATTGAAAAACATAAATTATTGAATGTATATTGGTTTCTTGTTTTCCTATCCTTACAAGGTTTTACAAATTTGAATAACTTCATAGGTAATTAAATCTTAAAAGCAATAAAACATTATTATTAGATGTCAATGTCGAAGTTTTATCATTACTGGGAGTCGTTAGACAATGTTATAATATACAATTTTTACAGATGACTTTTAGTTACAAATTACAATAAGAAAAAAAACTTAATGAAGGAAGATGAGTAAGGAGTTGCCATGTATGGTAGCACAAATGATAAAGGATTTTTCAAAGGCAGCAGTTCTATGAGAGGGTAGGGATCACCTGTAGCAGGATGGCTATATGGCACAGCTAACTTGCAGATTATGGTAGGAAGTTGCCATTGCCAATAAACTTCTTTAAAAATTCTGGTATCCATTTCAATTGATCACTTAACAGAGCCCCTCTTGTTATAATTTTATGTTATAGCTGTTTGATTTTTTGCTTCAACCAGGCTTGGTGCGCCATCCATTATCCTGCTAATGCAGGCCTATTGCCTTAGTGAATCTTGACCAAACTATAGTTAAGGATTTATATGGTCACTGGGGTTTATCCATTCTCCATATTTACCCCTCCTGAACCTAATTGACTCCATTGCAAGTTCTGTGTGAGCCAGTCCTAGTCATCCCTACGCAGTGAAGTGTGCCCGTATATTTCTTGACCTGAAGGTAAGAGTGCATGACAAGCACCGACCGAGTCTTCAACCTCCTGAACAATTTACCATCACCCTGTTATACCAGGGAGTTAAATGTTGTTCCTAACTTTGAGAGCCTATAGGCTGTGCTAAGTGCTTTAGTTTCTACTGCTATGTGCAATGGTGTTAGGTTCAACAGAACTTCCATTGCAGCAGTCGGAGTAGTACTCATAGCTCCTGTTATCATAAGGCATGCTAAGCTTTGCAACTTTCCAAGCAGAAGCCTAGATTTACATGTAATTGCTTTATGCCAACACACATCAGCGTATACGACCATGTTATAAGTATTAATGTTTGTTATGATTTTCTATATTGTGATTTCTACAATGTGGAGTTGACTAACGCTGTTCACTTTTCTAGGCCGCAAACGTAACGGAGTGTGCCCCTCTCACTTCTGCCGCAGCTCAGGTAGCGTGGCTAGGAAGGCTTTGCAGTCGCTGGAGGCGCTGAAGCTGATCGAGAAGTCCCCTGACGGCGGTAGGAAGCTGACCGTCCAGGGCCAGAGGGACATCGACAGGATCGCCGCCCAGATCAGGCCAAAGAGGAAGGAGAGGTCTGGCGCTCACAGAGCGGCCACCGAGCTGCCTGTGCCTGCGCCCCCCGTAGAGGTAGCAGCCTAGGGAGTGCAAGATGTTTTAATAAATGTTTTAATATAACATGTATATTGTTTGTCTATATCATCCCTCTTCTATAAATATCTAAGAGTTAAAGCCTTTTTTTAATGAATTCTTATAATAACTGTTCGATAAATATTAGGCCATTCTACAAAAGAAATCGTATATATTTTTTTAAACAATTTATTTAATTTCCATTCCTAGCAACGTTTCAGCCTCTAGGGCCATTCTCAAGCTTCTGTAATCAATTAAAGTTTTATTGCATTTATACATTATTAACATCTAATATACACAACACAATAAATTATTTTTAATAAATATGTTACCTACCATGCATATCTATGTTACATATCAATTCATTTCACCGCTTATCAGCAGCATTGTCATAACTTTTTAAAAGTATCATTTTTCAAAAATACCTGTTCTAAAAAATATCATATTATACTTCATCATCAATTCAAAAAAGGGATCTATTTATTCAACAGTTTTTGGCCGTCTTATAGGTGTTCTCGTGCGCGACTAAACTTGGGGTGGGGATGCCAAAAGCTTTATATATTTACTCGTCAATTAATTATTTACGTTAATAGCTCTTGCATAAAAGGTGTTCAGGTTGTCTATGTCTGTTTGTTGGTTAATTGATTTTTCTAAATTTTTTGTTATATAAATTGATTCAATGATCCTCCTCTTATTTATATTATCTTCCTTATGTAGGACCGAAATATTATCAAAATCAAAAATATGTTTATATTTATTGCAGTGTTGTGACAGACCTGCAGCCAATTTTGATTTTGTGTATTTCGACTTACAGTTTTGTATGTATAAATGCAATAAAACTTTAATTGATTACAAACTAACCTTAAGTTTCCATTCTTCCATCATGCGCCCTGATGATGACGACCCACAAAGGGGGTCGAAACGTTGGCAAACAATAAATAGTTAGAACTATTTAGTTGTTTCATTTAATGTCCGCCACCCGGACTAATTCCTTCCATAGTATAATAAGTTGAAAGTATGTGAAGATATTTGATATTTACTCTCACCAAATCTCAGGATATAAAATTGTGGCCTAACATGACAAGACAGCCCCATTAGAATTTCTTTATTAAAAAATTTGGTGTGGACAACACACAACTTTCACTTACCTTGGTTGATAAAATCAATTTAGCAACTAATTAATTTAGTTCAAAAAGGTTTAAAGAATAATATTTAGTTTCGTTTGTTAATTTGTCATCTACAACAATCAGTTAATTTCATCTCTATTACATTTTACAACTTTGCTTATAAGTTAATATTTTTTCTAAAATCTTTAGCTTTCCAGCGGTATATTATAGTTCTTATCTTCAAAACAAAACCAAAATTGCTTTTAAAAAACATTTTTATTTCTTATTTAGATGTATATCGAATTCGTAAAATTTTCTATCTATACTATAAAGATGATGTTTTTTTTTTTAACTCAAAAAAATTAAAGGTGCTTTAGATGAAGTAAATTTAAAGTATCAGGATTTAAACCTATGAGATTATTTCAATCAAAATGAAACATATCGAAGCTCATAAAATTTTATATAGATATAGCAAGTTTAATTAAAGTCGTTTTTGAGAGGGGCTAAACGGTATAAAGTGGCTCTTCTGGTTAGCTGATTTTGATGGAGTTGCTGTAACATCTTGGGCGTACAGTTGTCATAAATATGAAATTTTATTTGAATTATGAAATAGTATTGTACGACTTTTCGTTTTGTGCTAGACTTACCACTCACAGATCTTTTTCGGGACTTTAGACTCAGGGACCCTAAAACGTGTATTTCCATTAAAAACTGGAATCGAAAATTTTCACAATACTTTCCCTTACTATATATTTCATTCATACATAAGTGAAAGTAAAAAAGTACAGGACGCACAGTGAGCAATATCACCAATTTAGGTGGACAAAAGTTTGCAATTTTATAGTGCTTCACCTTTTTATTATTAGTTGGTAAGACCCTTAATACTAATATTTCCTGCCATACCGTGCTTACAAATAAATAGTAAATGAGTGAATCATTCCTGTTCACACAAGTGCCTAATAACCAGCAGTGGGATTATCTTTATTCGATGGTCATTTATTGTGTTCAAGGTGTATTTAGAGCAAAGTCTTTTTGCTTTTATTTACATAGACATTACTGAGACAGGAAAACATATTTCCAAACTCGTATAATATACATTGCAATTACCTGTAGAGTTAATTTAGCAATTTGTAAATGTAGGCCCTATTCAATAACGAAAAACTATATAACCCCCAAGTTACCCCAAGGATTTGTTTGTTTCATCAGCCCTTCTAGTCTTTACATATTACAAAGAATTTTTGCGTTTTGGGTGATACATAATTTTTTCAAAAACATCACTCCGTATCAAAATTTTTACAGTCTATAATTTCAAGAATTTCCTAAATGAAATAAAATACATCTAAGTATTAGCAGGTTTTAGCAACTCCGAGCCATAATTAAATTTTTTGTATTATTTTTCCCGTATTTTGGGACTTCAAACATAAAATATAGGGAAGTTTTAGATTTCAGCAGATAAATTTGATTTTTGATCACTGTGCGCTCGCCAATCGTATCAAAAAATTTATTAGTTTTTATAATTTTTTCCTATGATTTTTTTAAATATTTTTTTCCGTAATCTTCGTCCCCAAAGGTTAAATATAGACAAGTTTCAGAATTTTGTCCACCTAAATCGGTCATATTGCCCACTGGGCGGCGTCTTATGCTCCTTCTTCAAGTAATTGCCTCTGGTAACAATAACAATTTTCATTATTTAATTGAGGAAAACAAACCACAATTTTTACAAATTGTTAATAGGAAAACTGAGAGCTCATCTTACGGAATACATTTATCCTCATATTTATTAGATCTGTCTTAATTGTCATTTTACTAAAAATTCATTATATGTTTATTATATATTTGAAATAATGTTATGGGGTCACCTGTGGTGTGGTGCCTAGAATACATAAAAGCTTTCTGTGTCCTGGCTTCAAATCCCAGGTGACCTGTGGTTTTTAAAGGGAGTAAAAAATCATTAGTTATGCTGTTCTTCTTTGGAGGAGAGGTACCATGCCAATGTGCAGTGTGAGGCACTCCTTCAAGCCTTTTTTCTTAATTGGGATCACCTGAAGAAGGGTGGCTAGCATAAGAGCCTTCTATGCCAAAGGGTCACGGATTCAAATCCGCAGGTGGTCCTAAGATTTTTTAATGGGAGTAAAAAATCCTTAGTTATCCCGTCCTTCAGAAAGGGCGTAAAAAGGTGGTCCCGAGCCTGTGCGATGTCGGATACTCTTTAAAGAACTCTATCCTAATTAAACCTGGATAGGCAAAATTTAGAACTCCCACTGTAGCATCGCCCGATTAGCATGAAGGGACATACAATTATATTTTATATATAGAAATTAAATTTAATTCCATATTAGTTTCACTCATTTTTATCTCTAACTGTATTTGAAAATTCTTTAATTTTCTGATTTTAAAAACGAAGGTAAGTGAAAGTCATGTGTTGCGCGCACCAGATTTTTTTTTATTATTACAAAACATTAAAATAACTGTATAAAATGGATTCAAGATATTATGAAATTGATGGAAAAAATTATGAATTTGACTAAAAAAAAATTTTATCAATCAAGCATTTTTTAGCCGTATATTAAACCTCATGTATTTTAGAAACCTTGAAATATAGGTGGAACAAAAAAGGTCACATGACCCATAGCCGTATTCTCAGCGGTTAGGCGTGAAAATCAAATTTTGAGACTTTACCTGTTATCTTGTTAAGCACGTCGCTCCCTCCAAACCACACTCCCTAATAATATAATCCATAACTTAAAGAGCATAAAGCCCACAACACGGCCGGGCACTAATAAGATAGAAACAAGAGAGATAGAAACAAAACTTGAAATTTAACTTCGTCGAAACTCCTTTTGTTGCAATAAAGTTATTAGACAATTATATGGGTTTAAATCTTGTTTCAAAATAGTCCTAAAAGTTTCCATTAATACCTAATACCTAGAGCTCTGGACAACTGTTCTCGATTCCACCGAAAGTACACGTTTTAGGGTCACCGAGTCCAAAATGACCAATACCTGCAGAAAAGTCTGTTAGCTCGAATATTACATTATTATTACATTACATTAATATTAAATATCTAGCTCGAAAACTAAAAGTTGTAGGAAGCTGAAATTGCACATTTGAAATACGTACATGCCTTGGATATTGCAGAGAATGTATCGGCTAAACGGAAGTGTCACTTTATACCATGCACCTTTTTACGAATTTATAGTCAACAGCTCCGACGAAATTAAACACACTATATTGATACAAAATTAAGTGGGCTTTAATTTAATTTAGGTTTTATCATGATCGAAGTTATGTGAGAGGACTTTAATGTCGAATTTCTACCTCTAAATTACCTTAGATGAGGAAGATAGTTGGGGGTGCGGTCATAAATTAGAAACACACATTTAAAACAAGTGCTATTTTAATTATGTGCTGACGTTTCGGCCTACAATGTGGGCCTTCATCAGGGCTAAAAGAAACAAGATAACAACCAATGTAATTATAGACTTAAGAATGCGTTAGGTATATAATAATAATATGACAGTAATATAATATGGGAACATAAATAAAATTAAATGTAAAATGATAATAAGGTGACAGTTATAAAGTATGGAAATAATAATATAAATATTATATCTAATTTTTTTATTCCATACTTTAAAAACTTGTCACTTATTTCCATACTTTATAACTGTCATTTTATTATCATTTTACATTTAATTTTATTTATGTTCCCATATTATATTACTGTCATATTATTATTATATACCTAACGTATTATTAAATCTATAATTACATTGGTTGTTATCTTGTTTCTTTTAGCCCTGATGAAGGTCCACATTGTAGGCCGAAACGTCAGCACATAATTAAAATAGCACTTGTTTTAAATGTGTGTTTCTAATTTATGACCGCACCCCCAACCATCTTCCTCATCTAATTTTGCAACGGTCAACAAAAACTTAATCATTCTAAATTACTTTAGGGTTTGTTGATTAGAAATAATTAACCATTTCTTCTTTTGTTAGAATTGATGTAATATTGGTGAATAGAAAGAATTTGATAAGCAACTAAAGAAGAAATATTTTCCAGGTTTTTTTTTTTTTTTTTTTTTTTTTTACTATAATAGTAATATAGATGCATAATATACCGTCGGAATGTAAGATAAAAAACAACCTTATCTAATAAACAATCTCGAGCAGAGTGTTAAAAGAGGATAAAATTAAGCTATTTTTGCAGATAATTTCTGTTATTAAATTATTTAATTTAGAATAAATGATTCCTTCGATACTCAATTTAATTATTTAAACGTCGTCAAAATCAGCTAACCAGAAGAGCCACTTTATTCCATGCATTGTACACTTTTTTAACGATTTTCTGATTTTTACTTTTACTTACTATATATAGTAAGGGGAAGTATTGCGATCGTGAAAATTTTCGAATTCCAGTTTTCAACGGAAATACACGTTTTAGGGTCCCCTGAGTCCAAATAACCAAGTCCCGCAAAAAGGTCTGTGTGTGTGTGTGTGTGTGTGTGTGTGTGGTAACTCCCGGGCGGAAACGGTAAGTCCTATGAAACTGAAATTTCATATTTAGGACAACTATACGCCCGAGACGTGAGAAAACTTTTTTCATCAAAATGAGCTTACCAGAAGAGGCACTTTACCATGCATTTTGCACCTTTTTTCGATTTTCTCGAAAAAGGTTCCGACGATTTTGATTAAACTCGCTATATCGTTGTAAAATTTAATGAGCTTTAATATCATGTTGGTTTTATTCTGATTAAAATGGTCTGACAGGGCTTAAATGCCGATATTTTAAATTTTCTTTATCTAAAGTACCTTTAATTTTGTCGATTCTATAAAAATAACTATATTATCTTGTTAACGCTGATGAAAAACAGGTAAATATATAAATTGAATAAATTCGATTCCCAACTAAAGGAGAAAATAGAAAGAGTATTTTTTTAATGCAATTTCTCGTTCTGAACATAAGAGCAGTAATATACATGTATGATATACCTTTGGAAAGCTAAAGATTTTAGAAAAAATATTATCTCATACTCAAGCTTTTAAAAGTTAATAAAGAGTGATGAAATGAACATAAAACTAACTGATTATTTTAGATAATAATATAATAGATTTTTTAATAAAACACATGTTTCTATATAAATTCAATTTAATTAATTCCTTAATAGTTTCACGTATTTTTATCTCTAACTGTTTTTGAAAATTCTTTCATTGATTTTAAAAATGGAGGTAAGTGAAAGTCGTGTGTTGCCCGCACCAGATTTTTAAATTTTTGATGATGAAAAATTTTCAAATTTTCATTTCGGCCTACATTGTGGGCTTTCATCAAGTATTAGAGAAACAAGTTATTTCTTCATGAACCTCCACATCCAGCAAACTTCTCCATCATATAGTTTAAACGGTCAACTAGAACTCCATCATTATCAGGGTCACTTGTGGTGCAGTAGCTAGCATAACAGCCTTCTATGACGATTTTCTGAATTTGAAAATTTTTTAACGGCTCTAACGATTTTGATTAAACTCTCAAATATGGATATAATTAGTCAGCCGTTGAGAATTACTAAAAGGAATTAGTCCGGGTGGCGGTCGGTGAATGGAAACTAAGGGTGGGCAAAATCGAATGATCGGACTTCGATTATTCAAATAATCGAATGATTTCATAATCGAGAGCCCCTAGGTGCAAATATGAATATAATTTATGTGATGAGCAAAAAAAAAAAAAAGATCGTTCGATTATCGATTATCCTTAACAATTCAGTTCCAATGACCATGCGTTTCTCCAGACCGATTAATCCAATAATCGATTAATTCGAATGATTCAAATGATCCGATAATCGTCATTCGATCATGCCCTCCCCTAGTGGAAACTCTTCCATTCGTATGAAGAAACTCAAAAACGTATGAAGAGTTTCCATTCGACTACAACACGCCCTGATGATGACCCACAATGGGGGGTCGAAACGTTAGCAAAAAATAAACTGTTGAAACTACTCAATTGCTTCATTCACTGACCGCCACCCGGACTAATTCCTTTTAGTTTTATTAATTTATCTAAGTTATAAATTAATTTATTTATTAGTTCTCTAGTTAATTGTTTATTTAACTTCACCCGGAATCAACTTTTCCCCTATGTAATAATAATAATAAAAATAACTTTATTCTGTGACCATGTCCCTTAAGAATAACAGTGTCGTACAGTAAATATATACTTTAATATTAATATATACACACAGTCAACCATTTCCACTTCACTAAAGTACCTTTAATTTTATAGATTCTAATAAAATAGCCGTGTCACCTTGTTAGCATTGATAAAAAACTTATTAATATATAAGTTCAATTAATTTTATATCCAACTAAAGGAGATAAGAGCGAAAATATTTTTGTATGCAATTTTCGTATCATAAAAATAATAATATAGATGTATAGTGTGCACCGGATTTTTTTGAAACGTCTCGTAATGAAATTTTGATACATATTTTATTTTGTGTTATTACGAAAATGAGAAATGGATGTTGCTAACAAGGAGGGAATAATTACGCTCGACAGGAGAATAGAATAATGACTCGAGCCCGCAATTTTCCCAAATTACAACGTCCTCGATGTTTTCTCGTCACCTTTGGCAGCCATTGACTCCCCCCACTCAGACCCCGATGTAAACCACATCAACACACCTCAGTCCGCGGTCATGGCCGTTCGGAACCGCATTCCCTTGAAGGCCTTCCTCTTCCAGAGCCTCCTGCTGGGGGTGGCCTCCAGCTTCCACGTCTGTAACGACTTCTTGAGGGACTTGAACGCCTTCCCCCTCCCGAAGGACGGCTCTGCTTCCCGTTCCCCGCAGCCCGGGAAGTGCAACAACTTCAACTTGAAGAATAACCGCGGCGTGCCGGCCTTCTTGATGCAGCACCACACCGCCGGAAGTTACAACAGCACCATCAACACCTTCCTCAGACCAGGAGGCGCTTCCGCTCACTTCGTCATCGCCAAGGACGGGACCGTCCAGCGCATGGTCGCCGAGGAGTTCCGGGCCTTCCACGCCGGAGCCGGCAGGCTGTCCAGAGAGTCGCGGCTCATCGCCACAGCATCCTCCGAGCTCTCCGAATTCGGTGTCGTTTTCAATCACGATATTCTGCACGCAGGAAGAGGGGACATGAACAGCTGGGCGATAGGTATCGAGAACGTCAATTCCGGTGCTGAGCCGTTCACGAAGGAACAGATCGAGGCCAACATCCTGCTCTGCGATCTCCTGTGCCACAGTTTCCCCACCTTGAACCCAGCCCTCATGATCGCCCACAGCGACTGGAGCTACAACAAGATCGACCCCAGCCCCTACTTCCCTTGGAGGGAGTTCGCGACGGCTTCGCAACGCTACCCGGGAATCGTCATGCGGAACTTCGGCGTCTACCCGAGGAGGAACCTCTCCTTGCAGAAGAAGCCGAAGATCCTCATCTCTGGAGACGACGAGAAGAACAAGAAGGCCTCTCTGAAGACTATTTCCGCGGCCCAACACTTGCTCCGATCCTACGGATTTTTCATCCCGGAGGCGGAGAACGGCAGAGTGGGAAGGAAAACAAAAAACGCCATTTTCGCGGCCCACATTCGCTTCCAAGGACCGAAAATACTCAACGATACAATTTTGTCCGAAGCTTGGCACAAGTTAGCAAAAGACGTCAACAGATCGGCTAATTACAATTTGTTGACCGTTTTTGACGAGAATCTTATGACGATTTTGGCTGATTGTGTTGATCAGTTGGGAGTATTGTAACGTATTATTGTGGATATATGTATTTAAATAAACGCAAATCAACTTACTGTTTCTTTAGTACGTTTTTATTTATTTTGTAATTCAAAATACTGAATAGTTATCCGTATGGTTGTGATGAAAGATGAAATGGTTCGGGTAAACAAAACTATTGTAAAACCAAGGTTTTTAGGTCCAAATCGTGGGTCTTCATCAGGGCTAAGGGTTTTTTTTAGGGGAATATATGGGTGAATATTGAATAATTGAATTGTATGTATATAATGGAGGTTGAGATGGTTCGGGTGGCGGTCAATGAATGATTACAAAAAATTGTTACAGTAGTGAAAACAGTTTTATTTTAGTGGTGAAAGTAAAGTTTCAAATGTAATCAATACAAAGAATAAAGTTTTATATTTTAATTTATAAAGGCTGTAAGAATATTTTTGACGGCGACTGTACATGTATGGGATATAGTGAAGTGAAAGTTATGTGATTTTAGTGAAACATAAAACGGAATTGTTATATAACAGCTTCTGTGGTTATTTGAGATTTTTCTTTGAAATCTATTGTAAATATTTGACATTGATATACCGAATTACATAACTTATTATTGCGAGAGAAAAATGTGAGCTGATACAGAAGGGATTAATGCTAAGGCCATTCGTATCCTTGTGTTGTGTTCAGAACAAAGGAATGCAATGAAAAAATCTGGTGCGCGAATCTCACAATTTTCCATATATTTCCTATATATAAAAAAAAAAAAAAAATCTGTACCACTACAACCCATAAAGGGTCTTGGGCTCAGTACATATAGAGAATCGTACTGTTTCTAGGCCAACGGCAGTGCAATGAGGTGATTAGGCCTTAATCGCGCTCAGCCGCCAGGTTCTTCCCCAATTAATTTGGGTACCCACTTTATAGAGGCCCAGGAGGGTCTCCATACCCTAGGGTCGCCCCCCGACTGAATTAACAGAATAAATAATATTCTGCCAGAGTCGGGATTCGAACCCAGGACCCGGAGCACAGCAGACTAGCGCTCTATCCACTAGACCACGCCGCTCCCTAGATAGAATATATACTTCAATATATTTACAATAACAGACCACTATCTATGACATTTTTACTTCCACTTACTATATAAAGTAAGGGGAAGTATTGCGATCGTGAAAATTTTCGAATTCCAGTTTTCAACGGAAATACACGTTTTAGGGTCCTCTGAGTCCAAATAACCAAGTCCCGCAAAAAGGTCTGTGTGTGGTAACTCCCGGGCGGAAACGGTAAGCCCTATGAAACTGAAATTTCATATTTAAGACAAATATACGCCCAAGACTAAAAAGAAAAAAATATTTTCTCATACAAGCTTTTAAAAGTTAATAGAGAGTGATGAAATGAACATAAAACTAACTGATTATTTTAGATAATAATATGATAGATTTTTTAATGAAACACATGTTTCTATATGAATTCAATTTAATTAATTCCTTAGTAGTTTCACGTATTTTTATCTCTGTTTTTCAAATTCTTTTATTGATTTTAAAAATGGAGGTAAGTGAAAGTCGTGTGTTGCCCGCACCAGATTTTTCTTCATAGCCTGAACTTTTAAAATATCTCCGTGGTTGGAAAAAAAAAGTCGAATTAAATGTTTCTCTGCCTTATTTTTCCCAACTTATTTGACGAAGTTGACTTACCAAAAGTTATGCACAGACGTTTCTTCGGGGTATGTCCTGTTAAACGTTATACATTTTATAAACCATTCTCATCTATCGCTGCTTAAGAAACATAATTATATTTATGAGGTTTTGTAGTTTTGTTGTAATTAATTTCGCCTTTTCAATCAGAAAGGTCTTCCCTTCTGCCAACTGCACTACCTTAAGAGGATCAAGCGTAAAACATAATTAAAAAAAAAAAAAAAATCTAATATCAACTACGTGTTTGGAAAGAAAAACAGTCTCTACAAACAACGTTTGTCCATATTATCTTATTTTGTTTGTTTATTTATTTAACGTCACTTTATGCTACTATGGCTAATCGGACGATACTACAGTGGGAGTCCTAAATTTTGCCTATCCAGGCTTTATTAGGATAAGCTACTAGTGATCCCCACCTGCGGGTTTGAACCCGCGTACATTGGCCTAGAAGGCTGAATGCTAGCCACTAAACACTATACTTGACCCCACCTTATTTAATTTTTTGTTCTCTTCCCTGCTAACAAAACCTTTTTTACTTTCAGTTACTATATATAGTGAAAATTTTCGAATTCCAGTTTTGAATGGAAATACACGTTTTAGGGTCCCTGACTCCAAAAACCTCCTGTGTGTCTGGTAACTCCCGGGTGAAAACGAAAAGTCGTATGAAACTGAAATTTCATATTTAAGACAACTATACGCCCGAGACGTGACAAAACCTTTTTCATCAAAATCAGCTTACCAGAAGAGGCACTTTATACCATGCATTTTGCACCTTTTTACGATTTTCTCGAAAACGGCTCTAACGATTTTGATTAAACTCGCTCTATCGATCTAAATTTAATGGGCTTTAATGCTATGTAGGTTTAATTATGATTGAAATAGTCTGACAGGGCATAAATTCCGATATTTTAAATTTTCTTCTCCTAAAATACCTTTAGTTATGAAGATTTTATAAAAAAAAAAACATATTACCTTGTTAACATTGATAAATGACAGCTAAATATGCAAGTTGAGCGAATTCGATACCTAAAGGAAAAAACTGAAAAAATATTTTTTAAATGCAATTTTTTGTTTCTAAACATAAGAACAGTATTATACATGTATGATATACCGTTGGAAAGCTAAGATTTTAAAATAAAATGTTATCTTATACACGAGCTTTTAAAAGTTAATAGAGAGTGATGAAAAGCCGATAAAACTAAGTTATTATTTTAGGTAATAATAAGATGGATTTTTCAATAAAACTCACGTTTCTATAGAAATTCTATTTAATTAATTCTTTAATGGTTACACTCATTTTAATATCTTACTGTATTTGAAAATTCGTAAGTTGATTTTAAAAACGGAGATAAGTGAAAGTTGTGTGTTGCCCGCACCAGATTTTGTTTTTTTATTTGTTCCTATAATTTTTAAAAATTGAGGGCTGCGGGCCTCAATTGTTTAGGTCTGTTCCCTCTTCGACTGCGCATGCTCAGGTTATAGATTGGAACAGAAAATGAATTGCGCATGCGTCAAAAATGTACTGGACGAGGTGGGAAAAGACCTTTTGTTTTTACCGCCGACTGGACTGTCTTCTAAAATATATTTTATAGACATGTATTATTCAATTTAATATAATATAAGTTTTTGAACGATACATTTTTACTTTCACTTACTATATATAGTAAGGAAAGTATTGCGATCGTGAAAATTTTCGAATTCCAGTTTTCAACGGAAATACACGTTTTAGGGTCCCCTGAGTCCAAATAACCAAGTCCCGCAAAAAGGTCTGTGTGTGTGTGTGTCTGTGGTAACTCCCGGGCGGAAACGGTAAGTCCTATGAAACTGAAATTTCATATTTAAGACAACTATACGCCCGAGAAGTGATAAAACTTTTTTCATCAAAATGAGCTTACCAGAAGAGGCACTTTATACCATGCAATTTGCACTTTTTTTCGATTTTCTCGAAAACGGTTCCGACGATTTTGATTAAACTCGCTATATCGATGTAAAATTTAATGGGCTTTAATATCATGTAGGTTTTATTTGGATAAAAATGGTCTGACAGGGCTTAAATGCCGATATTTTAAATTTTCTTCCTCTAAAGTACCTTTAATTTTTTAGATTCAATAATAATAACTAGATTATCTTGTTAGCGCTGATGAAAAACAGGTAAATATATAAATTGAATAAATTCGATACCCAACTAAAGGAGAAAACAGAAAAAATATTATTTTAATGCAATTTTTCGTTTTTAAACATAAGAGCAGTAATATACATGAATGATATACCGTTGGAAAGCTAAAGATTTTAGAAAAAATATCATCTCATACACAAGCTTTTAGATGTTAATGGAGAGTGATGAAAAGAAGATAAATCTAACTGATTATTTAAGATAATAATATAATAGATTTTTTAATAAAACACATGTTTCTATATAAATTCAATTTGATTAATTCCTTAATAATCTCACGTATTTTTATCTCTAACTCTATTTGAAAATTCTTTCATTGATTTTAAAAATGGAGGTAAGTGAAAGTCGTGTGTTGCCCGCACCAGATTTTTTATTTGTTTTTTCCCGGCCTAGGCTTCGTAGACTATATGGAAGGGAGGGGTTGTTAGGCCAGAGATTATTAATGCCAGAGTTAAAAGGCATCGAAGCGCTAACTCGTAATAATTTTATCTTCTGTGACTTCGGTTATCAAGTTGCCTGGCAACGGTGAGATACTTGTACTTATCACGACCGTTAGCCCGCTCGGCCACTCCGCTCCAACACAGTTAAATTAAAAACCTCTGCCCATTCAATATTAGACGTTTTCTCCTTGCTTTGAGTAAAGCAGCGCATGCGCAGTACTTTTTTTGTGTGGCAGAGGTAACTTGGGTCTCTTTAATGTAATGTTTTAACGATTACAAAGTCCGTTTGTTTTCTGCTGATCGTTTCTCAAAGGCAGACGAGAAATTTATATAGCAAAGGATATATTGAAGGAACACAAAAAGGGTAATGGTACAAAATGTGAGAAGACAAAACATTTTTTTAAAAATTTTAATATTTTATTAGACGAATAAAGTTATAAATAACAACAAAGTTAAAGATACAAGAAATATACAAAAAGACTATAAGAATAGACAGCTAAGTTACAAACGTTCACGATAACCAAGTGAGTCAGCATCATATCTAATAATTGCACATTTAACTTTTATTTTATCTTCAATGACATGCTTGTGGATATCACAGCCAGTATACAATTCTAAAAGTACCAGGTGTAGTTTGAAAATGTTTTTATTCAATAAAAAAAAATCGATAGAGGAATGTACAAAGTTGAAAATATTAGTCAAAATGTATTAAAATACAAAAAAGAAAGAAAGAAAAAGCATGGAACATGATAATAAAGAAGCTATAAAAAACTGGTGGTCTATATTTTACAAGTACATGGCTAATTATAAAAAGAGAAAATCACACATTAATTATGCTGCGAATCATTTTTAAAAGTAAAACACAATCTTCATTTCATAAGCTAACTGATAAGAACCGCGAGGGACCCAGTGCCAACTCTATCTCATGTTCCGAGATTTGTTAGGCAGCGCTCTCTTTTAGTAAAACAGCCGATTATTTTGTAGAGGTTAGTCAGATATTTAAAAGTCTGTTCCCTCCTCGATTAGAAATGAGGCTGGACATGCGCAGTACCTTTCTTTATGTCCTTTTTCAGGTTCGTTCCAACATTACTTCCAGGACGATTACTGGCAGTGAGAGCGGGATTTAATCTCAGGCTATCAGGCCTCCTTTCTACTACTGCTAGGGGGTAGAGGGTAAAGGGTAGGAGAGTCACTTGGAAGGTATAGGTTATATTTTCGGCTAATGCAGAAGAGGTTTCTTAATATTCAGATTTATTTCTTAGCGGTCATGAGAGGGTCACCTATAGCATAGTGGTTAGCATAACAGCCTTCTATGTCCAAGGTCACAGGTTTAGGGGAGTAAAAAATCCTTAGTTATGCCGTCCTACGGAGGGGACATAAAAAGGTGATAAAAAACTAACACACAGTAGTCATGAGTTAAAAAAAATCTGTAGCTCTACAAACCCTGAAGGTTCTCGGGTTCAGTACCAATACAGGCTCGAACTATTTCACAGCCAACGACCTTAAATGGAGATTGTTATTCATTTAACGTCACTTTATAAAGCTGTGGCTGATCGGATGATGCTACAGTGGGAGTCATAAATTTTACCTATCCAGGTTTAATTTTGATAAGGATCTTTAACGAGTACCTGACATGGCACAGGCTCGGAACATCCTTTTAATGTTCCCTCCAAAGGACAGCATTATCAAGGATTTTTTCTCCCATTAAAAAATCCTAGGGCCACCAACAGGTTTGAACCCGGGACCTTTGGCATAGAAGGCTATTATGCTAGCCACCCAGCTACAGGTAACCCTCATACTTCCTGAGTGATTCCTACCCTCTAAAACCTCCCAGCCACCCGCTTCCAGCAAAAAGGAGCCCATTCGCCTGGACAAAAGTAAGAGGAAGAATGAGGTCGGAACACAGGCTCAAGGTCCGTGACAATTCAACAATCACGCAGGCGCAGAAAGCTAGTTAGGAATCGTTCAATCAAAAGCAACCTGGAAACAGACTTTATTTATCGATAGAAAACAATAATAATACAATAGATTTTGACAAAATAACACACAACGAGGTTTGTTACACTGGGTCTCTCTCGTCGAGTTGTTTTGTGTAGTCAAAGAGAGTCAACGAAAAAACACAGATAACATAAAAAGACTGTGAGTACACTGTAAATATACTAATTCAATCGTGAGGCTGATAGAATGCTAAAGCAAATATATACGCAAGTACAAAAGTCATCTGAAATAGGCCAAGTTGGATATATAGGTATAATAAAACCCTGTAAATCCAAAATTAAATAATAATAAAAAAAAATTAGGTGGCCATATTAAATTCCACTAAAACAACAGGTCTGTTCCCTCAGACCCCCTCTCGCTTGAGCTGGCACATGCGCAGTATAGGGTGAAGGACGGAAAAGCTGTACTGCGCATGTGCAAGCTGAAGCCACAGGGAGTCGGAGGGAACAGACCTTAGCAAAATCTTAAGGTTGCGCTACTCGATGATAGAGACAGATATATGAAAGCACTCTCACGTAAGTAGCAGGAGAGGGCGAAGGTATCATCATTTATAATAAAGGGTATGAAATATTATTTTAAAAAAATATTGATTTAGAAAAGGTAATGATAAACATTTTTTACAAAATTGATATTTTGAGATATATGTATTCTAATGGTTTAGTTTTATCGAAATCCTTCATCCCATTTCATCTAAACAAAACCCAAATCTCATAAAAATGCAATTGTTTTCAAAAAGTACTAATTACACATTTAATTTCGTTCCAAATCACACTATACCATTCCCTTCCATAATGTAACAATAGTTTAATTAAACACTCCATAAGGTTTCCACAAACAAAATAATTTTTATCTTCTTCATAGTCGTTTTTGTGGTCAAGACTGAGTTTTCAATTTTTCTAGCAGCGTTTCACTAGCCTAGCTGCCGGCTTCTTCTAGGGTCTAAGTAAGAGTCCAAACAAAACAAGGTCGAAACCATAAAACGATCATGAAGATGAAAATTGTTTTATTGATCTAGTAAAAAACTTCTAAATTATCAGAGATGTTGGGTATAAGCAGAGCACACTAAAGTTTTGTTTAGAGGCTGATCTTTTTGTCGACCTCAGGAATGGTACCTAGTGCATTTTCTTTACTACGTACTGGATCCCTTTTTAAATAATGCCTTTTAAATGTTTTTTATTTTTTACATTAGGCGTCTACTTCGGATGTTGACAATGTTTTCTGACCCATTGGAAGTTCCTAAGTGTTCTCTTTATTGCTCATTGATATTAACTTTCAGGAAAATCAAAATAGTGTTAACAAACTTTTTTTTTTACACTAAAAAGGACTATATAGATCTTTTTTTTCTCTCCCTTTATTTATTTATAAACTATCTACAAACATAATTATTATTTAGTAAATATGCATACAACAAAAATTAAATCATTTTGCTCGAAGGCATTCTAAGGTTCAACCTAATTTTCTTCAAAGTTAATATTAATGAAACAAATAAAACACTTAATAACTTACGATGGATCAGAAAAGACTCAACACCTGAAGCAGTTACTAATTTATTAAACTTTTAAGTACACTAATTTCTTAAAAAGATGTTTCGACATTAAAAAACATGTTTTCATGATGTGTATATTACACTCGTTTGTTTTGATAAAACTTTATCGTTTAGTTTTCTGTCTTTTTAAAAATTAATGTTGAATGATATTACTGGATTATTTAAAAACTTAATATTTGATATTATTATCTGAATTTATCAAAAAAAATTATGACTTTCCTCTCTCCCGCTACTTTCGTTAACTCTCACTAAATTTCCACCAACTTTCACTTGCCTGCCTCTACCACCATGTAGCCCGCCCTTGTAGTGCAGAAATAAATAAATACAAGATGATACTGGAATACAAGTGGAAAATCTAAAAAGTATTTACAGATACTTAATAACTATTAATAATTATTGCATACAATTCCTAAATATCCACATTTCCTGACTAGACTAGATTTTCTCACTAGAGCTCAGTAGCATTTATAAACTCGATACGATTTCTAACGATAAATTTCTAAAATATTGAACAGCGTTCAACAACTGTTTCCTTAAAATCTTATTCAACACATAACTTACTCTATAAACTCATATCATTTTTGATTTTTAAAGCTATTTTAAAACTATCAATTAAAGTCATAACTAATTTAAACTTTGATACCACTTAAGACAAACCCCTCATTTATAATCAGTAGACTGCCTTTGCTGTCTACACTAGAGAACTCTAGGGCTATTTCTCCAAACTAAAGTTGATATTTTGTATTTTAACAGTTAAGTTATCAAAATCCATCCATCCAATTTGATCTAAAGAACACACATGTCCATGGAAAATTTTAGTTACTTTCAAAAAGGTACTAAAGAGAAAATGATCTGAACATGTATTTTACAAATTTTTAAGATGTTTTTTTTTTTTTTTTGGTGAAACTACAAAAAAAAAAATAATAAAAAACACTCCCCAGGTCTCCTATAAAAATTAGGTAAGATAAAAACATTTAATTAATATCACTGCTCGGTAAGGTAGAAAAATAAGTTCAGTTCACCATAATGTCCCTATTTTGAAATGAAATAATAATAAAAAAAATTAAACATTAAAATATTCATGGTAATAAGTTTTCTTCAAAACTGTATATCCTTTCTGTTTTCTATTTTAATGAAAAAAATGTAAATTAACTGTTTTTGGGAGTGAATAATCTAAACCTGAGCCCAGTTTTTTAAGAAAACTAATTACAATAACCATTTTGATGACTTATTCTATATTTTTAGAGTTACTATCCAACATAAAACTTTGTTTCTTGTTGTTGTTCTAATTGTTTCACTTGAAAAAATGAACATTTTGGTGTCAAACTTATTTTCCTACATTTATCAGAACGTGAGATATTGAGTAAAATGTTTTATATCAATTATTATTATAGAAGAGTAATTTTAATTATGAATTTATTAGTTGGAACAATCTCTTCTTTTTATTTATATATTTATTTATTATAACGTATATAAAACTTGTTGCAATTATTTAGCAGTAAAATGTTAAAAGAATTATTATGTGATAGTGAAGTAGAGATTATTTTAACAAATTGACAAATTAATTCGTTTATAGGTGCTATGTATGAATAATAGTACATTATTATATGACCTATATTATGATATAATATGGAAATATATGTAAATACAATTTTTAATTAAGTTTTTATATTAACAGATTGTAAATATGTAGGTGATAAATGAATTTTAAATTATTGATAATATTTGTTACTGTTTGTATGGTTTTGCTTATAATATTGAATTGTATTTTAGACGATTTTTAATAATCTGAAGATGGGGCATAGAAAGTACCTCGAACGTTACGTTGTTATAATCAAGTTTTATATATGTTATAATAAATAAATATATAAATAAAAAGAAGAGATTGTTCCAACTAATGAGTAAAATGTGTTTTATGGAAGCAATCTTCCTAAATTTTTTAAAGGACTCCTGGGAAGTGTTGGTCTTCAATTTTTTTACTGAGTAATATTTTTTGTCTTGTTTCAGAAAAAAAAAAAATTTATAATATATATATATATATATATATATCTTCTCTTTATAATTGCACATTTAATTTCTGACAAAGCATATTGAAACGAAAGTATATTCCATAATGTTGGAAATTAAGTAATTAAACCAGTAAAATTCCAAAACAAAAATAATAAAACAAATCAATGTAATAATAAATTCATGAGAGATTTTCGTGCTTTCAGTAAAATTTCCTAGAATGGATATAATATATTTTGAAAATCTTTGTCTAAAAAGCAAAATTCGTAGTCCTTCGGATCATTATAAAATAAATAAAAGTATAGGTCAAGATAAAATCAAATAAAAGATAAATAACATAAATATCACAGATTCTGATTTCCGCATGCTGCGATGACGAAAAAGATAAAAACAAATGACTCTCAGTGGGTATCGCAGCCTTACTGTATTTTAAATTAACACTACTAAATAAACTTTCAATCACACTAGTTAACTCAATATATACAATAAGAATTTCCCCTATTATTTGAAGTTCAAAGAGGAATCTAATCAGAAGCTGTTAAACATTTTAATAATAAACATATTACCATGGGAATATAACCTGGTATATGGAATTGCAACGTAAATAACAGGGATGCCACAAGATATCGCTAGTGTTCAGACAGCAAGGCTAATCTACAGATAATATAGGGTTAGCCCAAGTGGTACATAACCTTTTTTAATAATCATCTTTTTTAATGTTACCCATTATTTCTCAGACATGAGAAAGATATAAATAGGCCATGGGGTTTTATTGTTGAGGTAATAACTTTGATAATTTTGTAACAAAACTTGGAAAGCTATAAGTTTAAATTACGTGTACATATACATTATGTACACAATCGATAGTTCGGTAAAAAGTGGGGATTATAAATAAGGATCATTCTTCACTTAAAAATCAATGAATCCTACATAAAAAAAAAATTAAAGAATTGTTGTAACTTTATAAAAATTGTGAAAATGGCAGATTTAATTAAAAAAAATCAAATTTAAAAGAAATTTTCAGCCATTCAAATCAATTATAGATCCATTATTCTTCTATTCAATACATTTTTTTTTTCAAAATTCTCTCAATAATATTAGATATTATTATTTCTACAGAAAATTCCAGTCTTTATTAAAGCTTCTAAAATCTTTCATTAATGGCAAAATGTACTGAGTATGGAAATAATCAACTCGGCAGAGAACTGACAACTGGTCCCCGAGTCACTTTGCCAAATTCTTCGATCGTCAGAACTAAAATAATCTGAAATAGTATTAGATATAGTCATTCAAAATCATTCAGCAGGTTTATACTTCGAAGCTTTAAAAAAAAAAAAATAAATTGAGAAGTTGATTTCCAAAAGGTACTGAGGACTTTCAACAAAAATTATATTATTTTGACATATTTATATTCTAATATTTTAGTTTTAATTTAACACCTACATTTCATTCTGAAAAATCTATTTAAATATTGAAAAACCAAGATTGTGGTTTTTAGATCAAAAAACAAATTACATAAATGAAAAATGTTGAATTTTTTTCTCAAACATCATGATGTAAATTTATGCAAAATTTTAGGGTCTTGCGATTTATATGTAAGGTGGGAGAAATATTTAAATAAATAAACTGTTGTTGAAGTTTATTCGTTTGAGATCACTTTATACTGCTGAGGCTAATCAGACAATGCTGCAGGAGTGTTAAAATTTTGCCTATCCATATTTAATCAGAATAGGGATCTTTAGAAAGTACCTGACATTGTACACTTTTTATGTCCCCTCTGAAGGACAGCATAATTTTTACTTCCTTAAAAAAAATCCTAGGGATAACAGCCAGGTTTGAACCTGCAAAATGGGGTATAGAAGGCTGCTAAGCTAGCCACGACACCTTAAATGACTCTAGAAATAGTTTTTTAGGAGAGGAATCTATATCTGAGCAAAGTTTTAAGAAAACTTACTAAACCCCCTATTTTTTTTTGTTTGATTTTTATAATTTTTTAGGTTCATTATCAACACAGGAAATTTTTTGTACCAAACTTAATTTTCTTTCTAAACCAGATCCAGAGAAATTACTTATCTTTGAGTATTAATCTTTGCCAGAAATCGTTTACGGTTCTCCTCCGAAGTGTTGGGCTATACTCGCATTAATATTTTTATGTCTAGTTTCACCCTAAAAAAAATCTGTGAGACACTCCTCCTCATAAGTTTAATATATTTAATTACATTACAAAATTAAATTAAAATATATCCTTGTATTATGTAAAAATTAAGATGTTAATACAGTAGAAAAAACCTTTGACCCAGTTTCCATTCGCCCATGATTAGCCCTACCCACAATGTGAACCTACAAATGTTGGCGAACAATAAATAGTTGAAACTATTTAGTTGTTTCATTTTCTGATCGCTACCAGGGCCAATTCCTTCCAGTAGAAAAAAAAGAAATATTTGAGAGATTTCTGTGTTTTTTTGTAAAATTTCCTAAATTGAATAAAGTACCTAATGGAAATCATATAAAATTGATTGAAATTTTATTTTTTTGCTGAGTCAGCTGATATTTTATTTAGAGCACAGCCATTAAATATTATATATTAAAAAGTCACATAATCAGTAAAAATAACTACTCATTCGGTTGATAACAAACATTTTCATACACCATCTCAATAGGAATCGCTTTTAGGAGGACGAAACGTAATACATACTAAACCTGCGACTACAAAGGTCCTATAGACGGCAGGAATAAAAACGTTTATAAAATAAATAAATAAATAGTCCTAAAATGAAAGACAAACCAAAAAATACATTTTTAAAATGCTAATCATAAACAGGCATAATTTTATAAAAATACAAAGTATTATTTCTTTTTTATTTCAAAAGATAAAATAGAAATAATAACATTAATAAATTAAACATTCAATAATAAAAAAAAATTAAGAAGCAAAGGTCTATGACCTAATAATACGATAACAAGTTTAAATTTTTCTTTTTGAGGTGTTTTTTTTTTTCTAAACGACTTCTAAACATTTTTCAACGTGCTTCGTATATTAATGTCAATTACAATTAAGTTTAAAATGCTCATGGTCTTTTGACACTTTTGCTGAGCTTTCGTAAATAAGAATTGGAGAGGGTAATTATGCTTGTTTTTGGAATGTGTGGCCTTAACTATCCGAATGTTAAGAACCGATTCCCTTTTTGTATCTTGGAATTTCAACCAAATTTTTTTTTTTTTAAATACTGAATTGTTCAGTTTATTACACACAAAATTTAAATTGTTTAACATATAAAGTGCCACTGTTTTTTTTTTTCACATAAAAAGCTCCTAAATTGCAGGTAAAAATCCATAATATAAATAAATGACAGCTTTGGGCTATTAAAATAATAATTTATATAATAATAAAGTTAAAAAATGTCTTTTTTAATATATTTCTGACTAGAATAATGAAAGACATATATTCTCATTTTGTTTTATTTTTATTTTTTAAATCGCAAACATTTTTATATTTTGCTAAATCGCCTATTGGTAAATTTTATGTTTTCTTTGGACATTTTACGGATTTAATGTCCTATTTTACAATCTAATAGCGCCAATATTCTTCAAGCTAGTCCAATTTAAATATTTAGTGACCAACCTCCGCAATAAATATATGAAGTGGACAAGTCAATCAAAGATAAGTGATTTTAGGATGAAGAGGATACAGAATCCTCAAAGCGTCCTAAGAAAAAATAAAAATGAGCTTTAGGGAAATTCAACAGAATAGATAGTAATGAAATATCATAAACGAGAAACTAAAAAGTAAATTTTTAACCAAACAACCAATAATTAAAATATATACAAAGGAGACGGGAAGGGTGTGGGGTCCTCAAATCGAATGGAGGTTCCGTTGAGTAATTAGCACTCAGTGAGTGTATTTATATACTCAACTCCTAGAGCACACTACTTAGCCATCACCGAGAAAAAAATTACTGAAGTTTGAAAACAAATTTTTTAGATTTGTATTAAAATTTAATACATTGTTATAAACAATTTCTTATCAACTTTTATACATTGTTATATCACAAATTTAATGATTTATTTATTTTTTTTATTATTTTTTGACGATTATTAAATTTTAATACAAAATACATTTTTTTCTTCTTTAAACTTCATGAATTTTTTTTTTCCGCGATGGCAAAGTAGTGTGCTCTAGGAGTTGAGTATATGAATACACTCCTGAGCGCTAGCTACAGGCGGAACCACCGTTCGATTTGAGGACCCCACACCCTTGCAGTTCTCCTTGATAATTTGAGATCAATTTTAGTTTGAAAAAAGACTTATTTTTTTCTTCCATTTTCATAAATTTCAAAGTTCTTTTCATTGTTTTGTAGTCTATCTTTAGGACAAACTATCATTAACTATCACTATATTTCAGTTATTTCACCAAATTTAAAGATACAAATAAATGTCAATTACTATTCTTAAGGCTGTGCTAAATAGGGAGAGAACGGGTAGGTAAAAATTTTTTGATATTTGGTGATAGTGAATTATCATATACCTTATATACTTTTGAAGCATGTATAAGTAGTATTCAATTACCGCGTCTCTAAAACTTATAATTTGCTTTATAAAACTTTTATTATAAATAATGTTTAATTTCTTAAAATGGAGTTTCTATGTTAAAAAACATGTTTTCATGAAGTGTATTCCACTTGTTTGTTTTGATATAATTTTTTCATTTATTTATAAATAAAATTTAATGATATTATACGATTTTTTTTTACTTATTAAACACCACTTATTTGATGGTATTAACCGAATATATTTTAAAAAATTGTGGCTTCCCCCTCTCACGCTACTTTCGTGAACTCTCACAAGACCTCACTCTCACCTATCTCTTCGCTCCAGCGTGGTCTTTATAATTCATTGGTTAATCTGGGACAATGAATAATAAGTAGAGTAATAGAGATACATTTGTATCTTTAAAGTTGACAAAACAATTGAAATATTATGATTATATAATTAAATATGGTTTGCCTAGAAGATGGAGAAGACGGCGAAACGTTAAAAAGGAATTTTATAATAAATTCATGACAATGGATGAAAAAAAAAAGTTTTCAAATTGGAATTAAATACATTTGAAATTTCTTCCAAATAATATATAAGAAATAGATAAGTTATAAATCAGATTTTTATACGTAGTTGTTGTGCTCAAATGTTGGTAATATAAGTTTTCTGAGGTTCAGTCGGTAAATATACAATTATGTTCAGGTGACTCAATTTATGTTCAAGTTCAGAATTTATTGATCTCATAGTCATGCCAATTTTAAGCAATATAATTATTATTTGGTTGACGCAACAGGCCTTTGAGAACCTTGGTCGTGTAGTATGGTTCCACACCGCGATTGTAGATGATATTTTAGAGTGTAGAGTCATCACTCCCTATGCCTATTTTTGTGAGTGGCTACCAGCTGGCTGACATGTCTCACATACTCAGGGGGATGTTGCGACTGAATCACCTTTTAATTGTTTGCTTGAAAAAGACTACCTGGGACTGGGATTCAAACTCACAATCTTTAGCCTGGTAGACCAGTGCGCTAGCCACACACCCACAGGTTCCCTAATTTTAAGCAAGATAGTGTCTTAAATATAAATCTTGTTGATGTTACAATCTTCAAAAGAACACTCTTCAGCAAGTAAATTGAAAAAAATTAAGCAAATAAATTGTATAAATAAATTGTAAAATAAATTTTAACTATTTTAGTTTTCAAGATGTTAACAACCACATAGTTATTTTTAAGCACTGTCTTGATATGAGAAAAATAAATTCTCAAAATTTCACCCAAACATAGTGATATATTTATTAACTAACCCTCAAAAATCTTAAAAAACTTTCCTGTTTATATATATATCTATATATAAGTAACAATATGATGAGTTGAGTCAGATACGAGTAGAGAGAAAATGTCTGCATAATAAACACAATTTCTTTTGTTTTTTTCAACAAGAATCCCGGACCGACTTCTCCAATAATAAAATTAGTTAAACTATCTAATTAAGTAAAACTAAATAATCAAAATTAGTTTCGCATACATCTCGGGAGCCAATTAGATATAATAATCTAAGATTATGATAATTTTTTGATTCAAAAGACTTTTCAAACTAAATTTTTAAATACTATTTGATAGTACTTTTTAAATATCAATATCCTTAAAATTTTAACCATTGATGCCTTCTTAGGTACAATGCTAAGAAGTACATACAAATATTCAACAGTTGACTAGATTACAAACAATTATAATATATATGACTGTTATACACAATATTGCTTTGTTAATAATATTTCTTATTTATATTAAATATCGAATAGTTGATCGTACATATACATGAGATGGATGGTTGAGGCGGCAGGTTATGAACAAATACAAAAAAATAGTGAAAACTATTTTTGTGAAACCAACATTTGTAGGTCCACATTGTAGGTCCGCGGGTCTTCATCAGGGCTAAAGAGTAACAAGGTACAGTGTAACAGAGAATATATATGAAAATATTGTCATGAAAAAAATAATTTTTTTTCCTGTTTTTGATTGTATGAACTTATTTCAATAAATAAAATGTATAGTCTATATTCATATTAGACACTTAATTATAAATTAATAGATTAATAAATATACAATATAATTAATATATTATCTTACTCTTCTTCAGATTATAAATTATAATTTAACATCAATTTTAAATATAAATTATCTTCAGTTTAAATAAACTAACTTTAATGAACTTTCTTGGCTCTAATTAACTAAATTTACTTTTATTTCAACAATATTTACGACCTATTACTAGTGATGCATTAAATCATTACTTAATTATTTCTTATTACTGTTTTTTATTTTATTTTTTTAATAAACTATACCATCATATACATGTTTATTTTTTAACTCTTTAGCACTGATGCGGATGAAATGTGGACCTACCCATGTTAGTTCCACAATAAACAGTTTTCACTATTTTTCTAATCATTCATCCTAACCCAAACCATCTCATCTTCAATTTAATATTTTTTATTCCTTCAAGAATTCCATAGGTACTAACCTCAATCAATACATGATGTCAGGCGAATAGAGTGAAGATATTACAACTGAGAATCTCAAATTATTTCTAAACTAAACCGACCAACTCAACGCCTCAGTGATTAGCGAATTAATTATTTATTAACAATCGACAGTAGCTACAATCGACACCTCTAAATACTGCCTTCTTGATCGTTTAAAAAAACAAGTGTACTGTGAGATATAAGCCGGGGACTAGTTTACTGATTGGTTCATAGAGTGAGCTGTGCCCAGTCAGCAGTCGGGGGTGCCTGGAGCCAGTCCTGGAGCCCTTGCAGTCGCGCTTGGATCTCCGACCTCTTGGACGACCGATGCGACTGGTGGTGGTGAGACGACTTGCTTCTCGATCTTCCTTCACTTTTAGAACCAACTTCGCTGAGGCCTCCGGAGTTGTTCCCACCTAAAGAAAAATAAGAGGATAGATGTGTGTTATTATTTTATAGTGCGTTCATAGTCTTCCTGATAATCCATTTATTTGCAAATCAGAGTGCATAAGAGCTAATATTGTATACAAGTATTTTTTTATTAAGGTGGCTCAATGGAGAAAGACCATTTTTGGCATATTGTAGCCCTAATTATATTTAATTAATGAGGAAGCAGCATGGAATAGTGATTGGACTACTGGTCTTTGGGTCCCAGGTTCGAATCATGGTTGTGGTAGGATAATTATCTATTCCACTATTTCAATAGAGAAAACTTGACAGCCGAGTGAGATCTCGGAACAATACTAATCTCCATATGGAACTGAACGCCAAGCCTCTTCATGGGTACCTCACTCCTAAAAAGGAATCTTAATCTGAGCACAGATTTTAAGAAACCTTATTAAAAGTACTTTTTGAAGAGATTATTTATATTTCTAGGGTTATAACAAAACATAAAACTTAAATATTTTAATGGCTTATTTTTTTCATAATTCCGTTTTGAAATAGAGTAATTTTGATACCAAACTTATTTTTTGACCTTCACTAAGACCAGAGATATTAAATAAAATGTGTTTTTTGAGTGCAAACTTTCTGATTTTTTTTTTTATGTGACTCCTGGGTAGCGTTGGCCCCTAATATTTTGCAGAATATAATAGTTTAATGTAGAGTTTAAACTAAAAAAATGTCATCAAAATCAGTGAGACACATTAGGGTCCTCTCCTGAGTAGTATTGATTGATTGAGCAATACTTGAGTTGGTTTGAGATAAGTTAAGACTTAGATGGCTGGCTGGCTCATGAGTGTGATAGCAGTGCCTTCAAAGCCTCAAGGCCACTAAATCAGTAGTATTGTATAGGGGGAACCCAAAAGTAATGGGAATCTGGCTGGGGCGTGGTGGGAGAACACATCGTTCGACCGCGTGTCAGTTACAGACATGCCACCCGAGTTAGTGTGCGAAGTTGTGTTGCTGTGAATGCATCGATTCGTGTGTAAGAGTTTTTTTTAGTAAAACAAGATCATTAATCACAACAAAAACATGATGGCAGATTGTTGAGAGAAACGCGCTCTTTAGTTTTTTGTTGGGGAAATCGGCCACAGGAACCATAGTAATGCTTAAGACTGCTTATGGGATGCTGCCGTAAGCAAAACAAGAGTCTACGAGTGATTTGTTCGTGTTAAAAATGGAGAGATGTCAATTGAAGACAAACCTCTTGTCCTCCAAACAAAAAACCTCTCAACGTCTGTCGCCAGAACCATTGATCAACTCTCCTAGATATCTGGAATACCATGGAGTTCCATTCAGAGGATTTTATCTGAAGATTTGTACATGAGAAGGGTTGCAACCAAATTTGTCCCTTGCCTTTCTCACAGAAGAGCAAAGGGAGTGTCGACTTCAGGCATGTTTTGAGCTTCAAATAAGATCAAAGAGGACCCTGAATTTTTTTCCAAGGCGGTTATTGGTGATGAATTGTGGTGCTATGGATGGAAAAAAGCAGCAATGAAGCCAGTGGAAGACAAGAGGCTCTCCTGGCCCCAAAAACCCTCGCCAAGTGAAGTCATACTTCAAGACAATGCTCATTTGTTTCTTTAATTGCAGAGGTGTGCAAGCGGAATTTGTTCCTCGAACTTTAAACCAGGAGTTCTGCTTGGCGGTTTTGAAAAGATTAAGGGAGAGTTTCTAGAAGAAAAGATCAGATTTTTGGCGCACAAGTGACTGGTTCTTCCCCCATGACAATGCAGTGAGTTTTTTTGATAAAAAACGGCATGACACCGATTGTCCATCCTCCCTATTCACCGGATTTATCCCCCTGTGATTTCTTTTTGTTCCCCAGACTCAAAAGGAACATGAAAGGAAAGCATTTTGCAACCGTGGATGAGGTAAAACAAAATTGCTGGAAGGCATAAAGAACATCCCGATAAGTGAATTTAAAAACTTTTTTGAACAATGGAACGATCGTTTGAAGAAATGTGTTGTGGTCAATGGAGAGTACTTTGAAGGTGATAAAAGTATCAAGAAATAAAGAAGTTATGACTAATTTCCCTTTTTTTTTGGGTCTCCTCTCGTATACCCTTCTGTTTTGAGTATTAAGAAGTATTCATATTTTAATTCATAATATATAATTAAATTTTTTAAACACATTCTGCTAATAGGTCAGAGCCAGTCATCAGCATTAGTTTGAAGTCATGGCAAGTGAAGCATAGTATTGAATTATGATTTAAAGGTCAGGCGATATAAAAGAGGCAAAAGAAAGTCACACTCTATAATTTAATTATATCAATATATTCTAAACAGGGAAGAGCTCATTTAATTATTAAGGTTGATTTTGGGCTGAATGAAGTTGAGGACAAAGATCTGAGCAATACTCTTGCTCAGGTCTGATGTATTTAGATATTGACTTCATTTTACTTTTTTACCTGGCTCAATGTGTGATTAGTGAAAATGTTGGGATTACTGAATATATAACGAGACTTCTGAAGATGGGAGAATATCCCGAAACGTCATGAAATAAAAGAATGAGTATTAATGGAAGAATTATTCAGCCCAAAATCAACCTTAATAATCTATAATTTAATTTGGGGTCATATAAAGACCATTGCAAGATCACGTTCAGGCGCCAGGTTTTCCCCCAATTTTGGGTACCCACTTTAAAGAGGCTGGGTCTGCCCCAGGAGGGTCTCCATTTCCTAGGGTCGCCCCCCCCCCCTCCCGACTGAATTAAAAGGATAAATAATATTCTGCCACAGCCGGGATTCAAACCCAGACCTGGAGTACAGTAGACTAGTGCTGTATCCACTAGCCCACGCAGCTCCCTTAAGAAAATAAACAAAAACATTTTAACTAGACTTTTTAAAAATAAATATGATTTAAATGTTAAGTAATTCAGCCCAAGAAACATTCAAGGTTCACTATGTCATGTAAGTGTATTGGTAATCTATAATAGGCAATTTATAGTTTAATAATATATACTATGTAATAAAAAAATTGTAATCTTAATTTTCATTCAAATTTTATAGACTTGTTTTATCTTTTCATAAATGTTTTGCCTAACTTGACCTTTTGATTATGTCCGTTGAAAAAATTTGAATTTGAAAGGTGATGTGCATATATTAACAATTGAGATTTTGAATTGACATAATAAATTATGTCTAAATTTAAATTTTCAAGTTTTTCAGTAAAAAAAATAATTCTGTTTTTTACTAAAGTAAATTTTATTAATTCTGATTTTTTTCTTTTTTATTTATCCCTCCCAAATTTCAACACCAATGTGTGAAAATAGGAAATCTGATAACATATTCGGAAAAAGTATCCTTGAAAACCTTAATCTTATTAAATTAAATTAAACTGCCTCTTTGAAAAAATGAGGTCTTCTAAGACAAACGGTAAGGTTGATTCCATAAGTTTCTCTGAAATTAAGCAAACAACCATAATAAACTGATAACAATTATAGTAAACTATAACAATTACCTGTGAGTTGATTTTTGTTCAGCTGGCTCCAGATTTCACGTATTTCTGCGTTGATGTTATCCAAGTTTTGTAGAACATTACTAGTCGCAACATAGCTTTCACCTGCGAAGAGATTTAATAGCAATATTTAAGAAATAAAGAGGAAAGCGAATAGAGTCTTACATAAGTATGCTATAGAATAAGTTAACCCTTATCCAGAAAGTAGTTTCACCATACAATCACTGAAAACCTGTAGCTCTACAACTCAAGAAGGGTCTCAGGTTCAGTAGATATTGAGCTTTGTACAGTTTCATGGCCAAAAAGAGGTGCATAGGACTAGTATAGTAATGCATAGATCATGCTCAGCCGTCAGGTTTCCCTCCTAATTTTTGAGTACCCACTTTATAGAGCGTGGAACTTAACGAGTACTATTTTTTCAATAATATATAAAATTTATATTTATCTCAATCATTTAAGCAATTATTAAAATTGGCAGTCTCAGTAAGACCTGTAACCTTTACCAGAAATGAATAGATTAAAAAAACGCCCTCACCACTGTTGTAAGGAGGTGAAGTAGTGTCATCAGCCAGCCTCGAGAGGGTCTGTCCCAGGAGGCGCAGCCGGATCATCTTCTCTCCGAAGAACTGCTTCGTCCGATGAAGGGAGACCTCCAGCTCGTTAAGGTCGCGTTCCTAAGGGAAGTAGGAGCAAGGCATTACTACTTAGAGAAGAAAATCTGGTGCATGCAACACCCAACTTTTACATAGGGGAAGGTGGGGTAAGGGAGGTTAGCGAGGTAGGATGGGGACCATACTAAAACATATTATACAATGTCACTATAAATGTTAAACCCATCTGACAGTATTTAGTAGAATTACAGGGCGGCCGAGATGATTAGTACACATTGCTTCAAACACGCGTTGCCTAGCTACCAGATGACTAATACCTTGAAACCCAAAATTACGAGTTCAACTCTCAGAACTGGAGGGGACTTTTATCTCGGCATTAATCAAAAATAAATCTTTTTTTGTATAATAACTGATATAATAATAGCTAAGACCAAGTTTATATATATTGTAGATTAACAAATAATGACCGAAGTGTAGAATAGAAGAAGTATACAATGTTTTACAATTACTTGATGTAGCGCATGGAGAGTGTTGTTGTTCTCCCTGACGCCGCGCCGTGCCTCTTCGTAGCTGTCCGCCGCCCGCGAGGCACGAGCCTGCTCCTCCTCCGCGATCAGCCTCTGGCGGTAGTAGTCTATCTCAGCACTTCGGCTCAGGCCTGAGCAGAAAATAAAATAATTTATATCAGCAATACAAGGCAGAATCATTATATAAATACAATACATAATATAAAAAAAATATGCCTTGATACCCAGCTCCCTCACTACATCCACAGTCTTCTGCAATTTAAATCGTTACTCCACTCCCTAAAACAAAATTCTGACCTTTACTTTCCTACCGATGGAACTAAAACTTTCGATCATTCCTTACTATCCTCTGGAATTCCCTAACTACTCATATCCACCATGCTGTATCTCTATTCTCATTCAAATATCAACACCTTCTGTCATCCGAAAAAGAAGCTCAACAATTATGATATTTCCATTCTAGATATGAAACTTTAAATGAAAGAAAATATTTGTTTATTGTCCAAATTTAAATGTTATCAATTCATTCATTTTTCATTTTGTTTAACACAATTATCTCCTGAAGATATTTTTTTATTCTCTCTTCTCTCACCATTCTAAATAATAATTATTTATCTTACTTTTGTTTGTTGTCAGATATACAAGCCACATCAAATCATCATCGATTTTATTTCATTATAAAAATTTCTAATATCATTTAGCATAGTTATGAATAAATCTTGATTTTTCTTTTCTTGATTCCAGATAAATTCTTCTAAATATGACGCTAAAAGGTCTCGTTTTGTCCATCTTTTTTTTCTTATTCCCCAATTTAGCACTTCCCCAGATCCTTCTTATCATTTGAGTATTTGCAAGGATTTGAGGATCGACAAAATGAAAAGTAGATTATCTGTTTGATGCCTACCTACACCCCCTACAGTATAAACAGTATGCTTTCCAACGATCGGACACAATAATACTACCTAAGTTTTCAGTTCTGCAGTGAATCATGTCCAATAGAGCTTATTCCCATTCTCTGAGGCATTTGGACTAACCAGGTACCTTTTCTAGTTCCTTTCTTTTCTCAACATCCTCTGACATTTCAAACACCAATTAGGACATTCTCCCAAATACATCATGTCATTATCTTTTATATTATTTTTATGGATGGCAAAAGTGCACCAGGACCTAAAAGATCTATTGTGCACGTGCCATAGTGTGTGGGGTTGATCAACTCATTACATCGTGGGTGCCCTAATCGATCGATACCAAAAAAGATATACCAGAGCCTTGAGAGCCTGTCGCACCAACAGATTATATGAAAAGAAGTTTCATCTTCTTGTCTACATAGTCTACACAGTGGAGTGCTCGAGAGTCTAAGCTTGAGCATGTGTTAGTTGACTTTACAGTGCTCTCTATAGATAGCGGTAGTTATTTTAAGGAGGTCCTTTTCAAGTTAAGGAGACCATCTAAGAAGAGAAGAGAGTGCTCACGTCTTTTGTTAAGCTAAAGTTGTTTAAAGTGTCTCAAAACAGAGCTTAGGCTAATGCCGTATATAGATTCCGGTGTTAAAGGAATCATTTCTGAGTATTTCCTGGCCAGTGAGTGGGATTTTTATTGTCGCTGATTCCAGTAGGTTCAGATTCATATTCAATGCTCACTTTAATTGTTATTTACACGCCACCCCAACCCTCAAAGAAAATCACTTCCAGTATAAACTGATCAACCATTATTGTTATTATTATTATTATCATTATAAAAGGAATTTATTCTAAGCAGGAATTACTTACCGAGAGAATTGAGAGGATGGTGGTGGAGGTAAACGTCTCCCGACTTCTCATCCAAGTCCTCCAGGTGGCTCCTGTTCTCGTGGCTTCCTGTTGGCGTGTGGTCGTGTCTTTGACTTCTAGATCTCCGATGGCTCCCATCTTTAAAGCATATTAAAAATAACATATTATAGGAGTTAAAAATTCAAGGATTTGAAAAATATGTAACAAGTTTTTAAAAAAAAAATTTATAATGAATCCCAATAGTTGACCATTAGGTGATTGAAAAATAAAACAGTCTGGGTCTAGTGGTTGCTAGTCAAAAGAAAAGAATAGTCAACTGAGAATGGTTGACTGTGTTTGTATACAAGGGGATATTAATTATGGGTGCAGTCAACAAAACATTTGATTAGCACGTTCACGCCAGTGTGGGCCACCAGTGGCCCACAGTAGTCTGTAACATGGGGTGACTTGTACCACTGGTACTTTCATATCCATGCTATCTTTTATTTATAAGGACAAAAAAATAAAACATTTTAACTGTCTTTTGAGTTACACTTACTGGCAAAGATCTTTGCTAGTATGAAAAAACGAACGAATTACACAAATTCCTAAATAAGCACTAACTAGACTGTCAGCAAACGAACAACTCGTATACAGGTCTCAACAGGCAATAATCAATGAATCGTGGCATGAATTCGAGTGCCGTCACACAGAGCATACATTGAAAATCGGCGCCGGTGTTTCAGGCCTTCTTCAAGGCCATTAAAGGAGGGATAGCACAGCCATCAAATTGCTGTTATTTGGTTTGATTTCATGATTGTTGTCATCTCCCTCCTTCAATTGCCCTGAAGAAGGCCTATAATTTAGGTAGAAATGTTGGCACAAAAAAAAAAAAAAAAAAGTTTTCTGCTCATTGTTTTGTAGACTGCATCCGGAATCAACTTTTTCCCTATAGAAAATAATAGTCTTCAACTGTTTATTACTTTGCCAATGTTTGTGAGTCCAAATCGTAGCTCACCGTCAGAGCTCTTAATAATAACACCAACATAAAATTAAAACCAATTTAATTTTATATAAATATAGTAGAGTTTAATCAAAATCATTAAGGAAATAGAAAAAAGGTACAAAATGCATGTTATGAAGAGCCACTTCTGTTTTCTTTATTGATGACTAAAAGTTGCTATATCGTCCCCATTATATCATCGTCTTAAGTTAGAAATATTAGTTTTGTACTATTTGTTCTTGACCTAGTTTACCAAAACACAAAAAAGGAGAAGACACGAGAGATCCTTGATGGTAAGTTATAGAGGTAGGGTCATTACTGTAGGGACACCATTTTAGTGAGTGGTCACCAGTTGACTGACAGGCCTAAGCTAAGTTCTAACTTCTAAGGTTAAGGTTAAGTCTTACTAAATATACCTATATCTTACAATAGAACGGAGGATTGAGATAGGCAGCAAATTACAAACAGATGAGGAGGGAATGAGAAACAATTTGCAATAAAACGATACAGTTCTATGTGATGGGGTATAAATATTGATTGATTGACTAAGCAGTTCAACTATATGGGAAGGTTTTCTATTTTTTAAGGTTTGAAATAGGTAAGAACAGAAGGATAAAGCCACTTTAGGCAGTTCATTAGATGTTTTAATTTTATTTCCATTTCATCATGGTTAGTCGCCTATACACCTAGCAACCATTAGTCATTGTCTTTGTTCTAAGAGGACTTGGTCCCAGAATAATTTTTTTTTTTTCTCATTTCATTTCAAGTTATGAGTCAAGCCCTACTTACATTTATCAGGTACAGTCGATGATAGAGTATATTGGTCATCGGAAGACGGATCGGTAACATCGCGAGGAGAGACCTCTCCGACAGTGATCCTCGGAGTGTTCAATGAGGCCGCTACCAGCTCAGTGTTCAGGTTCCTCGGCCTTTCAGGAGTTTGTCCAGGCGCTCTTTCCAGTCTACGTAAAAGTAATTGCTGAATTATTGATTTAGTTTTCAATAGTTAAGTTTCAATTCTTAACGTTTAACAAAGATCTGTGACACACGACTTTTACCATATTATTATTCTTATAAATAAATAAAAAAAAAAAATAATTTAAATAAATCTTACTCTTCCTTTTTCCTCTTAGCTCTTGCTTGAAGCTTCTTTTCAACCGCAATCTTCATGTCCGTTTTTAATTGACAATATTTTTCTTTCAGGGTTCTGTACTTATCTTCCAGGAGCCTCTTTTCACACCTAAGTTTTTCATAATCCCTAAAATTTGAAAAATATACATACAACAAATAGGTAAAGCTGTTAACTTCATTATTTAAAAAAAAAAAAAAAAAAAAGGTTCAACAACAAGATATAATATCATACAATACAAATACAAGAACTTACACAGGGAGAGCCTGGTCGAAGGGGACCCTCCTCCTCCTCGCTTCGGCCTCCTCTCGCTCCCAGTCTGCTTTGAGGCGCCCCAGTCGCGCTTCGTATTCCTTCCCGATAGAGTCCATCCTCGCGTTCTGGCTCAGGGTCATCGCGGTCAGCCTGTCCTCCCATTCTCCTTCGCACCTCTTCAATTCTGTCTCCTTGTCTTTTGTGAGGACGCTAATTCTCAACTTGTGGCTTTCTTCTATTTCTTTTATTTCCTATAAATGTAATAAAGGACATAGTTAGTTTGTAGAATAAATAAATTAGTGACTTGACATTGACTTTTGTTGTTGTTTAACATCACTTTTATGCTACTGTGGTTAAACAGTAAGTTTTGTTTATCGTGGAATAGTTAGAATAGAGAGATTATCAGTGAGATCTTTTATATAATTAATAGATTTTATAATGAAAGGATTCTCACATTTTGATGCCTGAGATTCAAATCTTTAACCATTTCTTCGTATTTGAGCTGTATTTCTTCTAATTTTTTCTCATTAGCTTCAGTTAATTCTGCTACTTGTGTCTCCCCTTGAGATTTGATCTCATCTAATTTCTTGATGATCCTGTAATCATAGTTGAGCAATAATTAGTCATGGATGATAACACAAAAAATAAAAGAAAATCAGCTGTAATTTAAATAAGTTTATAATTAACAGATTAGCTGTTGTCTGTTAGTCCATAAAAATTATTCTAGTAAGTATAAGTAAATTAACTATCAGCCGCGATAGGCTTCTAATTTTTATATGTTATGAATAACATTGCTATATACAAATATATTTCCTATATATTAGCAGTCAAAGGCCTAAAGCCTGGTCATAAATCCTTAGGACATACAAACATACTGAATAGACTATCATTGGGGGCAGCATTTGAAGGAGACACAGCCGATACCACTCGGAGTTTTTACTTCTGTACCCTTTGAGTATATAGACTGTGGGCGCAAATACTTCCTCAGCAGATGTTATCAGTACGGGCTATGGTCGCCAACGCCAGTAGCATGCCCATATGGCTCACATAGACCACAAGTATTCAAGCACTCAAAGGGTTAATTTTGGTTAGAAAAGAATTCAGATTGAAATGAAATCAAACTAATGCCTTTTTTTTTTTTTTTTTTTTTTTTTTTTTTTTTTTAACATTCCATATGAGATTGCCAATAAACAGAAATTATTTGTTCTATGAAACAATCCCTTTAATTTAATGACTTCAAAGAACTAGCAAATGTCTCAAAAAAGTTCTGCCCAAGATAGCGTGTACTCACTCGGCTTTGCTCTTAGAAACTCTTTCGAAGACTTCATTGTCTATCCGTATCCTTTCTTCCTTCAACAATGCCTCTTCATCTTTTTTCCATTTATTCAAAATCTCCTGATTCTCACTCCTTAGTTTTGTTATTTCCCTCTCCCTCTCAATTTCCAGCTGCTTGGATAAATTTTTCAGCTCCATTTTATGCAGTTCCCTGAAAGAAAAGAGAGTTCATAAGTAATAAATATAGAGAAATCTAAAAATATTTAATGCTGACGATTCAATGAAATTTAAATTATAATGCATATCAATTTAAAAATTTTCATTTTGTTCATAAATAATTGTTATATTGGCGTGCAATAATTTAAAAACTTTGGTGTGCGGGGGTTGTATTGGGTTGTAAAATAAGTTCATAGCGTTTTTCAAAATTTCAATTTAATTCTCTCTGTCTTTATTAAATCATGTTTACTTGGTCAATAATGTTTACATATTCTAAAAAAGGATTAGTTAAGATGCATTTACCCACCAGTTTCAACCAAGATTCCTTATCTCTAAGTGGTATTTTGATTGCACAAAATGATGAGAAATTTTTTCAATTTTTGTCATTTAATGATTTTTTTTTATTTCTGAAAAGGAAAATCCGCTGCAGAGACGGTTCACAAACTTTGCAGCGTGTACGGCAATGATACCTTAAGAGAAAGCACCGTAATTGATTAAATAAGAAAATCACATAATAGATTAAAAATATTTACAAAAATCTGAAGCTTTTATTGAATCACCAGTAAAAAATGTACTTATATTACAACCCAATATTTTATTAATTCAGAGACTAATAATTTAAGTGTGCTTTTTATCAGAATCATGATACTAACTATACTACATTAATACCGCTGGTTATTGATTTAAATTCTTTTCTTCACTTTTCTTTATTATTATTTCAATAAATTAAAACTGGTATTTATTTATACCATTTTTCTTTATTATGCTCAGTATCCTAACTAAAAGTGATACTAAAACATACAAATATTTAATTTATTTAGGTAATAAACTCTACTCAGTTAGCCTTAAAAAATAAACTATTTAAATACTCGAAATAAAATAATTCTGAGTACATAGAGGAAAGCTGAATGCTCCGCAGCAGCAGCATGTCAGCAGGTAGAGTACTGCCCTACACTGCCACAGTATTTCAACACTCTGAGTATTTGAGTAGATTACTAATTACCATTGACCCCTCATGATACCCTTATAATAAAACTAGATTTTGTACTAACTCATTCATTACATCAGTTGCACCTTATAGATCGTACCTTTTATTTCAACACATCCCATTTACAACAATAAACCAGCATAGCCACTCCTAAAATTTGTTAATGATAATATCTCCATTGATCAATACAAGTTGAATTTTTTTTTTCAAATTCACTCTGTTCTCTGGGTCCTGGGTTCGAATCCCAGCTGAGGCGGAATATTATTTATTCTGTTATTTAAGGGGCGATCCTAGGTTATGGAGACCCTCCTGGGGCAGACCCAGCCTCTATAAAGTGGGTACCCAAAAATGGGGGGGGGGAGAGAGAGGGGAACCTGACGGCTGAGTGAGACCTCGGCCTAATCACCTCATTGCACACTCTGTTGGCCAAGAAACAGTACGAATCTCTATATGTATTTAGCCGAAGATCTTTCATGGCTTGTAGAGGTACAGGTTTTTTTTTATTTTATTTTATTTATTTTTATTTTTTTAATTTTATTTATTTCTTTTTTTATTACCGCATCACAAAGGCTCAAATGTTAAAATAAATTCTATAAAATAAATAAAAAATGTATTAATGTTATGATAGAAAGCAAAATAAGCTTGGTGGGATTAACAATTAATTTAAAAGTCGAATTCCAATTTTAACTCTGTTGTAAATCATGTGATGTGATGATTGTGACCCCCCATACTCACCCCCCGGTCATAGAAACCCCATCGTATAGCCTTCAAAGGCGAGGTAGGGGTGGGAAAAAAAAAATGTAAATCATGTTAATGATTTTTAATCCATTTTATCCTGTAATACTTGCACTACTATACTTTTTGTTTGTTTATTTATTTAACCACACTTTATGCTACAGAGGCTAATCGGACGATGCTGCTTTGGGAGTACTAAAGTTGAATTAGGATAGAGTTCTTTAAAGGGTACCTGACATCACACCGGCTCGAGAATTACGTTTCACATCCTATCCAAAGTAAGGCATAACCAAGTATTTTTTACACACTTTAAAAATTCCTGGAACCACCTGCCAGGTTTGATTGTTGTATTAACCACTACATCACAGGTGACCTCTGTATTACTATATACTTAATTTATGTCTTATTGACATGTCTGATCTATCTTAGACTTAATAAAAAAAAAAATAAAAAAAATAGAGCTATTAAAAAATACCTTAAATCGTTTTCTTTTAGTTTATATTCAGCTTGCAGGTTTTCTTTCAATTTTTCCAAATTTTCTTCTAATTCTTCTTTTAGTTTTTTTATTGCGACATCTTCATTTTTCATCAAATCCTCCTTAAGCTGAGTTAGTTTATTTTCCTGATTAAAAAGAAAGAAGAAAAAATTTAATCAAATTGAATTCTATGTCCTTTTAATTTTTAACAATTTTTCTTATAATGTTGCATTAAAAAATACAAAAATCATAAATTTTTATCTTTCTATTACCAACCCCTATTATTTAATTATATATAATTTTAAGTAATAAATTTAAAAAAATAATGTTTGGTGTTTTGTTATAATTATATTCCCTTATCGTTCATAATGCTCCATACCTCTTTCATTCATATACCACATCTTTACACACTTACAATAAGTTAGTTATTATTTTTCTACACTAGAAATTCTCTAGAAATAATTTATATGGCAAAACAATGTTTGCCGAGCCAGCTAGTAATTATATATTAAGCAATTTGATATTTAAAAATATTGAAGTACAGAATATAATGGGTTCGGTTAACTGGAAGAGGTGACACACTACCTCAATATAGGAAATATGGGTTGGCTTACACAGGACTGTAGAATAACCTATCTTCAAAAAGGAACAACCAGGGACCTTTTTAATAATATCTGGTAGGATGATTAAACTCTTTTAGAAGGGAATGTGTCGATTTTCAGCTGCACAAACAAACCAATTAAGTAATTTTGGGAAATAAAGTTCCCAAAAACCAAGGGTGAAGCTTAGAAAGAAATAGACAACACTCTCCGATGCTAGAGCCATTCCAAAAGAGGATACCCCATCCCTAAAGTAACTCCACCAATCAAAAATAAGGAGTGCCTCTACCAGTGGCCGGAAGAGGCAGAAGCTGAGGACACGGAAGGCAGGAATTAACAGATAAGATGTGGAAGGATACAGAAGACCCAGAGAGATATCACAGACAGAACTACCACCAGCCGTGCCAGACCACCTAGACCCTATCAAGACCCTTAGCTATGTTTTAAATAATAACTAATAACTAATGTCTAATAGTGTATATTGTTCTTAGACAAACCATTTAGATTTGTTTTCATGTTAAACAGTAAACTGGGTAACACAAATAGCTTTGGGAAAATAATTTAATTAAAAACTCCTAACTAAATTAAATAATTTTGAGTAAATATCTTCAATAATTACCCTGGCATCCCATATTTAAACACTCTATTTTCATAGATAAACCATAGTAGTCTGCTATATTATGTATGAAAAGATGTCAGGAACAAATTTATTCTCGTATACATGGATGTCTACTAAGTACTATGAGGTGTGTTCAAAAAGTAAGGTGACTTTTCAAATTTCGTGGGCAACGTACTTTCGATTATCGATTTTTTTGTTTTGTTATGTTGGTACACTCTTCTCGAACATCTGCACCAAGTTTAAAGGTTATAAGTGTTTTGCGTGCTTGGCGATTTTTTGCTATCGAAAAATATGGATCAAAGGATTTGCATCAAATTTTGTGTAAAAAATAAAATAAAGTGCTCCGAAACACTTGAAATGTTGACAGTGACACATGGTAAAACTGTTTTGAGTAAAAAAAAATGTTTACAAGTGGTACAAACTCTTCCAAGATGGCCGAGAAGATGCCAATGACAAGCCTCGCTCTGGACGCCCAAGCATGTGAACAACTGATGAAAACGTTCAAGCAGTGAAGAAAATTGTTTTGGAAAATCTTCGAATCACTATCAGAGAGGTTGCTGAGGATGTCGGTGTGTCGCTTGACTCGTGCCATGAAATTTTTTCCAAGGTTTTGAGCATGAGACGTGTGTCAGCGAAGTTTGTTCCAAAATTGCAAAATTTTGACCAAAAGAACCGTCACATGAGCATCGCTCAAGAGCTGTTGAATGACGTCAACGATGGGAGGGGGTCATATAACAGGTGACGAATCATGGGTATATGGTTATGATATCAAAACCAAAGCCCAATCGTCCCAATGGAAGAGCCCAGGTGAGCCAAGACCGAAAAAAGCACGCCAAGTTCGATCAAATGTCAAAGTTTTGCTCACTGTTTTCTTCGATTACCATGGCGTGGTGCATCAGGAGTTCTTACCATATGGTCGTACGGTCAATAAACAGTATTATCTTGAAGTTATGCGCCGTTTGCGAGAAGCAATACGAAGATAACATCCAGAATTGTGGAAAAACAATTCATGGCTTTTGCATCACGATAATGCCCCTGCTCACTCATCTTTGCTTGTGAGAGATTTTTTGGCCCAAAACAACACCACAATCATGCCTCATCCACCATATTCACCGGATTTGGCCCCATGTGACTTTTTCTTGATCCCAAAACTAAAGAGACCTATGAAAGGACGGAGATTTGCAAAGATTAAGGAGATAAAGACTGCATTGCTGGAAGAGCTCAAGGCTCTACCGAAAAGTGATTATGAGAGTGCTCCTCAAGATCCTCAAGATGGGAAAAACCGTTGCCATAAGTGTAATGTGTCTGAGGGGGGTTACTTTGAAGGGGACAACATAAATATTGATAAATAAATAAATATTTTTTCTTAAAAATACAAAGTCACCTTATTTTTTGAACACACCTTGTATATTAATGGATAAATGCAGGGAGAGGAGGTCAATTATAGTATATTCATGAATGAAATCTGCCCTTTAGGATAGGAATAAAAAGGTGCCAGGAAGGTATTCTTTTTTTAAAAATAATATGGAGGAAAGCTCGCCTATCGCCAAATTCTAGTGAAGAACATAAGAGCTCTCTAAAGAAGTTGATAGTAAGTTGATACAAACGATCTTAGTTTACTTTTTACTTAATTTAAACAACTTAAATTGAAGCAAAATATAGAGATCACATACTTGCAAGGTGCGGAGCTGCTTGGTTTTCTCTTCCAGTTCTCTGTTGAGCTTCTCCTCTAGAACTGACAACTCCTCATTCCTGTTCTTAGGAAAGGTCTCGAAGGAGCCCAAGCGCTGAACACTGACGGCGCTGGCATACTCTGTCAGATCAGTAGCACTTTCGGGTGCCAGTTTCCTCAAATCGGAGCCATGGTCCTCTCCTCCCCAGTTGTGAATATTGGTGAGGGTCGGGGGCGACTTGAGGTTCCTTCCGTCTCCTTCTTCAGGTCCAGTCAGCTTGACCTGGCTCTTTGGTGACCCGTTGACTGGGGAGTTGGAGATATCCAGCTCGGTCTGTGTCTTCTTTAGTTCATTGTTCTCCAAGTCCTTGATGCGCCCGACCCCGGTCGTCAGGGACTCAACTCCCTTCATTCCAGAGGAGAGGTCAGAGTCGGAGTCGAGGGGAGCGACTGAGTCTGTCCTGAACAATCCTTTGAGATCTGAAACAGGATATCCAAAAGGAGGGTCCTTCAAGGTAACAGGAGTCACTGTGAACTTCCTCAGTGTCCTGGGCTGGGTCTGCTCAGCGCCCTCTTTCTTTTGCGACCCGAAATTGAACGGATTGTCGTTTTTCCTCAAAGGTGAGAGGATCTTTGGTTTTGATTCGTTTTCCGCTTCTTTGATATCTGAAACATACAAAATACCAACAGAAATGATAAAATCCGACTCAAAATGAAAACAAATCTGGTGTGTATATCATAAAAGTTAACTTAAGGCTGATTGTGTTAAACGACAATCGAGACAGGGAGATGAAAGCTGAAAGTGTGTGATAATTTTATCATTTATTATAATTAATATTTAATTTCTCAAAATTTTGCTTCTAGAATAAAAAAATAAACAAACTTTCCATAATATGCATTTAGCAATAGTTTATTTCGATATTCATTTTTTAAGCATTTAATGAAAATAATATTAGATGATTTTTAAAAAGTATTATTTGCTGTTCAAAATAATCTCATGTTTAAGGTTTCCAAATCATTCTTTACTGTAGACACTATTCACAGCTGCTATTAACTAAATACATGATTGGTAAAGGATGCTGTTTTCTTTCAATCTTCAGCCAGTATTTTTTTCCTTTATTCATGCATATTTTTTTTTTTTTTTTTTTTTTTTAATTCATTTATTGAAATTTACAACTGTATGTTCATACATCAAGTAAATAGGCTAAAATGATAATACACATGAAAAAAAACATGAAGAGAAACTGCCCATTGGCAGCACTCTAGTAGTAAATCTACACAAGAAGGTCTCGAGGCCATCTTCTTTTCAGACGCCTCGGCGGATTGTCAGGAATTGAAGTGGAAGCAAGGATTGAAACTAGTGGATTAGAGTGGGAGTGGAGTTTTTCATGGAAGGAGTGATACCTGGTACAGGCCATATCAGCAACATATGGAACATTAAGGTCTTTGTGGATGATTTTGTTGGTGACAAAGTAAGGAGCGTTAAGGATTTTGCGAAGGATTTTGGATTGTAAGGATTGGATACGGGAAGAGTTTGATGGTTTAGTAGAGCCCCAAAGCTCAACTCCGTAAGTCCAGATAGGCCTTATGATTGTCATGTAAATTAGTCTTTTGTAGTAAAGAGAAAGGTTAGAGCGTCTGTCAAGTAAATGTTGAAGTAACCGAAATCGGCGAGCAGTCTCTTGTCTTTTCAGTCTTGTATGCGGATTCCATGTAAGACGTTTGTCAAGCAGGAGGCCTAAATAACGGATCTGTTCAACAGGGACAAGCGGAATATCATTAAAGGACACTGTAGGGCAGGATGTCATAGGTTTACGACGAAGGGTAAAGGTAATCTGGTGGGATTTATTGGAGTTGATTTTAATTCTCCAATTCTGACACCATACCTCAAGGTCTCTGATGTGGGATTGGAGGTTTTGAGAGGCAATACTAGGATCGTTATTAACTGATAGCACGCAAGTGTCATCGGCATAGGTAGAAAGGAATGTGTTAGGATGGGTTGGGATATCAGCTGTATAGACTGTGTAGAGAATGGGTCCTAGGATACTGCCTTGAGGAACACCAGCAGACTGAGTAAAAGTGGATGAATAGGAACTATTGTGGTTGATTTGAAAGGTTCTATCAGAGAGGTAGGACTGAAGGATGAGGAAGTATGTTGGATGGAGGAATTTACGGAGTTTGTACAGCAGTCCCGGGTGCCAGACTCGGTCAAAGGCCTGTTCCACGTCGAGAAAGACTCCCGTGCAGTACAATCCGCGCTCCAATGCAGAAGAGACTACATCCACCACGCGATGACACTGCTGGATGGTGGAGTGGGATGCTCGGAACCCAAACTGGTGGTCTGGGATTATGTGATTAAGTTCCAGGATTGGATAAAGACGTTTAAGGATGAGTCTTTCCAGGATTTTACCCATAATAGGTAAAAGAGAGATAGGACGGTAGGAAGAAGGAAGTTCTAGCGGTTTTTTGGGTTTAGGGATCATTTTAACGATAGATAATTTCCAGGAATCAGGAAAATAGGTAGTACGGAGTGTGGCATTATAAATATATGTGAGGAACAGGATGGCTTTTCTAGGAAGTTGTTTTAAGATATGGGCAGTGATTAGATCGTTTCCAGGAGCTTTTCGGGAAGGTAATTTATGGATTAAGTTTAAGATTTCTGACGGATGAAATGCTTTAGGAGGAAGGGTCAGCTGGAGTGGAACATCCAGTTCTGTTTCAATGCATTCGAGGTGATGCTGGTTAAGGATATCAGGATGCGGATTGTAGGTTTTAAAAAGATGCTGAGCGAATGTTTGAGATTTCTCTTCATCGGTTCTAGTCCAGGATTGAGATTCATTAAGGAGAGGGTGATTAAAGTCTTTGAAGTTTAACAGTTTCTTAGTAGTAGTCCATAGTGATTTGTCGGTAGTAGTAAGTTTTTCAGTCATACTCAATAAGTTTTGAATCTTGAAATTCTTGATTTCTATTTTTAGTTTGTTCGTCAGTTTGGTATAATATGTTTTGTCGCCTGGGTATCTAGTCCTATGCCACTTCGATCTTGCTTTACGTTTTTCTCTTAGCAAGATACGAATGTGCTGTGGCAGGTTTGTTTGTTGTGGGTTGTTGATGTTGGCGTTAGTGTTTGTAGTGTTATCGAAAATACTGGTACGTATTGAGTCTGTAAGTTTATCTACGGCACTGTCAACGTCTGTTTTAGTTTTTAATGGAATAGTTAAGTCTAATTTGGTCTGGTAAATCCAAGTCTGTTCGAAATCCGTCCCAGTTCACTCGTCCAATGATCAGTTTAGGAGGGCTTGGGATAGGAATAAAGTTCGAATGCAAGGAAAGCAAAACTGGACTGTGGTCTGATGAGAGGTCGTTCAAGGATTTAACTATTGTTTGCGAGGAGGAAAGCTGTGAGGTGACAAATATATCAAGGATATCCGGACGTTTTTTGAGAGATGTAGGCCAGTAAGTAGGGTTCATGGGCGAGAGGATAGAATAACTATTGGAGTTTGAGATGGCAGAAAGGATATTACCACGGGTGTTGGACGTTCGACAACCCCACCGTTGGTGTTTAGCATTGTAGTCTCCTCCGGCAATAAAGCGCGGACCTAGGGATAGAAAAAAGGAATTAAGAAGGGTATGGGAAATGGAATTTCCAGGAGGACAGTATACAGCTGCGAGAGTTACATGGAAAGGACGAGCTGAAATGATTAGAGAGGTTGATTGTATAGCGTCAGTTGGAGTAGACGGAACAAGGGAATGGGGTATGGATTTATGAATAAGGATGCCAGATCCAGCATGGGCAGTGTTGTCAGGATGGTCTGTTCTGTAAGTAATGTAGTCTCGTATGTAAAAACGTGAACGTTGAGTGAAGTGAGTTTCAGTCAGTAGTGCTATGTCTATGTGATTGTCATGGAGGAATATGTCCAGTTCGTCACGGTGGTTATGCAGGCCGTTAGCGTTCCACAAGAGGATAGCTAGGGGCTTTACACTCATTGTGAGACGTTGAACGGGATTTCAGAAAGGATTCGAGTGAGAAGGGTGATAAGAGGTCTTATGGTTTCTTGAAGGTCTGAAAGGAAGGAATTCAGGATGGAGTATATGTCAGGTGAATTTGGATTAGTGAAGGGATTTGTATCAGTGGCATGAGGAATATGATTCGTTTGGGCATGAGGAATGTTTGTAGGCTGGGATCGTCGTGGGGTACGAGGAAGTACATTGGTTGATAATAGGGGAGGGGGATTTGGTTTTTGCTGGTCATTAGGACGGGTAAGAACTTGATGAGGTTGCTCCGGTGGTAACTTGACCTGCAATGGTAGATGATTGGAGGGAGTTGGTTGAAGTGGAACTTTAGGTTGCGGTTTGGAGTTCTGGGGTTTGGATTGAGAGGCCGGAGGCGCCTGACGACGAATTTGTTGATTTTTTGGGATGAACGGTGTCTTCGAGGGTTGAGGGGTTATAATCTTGTCTGCTGAGGTAGAAGGCTGGTGAGCGTTGTCTGCTTGACGTTGCTGAAGCTCAGGAAAATTCCTCGAATCATTCGAGAGAATTTGAGTGATAATTGTTTGCTCTACGGTTCTTTGTTGCAAGTTATGAGTTCTCTGCTTAAGAAGGTTTTTGTAAATCACACAACCTTTATAGCTTGCAGGGTGTGCCTCACCGCAAAGAGCACATTTAGCTGGCTCATTAGGCGATCTTGGGCAGGTGTCAGATGAGTGAGGACCGGCGCATTTGACGCACCTGGCCTGATGAAAACAGTAGGACTTGGTGTGGCCTAAGTTTTGACATTTCGTGCACTGTACTATAGTAGGTCTTTGTCTTGGTTGTTCAAATCGAATAACTGAATATAAAAGTCTTGTAACCTGAAATATGTCGGGGTTATTTTCTGCCGGCTCCAAATCTACAAAAAATAAAGGTAGAGGGTATTTTTCGGAGGGGTGTAAGACGCATGAAACGTGTCTAACAGAGTGCCCTATCTCTTCTAGTCCTCGTTTAATTGCTTCAGTGGGGGTCGTTGAGTGGAGTCCTCTTAAGACCACCCTGTATGCTTTTTCCTGCCTCAACTGGTAACAGTGAAAGTCATAATTTTTGGAATTTAAATATTGTATAAGTTTTTTATAACTCTCTTTAGAGTTAGTGTTAATTTTGATATCGTTGAGCCTTGAGAAACATCTGAAGTTAGACTGACCGATCAAGTCGGCGATTTCTTGACCGAAAGTCATGAAGTTGTTGATGTTACTAACAAATATAGGGGGTGGCTCTGGGTCAGTAAACCCTTGTGGCTCCGGGATCGCTTTAGAAATATTCGCTGCAACTGGAACGTTACTGGCTGATGTAGAAGGCGGTGTCTTAGAGGAGGATGGGGCGGCTGAGATAGCCGGACCCGTGAGTTCATTTTTGCTGGCTGCAGTGGTACTGCGAGTTTTCGGAGGTGAATTGTTTTGATTAATTGCCTGTTTAGTTTTGGCCGATTTGTTTTTTTTTTTGTTAGGTGAATCCCCAAGCCCGGGATTGGAGTTTCGTTGCCTTTTGTGTCGTGTCCGCTGTAAGTATTGCGAATCAGACTCGCTTATCTCAGAGAAGGGTGTTTCTTCAGCCGAGTCGTCACAAGATGTATTCATGTCAGGATCCATGAATAAAACATACGCCATAAAGAGAGAAAAATAATTTTAAAAAATAAATTGAAAAAAAAAAAAAAAAAAAAAAAGTGTATATACTTCTACAAATTAAAAAAATTACTACTCAAATTAAAAAGTACCTAAAAAAAAAAAAAAAAGTATCTAAACTAATAAAACTATTTACAATATTATATACAAATAACATAAAAATTAAAAAACACATAATTAATTAATAACAACTAAGTAATAAAAAATGAAAAGTCTTCTAGAAGGAAAAAAAAATTAATAATTATAAAATATAATAGTCTTTGAGAAATAAATCTAGAAAATATATATACAAGTCCTTCGTTACGATCTCGTAGCTGACAACAGTCCTGACCGCGACCTTATAAACACGATAAGGTGTACAGAAGGGATTTATCCCCTCCTCTTATCTAGTCCAGGCAGTCAACAGTCTATTACGTGCGTTATGAAAATAAGTGCACTCACCTCTATATGAGCGATTTTTAATGGGTTCATTAGTTCAAAAACTCATGAATCACAAGTTTTGGCAGATGAAACATCAATAACAGCGAGATGGCAAAGTAATAGTCACAGAGCGATACGTAAGTAGTACATTACTAGCGGCCATGACACTTTGACTCTAAAAAAATTCATGCATATAAAGTCACTTTTATGCTACAGTGGCTAATCGCACGATGCTACAGTGGGATTCCTAAATTTTGCCCAACCAGATTTTTTTAGGATAAGGATCTTTAACGAGTACCTGACATCTCACAGGCTTGGGACCAACATTTTGCTTCGCCTCCAAAGGACATCATATCCAGGTATTTTTTATATCCAATAAAAGGTCCTAGGACCATCTGCTGACCTTGGGCAAGAAAGGCTGTTATGCTAGCCACTACACCACAGGTGACCCCAAACAGCAAATAGTGCCTATTGCCCTATAGCCTTCCTGGAGCAGGTTCTTCACTCTTTCCCAGTGAACATAAGTGACTCGGATCGAAACATTCCTTTCAGCTTACATCTACTATAAATGCTCTGTAGCGAGGGAAGTTCTGGTTAGTCATCAGCTGAGGGAGATCTCTCTCCTGTCTCCTTGAGCAGCTTTGTTCTCAGTGCCTCATCAGCTGTGAAGGCAAAAGGAGGATACGCTCGGCAGTCTCCACAACTGGGGTGCAGAGGGCTCATCAGCTGTGCAGACAAAAGGAGGATACACTCGGCGGTCACCACAACTGGGGTGCAGAGGGCTCATCAGCTGTGCAGGCAAAAGGAGGATACGCTCGGCGGTCTACGCAACTGGGGTGTGGAGGGCTCATCAGCTCTGCAGGCAAAGAGGATACGCTAGGCGGTCTCCACAACTGGGGTGCAGAGGGCTCATGTTTTAATTTAAATACGCTTTAACATACTTGTTCTCCTATGCTAATGACAATTGTATACTATCAGCCAAAAACAACCCAACTACTTCCTCTCAAATTCTTCAATCCCACAATAGAGACCTTTAGGTATGGTGTTAGAATTAGATAGCTAAATAAATTTTAACATTATTTATTTATTACTCTCCCCTGCCATGAGGCAATACAGTTATTCAGAGCTATGGAAAGTACCATAAATACAACTCACAGCTGCTATAAAACCATAACAATACCAGCTGAGCAAACAGCATACTTTTCATCCTATCCTCAGGCAGGAGGGTCCACAGAAGTTCCTCGCGATGGCCTCATTGGATCTATTCTGCTACCCGAGGAAAAGTGGCATAGACAGACACTTTCCTTCCAACCTTGCACAAAGGCTCTGTCTCCTTCAATAAATTCCATCAAATAACCTTTACCCTTTGTTGTAAACCTATGACACCCTGCCCTACAGTATCTTTTAATAATATTCTGCTTGTCCTGGTTAATGGGATCAGCTATATAGGACTTCTGCTTGACAAACGACTAACATAGAATTCGCACACTAGACTGAAATGACAAGAAACTGCTCACCGCTTTTTGTTACTTCAACACTGACTAGACAAACACTAAAACCTTCCACTTATTTAAAAAAAGGCTCATCAATATCACCATCATAAGGTCTATCAGAACTTACGCAGTTGAGTTTTGGGGCTTTACTAAACCATCAAATTCTTCCTGTATTCAATCCTTAAAATCCAAAAATCTTTTGTAAGGTTTTCAATGCTTCTTACTTTGTCACGGATAAACTGATCCATATAGACCCCTAAATGTTCCATATCTTGCTGATTTGGCTTGGACGAGGTACTATTCCTTCCATGACGAACTCCATTTCCACTTTAACCAACTAGTTTCAATACTTACCTCCTCTTCCGTTCCTGAAAATCCTCTGAGGCTTCTAAAATAAGATGGCCTCAAGATCTTTAAGTTCAGATTACCTATTGGAGTGCTCCCGATTGACAGTTTCTATCCATTGTTGATTTTTTTCTTATACCTCCTTGCCTCCATTAACTTCAATGACTTTATAATTTTGTGTTTTAAGGCGAAATCTTACGTTTTAATTATAAAATTTTATGAATTTTTTAAGTGACTTCATTAAATTAATTTAATTAAAATTATGTTGTTACCTTTTTCGGCTTCAGGCGACCCAGAAGAAGGTTCGTCTTCTTCATCATCTTCAACATCCTGAGAAAAATAAATGTCATACACAATTTTATTTAAAAGAAAATTAAGAACCTATAAAAAAAAAAAAAAATAATAATCCAAACAAGAACCAGATAATGATGAAATTTCTTCAACAAATAATATTTCAATTTAATCCTCTGTTCTGTGTTTATAAAATCATGTTCACTTGATCAATAATGTTTACAAAAAAAAATGATTAGGTTTACAAAAAAAAGTGGTTTGCTCAGTTAAGAACCAGAAATTTTGACTTGGAAGAGGCAAAGTGCTCGGGTCGTCCTTCAACTGTTGATGATGACCAAATTCAACCAAAATGATGAAAGATGATAACATGTAATAGATCAAAATGGGTCATATCATATATAATTGACTAAAAATATTAATAAGAATCTCAAGTTTTTATTGAAATCACCTGATTGAAATAAAAAACACTGCAAACTTATTTTACAACCCAATAATAGAGGTAAAAGGACAAACATTTTGAAAATATAATTGAGAAAACTTTAAAATTTATTGTCCATCACTATTTATCAAAACTAAACGAAACAGATCAACTTTAACAGTTACTATTTTCATATTTTCTGGAACCATGGCAACACAATGATATTTTACAGATAAGTTTAAAGATAAACACAAATAGATAAAGATAGCTACTTACAGAATACATCTCTTCGGAATCGGATAACTGAAATCTAATATCTAAAGACTTCCTTTCGAAGTCTGCGAACCTAACAGATCTCTTCTTTTCATCATCAGTATCTGGGTGCAGAGAGCTGCTGTCACCTGATAATCAAGCATTCTCTAATCACCATAGTGATTTGATAGCTATCAATAAAATGATAACTTTTTTCTTGGCCAACATTTGAGGGTTGTGTTCCCATTATCAAGACTTTGCTATAGCACTTAAATTACAAAGTAATATGCTTTATCAAAAACAAAACATACATCATGTTTTTTACTTTAGAAAAGCCCAATGATAAGCCTTAATAATGAGGTCACAAAACCAAAATGTTGGAAAAAATGTACCAGGATGTTTTTAATAAAATAAAATATTGTTTTATAGAAGTCAGTTTGTGTTTTTATAAATATTCTTTATTTCGTTTTTGTCTAACTTTTAAATAATTAAATTGTTGTATTTTTACAAAATAAGCTTCATAAAATTTAAACAAAAAAGACATATTATATTCAAATAATTTTATTTATTTTTCCTAGAGAATTTTTATACTACAAGTATGTAACATAATTAAGAATAGAAGTGATTATGTTAAAAATTTAATTATTTCAAAGAAATAATGATAAAAATTATTTATTTAATCTTATAGTGCCATTGACATTACACACATTTAAATTTGTCATGAAGCACCCTGTAGTTCAATGAGAAAGAACCTGATAGCTTCCCGCCTCATATTAGCGTCTGCCATCGCCTCAACTGCCGTTTAAAGGGTTAATGAGAAGACTACAAATTTTGTATAAGATTATTATACATACATACATACAAAAAAGCTAACCATATTTGACAGAAGAAGGTTTGTTGGACGAAGCCATGGATCCAGAGAAGGACGACTCCCTGAGGATGCCCTTGATCGGGGGGGGGGGTCGTGATGAGGTCGGAGGTGTGGGACCTGCGGAGGGCTGGGGCGGGTGGAGGCAGGTCGGACAGCGACCTCCGCTGCAGAGGAGGGTCATCGTCCTTCGGAAAGCTTTCTGCAATGTCATAATAATATTTATTAGTTTAACATTAGTAGAATATAAGGTAGGAGGCATGGAGAGTTTGGAATCACTCGTGGACATTCTGGCAGAGGGTCAGCAGGAGGTTCTATAAATATAAAATGATACAGTGATTCTTAGCTTCTGTGAACTCCTTCTAATCCACATAACAGATTTTGATAGGGTTTACACTATCAATTAGAGCACTGTTTATGAAGGTTTATGAGTGAAATACATTACAATTAAGATTTTATTTCGAAAGAAAAATTTAATTATCAGTAATGAAGCCATCAAAAAATTATTGCTGAAATATGAGTAGTAATATAGATGTATAATATACCGCTGGAAAGAGCAAGATTTTAGAAAAGTTAATATACCACAAATTAAGCCATACAAGCTAATAGAAAATTGATATAAACTTATAGGTAGATTCAGTGTTTCCGTACAGTTAAGAAAAAGTTATATTCTTCCATAAAGTGCGCAATATTTTATAAAAAATATTACAAACTCAATATGCAGTACATTAGTTGTTAAAATAAATGGAAAGTTGTAATAAATCCATAAACTAAAATTGATATTAATTATTTTAACTTTTGAATTATTTCATGAAAATAGATTTTTCACCTTAAAGTAAATATGGCTCCCATGGAAACTAAATTAAACCTTTAAAATTTGAAATATAAAATATTAAATAACCGAATAGGATAGGAACCTTTGTTATTTCTATAGTTTTTGTAAACATACTTAGCAATCATTATAGGTGGAATAATCAGGAGTCAGTATTTTTTTTAAATATTTTTAATTTTGTCAACGTTTTCGCTCAAGCTTGTGAGCCATCATCAGGGCATTATCACAGTTTATGTTTGGACATGGCTCAGTAATGCCCTGATGATGGCTCACAAGCTTGAGCCGAAACGTTGGCCAAATTAAAAATATTTAAAAAAAGACTGACTCCTGATTATTCCACCTATAATAGTTTCTACAGTCGACTATACATCCTCAATACATAGCAATCAAGTTATCTTTATATGGGAAAATTAAATTTTCTTTAATCTATGCTTCACTTTAAAATAAAAAACAAATAAACTGAACCAATTTTGATTTATTGACCAATTTATGTCAATCATTTCTGCCGATGATTAAATATAATAATGAAATAAACATATTTTCTTGCTAATTACACTTTTTGTTACAATGAACTAAAAATCCCAAAGTAATAAACTGTAAATCAGTCAAATAGAGCCTTATTGACATCTTATTCAAATTGGAGCCGTACGAAACAGGGGCGAGTCCACTAGTGTTTTAATAAATTAATACCTGAAGGTGATTGGACCTGCCCACCACCAAGGATACAGAACCCGCAAAAGCAAGATAAATAATTATAAAGTATATTCTAAATAATATTAACTATATAAGAGGAAGACTCACGCCTGAGAGTGGAGCTGATGAGCTTGGCGACGTGGAGCGGATCCTGACCACTCTGGAGCTGCTTCCTCCGCAGCAGCAGCGGCTGGCTCCCCTTCAGTAGGGGGCCTCTCTCGCTCATCTGATATCAAAAAATTAATTAATTTATTTAACCTAAAAAAAACAACAAAAAAACTGTAGCTTCCCAACCAATGGAGGGTCTTGGGCTCAGTATTGTTAGAGGTTCGTACTGTTTATAGGAGTAACAATGGTCTGCAAGGAGGTAATTATGCCGAGTAATGGTAGGTAAAGGAGGTAATTATATAATAAATAATATTCTGCCATAGCCGGGATTCGAACCTAGGACCCGGAGAACAGTAGACTAGTGATCTATCAACTAGGACATGACGCTCCCTATATAAAATACAATAGATCATATAATGTCGTAATCACTATGCCTCTACAGCTGGCTTTATCAAAAACATTTTTCGCTGATCTCAATTTATTTATAATTATTTAGAATTTAAGTATAATTTCCTCGGGAGCTTGGGCTTGAATGGTGAACATTGGACGAGTCTGTGTAGGCGGAATTTGGTGGGGTTCGGGTTCGCTAAGCCTATTATTATTATTATTAAGTATAATTTCATCTCATAAACTAAACTTAGGGGACTTTTAAATATTGGGTCGTTTCATAGAAAATACATTTGTTTTGACAGAAAAGTTTATTAGCTAAAACAACTTTGTGTAATCAAAATAATTTTATGTAAAATTTGTCCTCATCGTCAATACTTCTTCCCCAACCAACTTTCATCAAATTTGTCCTCATCGTCTATATCGTCTTCCCCAACCAACTTTCATCAAATCTTCAATACCAAAACAACAAAAATTCAGGTTTTGAGATGAATTAAAGTCAGAAGAAAATAAGTTTTGACCAGAAAGTCATTTTCAAATATTTTACATTTAAGGAAGTCGTACAAATTTCTGAACAGATGGAAACATCTCTCTATATGAAATGATGACGCGATTTTGATTTCTGAAAACTCCTTCTAAACCACGAGTCGGATTTAGATACAGTTTCCCCCATCATTAAGGGCATTCTTTTCTGAAGGTTATATGTAAAATACATTGCAATTTAGCTTTTATTTAAACGGGAACATTTTGAGCTGAAAGCTTGAGTTCTAAGGTTTGAGCATTTAGGAGCTAAGCTTTCAGAGCTTCAGCCTCAAAGCCTCAATTCTCGAGCCTTTTTCTTTTCTTTCTTCTTTACAACACTACATGTAAATGTATAACGTCCATTTTTATTAACCAATATAGATTGAAATTACTTTCACTTACCTATATATGAGATATATAGTAAGGGAAAGTATTACGATCGTGGAAATTTTTGAATTCCAGTTTTCAACGGTAATACTCTCCTGAGTCCAAATGACCAACAGAAGATCTACTTAATACCAAGCATTTTACACCTTTTTACGATTTTCTCAAAAACAGCTCTAACGATTTTGATTAAATTCGCTATATCAGAGTAAAAATTAATGAGCTTTAATATTATGTAGGTTTCATTCTGATTGAAATAGTCTGACAGGGCTTAAATACCGATATTTCAAAATGTCTTCCTCTAAAGTACCTTTAATTTGATAGATTTGAATAAATTATCCATATCATCTTGTTAGCATTGATAAAAAATGAATAAATGTAAAATTTGAAGGAATTCAATATAAAATGATAGGCGAAATGGGCAAAAATATTTTTTCCTGCATTTTTTTTGTTCGTTGAACAGAAGAACAGTAATACAGATGTATAATATACTATTGGAAAGCTAAATATTATATTATACACAAAATTGTAAAAGTTAACAGGGAGTGATAAAAAGCCGATTAAATTATCTGATTGTTGTAGATAAAAATATAATAGATTATTTAATAACAACTGTTCCTATCAACACTATATTATTAATTCTTTGATTTTTTTTTATCTCTATATATCTTTTATCTAATTAAATTTAACAACGTAGGTAAGTGAAAGTCGTGTGTTACGTGCATCTGATTTTTTTGACAAGTTTTTGATCCATCAGGTCAATAACACTGCAGTACGATGTGGATGTGGTGGTTCCACCTCAGGGTAAAAAAGGAGAAATGAATTATTATTTTTTCCTCTGGATTGGAGGAACATTATTGTGAATGGTAGCTATTGAACGAGTAGTCTGGTACGTCGTCCAACAGTATTTTGGTCTTGGCACTACTAAGCTATAAGGTTTCTAGTCTTGTGCAAAATTGGTGGTCAATCTTGCCGATTAGCTCAATAACAGCTCATTATAATTGGTAAACATAAACGTCGTAAACAAGAGAAGTCCACAAATCCCATTTTGAATTTCTGAACCTGAATCACAAAAATGGACATTTCATATGAAACAACGCAATAAATAAAGAATACTATGTTATGAAAGACAAATTGGCCATGCCATGTATACGTACGGCTGTGTTTTCTTTCTTGTCAATCCCAGGTTGAGGTTTAATGTCAACACTTCTCGATGACAAGATGTCCGACGCTTCTTCAAAACTTTTCAAGTCTTCTTTTGCTGTAGTTTTTGAATCGTCATCACCTGAAATTTCACATAAACATTAGTACCAAAAAATTTTAACATGAGGAAAAAAAATAACATGACGAAAGACAAAAAAAAATGTGCATATCACTACACAGTTGCTTACTGCTTCTATGCCTACTTAGGCAATTACCTTATATTTTGAATCAGAATCAGGAATGTTGAGGAGGATCTGGTAGTGATCAAGGATGGGAGGTTACATTTGGTAGTGATCAAGGAAGGAAGGTTATATTGTTTTTAAGTAATCAAAGAGCTAGAGGAAGAGGAACCAGCTACACAATCAATTTGTATTAAAAGAAAATTGACAATCAGGATGGCTAAGTTCAAAACGCTATATCTCCCCTGATTATTGTCTGATTTCAATGATTCTTTTTTTGTTTTGTGGAAAATTTCATTATCCAAAATTTATTAACCCCCAAGTTGGTAAGGCGGATAGATGAATTTTTTCAATTTGATTTTACGTATCTTGCAAGATGAAACCTCAGACTTTGAGAGAGGGTTATTTTTATTTTTCTCTAGAATAATTCTATTACTTAATTATTGAAAATGATAAATCAAAAAATCGGGATTAAAGTAATTTAAAATCTACAAAGTGATCTCCAGAAAAGGAGGTCACCTCGGCCAAGAACAATACCTGTTGCTTGGCAACCTGATATCGAAAGTTAAAGGAGATGAAATAGTTTCATGCTTTTAAGAGTCAGAAAACAGTATTTACTATTATTTTAACTCTTCACAAAACAAAGGTAATAGTCATCAATAACAAAGAGAAAGCTTGAAAACTTTGGACCAGGAAATACTTTTTGATGTAAAAAAAACTGCTTTACTACTCTTTTAATCTATCCAAAAGTTAATATTAATAAAGAAAATACATGAAAACTAGTAATGGACCAAGAAATACTGTCAACATCTGAAGCAGATTCTAGGAAAAAAAAAACCTATGAAAATGTCTATAAAGTGCTTTTTGATGTGAAAAAATAAATAGCTTTACTACTCTTTTAATTTATCCAAAAGTTAATATTAATAAGTTACAAAGAAAATACATGAAACATTGTAATAGAGCAGAAAATACTGTCAATATTCGAAGCAGGTTCTAGGAAAACATAAAATAACTTAGGAAAATGTCTATAAAGTGTGTTTTAATCTGGAAAAAATATATATATATATATTTTTTTTCCTACCCTTTTATTATTTTATTTTATTAAAACTAAATATCACTTATCACTTAATATGACAGCTTTAAAAGAGCAACCTTATCAATGTTTGGCGAACTCCGCCTAGGACGGTCCCAAGCCCGTCTGATAAAGGAGGAGGGAGAGGAGTAACACTTCTTTAAAAACTAGGTTCAGCTAGCTCTGGCTGATAGTACCCAGTGAGGGCCCCTGCCTAGGGTTACAGGTGAAAAGCGGTCAATGGTCTTGAGGGCGGAAGAGAATCTCGTATTCCAACGGCTAAGATGGCAGAAGAACCAGACCCCAGCTGTCTTGTGGGCAGGAGGTCGGACTCCAAAGACTAAAGGGAATAAACCTTGAATACAAAAACTAAGCCGAAGCTGGAGATGTGAGACCGAAAGGTGCAAATAGCCCTGGCAAGACCAGAAAACGGTACAACATGCATTAACTTCCTATATATGTTTGATTTTGGACAGCCGGAACACTTCAACAACAGACAGATGCTCATCTTTCGCCGGACAAGGTGAAAACCGTGAACAAGGCCGCGATAAGACAAAGATGGAGCACCAGGCACCCTCAAAGCAACCCTAGCGACCCCTACCACAAACTAAATAGAAAAGAGCAGGTCATGATATTCAGACTAAGGACCAATCACGACAGGCTGAATGCTCGCCTATGTAGACAATTTAAAATAGGTAACAGTCCTATGTGTACTTGTGGTTGGGGATAGCAAACTGCTCAGCATATTCTTCACAGCTGAGCCTTTTTTGATGAGGCTCGAAGGAAGGTTTGGGCCTGAGCCAGAATATTTAGAGACCATGTCCTTACAGGACTTTGGAGGACTTCAGGAGGACTACTAATTTCCTTCTTTTACTGCTAAGAGATGTGACCATCTAACAGGGAGAAAGAAGAAGAAGAATGTTTGGCGTCCAACATGGATTTGTTGCAAAAATTGCTAGGTATCGCTAATGTAATTTAAAAGGCATAATTTAAAAAGGGGGCAAGTATGGAACATGTAATTACCAAAAAGTAATTAGCTAGTACTGCTCATGAGGGAGACAAAATTCACAGCTTTTAGCCGCTATTGAGTGAGTCTCAGTAGGGTCTCCTTACCCAACGGTAGGCCATGGCTGAAATAACAGAATAAATAATTATTCTGCTTAAATTGGGTTCAAAACCCAGGACCCAGAAAAAATTAGTCTAATTATAGTGTTCTATCCAATAGATTATACCACTTTAAATATAACTCATTGATATTTAGATTACTTCAGATAATTTAATAAATATTATCCAATATAGTTTAATATATAATCTAAAAGTATTCATAGATAGAGCAAAAACTTGATATATTAACTACAAAGCTGACATTTTATGTGAAATAACCAGTTCCTTCAAAAACATTTGAAGTCTAAAATCATCTGTTTCTTACAGGTAAAAAACCTAGAGATTCTCTTTTAAAGATTTAAACAGCTGTTGGGCCTAATTAATGAAATATAAACCGAGAAGCTTAAATTTGACTCTAGAAAATTATGTAAAACCATAAAAGAATACTAAATTTAATAGGTAATTTTATAATTTAAATCACAATAATGTAAGTAATATGTAGAGGGTCATAAAAATTTACTTTACCTATCAGCTCTTTTATTTTTTCTGTTTAAAATAATAGGTTAAATTGAATATGGTATTTACAAGACAAAAGAAAGAAATTTAGACGAGTAAAATAAACTTGGAAGATCATAAGCAATAATAAAAAACTATGTCCTCAAATGAATTACAACTAAAAAAAATTGTCTGAGAATATTTAACTACAACTATAATATTCATTATGCAGTTTGAATTGTAAATATTTCATATGTAGCATTGTTAATTTTTATTTATTTATATTTACATGTGATTAATAAAAATAGGTTTCGTGCAATAACTTAATTTGCAATTATTAAACTGATATTTCACTTTGAAAAAACAAAATCAAATTAAATTAATGTAATACTATAACAGGTTTGGAAAATAAGAATTGATGGAAGAGAGAGATTTTATTGAATTTTTAAAATCAATTATCATCCCAAAGGTTATATTTTGATATTAAAAAAAACAAAAAACATTTATAACTCACCTATTTATTGTTATGAAGGATCTTAAAGGAATTTATCAATATATAATAATGTAAATAATAAAATAAAGATCTAAAAAGTCGTATTATTTCAGACTGGATAGATCAATTGGTATATACCTTGATAACTCTCCAGATAAGAGTTTTTACTGATAACAAATACATTACTAGTCCGTTATACAAGCCTAATCCATTGATTGATTACCTTCTTCATGTTTATTAATTAGTATCGTCTTTACATCACCTGTATCAAATTTATAAATTAAAATATAGTTTCTGAAAAAAAAAAAAAAAATAGCGAAGAAAACATGGTGAATTTTCTTCAGGTGCATGGAATTATTCCAAACCAAAATAAAAATATAATAACAATCATGACATGAAGATAACAGGTTAGAAGGATCAAGGTTAGATTTGTAAACAATCGTTCATCAATTTTGTTTGTTTGTTTATTCATTTAACGTCACTTTATGCTACTGTAGCTAATCGGACGATGCTACAGTGGGAGTCCTAAATTTTAGTCTATCCAGGTTTAATTAGGATAGGGATCTTTAACGAGTACCTGACATCGCACAGCATCGGGACTGCCTCCTTACATTCTCTCTGAAGTATGGCATGACTAAGGATATTTTACTCCCATTAAAAAATCCTAGGGCCACCTGCGGGTTTGACCTTGGGCTGTTATAGTAATAACTATGCCGCAGGCGACCCCTTCAATTCATTAATTGTTGGGTTAAGTAATTTAATGCCTAAAATATTGCTTACTCGTCCAATCTATGAAACAAGAAGGAGGCAAACACCAAAGCTAAGATGGTCAGATGGTGTACCTGGAGATGCTCAGAGCATGGTGGTAGTTAGGATCTGGATGGTGTTGGCACAACACCCATGATGATCAGAGGAGGCCAAGACCTGTAGTCGGGTTGTAGGTGTTGTGAAATAAAAATAATCGACCAATACCAGATTTTGTCAGGAGCATCTTAATATGTCCAATTTTTGATGACTGAAATGGTTTTATGAGGAAAATGTGTGCTTGGAAGGTCAATATGTCAATACAGATTAAAGCATTAATTTTTTTTGTTGCAAATATAATGTTGGGAATGTATTATCGCAGCCAGCAATGGTGTTTGCTGGCCTTTATGGGGGTCAATGCAGTGCTTCCTCGAGCTAGATCATGACAGAATATGAAGAAACTCAGAAGTATGATCGAGTCCAATGGTTAGAAAGCTTACCGAAATTCATACCATACCGGGTATACATATCATAAAGTAAATCAAAATAATTTTCACTTTCTTGATCCTGAAACCCTTGAAAATACTTAAAGGAAAAAAAAATCTGAAGAAGTCCAAAATGAGGGAATAAGAAAAGAAGAGGAACATTATAAGACTCTGGCAGTAATCCCCACCCTATCCTTCTGTTCTTGCTGACTAGCTCATCCTGTCTAAAATATATTTTTTACATAATTGAGATAATAATTTTTAAACAGACAATAGATTAATTTCTGAGAAAATCTTTGTTGATGTGGATCTTGGATTCATGCCCAAAATTACTTTAATTAAACTCATTAAAAAATCACTCAAAAATCCTATGTTTCCGTGATCATATCTGACGGAATACCAAACAATATGTGATAAATTAACAACAGCTCATTATAATCTGTAAACATAAACATAGTAAACAAGAGGCGTCCACCAATCCCACCTTAAACTTCTAAACCTAAAACTTCATAGCGTAACAGGTATACACATCATAAAGTAAATCAAAATAATTTTCACTTTCTTGATACTGAAACCCTTGAAAATACTTAAAGGAAAAAAAAAAGAAACCTCAGACTTTGAGAGAGGGTTATTTTTATTTTTCTCTAGAATAATTCTATTACTTAATTATTGAAAATGATAAATCAAAAAATCGGGATTAAAGTAATTTAAAATCTACAAAGTGATCTCCAGAAAAGGAGGTCACCTCGGCCAAGAACAATACCTGTTGCTTGGCAACCTGATATCGAAAGTTAAAGGAGATGAAATAGTTTCATGCTTTTAAGAGTCAGAAAACAGTATTTACTATTATTTTAACTCTTCACAAAACAAAGGTAATAGTCATCAATAACAAAGAGAAAGCTTGAAAACTTTGGACCAGGAAATACTTTTTGATGTAAAAAAAACTGCTTTACTACTCTTTTAATCTATCCAAAAGTTAATATTAATAAAGAAAATACATGAAAACTAGTAATGGACCAAGAAATACTGTCAACATCTGAAGCAGATTCTAGGAAAAAAAAAACCTATGAAAATGTCTATAAAGTGCTTTTTGATGTGAAAAAATAAATAGCTTTACTACTCTTTTAATTTATCCAAAAGTTAATATTAATAAGTTACAAAGAAAATACATGAAACATTGTAATAGAGCAGAAAATACTGTCAATATTCGAAGCAGGTTCTAGGAAAACATAAAATAACTTAGGAAAATGTCTATAAAGTGTGTTTTAATCTGGAAAAAATATATATATATATATTTTTTTCCTACCCTTTTATTATTTTATTTTATTAAAACTAAATATCACTTATCACTTAATATGACAGCTTTAAAAGAGCAACCTTATCAATGTTTGGCGAACTCCGCCTAGGACGGTCCCAAGCCCGTCTGATAAAGGAGGAGGGAGAGGAGTAACACTTCTTTAAAAACTAGGTTCAGCTAGCTCTGGCTGATAGTACCCAGTGAGGGCCCCTGCCTAGGGTTACAGGTGAAAAGCGGTCAATGGTCTTGAGGGCGGAAGAGAATCTCGTATTCCAACGGCTAAGATGGCAGAAGAACCAGACCCCAGCTGTCTTGTGGGCAGGAGGTCGGACTCCAAAGACTAAAGGGAATAAACCTTGAATACAAAAACTAAGCCGAAGCTGGAGATGTGAGACCGAAAGGTGCAAATAGCCCTGGCAAGACCAGAAAACGGTACAACATGCATTAACTTCCTATATATGTTTGATTTTGGACAGCCGGAACACTTCAACAACAGACAGATGCTCATCTTTCGCCGGACAAGGTGAAAACCGTGAACAAGGCCGCGATAAGACAAAGATGGAGCACCAGGCACCCTCAAAGCAACCCTAGCGACCCCTACCACAAACTAAATAGAAAAGAGCAGGTCATGATATTCAGACTAAGGACCAATCACGACAGGCTGAATGCTCGCCTATGTAGACAATTTAAAATAGGTAACAGTCCTATGTGTACTTGTGGTTGGGGATAGCAAACTGCTCAGCATATTCTTCACAGCTGAGCCTTTTTTGATGAGGCTCGAAGGAAGGTTTGGGCCTGAGCCGGAATATTTAGAGACCATGTCCTTACAGGACTTTGGAGGACTTCAGGAGGACTACTAATTTCCTTCTTTTACTGCTAAGAGATGTGACCATCTAACAGGGAGAAAGAAGAAGAAGAATGTTTGGCGTCCAACATGGATTTGTTGCAAAAATTGCTAGGTATCGCTAATGTAATTTAAAAGGCATAATTTAAAAAGGGGGCAAGTATGGAACATGTAATTACCAAAAAGTAATTAGCTAGTACTGCTCATGAGGGAGACAAAATTCACAGCTTTTAGCCGCTATTGAGTGAGTCTCAGTAGGGTCTCCTTACCCAACGGTAGGCCATGGCTGAAATAACAGAATAAATAATTATTCTGCTTAAATTGGGTTCAAAACCCAGGACCCAGAAAAAATTAGTCTAATTATAGTGTTCTATCCAATAGATTATACCACTTTAAATATAACTCATTGATATTTAGATTACTTCAGATAATTTAATAAATATTATCCAATATAGTTTAATATATAATCTAAAAGTATTCATAGATAGAGCAAAAACTTGATATATTAACTACAAAGCTGACATTTTATGTGAAATAACCAGTTCCTTCAAAAACATTTGAAGTCTAAAATCATCTGTTTCTTACAGGTAAAAAACCTAGAGATTCTCTTTTAAAGATTTAAACAGCTGTTGGGCCTAATTAATGAAATATAAACCGAGAAGCTTAAATTTGACTCTAGAAAATTATGTAAAACCATAAAAGAATACTAAATTTAATAGGTAATTTTATAATTTAAATCACAATAATGTAAGTAATATGTAGAGGGTCATAAAAATTTACTTTACCTATCAGCTCTTTTATTTTTTCTGTTTAAAATAATAGGTTAAATTGAATATGGTATTTACAAGACAAAAGAAAGAAATTTAGACGAGTAAAATAAACTTGGAAGATCATAAGCAATAATAAAAAACTATGTCCTCAAATGAATTACAACTAAAAAAAATTGTCTGAGAATATTTAACTACAACTATAATATTCATTATGCAGTTTGAATTGTAAATATTTCATATGTAGCATTGTTAATTTTTATTTATTTATATTTACATGTGATTAATAAAAATAGGTTTCGTGCAATAACTTAATTTGCAATTATTAAACTGATATTTCACTTTGAAAAAACAAAATCAAATTAAATTAATGTAATACTATAACAGGTTTGGAAAATAAGAATTGATGGAAGAGACAGATTTTATTGAATTTTTAAAATCAATTATCATCCCAAAGGTTATATTTTGATATTAAAAAAAACAAAAAACATTTATAACTCACCTATTTATTGTTATGAAGGATCTTAAAGGAATTTATCAATATATAATAATGTAAATAATAAAATAAAGATCTAAAAAGTCGTATTATTTCAGACTGGATAGATCAATTGGTATATACCTTGATAACTCTCCAGATAAGAGTTTTTACTGATAACAAATACATTACTAGTCCGTTATACAAGCCTAATCCATTGATTGATTACCTTCTTCATGTTTATTAATTAGTATCGTCTTTACATCACCTGTATCAAATTTATAAATTAAAATATAGTTTCTGAAAAAAAAAAAAAAATAGCGAAGAAAACATGGTGAATTTTCTTCAGGTGCATGGAATTATTCCAAACCAAAATAAAAATATAATAACAATCATGACATGAAGATAACAGGTTAGAAGGATCAAGGTTAGATTTGTAAACAATCGTTCATCAATTTTGTTTGTTTGTTTATTCATTTAACGTCACTTTATGCTACTGTAGCTAATCGGACGATGCTACAGTGGGAGTCCTAAATTTTAGTCTATCCAGGTTTAATTAGGATAGGGATCTTTAACGAGTACCTGACATCGCACAGCATCGGGACTGCCTCCTTACATTCTCTCTGAAGTATGGCATGACTAAGGATATTTTACTCCCATTAAAAAATCCTAGAGCCACCTGCGGGTTTGACCTTGGGCTGTTATAGTAATAACTATGCCGCAGGCGACCCCTTCAATTCATTAATTGTTGGGTTAAGTAATTTAATGCCTAAAATATTGCTTACTCGTCCAATCTATGAAACAAGAAGGAGGCAAACACCAAAGCTAAGATGGTCAGATGGTGTACCTGGAGATGCTCAGAGCATGGTGGTAGTTAGGATCTGGATGGTGTTGGCACAACACCCATGATGATCAGAGGAGGCCAAGACCTGTAGTCGGGTTGTAGGTGTTGTGAAATAAAAATAATCGACCAATACCAGATTTTGTCAGGAGCATCTTAATATGTCCAATTTTTGATGACTGAAATGGTTTTATGAGGAAAATGTGTGCTTGGAAGGTCAATATGTCAATACAGATTAAAGCATTAATTTTTTTTGTTGCAAATATAATGTTGGGAATGTATTATCGCAGCCAGCAATGGTGTTTGCTGGCCTTTATGGGGGTCAATGCAGTGCTTCCTCGAGCTAGATCATGACAGAATATGAAGAAACTCAGAAGTATGATCGAGTCCAATGGTTAGAAAGCTTACCGAAATTCATACCATACCGGGTATACATATCATAAAGTAAATCAAAATAATTTTCACTTTCTTGATCCTGAAACCCTTGAAAATACTTAAAGGAAAAAAAAATCTGAAGAAGTCCAAAATGAGGGAATAAGAAAAGAAGAGGAACATTATAAGACTCTGGCAGTAATCCCCACCCTATCCTTCTGTTCTTGCTGACTAGCTCATCCTGTCTAAAATATATTTTTTACATAATTGAGATAATAATTTTTAAACAGACAATAGATTAATTTCTGAGAAAATCTTTGTTGATGTGGATCTTGGATTCATGCCCAAAATTACTTTAATTAAACTCATTAAAAAATCACTCAAAAATCCTATGTTTCCGTGATCATATCTGACGGAATACCAAACAATATGTGATAAATTAACAACAGCTCATTATAATCTGTAAACATAAACATAGTAAACAAGAGGGCGTCCACCAATCCCACCTTAAACTTCTAAACCTAAAACTTCATAGCGTAACAGGTATACACATCATAAAGTAAATCAAAATAATTTTCACTTTCTTGATACTGAAACCCTTGAAAATACTTAAAGGAAAAAAAAACTCTGAAGAAGTCCAAAATGAGGGAATAAGAAAAGAAGAAGAGCAATATAAGACTCTGGCAGTAATCCCTATTATCATCTCCTGGCCCAAGAAAAGTTCTGTATAGCATAAAAAGGCAACGTAGAGAAGAAAAAAAAATCTTCTGAATGATAAGAAATTTTTATAATGAAATTAAGTACACAATCTTATTAAATCAAGTAGGTTATGAGTTCATCATATTATCGATTTTGCATAAGCAAAATGGGCCCGTATAACCAACTAGTAAAAAAAATACAAAATGTGCTCACCAGCAGAACTGTATCCTTCAGAGCGACCCCTTCTCACTATTTGTCTGTATACTGGATCAAGTGGGTGCTCCCACTGGCTTTTTTTCGTTTCCGTGTTGTAATAGTACCATTTCTTCAGTTCCTGATCGTAGCTGTAAGAGTGATCAAATATATTTATTCAAATCCAATACATTACCAAATTATTAAAGATGGAATTTGTCAATCAACGTTTTATTTAAATTAATGCAAAAAACTTTTAAACAGTATATTCTCATTGATAAAAAGAAAAAATATGGTGCTTAAGCTTAGAAGCTTTGCTTAAGGTTTATATAAGCATGAAGGCCACTGCTACACAACAATAGAGACAGGCAGGCGATTAGTCAGTGAGAGTGAATTATCTTTTAATGTACTTAGAAATAGAAATAGAAAGAAACTTTATTCTCGGATAAGGTACCCTAATAATAACAAATATGAAGAAAAATAATAGTTACAGGTTAGCAAAGATACTAATAAAACTGAAAATATTATATCAATAATTATAATAAATGTATTGGGTTGTAAAATAAGTTCATAGTGATTTTCAATATTTCAATTTAAACCTCTTTGTGTTTATTAAATCATGTTTACTTGGTCAATAATGTTTACATATTCTAAAAAAAGGATTAATTAAGGTTGTTTTAGACAGCAGTTTCAACCGGGATTCCTTATCCTTAAGTGATAGTATTTTGTCTCCTCAAAATGGAAGCATTAAAACAAAATAAATCATTTAAGTCATTTAATGATTTTTACTTTCACTTACTATATATAGTAAGGGAAAGTATTGCGATCGTGAAAATTTTTGAACTCCAGTTTTCGACGGAAATACACGTTTTAGGGTTTTCTGAGTCAAAATGACCAAGTCCCGAAAAAAGGTCTGGGTGTGTCCGTGTGTGTGTGGTAAGTCTAGCGCAAAAACCAAAACAGCAACTTTTTCACTAAAATCTGCAGACCGGAAGTCCTACTTATCCCATGCATTTAGCACTTTTTTACAATTTTCTCTAACAATTTTGATTAAACTAGCTATATCAATGTAAAATTTAATAAGATTTAACAACATATATGTTTAATTCTGATTGAAATAGTCTGACAGGGCTTAAATGGCGATATTTTAAATGTTCTTCCTCTAAACTACCTTTAATTTTGTACATTCCAAAAGATTAACCATATCATCTTAATGGCACTGATGAAGAACGGCTAAATATCAAAGTTGAGTGAATTTGATAAACAAATAAAGCAGAAAATGTGCAAACATATTTTTTATACAATTTTTTTGTTTTTGAACACAACAATAGTAATATAGATGTATAATATGCGTTGGATAGCTAAAGATTTTAGAAAAAATATTATCTGATACGCGGAATTGTGAAGGGTAATATAGAGTGATGAAAAGCCAATAAAACTAACAGATAAAAATAACAGAAAAGGGAAATTCATGTTGACTGTGCTGCTACCTGGCGGCATGTCATAGAAGCAGAGCCCCTAGTTGTGATCTTAAGGATAAGGGAAGTAAGTGGTTTCCGCAGTTCTAAACCGGAAATTTTGACTTGGAAGAGGCAAAACGCTCGAGTCGTCCTTCAACTGTTCAGGGAGGACGGAATTAAAAAATTACCTGAAAGATGGCAACAAGTAATATATCAAAATGGGATATATATAATTTATTAAAAATATTTACAAGAATCTGAAGCTTTTATTGAAATCACCGGTAAAAGACGTACTTATTTAACAATCCAATATGTAATTATGTTAACATGATTAAAAAATAATAATGAAATCACAGCTTTATAGTCTCATATTATTGAAAAAATTGAATAAAATAACAATGAAAAAAATAACTTAGCTTTATCACAATTGATTTTTAAAAGTGTGCACATTATTCAGTTCACTTTAATTGCCTCACTCAAATTAATTAAGATCTGATTAAGAAGCAATAAGGTATTGAACGGGAAGGGATTCGAACGTAGATAGGGAAGGAACATGGAGATATTTGATGGGAAGAATATTAAAAGACAGAATGGGCTAAAAGAGACGATTATATTGGTTCTTTGGAGAGGGGTATAGAGGTCGGAAAGAGAGGATCTTGTTATCTGCGAAAGATTTGTAAGGAGGGTAATGAGAGTTGATAATGTGAATATTGCACAATATACAAGGAAATATTGCCTTCAGATGGTGGGGAAGAACCACTTTAACTCATCATAGAGGTGGGATACAGACAACCTCTTGGGGTGATGAAAAAAAACAAAAAATATCTGGTGCAGCAACACACGACTTTCCCTTACCTCCGTTAATAAAACCAATTAAAGAATTTTCAAATACAGTAAAAATGAGTGAAAACTAATATGGAATTAATCAAAATTGATTTTCCATAGAAACATGTGTTTTATTTAAAAAAACTATTATCTTATTATCTAAAACAATAAGTTAGTTTTATCGGCTTCTCATCACTCTTTATTAACTTTTACAGTAGTATGTATAAGATAATATTATTCTAAATCTTTAGCATTCCAACTGTATTTTATACATATTTATTACTGTTCTTATGTTCAAAACAAAAAATTGCATTAATTTTTTTTTTTTTTTTGTAGTTTTCTCCTTTAGTTGGATATTGAATTGGTTCAACTTATATATTTGCCTGTTTTTTTATCAATGATAACAAGATGATATGGTTATTTCTATAGAATCTACAAAATTAAGCATACTTTAGATGAAGAAAATTTAAATGTCGGCATTTAAGCCCTGTCAGACTATTTCTATCAGAATGAAATCTACATGATATTAAAGCCTACTAAATGTTACATCAATAAGGGAGTTTAATGAAAATCGTTTGAGACATTTTGAGAAAATCGTAAAAAGGTACAAATGCATGGTATAAAGTGGCTCTTCTGTTTGGCTGATTTGATGAAAAGTTTCTGGCATATAATTATCTCAAATATAAAATTTCAGTTTCATAGGAATTTAATTTTGTATATTCTATAAAAATAACAATATCATCTTATTATAATAATAATAATAGGCTTAGCGAACCCGAATGTTCGATGCCGATACCACCAAATTCCGCCAACACAGACTCGTCCAATGTTCACCATTCAACCCTAAACTCCTGAGATCAGCCTTAACGCAATCCTCCCATCTACGCTTCGGCCTACCTTTCGGACGCCTACCAGTCGGATCAGCAAATACCAACCTTCTCGGAATCCGCTCGTCATCGAGCCCAACAACTTTACTCGCCCATTTGAGTCTCCGCGATGCAATCAGCTCAATTATATTCACAGGATACAAGTTCCGCCATTCCGCGTTGTGCAACCTTCTAAACTCCCCAGTGGCCTCATCTCTCTTCGGACCAAATATTTTACGTAATACCTTATTTTCGAAAACCTTAAGCCGTTGTTCATCCTTTAAAGTAAGCGGCCACGTTTCACATCCGTAAAGAACCGTTGGAAGAATAATAGTTTTATAAATTCTAACCTTTAAGTTTTTAGATAGAATATCATCTTATTACCATTGATAAAAAATAGGTAAATATATAAGTTAAACGAATTCTATATCCAACTAAAGGAGAAAACTGAAAAAATATTTTTTTAATGAAATTGTTTCATCGCTTGGTCAATGGATGGCACTGTCATCACCGGACGCTCCAGTGGTTTCATTCGGGTTGAAATAGTCTGACAGGGTTAAAATTATATTTATATAATATTATAATAATATTTCAAAATTTCTTCCTCTAAAGTACCTTTAATTTAGTGGTTTTTATGAAATTCACCATATCATCTGATTATTAAGTCTAAAAACAAGTAAATATATAAGTTGATCGAATTTGATAACCAACTAAAGAAGATAACTGCAAAAATATTTTGTTTTGTATTTTTAATTTTTTGAACTTAAAAATATAATCTTATACATACTATTGTAAAACTTGACGGAGAGAGATGAACAGCCGATAAAACAAACTGATTGTCGTAGATAATAATATAATAGATTATTTAATAAAATGCGAGTTTCTTTTAAACGCCAAGCTAACTGCAAATATTTTTTTTTTATGCAAGTTTTTGTTTTTTAACTAAAGAAAATACATGTATAATATATCGTTAGAATCCTAGATTTTAGAAAAAATATTATCTTATTCATACAATTGTAAAAGTTAATGGATAGTGATGAAAAGCCGATAAACTAACTGATAGTCGTAGACAATAATATAATAGATTATTTAATAAAACAAATGTTTCTTTTAAAATCCAATGTTAATAATTCTTTGATAATTTATTTTCGATTCTAAATTTGTTTTATAATACTCAAATTGATATCAATAACATAGGTAAGTGAAATTCATGTGTCGCGCGCACCAGATTTTTTTAATTAAGCATTTTTTACTCCAATTAAAAATCCAGGGACCACTAGCTAGGTTTGAACCCTTGACCTTGGGCATAGAAGGCTGTTACGCTAGCCACTACACCACAGATGACTCCATCCACCTGCCTGTCTCTATTATCATGTAACAATTTGCCTTAACTGTTAAAGTGTAGCAGTGGAGGTATACCGGGCAAAGATATCTGATAACTGTGATTAGCAGTGCTGGTTCAAAATAAAAATGTCGTTTGCTTTTTGAGGCTCACTTGACAATTTGCTGTGACAAAGCCTGCCTGGGAATTCTGTTAGGGCTGTGTGGTAATCCCTCTACCAGCAAGATGAAATAACAATACGCTTAAATGTCGAGCTCTAATTACACTCATCTCATCTATAAAAGAAACCTTTCCAATATTTAAACTTATACTGTGCATAAATGACATTAAACCAGTAGGGATTCACATTTAGCAAAATTATACAATAGGTAAAAATTTCAACCACTATCAGTGGATCAGTGCTGCCGATAACTTAATGATAAAAAACCTGCCAACGCTCAACAATATCTGTTTTCATTTATTCGACTTTAATTTTATATTGGTATTAGGAACTCGTTTTGGGTTATTAAAGCTATATTTTTTAAATTAATAGCAATACTAACACAAGTTTATAAATATGAATACATAAATGAAGGTAATTAACTATATGAAAAATTCGGAAATTATTAAAAGTAATAATAACAGGTTTAGTAAACCTAAAGATTCGATGTCGGTCTACCAATTTTTGCATAAAAAATTCAATCAAAAGTCTAAATTCTGAGATCAGACAACACAATGCTCCCACCTACCCTTTCGATGTCCAGCCGTTAATTCGGCACATATTAACTTTTTAGGAATTTGTTCTTTACTAAACATAACAACATGCCCGATTTAGCTGCCGCAATGTAACAACTTAATTAATACATGAGAGGTTTATAGAACCTCTGTAATTTGAAATTATGTAAAATACTATAGAAATACAGAAATAATTGAATATTTTAATGGTCTTTGATATCACACAGGATTCATCCTTATCAAAATAGTTTGACAGAGCATTTAAAGAAAGTTGTAGGATGTGAGTAGTAGGTAATTAAATATATTTAAAAACTCGAACAAGTTTTGTCAGTTCGAATCAATCTTATAAATTTAATTATACTTCAACTTAACTAAAAGTTTATAATTGTGTAACATTTAAATATTTTTTTTTTTTTTTAAATAACTCCTTTTACTGTGCCAGGAAAACTAATATTTTAATTAAAGTTATAATGCAATGACTTTATAATGTTACAAAGCTAACTGCATGATAGAGTAGAGTTTATCAAATAATACGGTTACTAAGTAGATATATTTTATAATTTTGTGCACAAATATTGCTGAATGTAAATAATTCAAGTTGTTCTGGACTTTTCATCAATGTATATTAGTTTAAAAAAATATTTAAGACACGTTTTACAAGAGTCAGGAATTATATCCCAAGAGATGAGATACATGAAATCGAGAAATAATACCCACATCGGCAGCACTGTACTGGATATTCACTTCAGAATACAGAAGGTTTGTGAACATCAGATTTTCATGAAAAGATTTCATAAATTTTATTTCCTTACCAAGGTTTCCATTCTGGAGGAAGCGGGTGCATAAGACCATTTAAAGCAATAGGCAAGAGATGATGTTCTGTTTTTGTGTCTATACCAATTTTTGCAGCATATTCTAGTACTTCTAAAACAGACGAAAGGTGCAAAGACACGGAATTATCCACAACACTCTAAACTATGTTAAATTTGAATAATTTATTATTCCTTGTTGTTTTACCTTCTTCTGATGGTACACTATTTTCATCAAAAACTTCTTCACACACGATTGTATGTAGCTGAGGTGATTCACTCATACTGCAGTCACCTTTTGACTAGATAGATTTTGTCCATTATCTTTCCACTTTCCTTTAACATTTTACATAGAGATCTGTCACCCCAACCATTTCGGGTAAAAACAAACTTGACAACACTTGAAAACAAAACATAAGTTCATCAAACCGCTGATAGATGACGCTGCGTTTGGTTCGATTATTTCGTTAATTTTTATGAGATTGACGTGAATTATTTGAGTTGATGCACCGTATTATTATTAAAAGTGTCTAGCAATATTCATTTTTTATGATAGAATTTAATTTAGATGAGATTCATTAGTGCCAGTGAAACGTGCTATATGTATGCTCTTGGTCATTTGGACCGCAAATTTGAACTATTCAGCTGACAAGTATAAAAATGAAGACTATAGAAGACATGGATGGGAATGAAACATTATCGGATTGTACGGTAAATATGAAGAAGTTGAAACGTCTCTAAACCCTTATCTCAAAGAAATGTTTACAATTTAATGTAAATCTCGAGTTTTTAAATAAAGTATATAGCAACATAACCTATACAACTCGCTTTGTTATTTTGTTACATTAATTTAATCTGAATGAATTATGTCTGGATACTCCTAAAATTGTGTGTCTTTTATTCCATTTCTTAAAAAAATATAACTTTCGATACATTATTGTTTGAAAAATCACTTAGAAGTTGTTATTTGTGCCCATGCACCTATGTAACCTCCCTGTAAACAAACAAGGGATTGTATTTTGAAGTGGATTAACAAGTGTTTTAAATGTTTTAGTGAAAGTTTTTATAAATGTTTCAGACATCTCTCGTTGAAGGTTGTCGACTCCCAGTCAAAATGAGATATGGAGATGAATGGCGTAAGTACTCTGAATGTATATGCGGTGTTAAGCATCTCGGTATTTACTTCTTATTTATGATGATGGACGTAAAAATAAGACTTATTAAGTTAACTGGTGTTTTAATTCACCGTGTATGTGTTGCTGATATGCCTTATAAAACAACTGTTCTCTCAAGCAAGTTTTTGTTTTATAAACTGAGATTTAAAAGTTTGGAAGAAATTTGAATTTACATTTGAATTAACTGTTAACGATTGAAATATCTATTGCATAACCTTTTTTACTGTCCTGCGCTATGGAATAATAATTCTTTGTTTTCATCTTTTGCTTTATATTCAATTCTTTCTTTTGACTCTATAGACCACACATTTTTTATTGAGATTGTAGCAGATTATAAATCCATGAGTTACCAAACCCTTTTTCTACAGTCAGTGTTTAACAATGCTAATGATATTATAATGTTGTATATTTATATCAACAAGACTTATTATGAACGTGTCTGTTTAGTAGACTCGTACTGTGTTATTAAGTTGAAATTTTATTGTATTAATCAGATCTATGGTGATTAATTATTTTCAAAATGATAAAAAGTAACTCCGATATAAATTTTCTTAATTTTATTTAAGATCTATTCTATCATTAGAAATATTTATTTACGAAGGTATTTAACTGTATGAATGAATCATGTTAACATCTTTTCCCACATTATTATACACGTGATTAATCCTTCTTACGTTATTCCTTTATTACAACATTAATGTCCAGGGCACTTTTTTTTATCATAATCAAATTGTTGAAAGCTTTTTTTTATTATTATTTTAGTTAATTTATTTTGTATTTATCTCATCTTCTGATTTTTCTAAAATAATTTCCAATATCCACTGATTTTTTTTGCATAAGTTAAGCTATTTTTTTTTTCTTTATCATTAATATGATCTTCTGACCATCATATACATTACTAGAAGATACTAGAAAGCTACTAAACCTTCAAATAAAACAAAAAACATTTATAAATTATATGATATTTCTTTTATATTAAGTGTTTTATTAAACTTATAATTCTATATAATAAATGGTTCTTATCAGGTTGTACGATTGATTATGATTTTCTGTTACAGCTCTTGCAGAAATTGTCAGCGTCAAAGAAGTCAATGGTTGTGTCTATTATTACATACACTTTGTTGACTGTAAGTAAAACCAAATATTTTTTCTGTAAATGTTTCTATTAAACATTAGATATAGTACGAGATATAGCGAAGTAGGTAAAAAAATGCATTTTAAAATGAAAAACAGCTGTTATTGTGGTATTTCTTTACCTATTGAAGGTTGATAAGTATGCGACATGGCAGGTAACTGGCAGTTCTTGCGTTTACAGGCCAAAATGTTACATTTTCAAATCATTTTACACAAACCTCAATATTAAATAAAAAAAGCTAAAACTTTTTTCATTCCCGTAATAATGATTAAAGAGCTTGTTACGGTTAAAATTTCCAAAAAGAATTAATTTTAATTAAAAAAAAAACGAATTCCCTAACCGTAACTATGCCCCAGATACTCAGTGGAGACGGGCGGGTTCCACAATAAATTTTTCTCGAGTGCCACGCTATTTGTTAAAAAAAAAAGAAATAAGGTAAATAGCGAAACCCTTAAATTAATAATATTTTTAATGAAAATAAATTAAAAAAATTAAAATTAAATTTACAAAAAAAAATAAGTTATTAAAACAGATGGTTACGAACTCGTTACCTCACAGTCTGAATACAGCTATCTATCCCATGAGCTATGGACTCATATGACGTCACCATACCTTTACACAGTATTAGACTCGACGAGGTCTTAACTTTTTAAGGTTAATATTAATTAATAAGTAAATATTCAAGATCCAATTTTTGAATTAAAAAAGAATACATGGTTAAATTGGTTATACAAAAACTACAAAATATAATTTTATTTCTAATAAAAAAAAAGGAAAAGAAAGAAAGAAATTATTCAATAACAAAACATATTTACAACTTATACTAACTTTTTTTTCTCTATTGTCTGAAACTACTACTTTCGTTTATCAGTCACCAAACACAAACCAAAAGTTATTTACCAAATTTTATTCACCTAGGTTCGGGATGAGGGTTAGGTTTGGGGTTAGGAGGAAGGCAGTTTTTAAGTTTCCAATTTCTCCTCGAGAACTAAACCTTGGCTTCCTTCCTTGTCCTTGTTCACACTAATTAAATCAGTCTAATGTAAACCACTCGGTAATAGCTGCTATCTACCACGTCTCTTTTTTTCACACCTCCTCTGGGAGCTCACAGCCTTGACTCCCCTTATCCCTCACCGGAGTATATAATAAGTATTTGCTTCAGTAATACTTAATCTAAGCTTAAAAATAACACAAAAATTTTAATTACCTATTTACATTTAACATACATTTATTTAATTTTTTTTTTTTCCAAATAACCCTCATCGAGCTATCAAAAGTAACCTTCATTTCTATTTAACTCAACTGATAATTTTTTTTTTTTTTTTTTTTTTTCCACGTAACAAGCTCAGGAATTTCAAAGCTCGACTGTAAGGATGAGAAGGAGAATCATAAAAACTGATTTTTAAAAAGTTTTATCTGAAAGTCCAAAAAACTATTATGTTAGTTGCTACCATCACTAACCATCAATTGGCAAATTTTAAGAACATTAAAAATGCAGGTGGCCCCTTGACTGTTATATGGGGTGACGTGACCCACCTGTGGATCACACTTGGCTATTCCGTGGGGTGGAGTGCATTCGATGCTCGGAACTGTTGTGATCTCGCATGAAACACGTTTGGACTTGCAACAGTGTTGTCCAGCCTTATGCGAAAAAAACGTAGATTTTCGCCCCGGCGTGAATGTGTTAATGGGAGTAAAAAATCCTTAGTTATGCTGTCTTTCGGAGGGAATATAAAAAATTGTTCCTGAGCCTGTGTGATGTCAGATGCTCATTAAAAATCCCTATCCAAATAAAACCTGGTGAGGCAAAATTCAGTAACCCGACTATAGGATTGTCAGATTAGCCATGGCATATAGGGACGTTAAATGAATAAACAAAAAATCTGGTGCGGACAACACTTGACTTTCACTTACCTTTGTAATTAAAATCAACTTTAAATTTTTTAAAAACATTTATGGATGAAAATAAATTGTTAAGGGAATAATTAAATTAAGTTTCATTAGAAACACGTGTTTTAATTAATACTAAATTATATTACTATCTACGACAATCAGATTGTTTTATCTACTTTTAATCACTATAAGATAATATTTTTTCTAAAATCTTAAGCTTTCCACCGGTATATTATACATCCATATTACTGTTTTCATGTTAAAAATGCATAAAAAAATATTTTTACTCATTTCTCCTTTAGTTATCAACAAACAACAACAATCACCTTCAAACTTGATGTTAGTCTTTAGCACTGCAATTTCACAATATTTGGTATAATTTTTCTATATTTCGAGAACCTATAAACATTACCCTTATAATATCTTCATAATAATTTATTTGAAGAAAAAAATGTAAAAAAATGTACTTTATGGAAATTTTAAGGTGTTTCAACTTTTTTTGTTTTGTTCATCCCTACCTTTTGAGACTATACAGGGGTTTTCTCTCAGGTCAGGGGGTAAAGGTGGAGGATTTATGCCAGAGTTGAAAGCTCTCCTAGCTCCAAGACTCGAATTTGTAATTATACTATCCCAAATTTTTAGTATCAGGTTGCTGGGCAATGTGCCTACATAGCAATAATCATTAACTTTGTTCATTACTCTGTTTGTGATTAACGGAATATTTTATTAGTTATTTCTCAATAACGTTTAAAAAGTAGTAAGTTTTCTCCACTAATATTTTAAATTTTCTTCCTCTAAAGTACCCTTAATTTTGTAGATTAAAAAATAAAAAAACCTTATCTTGTTAGCATTAATTAATAATAGGTTAAATAATTATTGAAAATATTGCAAGTACCCCTAATATGATTAATATCTCTGTTAAATTTCAGATAATAAAAGATTGGACGAATGGGTGACCGAGAGCCGGCTGGACACTAGGAAGGTGCAGTACCCCCGACGAGATGGCAGCGGGGGAGCGTCCACCCCGAGCAAGAAGGTCAACGTCCCCTCGTCACGGCCATCGTCGCCGCAAGAACTGGTCAACGGCAATGCTGTGCTGGCGGCCGCCGTACAGAAGAAGATCTCCAGGAAGCGCAAGGCACCAACTCCGTCCATCGAGCCAGAGCAACCTCCCGCCGTGCCCCCTCCTGTATGCGTATGTATTTCCTTTTTCTTATATCTTTTTTGTATCGGCTTGGTGCGCCGATGCCACAGCTGTAAATTTATTCAAAAAATGTTTCATAAATAAATTTATTTAAATAATTCTAATTGTTATTTATATTGGTTTATTATATACTGTATATTGCGATAGTTGGGGGCTAGAAGTTAATCTCGATAAATCCAAAATTATGATTTGCAAGAAAAGAGGTGGAAAGTGTAGGGGTAATTGGGAGTATAGTGGTAAACAAATTCAAGTTGTAGATAAATATAAATATTTAGGTGTCTACCTAACTCCTACTTTATCCTTTAACTACCATCTGAAAGAAAAACTCTACTGCGAAATTGGGTATTAACAGTATTTGGCATAACGTTTTTAATAACAATAATATACCTGTCTCTGCTAAGTTTAAAGTATTCAATGCCGTATCGAGATCGGTCATGTGTTATGGCTCACAAGTTTGGGGTTTTGAAAAATTTGAGCACGTCGAAAAATTACAGAGATTCTTTATTAAAAAACTATTTTCGCTCCCAGAAAATACCCCAAATTATATTTTCAATTTAGAATTTAATGTTTCAAATATTTACTTGCACACATTAAAATTACATTTAAAGTATGTTTTGAAAGTTTTAAAGCTGCCAGATTCAAGATTACCGAAAATTGTTGCAAAACAAATAATTAATAAAAAACTCTACTGGTTTCAATCATGGAAGTATTTGTGTGACAAATATGATATTAATACGAATCTGAACAAAGATAATATCAACTCAATATGGGAAGCCAATATAGACAATATTATTAGTAATATAACTAAGGAAGAAGTATTGGGATCACTTGTAGCTGGGTGGCTAGCGTAGCAGCCTCCCATGCTAAAGGTCACAGGTTCAAACCCGCAGGTGGTCCTAGGATTTTTTAATGGGAGTAAAAAATCCTTAGTTAAGCCGTCCTTCGGAGGGGACGTTAAAAGGTGGTCCCGAGCCTGTGCGATGTCAGGTACTCGTTAAAGATCCCTATCCTAATAAAACCTGGATAGGCAAAATTTAGGACTCCCACTGTAGCATCGTCCGATTAGCCATAGTAGCATAAAGTGACGTTAAATAATTAAACAAACAACAAGGAAGAAGTATTAAATGCGGAATCGAATGCAAAACAAGGCTCGCATCATGGTCTATATCCTAAATTAAATTATAATTCAAGCAGGGGTTATATATATTCTATGCCATTTAATGATGCAAAATTAATACTAAAAAGCTGCGCAGAATTATTAAATTTAAATTATAAACCGTTCAGAACTGATATTTGGCAACTATGCCCTCTTTGTAATTTAAAAGAAGTTGAAAATGTTAAGCACCTAATTGCCATCTGCCCTATAGTAAAACCATATAGAATCAAATTTTTGAATAGTGCAACGTTAACAGATAGTGAAGTCATTAATCTTTTAAACGGCTCTAACTGGACTGTCCTAGTAACATTTTTACGTTAGCGTTACGTTATAGAGCTTTTTTAGTTCAAGAATTTAATTATAATTAAGAAGAAAAAAAAAAGAAAAGAAAAAGAAAGACATTTTGTTGAAAAATTTTACTTTCGATATTTAAATCAGTAAATTCCTATAGTTTATTAGAATTTACGTTTATAATTGGTATTTTCTTTACTGATCTGTTTATTAGTTTGATATGTGATAAGTATTCTTTATTTCAATTTATAATATTTGCAACTCTGCTGACGGAGTAATCCAAAGCAAGAATGTTTTTATTTTGTATTTATAGAAAAAAAAAAAATGTATTATATTATTAAACATTATTATTATTATTATTATTGGTTTATTATTTTCAATAATGAACCTTTGCAATCCACCCCAAAAAAAAAATCATCTCAAAATTTGAGGACATACGTTTTAATATACATAGAACCTGAATAACAAATAAAAAAACAACATCCATTTGACCACTGTATGTGGCATTTATCCGAAACTACTGGACCAATTTTTTTTAAATTCACCACAAAAATACTAGGGCCTGTAACAAAGATCCTAACAACTAGACGTTGATATCAGCTGGTTATTTTTAAAATGGCGTCTGATTAAAAGATATTTAATTCAATAACTCAGTTATTTTTTAAGATAGAGAAAAAATTTAGGTAGTGAAATCAGTTCAAAATATGTCTGTTTAATTAATGGTTCAAAATAAAAGATTAGAAAATTACATTGTCTTAGCTCATTATTTTTGCCTATATTTGGCCTTTTAGGAAGTTATTCGTTTATCTATTTTCATAAATGTAAGTATAATTAATTTTTTTTTTTTTTATAATTGCATGCTACAAGTAACAATTAATTTTATTTATGTCATCCTTTATTTTTTAAAACGTTTATTATAAATAATGTTTAATTTCTTAAAATGGAGTTTCTACAGTAAAAAAACATGTTTTCATGATGTGTATGTTACACTTGTGATATAACATGTATATGTGATATCATTTAGTTTAAAAAAAAATAATATTAAATGCTATCATGGGATTTTTTGAAAAGTAATATTTGATATTATTTTCTGAATTTATTTTTTAAAAATATACGTTTCTTCTCTCCCGCTCTCAAATATTTTCACCTACCTCTTCTCTCACCTGTGTAGACAAACTCGGAGCACCTAGATACCAAAAAATATGCGTGATACCGCTACAATAGAGTGACAATTGAGACGTTGATTTCCAAAAGGTACTATATCCATTTTAGGAAATTTTACATGAAGCGCCAAAATCTCTCGTTACTATATTATTAAACCAGCTAATTTGATAATTTTCGCATTAAAATATTGATTTTTTTTTTCACTATATTAATAAAACCATATTAAAGTTATGAAATGAAATGTTTTAGTATGATTTAGAACGAAACTCAATGTGTAATTAGTACCTTAAGAAATTAATAGCATTTCTAAATCGCGTTATTAAAGGACTTGAGTGTTCATTAGATACAATCAAATTTAAGATTCAGATAAAACTAAATGAGGAGAATATAAATATGTAAAAATATCAATTTCGTAAAAAATGCCCTTTAGTACCTTTTGGAAATCAACGCCTCAATTGTTCACAGGTTTTAGACACTAGTCACTAGTCACCCAAACCACCTCATCCTTCCTATTCATTTCACAGTCAACTATTTTATGCTCAGTTTTATTTATTCTACTTTGGCAGGCGAAGGAGGAGGCCAACAACGCCCTGCCCGGGATCCCTCGCCTCACCGGGTCGATGATCGCTCACAACGATGACGTCGTCACTCGGATGAAGAACGTCGAGATGATAGAGCTCGGCCTTCACAGGATTCGCCCGTGGTACTTCTCCCCTACCCTCAGGTATGTCAGTGCTCCTTAGATCAGTATGGAACATATATTTGTATAAGAAAACTATAATACAGCTTAGGGCTGGATGGTATTAGACTTGATTATATAAAATAATCTGGTTTACACACCTCACAAGTTTTACTTACCTTCCCGTATTATAATTAGTTTATAATACTTTTATAGAAAATGAAAGGTGAAAGAAGAATTATTTTAAGCTCCAATATGGTTCAGTCCATTCTGAATTGCCAGTTGGTCATTTTATAACTTTTCAAAAAACTTAAATGACAGATGTAACTTACAATATAATGTACAATATTTGATTTCTTTATGAATATTTTAAAAAATACGTGCATCAGGGTGTCTAGTTCTAGGAACAGAGAAAACCGGGAAAAGTCAGGGATTTTAAAAACATATGAAAAAGAAAGGAAATTCGTTCTTTGGTCAGGGAAAATGGTCCCTAAGTAACATAATTTCTTCTTCAAAGTTGCAATATGCCTACTTGTTGTGATGTTGGAAATATCATAAAGCGAGTTTAATATTTAATATCATAGAAGTATAGGAGGGCTGTGGAGAAGAGAAAGGTCAACCTTCAGGGTAAGGACTTGGAGGCAAAACTGCTCCAAGAAGCTCTTTAGAAAGCTGTAGATTTGGCTGCTGAGATTCAAATATTAAAGAAAAGCTCTTAAAAATTATATAGATATATTGATTATAAATAATTTGTAATAAATCTGTAGTCAAATTTGTAAATATTGATTATTACTAACAGCAGTATTCAAGTTCATCATAATTCATTGCTAAGTCAACTTAAACAACTACAATTTCAGCTGGTGTTGGGTAGATATATTTGAATCTTATCGAAAAGTAATTAGTCATTATATATATTTTTTAACTAGTATGCCATATTTATTATAATTATTCTTTGTTGTATCGATTTTCACCAAGATTTAGCCAGGTAAAAGACTTCTTACAATATGGAAAAGTCAGGGAATCTCTTTGATCCGATTTGCTAGACACCCTGTATTAAAATGGAAGTTGTACATTTTGCCTATTCAGGTGTACTTAGGATGGGGATCTTTACCGAGAGTGCCTGACTTAGCACAAGCTCTTAAACCACATGAAAGATGGCATAATGAAGGAGTTTGCACTCCCTTTTAAAAATCGCAGGCCCATCATTCAGGTGCAACATTGTATTTTAGTTATTCATTGCTTCGCGGATTGAAGTAAACTTCTACAGCTTGGTTCTTTTTCCTTCAATTCCATTTCTGGAATATAGAGTTTCGGTAGATGTATATTGCACATAATGCATGTGATACGGTGTAGCCAACTAAAAATCTAAATTTATATCTAACATTTGAGATTATGGGAGTTCTTGCCATTGAAATGATCGTATGAAGGGCTCTGCTAAAAAAATTTGTTTGGAACCTCTGGTCCAGGTCTTACTGCTCAACATTTCGTACTACGTTCCTTCCTGGATTTAAAACAGTCGATAAAAAACGGATTCTGACTCATACCTTTAAAGTCAGCTTTGCGTCTGAAAATATGTGTTGAGTAAAGCTGTTTTTAACTCTGGTAATTTTGCAGTTATCAAATTGAAACAAAATCTAAGAAATCGAATAAAAAAAATCAAAAAAAAATCTAAGAATCATAGTGGATATAATTAGTTGACCGTTGAGAATTACTGGAAGGAATTAGCCTGGGTGGCGGTCAGTAAATGAAACAACTCAATAGTTTCAACTATTATTGCTTGCAAACGTTTCAACCCCCCTTTGTGGGTCATCATCAGGTCTAAAAAGATACAAAAGAGATACATTTAGAATAAAATTAAATACAATATTTTAAAAACTATTGAGCTAGAGGATGTCAAAATGAAAACATAAAAAGGAACTAGATGTTTAAAGAAATCTATTAAGTACAATTACTAAGGTCTAATAATGAGTGGGCCATACAGAGCAGATAATGATAATGATAATAAAGATAATGTACAAAGAGATATAAAAAATTACATGAAATAAGAAACATTGAAATATGGAGTAGAGTGGAGAAACGTACCATATTGTAGGCGAATGGAAGCAAGGTACAATTTGGTGGAGTGGGATGTAGGTACCTACCAAATTGCACCTAGTTTCCATTCGCCTACAATACGGTACATTTCTCCACTCTACTCCATATTTCATTGTTTCTTATTACATGTAATTTTTTTATACCTTTGTACATTATCTTCAGTCATTATCTGCTCTATATAGCCCTCTCATTATTATACCTTATTATATATCTCATTATTACTGACCGCATTATTACTAATTCCTTCCAGAAAATCTAAGAATATGATAAGAATAAGACTCTTGGCCGTGCGGTGTAGTTACCTAAGATTACACATCCTTGTAATGCTCGATGAAATTATAATGTGTTGGGTCATCTCCCTCTACTGCCTATTTTTGTGAGTAGCCACCAGCTGGCTGATGGGTCACATACCCGTGGGGAAGTTGTGATTGAATTCCCATTTAATTAAATGCTTGAAAATCCCTCCTGGGACTGGGATTCGAACTCAAAACCTTTGGCCTTTTCCTTCATAAACTTTTAACTTGCCAAAAGTCTCGTTTTATCAAATTAATTTTTTGAGAATTTTTCAAACCACTTTCTTCACTGTTTATATAATGTTGTGAGGAAAAAAAATCTAAGGCACATCATATTTGATTTTAATAAATATTTGAGTTTTGATTTAATATGCAAAATTACCAAAGTTAAAGGAATTTTCAGCCGCGAGGCTGAGTTAAAATTATCACGAAAATCGAAAAATTAATTAAAATTGGACTAATTGAAATGGATTGACCCATATGAAAACCCTTTTTTTTTATTAGATTAAATATATAATATTAGAAACTATTATGTATTTAAATCATTTAAGTTTATTATGTTTTTGTATTATTCCTCCTGATGAAGGAAAATGTGTTTCATTAAACTTATCAGTGATCAAACATATGTTTATTTCAGGAGTTAATAGATTTACCTTGCATCTATATATGTGAATTCTGCCTCAAATATCGAAAAAGTAGAAAATGCCTCGAACGTCATCTGGCCAAGTGCAACGTCAAACATCCTCCAGGAAATGAAATTTATAGGTGAGTATTTTATATTTCAATACAATTTACAGGTGGCGGCCCATTAAATGGAAAAAAAAACACGAGTTTAAACACGAAATTGATAACATAAACACGTTAAAAACACAAAATAATTTAAATTTGGACTTAAATTTAAATATTAGACGTCTCTATGTAGGTTACCATGTTTCTATAAACATGTTCATCTGTTGTAGAATTTGTAAAAAATTTTAAGTCTAAAAATAATTTTGATATTAGAACATAGGAGAACTTATTTTTAAACCCTAAAAACACAATTTTATTTTGGTGTTAAGCTCCACTTACAAATAGTATTAATTTACATTTCTGTGGCAAACGAGTCATAACTATAAGCAGTGGTTATGTTTAAAAGCTAAAATGTATTGAATAATAATGGGTTTGGCTACTTCTACAAGTGTGATATTGTTAATTAATTTGAGTGATTGGTTACTCGTTTTTAGGAACATGTTTTTGGTTTTACATTATCATTTTAGTAACTGTTAGGCCTACAGATGTCTAGCACCACTTAAATTAAAGCTATTAAAATTCTCTATTAACTAGTTTCTTACACTCATCTTAAGAAGAATAGTTTCTGTGATATTGGCCTAAATAAAGCTAAAATGTGGTGATTTATTGGAAATGAAATATTTTTTTGGCCATATTTTTCTCAGTAACTATGACAAGAATTGTTCTCTATTAACTATTAAATCAAGATGGAGATTATTGGTCTTGTTCATGATAGGATCTGCCCGTTTGTCTTCTTCTACCTCTATCATCTGTTATATATTAACAGTCCTCAATAAAATTTTCCTATACTAAAGTTACTCGACTATCACTTAAAACAGACTGAAAACAACACACTTTTCAGAATGTCCAGAACAGATGTCCTACTTTACTCTTTTATCTCTTCTGCTAGGGGTCGTTATTACTTTCTCAAACGACCACGAGATGGTGACACAGTTGCTATTCATACTTTTGGAAGCTGTAAAAATAGATTGATTTATTCAAATGTTTCAGCCTTTAAGCCATTCTCTAGGATGAATTGTTGACTACAATTTTGTATTAAATAAACTAATGTATATAGCAAATAATTTTTTTTTTTTTTTAGGAAAGCTTCAATATCATTCTTCGAAATCGACGGCCGTAAGAACAAAGCGTACGCCCAGAATCTCTGCCTATTGGCTAAACTGTTCCTCGACCACAAGACCCTCTATTACGACACCGACCCTTTCCTCTTCTATGTCATGACCGACCTCGACGAAAGGGGGTTCCACATCGTAGGCTACTTCTCCAAAGAGAAAGAATCCTCCCAGGACTACAACGTCGCCTGTATCCTCACGATGCCGCCGTACCAGAGGAAAGGCTATGGAAAGCTTCTTATAGAATTTAGTAAGTTTCACTTCTTATGATTATTAGCCTAAATCTACAATACTAGTTTTATGCTTGGTAATAACCCCAAAAATGCAAATAATCTCATCAAAAGAGTTCTTTTAATAAGGTTTCTTTAAAAATGGGCTCTGATTTAGATTCCTCACTCCTAAAAAATGCTAATTACAATTTTTTATTAGAATTTTATAATTTTTATAACCGAGCATAAAACTTACTTATTTTAATGGCTTATTTTTTTTCATTATTCCACTTCGAAATATGGTAATTTTGACACCAAAATTAATTTTTTTTTTCCTTCACTAGAACCAAAGATATTAAATAAAATGTGTTTTTTGCTCACAAACTTTCCGATTTTTTTTTACCTCACTCCTGGGTAGCTTTGGCTCCTTATATGATTAGAGTCTAATGGTTTAATGTCTAGTTTTACCTAAACGATTTTGATAAAAATCGGTGAGGCACTTTTGGGATCCTCTATTTTTAAGTGCGCTAGAGGAAACTTTCCTCAATCTTATGCTTATGCAGGCTTCTTAACCCTTTAACTACTAACGTATATGCCGACGCGCCAACTAGGTGCCACAGGTATAAATGTCGGCATATGCCGACACCCCACTTTCCTCTTTATTTTTTAATGTCATGGCTTCCTGGCACTGCCTTGCCTCATTCTATCAACCCCTCTGTAAATTTAAGCTTCTTCTTCAGCCCAACAGATGTCATTAGGATTCACTTTAAAGCCGTTCTTGAGGATAATTAATACCTGGTAAGGGTCGACTACCTGTTCCGTCCTATTCCCAGCTATTTCCACCCTTTCTATTTATTCTTGTGTGTGGGTTCAGCATGAATCAAGTCTTTGTTTTACTGCCCTTAGCCATTATTTAATTTTGTGAGTTTTATTTATTAGTTAGAAAGTTATGTTTTAGATAGAAATAAAAAAAAAAAAAAACTTACAGAAGATGTGTTGTTTGTAAACAAAAATATTCTAAACAAAAATCGAGTGCCATTTTTGTAAATATGGACTATGTATGGAAAGGTGTTTTGAAGATTACTGCACAAAATTAAATGTCTAAAAAGAAAAAGAAAAAAAATTTAACAGTGTCGATCCAAAGCCCGAATCAGAAAGGAGGATGGAAACAATTAAATATGAGGCAGAAAGTAGAGAGGGCCGTGATGAAAGAAGGAGCGCGCACTGCTTCCTGCAGAGCCTCATCAATATTCATTAATTGTCGCCTGGTGCCCTTCTTTCTTTCCAACTTCATATCTCCACTACTAAATCAAGGCCACCTTCCTCTTCATATTTAATAATTTCACAAGTTGCTTCAGGGACAGTGAATTTTTTTTCAGTAATGCCTTAAAATTATAAGAATTTTGTAGGACACTGTCATGTTTCATCTTTGAAACAAATAATTAAACTGAGGCTTTTTTTGAAGTAGCGGAATAGGATTAAACAACCTTAGCGAATGCTCTAAATTGATTATTAAGTATTGCTAAGAATTAAAATATTTACAGTCCTTGTTGAAATATTGAATTTGAAAAACAGCCATTTTTTTATTTTGTATGCCTCATTAATTAGTACAGTCATAAATTAAAATAATTAATAGACCAAATTGTGAATAAATATTGATAATTATTTTATGTTTGTATTTTTTTTTTTCAGGTTATGAACTATCTAAATTTGAAGGTAAAACAGGCTCGCCGGAGAAGCCGCTTTCAGATCTCGGGCTGCTGTCGTACAGGAGCTATTGGGCGCAGACCATCCTCGAAATTCTTGTCTCTCTCAAACCTACCGGGGATAGCGATAGGCCCCAAATCACCATCATGTAATTATTTCATTATTATTATTATTATCCTTTATTTTATTACACTTCAAAAGGAAATTTATTGCTGGAGAGAGGTATATGCACTTCCATCCACTTTAAGTAATTTATTTTTTTCAAATATTGCTATTGAATGTTCAAAAATATATGAGAGATTGCCAAATACTTAAATTAAAAGTAACCACACATTTTACTTGAATATCTTACAATTGAAGCATGTAGATCGTAAAGGCGTGTGCTTCTGCAGACAGCTGCTGTCTGTGAAGTACCAAAATTACTCATCTTGTCTCCTCAGTGTTTTTATATTTTGTGCATGAATTTATTTTAAGTAAGAATCAAACGTTATTTTACTTTGAGTGTGTGGGTTGTTTAATCTGAAATGTGCTGCAAGAGTAATGCTTGTTACATGAATTTATTAATTATTTCAGATTTCATCTGTTTTGAGATCCATCAATAAGTTATTTAGACCATATTTAGTTTTATATTATCAAATTTAAAATTGATAATTTTTAAACTTTTCACATTAATTTGATATTGAGGTCTATCCTTATAGATTCTTTAGTCGTAGAATAGCATGGTATTATTGATTTTAATGATAATTATAATTGAATGTTTATGACTAAACAAGTAATAATAAACCTCAATATCAAATAAATGAGAAGATTTTTGAAATAATCTATTTTAAAATCGATAATACAAAGAAAAAAAAATAGTCTAAATAACGTATTAAAGGAGTGTTACTTGTATTGTAGTGGCTAGAATAACAGCTTTCTATGCCCAAGGTCACAAGTCCAAAACAGTAGATAGCCTCAGGATTTTTTAAAAGGGAGTGCAAAATCCTTGGTCCTCCTTCAGAGCAGTCGTAAACTGATGGTTCCGAGCCTGTGCGATGTTTGGTACTCATTAAAGATCCCTAATCCTTAAAGATAATATGAATAAACAATAACTTATTAATGGATCTGAAAATTGGAAAAAATCTAAAATATTTAATATATGTAGGAAATGAACTTTAGGAAAGCTCGTGGCTGTGTGGCTATGATGCTAGCCTACGGAACAAAGGTTGTGTGTTTTAATCTCAGTCCGGGAGGACTTTTTCAAGCATGTTATTAAATAGTGATTCACTCACAGCCTCTCCATTGGATATGTGAGACCCATCAGCCAACTGGTGGCAACTCACAAGAATAGACATAGGAAGTGATGACCCTACTCTATATCATCTAGAATCGAAGTGTGAAATGTTAGGAAATCACACCGCCCAGATAAGGGCCTTCATGGCTTGTCGCGCCAACTGAATTAAATTAATGAACTTTACCCAGACAGCATTATAAAACTAACTACTCTAGTACATAACGTAATATATTTCTGAGTAAATAGAGATTTTATATAGTACATGTTGTAGAGATCCTCATTTTGGTTTATTATTTTCAATAATGAACCTTTGTAATCGAACCAAAAAAAAAATAACCCTCCCTCAAAATTTGAGAGCTCAAGTTTCAAGATGCGTAGAATAGCGAATAAAAAAAAATCTGTTTGTCTGCCATCTGCGGCATTCCTCCAAAACTACTGTACCCATTTTTTTTAAATCCTCCACAAAAATACTAGGGGGTGCAACGATGATCCTAACAACTAGACCTTGATATCAGCTGGTTACTTTTAAAATGATGGCCGATTAAAAGAGATTTAATTCAATTACTCGGTTATTTTAAAAGATAAAGAAAAAGTTAATAGTGTTTTTTGACCAAAAAACTGTGAATGATTATTTAAAAATGAAAAAAATTAAAATTTTACTCATAAATACGCTCATAACTCAGTATTTTTGAAGATATAGAAAAGTATGTACAGAGTTTTAGAATCAGTAAAGCGCGATAAACAAAGAAAAAAAAAAAAAAAAAATCATCTTATTTGGACAAGTCACAACTTATAAGAGATGTGATTCCCTGATAATTCTGTTATTATTGCTGATAAAGATAAAATGTTAGGTTTTCTGGAATCAGGAAATTTTATTTGAATTATTTCAATGAAAATCAAAAGAAAAGAAAAGGAAATAGTAATGCAGTCCTGTATTAATGGTTTTGGTTTATTATTTTCAATAATGAACCTTTGTAATAGAAAAATAAATAAATAAATAAATGAATAACCTCCCTCAAAATTTGAGAGCTTACGTTTCAAGATGCATAGAAAGAATCCAAATAACGAATAAAAAAAAATCTGTTTCTCCTAATAAATAAATAAATAAATACCAAAAATTTAGTAGTTTCCTTTTAGTACTATTTGATAAAGAATTAAATTTTGGACCAAATGATAAAAGAATCATTGAAATTGGTTTACAACTAGCTTAGATATTGCGTTTTGAAATCAGTGGTAGTGTTATGATACGATGCTTTGAATTAGTGCTTTTCATATTACTTAAATTCATATTAGCAGCCATATAAACAGTTATACCCTAATAATGTTATTTGGAAATAATGAACCATTGTGTAATAATTTGCAGCTTTTTTTTTTTTGTTAATTATTACTTTTTATATACTGTTATTATTATTTTATTTTACATTCATATTAATCAATCTTAATTTTGTTTTTTTAAGGGAAATATGTGAACTGACGAGTATACAAAAAGAAGATGTAATATCCACGCTACAGAATTTAAACCTAATAAATTATTACAAAGGACAGTACATTATAACGCTTAGTAAAGACACGATAGAGCAACATCACAAAGCGATGGAAAAGCGAAAAATCAGAATAGATCCCAAGTGTCTGCATTGGACTCCAAAAGATTGGTCAAAGAGGGCCAAGTGGTAACGTAGCGTGTCGTGTCGTGTTCTTAAGGTCGAGGTCGTGGTCGCTGTAAGAATGGATTTATTATACGAATGCCAGTGACCGAAAATATGTGATTTTAATATAAGTTTACTATAATTTTTTTTTTTTGTATAAATTGTGTTATATATTTTTTATATGTTGGATACCTGTAGAGCAGTCAAATTACATTTATTGTATTTATTATTTTTAGAATCCAATCATGCATTTTAATGTTTGCATGTTGTTGTTTTGTTTTTAAATGTAAAGATGTCGGAAGAGTATCGCTAATCTCTCTCGTAGCCTTTCACACGTTTTAGGTACAGTTGTGATTGTCGCTAAAATAGAAATGGCTGTCTTTAATCAAGTGTTTTATCATTGTCACTACATTTCTCTGTGTTAAAAAATATAAAATAAAATGTCCATAATATTTGGACTATTTATTAAATGGACTGTCTAATCATAATAATAAATTTTTTTTATAATATATTTGTTGAATATTTTTCCTTAACAAGCCTTATGGGGTTCACAGTTAAACTTAATGAACTGGAACAATTGGAGTAGTGGGAGTGAAGAATATATTTGCAAACCTATGACCATCACTCCACTAAGAAAACATCTGGTGCGGGTCACACACAACTTTCACTTTCCATGATTGTTTAAATTATTATAATAAGTATTAAATTAAGTTTCTTTTCTTTTTTAATTTTTCAGGAAGTTTTACTTAATATTTCACACTCAAATATGCACACCTTAACTTCCTTTTATTATATATTTATTAATTTATTTTTTTGTTTATTTGTGGACGAATAGCAGGAAGCCATAAATGTAAAATAATGAGTGATATATTTAAAAGTGTTTTTAAAAAAATCTTGATAATGGGGAAAGAATTCCGAAACGTTGAAAAACGATGTAACAAAATGTGAAAGAAAATAAATATATAATAAAAGGAAGTTAAGGTGTGCATATTTGAGTGTGAAGTATTAAATTAAGTTAAGAGTTCAAAAAAAAGTTTAATGAATTGTATTCAGTTTCATTGGAAAAATATGTTTTAGTTTGAATAGTATAACAATATAAAATTCTTATGTAAAATAATCAGTCAAGTTTATACCCAATTCCTCACTTTTCATTACTTTCCACAACTTTGTAAATGAGATAACATTTTTTCTAAATCCTCAGCTTTCCAACGGTGTATTATACACCTATATTATTGTTATTATTTTTGGAGAAAAAACAAAAATTACCTAAAAAAATATTTTCCCTCTTTCTTCTTCAGTTGGTTATTAGTATAAAATTTGCTGAACTTGAATATTTAGCCATTTTTTATCAACTCTAATAAGATGATATAGTAAATATTGAGTGCCCGTAATAAAAAATAGTGCCCGTAAATTATTATATAAAATGTACCCCTATTTTAATAAACATTCAAAATTAACACCAAAAAACAAACTAATTTTATATAAATCTATTATCAGGCCTATAATTACATATGCATGCCTAGCCTGGAGTCTTACAAGCAAAACACATATTAAAAAATTGCAAGTACTACAAAATAGATGCCTAAGAATAATTAATAATTATCCACCATTCACGAAAATAACTACCATGCACAAAGATCTGGACATCCCTACAATACAAGAATTTATATACCAACAAACTCAATCATTTTTCTCAAAATGCCTACTGACAGACGATACCACTATAAAACAAATTGGTAATTATACTAAACTATCAACCCCTAAATATAGACACAAGAGAACTAAACATATACTGTTATAAAATTCTAAATTTCTCAATTCCATCATATGATTTTAATAACTATAATTATGTTTAATTTTTTATTTTTATTTCTATCTGATTATTTCTTTTTTTTTTTTTAGTTTCTCTTTTCCGTTTTCTTTTCTTAGTTGGGTTTTTTTAATTTTTACCAACAATAAAAACAATAGATGTAAAAAATAAATTTTAGCAAATAAGTAGCGCATTGTAATGGATTTCCAATCAATGTTTTTGAAAACTGTGCAGATGTATGCTATATAAATAAAGATTGATATTGTTGTAAAAAAAAAAAAAAAATTGTAAATGTTTTGTTACTAGAAGGAATTAGTCCGGTTGGCAGTCGGTGAATGAAACAATTAGGTAGTTTCAACCATTTATTTTTTGCCAACGTTTCGACCCCCCATTGTGGGTCATCATCAGGGCGTGTTGTAGGCGAATGGAAACTCTTCCATTCGTATGAAGAAACTCAAAAACGTATGAAGAGTTTCCATTCGCCTACAACACGCCCTGATGATGACCCACAATGGAGGTCGAAACGTTGGCAAAAAATAAACTGTTGGAACTACTCAATTGTTTCATTTACCGACCGCCACCCCGACTAATTCCTTTTAGTTTTATTAATTTATTTAAATTATAAGTTAATTTATTTATTAGTTAATTGTTTATTTGACTTCACCTGGAATCAGCGTTTTGACCCCTATTGTGGGTCATCATCAGGGCTAAAAAGATACAAAAGAGATACATCACATTGTTGTCAGATCCCATCTAAAATGAGGTACCTATTTTCCATTCTACCTGCCTTTCGTATGTACTTTCCTATTTACCTACCTACATCCCATTCCACCAAATCGTACCTAGTTTCCATTCGCCTATAATGCGGTACGTACCTCAAATTTACTCCATATTTCAATGTTTCTTATTTTATGTAATTTTTTATACCTTTGTACATTATCTGCTCTATATAGCCCTCTCATTATTATGCCTCAGTCATTTTAATTTAATTAATCAATTTCTTTACACATCTAGATCCTTTTTTATGTTTTGATATTGAGGTCCTTTAGCTCAATATTTTTACTTTCACTAACTATATATAGTAAGGGAAAGTATTGCGATCGTGAACATTTTCGAATTTCAGTTTTCAACGGAAATACACATTTTAGGGTCCCCTGAGTCCAAATAACCAAGTCCCGCAATAAGGTCTGTGTGTGTGGTAACTCCCGGTCGGAAACGGTAACTCCTATGAAACTGGAATTTCATATTTAAGACAAATATACGCCCAAGACGTTACAAAACCTTTTTCATCAAAATGAGCTTACCAGAAGAGCCACTTTATACCATGCATTTTGCACCTTTTTTCGATTTTCTCAAAAACGGTCCCGACGATTTTGATTAAACTCGCTATACCGATGTAAAATTTAGTGGGCTTTAATATCATGTAAGTTTAATTCTGATAAAAATGGTTGACAGGGCTTAAATGCCGATATTTTAATTTGTCTTCCTCTAAAGTACGTATAATTTTGTTGATTCTATAAAAATAACTATATTATCTTGTTAGCATTGATAAATAACGGCTAAATATGCATATTGAGCGAATTTGAAAAACAACTAAAGGAGACTATAAACGTAGGTAAGTGAAAGTCGTGTGTTGCCCGCACCAGATTTTTTAAAATGGTATAGTTAATCTTAATATAAATGTATCTCTTTTGTTGTATTTAGCCCTCATCATGACCCACAATGGGGGTCGAAACGTTGGTAGAAAATAAATGGTTGAAACTACTCAATTGTTTCATTCAACCACCGCCGTCCAGACTAATTCCTTCTGGTAATTCTCAACGGTCAACCAATTATATACAATATGAGCAAATATTTTGGAATATACAAAATTAAAGGTACTTTAGAGGAAGAAAATATAAAATATTGGCATTTAAACCAAGTCAGACTATTTCTATCAGAATGAAACCTACATGATATTAAAGCCCATTAAATTTTACATCCAAATTGTGAGTTTTATCAAAAATGTTAGAGCCGTTTTTGAGAAAATCGTAAAAAGGTGCAAAATGCATGGTTTTGAAGTAGCTCTTCTGGTTAGCTGGGTTTTAGTGAAAATATTGTAACATCTGGGTTGTGTAGTTGTCTTAAATATGAAATTTCAATATTCGTTTGATATTTCGTTTTTGTGCTAGCTAGGTACACAACCACACACACCTTTTTGTGGGACTTGGTAATTTGGATTTAGGGAACCCTAAAACGTATATTTCTGGTGAAAAGTAGGATTCGAAAATTTTCATGTTGGCAATACTTTCCCTTACTATATATTTCATATTTAGTAAAAGTAAAAATTACGTTAAAATGAGTTTGGTAACTCTGCCCCCGCAGTTTTTTTGACTCAAACTTATGGGATCAATTTTGTGTCGAATAAAAACAATTCACTAATAGGTCAACTAATTATATCCACTATGAAAAATAATTCACCTAAATTTTTAGCTTTTTAATTCAACGGTTTTAGAGATTTTTATAGCTCTCTTTTTTATAGAGAATTTTTTGTTTAAAATAGTAAAATTTAAAATTTATTGTTGATGATTTTTCTCTGATTCATAGGGGTCAAAGGTATGAAAAAATGATGATCATGATTCTTAAACGAAAAGCCAATTTTTAGCAGAAGAAAGAAAACCAAAACCAAAATATGTATTTTTTTAAACCTTTTTGAAAAGTTTCAATTACCGATTTTTTTCTAGAAAATGTCTTTTATATGGGTCCACCCATAGCGTAGTGGTTAGCATGACAGCTTTCTATGCCAAAGGTCACGGGTTCAAACCCGCGGGTGGCCCTAGGATTTTTTAATGGGAGTAAAAAATCCTTAGTTATGCCGTCCTTCGGAGGGGACGTTAAAAGGTGGTCCCGAGCCTGTGCGATGTCACGTACTCGTTAAAGATCCCTATCCTAATAAAACCTGGATGGGCAAAATTTAGGACTCCCACTGCAGCATCGTCCGATGAGCCATAGCAGCATAAAAGTGACGTAAACGAATAAACAAACAACAAATGTCTTTTATACTCCTCTATACACAAGAATTTTTTCGAAGTGGTGGTACAAAATGAAAAAAATATTTTTTTTTTTTTCACAAATCTTGCATTCAACTTAAATTTATTATTATTATTGAAAAATGTATATATATATATATATATATATATATATATATATATATATATATATATATATATATATATATATATATATATATATATAGTAGTCGAGGTGGCTGATTTACCATCTTTACCCGGCTATACCCTTTGGATTTCATATTAAAATCCTGGATTTAGCTAATTAAAAGGGCGAATTCGTATATTGAAGGTTTTTATAGCGTTTTAGGGTTCTGCTCGTTTGATCGGAAATGTCTGATACAGGATATTTATTTGAAGAGTGAAACTTGTACGAAGATGTATCCCGGTTGTGGTATTGTGGACGAAGCATGCGAGAAGTGAAAAGCTGTTCGAAGCTCGGAACACTTCCTGGCGGAGCAAACAATGATATTGTGCGTTCCCCTCGATGGCTAGGAACAATAAAATACCTACCTCTTTATTTTTATATATATATGTATATTTTCTCTGCGGTGTGAGTCTCGCTGCCACTTCTTCTAGAGACATGTTTGCGGTAAGTACCTGCCTCTTTGCTTTGTCAAAAATATCCAAGTAGAAAGGAGTGTCTCTATGGATTTATCTCCTATTTCAGTGGTTACCGACAAAACGAATTCTTATGTAAAATAGTCAGTTAAGTTTATACACAATTCGTCATTTTCCACACCTTTGTGTTATAAGATAACATTTTTTCTAAAATCCTCAGCTTTCCAATGATATATTATACATATATGTTTGTTTATTTATTTATTTAACTTCCCTTTATGCTACTGAGGCTAATCGGACGATGCTACAGTGGAAGTCCTAAATTTGTCTATCCAGGTTTTATTAGGACAGGGATCTTTAACGAGTACCTGACATCACACAGGCTCGGGACCACCTCTTAATGTCCCTTCCGAAGGAAGGCATAAATAAGGATTTTTTACTCCCATTAAAAAATCCTAGGGCTACCTGCGGGTTTGAACCCGGGGCCTTTGGCATAGGAGGCTGTTATGCTAACCACCCTGCTATAGGTAACCTCTATATACATCGATGTTATTATTTTTATTTTCGAAAAAAAATAAAAACATATTTTATCTTTTAGTTGGCTATTAAATTTGCTCAACTTGAATATTTAGACGTTTTTTTATCAATGCTAACAAGATGATTTGGTTATTTATTTTGGAATATACAAAATTAAAGCTACTTAAGAAAATTTAAAATTTTGGCATTTAAGCCCTGTCAGATAATTTCAATCACAATAAAAGCTGCATCAAATTGAAGCCAATTAAATTTTACATCGATGATATAGTGAGTTCAATGAAAATCGTTAGAGCCATTTTTGATAAAATCGTAAAAAGGTACAAAATGCATGGTATGAAGTAGCACTTCCGGTCAGCGGATTTTAGTGAAGAAGTTGGTGTAACATCTCGGGCATATAGTTGCCTAAAATTTGAAATTTCAGTTTCATTTGCTTGACTTACCACACATGGACAGACACACACACACACACACACATTTTTTTGCGGGACTTGATCATTTGGATTCGGTGGATCCTAAAACGTGTTTCCATTTTCTCTATGTACCTTTTGGATTTATCAACAAACATTTATGGATTTATATGCTGACAACTAATTTTCATGGGCCCTTAATAACTTTAATGAAAAGGATCCCATAAATCCTAAAAATCGTGAATATTTATATAACCAAAAATTTAACTATTTTCGCATCAAATCTAGAACGTTTACTATATTAATAAATCTATTAAAAGTTATGGAATGAAATTCTTTAATATGATTTGGAACGAAACGTAATGTAACTTTAGAAAATAATTGCATTTATAAATTTATAAAAGGATTTGATTGTCCATTAGATAAAATCAAATAGAAGATTTAGATAAAACTAAATGATAAGGATACAAATATGTAAGAATACCAATCTTCTAAAAAATGTTGGTCAGTACCTTTTGGAAATCAACGTCATTATTGATCTCATACAAATCGATTAAAACCATTTACATTTTAGAAAAAAAGAAAGTATGTAAGTAAAAGAAATTCATGTTTTACCAAGTTATTTGGTCAAGTAATTCACAATACGTCAGTTGTAGTTTATTCCTTTAATGAAAGTCGAATTTTGCAATTTCAATATAAAATTAAATGATATTCAGAATCGCTATTTTGACCACAATCTTTCAGCGAATAGGGACAAAACTGTTGAAATCGACCTGGAAAAGCTATCGAAAGTTGTAATAAAAAAAGGACACAGAGCAGGACCTTAAAGGACTCGGGACAATTTTCCGGATGAAGAGGATGAGCTGGGACAACTTTCGATATGTGATGTGTTGGGAGTCACACTTGACTTCACACGGGAACCGATTGCCTTCTGGAAAGCGTGCAGGTGCTTTATCTGGAGGATATCTTCTGCTTTCAGGGGCGGTGGTAATATCTAATAGTGATCCTTCTCGGCGTAGCTTTTCAAGGCAGGTCTCCATATTGGATCCCCACTCAATAGGATCTGTTTAGTTTTTGAATCTTTTGTTTGTGCGGGAATGAAAAGCTTTTCATATAATAAGTAATGATAGTTATAATGATTATAAATTTAGCGATTTATAGTGAGTTGTAAAAGCGTATTTAAATATTTCAATTTAATTATCTCTGTGTTTATAAAATTATGTTTATTTTGTGGGAGGGAGAAGGGGCATTTATAAAAAAGCACTGATACCAAACATATCTATTGTTTATAAAGTTTTAAATTTGTAGAGTTAGTACATTAGTTTAGTGGCAATTGCAAACTTCAAAACGCTTTTAGGTTCGAATAGATCGTTTCTTAATGGATATTCAAGGCGGTCTACACCAAAAAGGCTGTACCGGAGCCTTTTTTGCCTATCGCACCAGCAGATTATATGAAAAGAAGTTTCATATTGTTGTCTGCCTAGCCTATGGGCATAATCGAATGACGATTATCGGATCATTCGATTATTTCAATCATTTCGGATTAATCGGTTTGGAGAAACGAATGATCATTCGAACTGAATCGTTTAACGATAATCGAGGGATTATAAGGAGCTGAGATAATCGAACGACATTTTTTTTTGCTCATCACATACATTATATGCATATTTCCACCTAGGTCGCATCAGCCATTATAGAAACGGGAATTGTGTCATATCGTCTCTCAGAATGCATATTAATCATTCGATTATTTTAATCATCGAAGTCCGATCATCCGATTATGACGATCATTCGATTAGTCCCACCCCTAGCTTGAGAGTCCAAGCTTGAACATGTGATAGTTGAGTTTGCAATGTCTCGTATAGATAGCGCTGATTGCTGGGGGAGGGGGCGGGATCGCTGAGTGGGATAGCGGGCGTTGCTTAGCAACCACAAAAAACATAATTTAAAAACAAATAATTACGGTTTCGAGTCTCAGTGATGGGGGGGCTTTTATTTCAGCATTTATCTCCCGCCCTCACCCCTAGGCCCAAGAAACCCCCCTTCTTGTTCCCTCCAAAAAAAAAAAGAAAAGAAAAAAAGAGATAGCGGTGATTTTTGAAGGAGGTTCTACTCATACTTAGTAAGCACTTGCTTCTATTAATTTAAGAACCTTAGTAAGATCACATCTTCTGAAATGATGTTCCTCAGAAGAATAGTAGGAAAGACAAGGAGGGATTGCATCAGGAATGAGAGAGTGCGTGAGGATTTGGGTGTCAGATCAGTCTGTGACGTGCTGGAACAAAGACAACTTAAATGGTATGGGCATGTCTGTAGAATGGACGACACCCGAAAAGCCAGGTGGTACTTGGAAGCCAGACCGGAAGGCAGACGCCCTCTTGGCAGACCCAGATCTATGAATAATGACTACATTGGAATACTTGGAGCAGCGAGAGGACGTACCATCCCGGAGATGAGAAGACTTGCCAGGGACAGAGACTGCAACTCCACGCTTAACGGCACACAGGAGTTAGGGGAAGAAGAAGAAGAAGGAAATTTGTTCCATTCCGTTGCTTTGGAAACTATGGGGGTCACCTGGGCGTAGTGGCTAGCATAACATCCTTCACTGCCCAAGGTCACAAGTTCAAACCTGCAGATGGCTCTAGAAGTTTTTAATGGGAGTAAAAAATCCTTAGTTATGCCGTCTTTTGGAGGGGACGTAAAAAGGTGGTCCCTCTCCTGTGCGATGTCAGGTACTCGTTAAAGATCCCTATCCTAATTAAACCTGGATAGGCAAAATTGAGGCCTCACACTTTAGCATCGTCCGATTAGCCGTGGTAACATAAAGTGACCTTAAATAAATAAACAAACATAAAGTTAATATAATGAATATGCTAATTTCCTTGACACTAAAATACGTTGTTTTTTTTCAAATATTATTAAAAACATTTATTTTCTTACAAATATTTAAGCATCCGAAATAAGATGAAAGTAATCTTATTATAAATATTTGAATTTTACTGAAAATAAGTTTAAAAAGACAATATCATAATCACATTAGCGAAGAAATATATTTTTTTCCTTAGCTCTTCCATGACCTGAAAACTAAAGATATAGGTTAATTGCCTACAATGATTTATAGCATGATAATATAATTATTAGGGGATAATAAACCATTGTGTAATAATTCTCAGCGTTTTTAAATTGTACTGGAAAAACAAACTAATTTTGAGAAGATCCGGTTTAACTCACGTAACATCTATTTTACTGAGTTTCTATTTCTAATTGGATATTTTCTAAAGTAAAATTGGAAATATTAAAACAAAAAATGGCGTGGATTGTCTACTTCCGCGTCACGCAGGTTGGTGACAAATGAAAGCGAACCGTAAGATGGCTCCCCGGGATAGAAAGTACTCGGCTAACTAAATTAGAAATCTTGTTAGTTATCGTCTTCGTTTATTCCTTAAAGCAGGTGCTGTAAATAGGTTGTAATATATCAAATAAGTAATATCAATACGTATGAAATATATATTTTTAAAAATCTGGTGCGCGCAACAAACGACTTTCACGAACCTCACTTCTTGAAATTACAGTTTTAAATTTTTTTTTTTTTTAATCATTTTATTGGTATTTACAACTGTATTAACAAAAATACATCAAGTAAATGTGATGTGTTATATAATACAATTACATGATATACATGTAGAGAAGCTTCCCATTGGAAGCACTCTAAAAATATTCTAAACTAGAAGGTCTCGAGGCCATCTTCTTTTCAGACGCCTCGGTGGATTATCAGGAATTGTAGAGGAAGCAAAGATTGAAACTAGTGGATTAGAGTGGGAGTGGAATTTGTCATGGAAGGAATGATACCTGGTCCGGGCCAAATAAGTAACAAAGGGAACATTAAGGTCTTTATGAATAAGTTTATACGTGACAAAGTAAGGAGCGTTGAGGATTTTAAGGATTGGATGCGGGAAGAATTTGATGGTTTAGTATAGCCCCAAAGCTCTACTCCGTAAGTCCAGATTGTTCTTTTAATAATCATGTACATTTCCTTTTGTAGTTCAGAGGAAGGTTTGACCGTTTGTCTAGTAAGTGTTGAAGCAGCCTAAAGCGGCGAACAGTTTCTGGTCGTTTTAGTCGTGTATGTGGATTCCAAGTTAGGCGTTTGTCAAGAAGAAGTCCTAGGTATCGGATCTGTTCGACAGGAGCTAGTTGAGTGTTATTAAAGGATACTGTAGGGCAGGAAGTCAAAAGTTTACGACGAAGGGTAAAGGTTATTTGATGGGATTTGTTGGAATTTATTTTTATTCTCCAATTCTGACACCATACTTCTAGGTCTTTGATGTGGGCTTGAAGGGTATTTGAGGCAACAAATGGATCTTTATGAACTGATAACATGCAGGTGTTATCAGCGTAGGTAGAAAGGAAAGTGTTAGGATGGGTTGGGATATCATCTGTATTTTTATTTATTTATTTATTTTGAAGGATCTATCAGAGAGGTAGGATTGAAGAATCAGGAAATATGTGGGAGGAAGGAATTTCCGGAGTTTGTACAACAGTCCTGGGTGCCAGACTCTATCAAAGGTCTTTTAATAAACTTAAAATTGAAATTACCATCTACAAGAGAGAAATCTTCAATTACATCTCCTGCTTAACTTTGCTGAGTTGCTGTTGATGTACAGCATACATACACTGATCAATCTTGAAGACAATATTCAATGAATCAATTATCAATCAATGAAATATGTGCATAATAAATGCTAGAAAGAATCGCGATTAGCAAATCGCGTTATTATACGACTTGAGTGTTCTTTTGATGAAATGAGACGACGGATTGCGATATAACTTAGCCATTAGAACAAAAATATGTCGAAATATCAGTTCCGTTAAAAATGTATTGGGTTGTTTCACATGAAATGTCCGTTTTTATAGTTTCTGAAATACATAAAGGATTTTGCAGGTCTCTGTTGTTTCCTTCCGAATGTTTACATATTTAAAGTAAACAGTTACTAATCATCTACCTTTGTATTATAAAAATTAGCTTCCCAATCAATTATGAACATGGAAACAAGCGATTTTCGAGTAATATTTTTGTACGAGTTTGAACTCGGCCATTCAGCAGCTGAGGCCGCTAGAAATATTTGCAAGGCGATTGGGGAAGGGAGTGTTATGAACGGACCATTCGCCGTTGGTTTGCTAAGTTTTCAGCTGGGGATACCGACTTGGCGAACTTGCCCCGAGGAAGACCTCCGTCCGTAATAGACAACGATGTCCTCAAACATACAGTAGAAGGAAACTCCTACCAAACAGTTAAAGGACTCTCAGCACAACTAAGCGCAAGTGCATCTACCATTTCCAGACATTTAAAGTGTATTGGGAAAGCAAAAAAGCTCGATACATGGGTACCTCATGATCTCACTGAGCGGCAGCAAGAACCCATGTTTCAAAACATACCGTGCAAAAATTGAAAAAACCTGGGCTACGAAGTTCTTCCGCACCCACCATATTCTCCCGACTTGTCTCCAACAGATGACTACCTGTTCAGGAATTTAGACAACTTCGTCAAAGGAAAACTTTTTGAAAGTGATGATCAAGTGAAAAGTGCGTTTTCAGATTTCGTTTCACTTCAAAGCTCAGAGTTTTTCTGTTCGGGGATAAAAAAGTTGGTGTCACGTTGGGAAAAATGTGTAGAAAAAGAAGGTAAATACTTCGAATAAAATTATCTTGTTTTCATATCGTATTTTTAATAAAAATCCTTTACCTTGAAAACGGACATTTCATGTGAAGCAACCCAATACTATAGTACCTATTGAAAATCTCAAACATAAGACACAAAAGAGTTTACGTATTTTAAGCTCTTTGGAATCGTGTTCCGTTGCTTTCAAGAAGAAACTGCGGGGGTCACCTGTGGCGTAGTGGCTAACATAACATCCTTCACTGCTCAAGGTCACAGGTTCAAACCTGCAGACGGATCTAGGATTTTTTAACGAGAGTAAAAAATCCTTAGTTATGCCGTCTTTCGGAGGGGACGTAAAAATCTAGTCCCGTGTCTGTGCGATGCCAGGTTAAAGATCCCTATCCTAATTAAACCTGGATAGGCAAAAAAAATTTAGGACTACCACTGTAGCATCGTCCGACTTACCATAGTAAGATAAAGTGATATTAAATAAATAAACAAACAAACAAATCGCTTAAGAACTAGCAGAGATATAGTGTTTTGAAATTAGCAATGGTTATTTACCATTTTTCTTTGGATTATTTATTGCTTTTCATATTAGTTAATTGCCTTTAAAGAGCTATATAAACAGTTATACCCTAATATAGTTATTCGGAAATGATAAACCATTGTGTAATAATTTGCTGCGGTTTTAATATATTTTTATAGTTAAATTATGGAAGAGAATGTTTTAAAATAATAATAAGTTTTAGAAAGAACCACTATTCCCAAATCGCGTTATTATAAGACTCGAATGATCTTTTGTTTAAATGAGACGACGGATTTCCATGTAACTAAACCATTAGAATACAAATGTGTCGAAACTTCCATTAAAAATGTAATATAGTACCTTCTTTTTTATTTTTTTATTGTCTGGCACTTAGGACTGTTGTACAAACTCCGTGAATTCCTTCCTTCTACATACTTCCTAAATATCCAGTCCTACCTCTCTGACAGATCCTTCAAAATAAACCACAATAGTTCCTATTCATCTATTTTCACCCAGTCTGCTGGGGTTCCTCAAGGCAGTATCCTAGGACCTATTCTTTACACAGTCTATACAGCTGATATCCCAACCCATCCTTCCACCTTCCTTTCTACCTATACCGATGACACTTGCGTGTTATTAACGATTCTACAATTGCCTCTCAAACTTTTCAATCCTACATCACAGACCTTGAGATATGGTGATATAATTGGAGAATTAAAATCAATTCCTATCAATCCCATCATATTACCTTTACATTTCGTCGTAAGCCTATGACATCTTGCCCTACAGTGTCCTTTAATAATATCCCGCTTGTCCCGGTTGAACAGACTGCTATTTAGGACTCCTGCTTGACAAACGACTTACATGGAATCCGCATACCAGACTGAAAAGAGAAGAAACTGCACGACGATTTCGGTTGTGTTGGATACTTACTACACAGATGCTCTAACCTTTCACTTAAATACAAAAGACTTATTTACATGACCATTATAAGGCCTATCTGGACCTACGGAGTTGAGCTTTGGGGCTCTAATAAACCATCAAACTCTTCCCGTATCCAATCCTTACAATCCAAAATCCTTCGAAAAATCCTTAACGCTCCTTACTTTGTCACGAATAAAATCATCTACAATGACCTTAATGTTTCATATGTAGTTGATTTGGCCCGTACCAGGTTTCACTACTTCCATGAAAAACTTCACTCCCACTCTAATCTATTAGTTTCAAGCCTTGCTTTCTCTTCAATTCCTGATAATCCTCCGAGGCGTCTGAAAAGAAGATGGCCTCAAGACCTTCTTGTTTAGATTCACTACCAAAGAGTGCTGCAAATGGGCAGTTTCTCTTCATGTTCATTTCATGTGTTATAACATTTCAGCATATTTACTTGATATATTTTTTGTACAATTGTAAATTTCTACCTAGCCTGTGAAGGCTATACGGGGTTTCTCGGGCTAGGCGGTGAGAGCGTACAGTAAAAAATGAGACGGCTCTAGTTGAGCAAAATCCTAAAAAAAATATAAAAACTAATTAATATTTTGACACGATTGGCAAGCGCACAGTGGTCGAACGGCAAATTTATTTGCTAAAATCTAAAACTTCCCTACATATAACGTTTGAAGTCCCAGAATATGGGAAAAAATAATTTTAAAAATCTAATTATGGCTCGGAGTGGCTTAAACCTGCTAATAGATGTATTTTAAATTATTTAGGAAACTCTTCAAATTATATATTGTACAACTTTTGATTCAGAGTGTTTTGTCTGAAAAATATTTCCCCCCAAAATTGCAAAAATTCTTTGCAGCATTTATAGACTAAAAGGATTGATGAAATAAATCTTTGGGGTAACTTGGGGGTTATATATTTTTTTGTTATTGAATAGGGGCTTACATTTACAAATTGCTAAATTAACTCTACAGGTAGATTGCAATGTATATTCAATAACGAGTTTAGAAATATAATGCCTTACCTGTCTCAGCAATGCCCTTTGTTAAATAAAAGCAAAAAGACATTGAGCTAAACACGCCTTGAACACAATAAATGGCCATAGAATAAAGATAATACCACTGCCGGTTATTAGGCACTTGTGCGAACAGGAATGATTCACTCATTTACTATTTATTTGTAAACACGGTAATATTAGAATTACCAGTCTTGCCAACTAATAACAAAAAGTTCAAGCACTCAAAAATTACAAACTTTTGACTTGAATTTTTTTTAACTAAAGTCGTGATTTTGTCGTTTGTGGGGCGGGGAATAAATGTTGAGATAAATGCTCCCCAAGCCACAAGGCTCGAACACGTAATTATTTTGGGTTCAAATTTCAAATATAAGGCACAAAACTGTTTACGTATGTTAAGCTCTTTGGAATTAAATGTGTGTTCCGCTCCGTTACTTTAAAGAAGAAACTATTAAATGTTTTCCTGATGCTCGCTTCAATTACTACTTTCACTCACCTCTATGAAAAATACAGTAAGAGAAAGTATTGATAATAAATTAAACAAGAAAAATGTTTTTCAGCTTGAAAATTTCTAAAACACAAACTATACATATGTATAGCATACCGTTGGAAAGCTGGAGTGGCCGGCAAGTGGTGAGTCCTACCATTCAGGAGTTCAACTTTTTTAAATAACAAAATGAAAAAAAAACACGTTTTGCCTATTTTTTTTCTAGTTTTAACGATCTATCTCTGGCGTTGCTCGAATGAAATTATTGATGACAGTTCTCTGATCAGAAATTAAATTAAATTGAGAATATTTTTTGTTGGATAACATTTGTCGTTAGGACCTAGCGTATGGAAACTATATTCGGTTTGAATGAAAAAGTCACCAATGTGAAAATGTCTATTTTCTCATTTAGTTCTTATGATTATCAATAGTTGGGGATCGTATCAAAACATCTGTTTTGAATTTGTTGAAAATATTGTTTCCTCAGTAAATACACTAGGTTAGGTTACTGTGGTATTTCACAGCGTGTGTTCCTTGCTCAGTATGTGACCCCGTTAACTTGGAGTCCATCCAAGAAATTTGTAACTTGATGAGAGAAATTATCCCATCCTCAAACTCCATTCCTCGCTGGCTAACAAAGGCAGTAGATTGCAGGCAGACATATTCATGATCTAAAAATTTTCCCAGTCGGGGAGAAATAATAATAACAATTAGTACTAGACCCTACCGAACCCGAAGGTGGGATGCGGATACCAGCAAATACTGCCTGCACAGACTCTCCCAATTATCACCGCTCAAAACCAAGCCCTCGAGATCAGGCTTAATACAATCCTCCCATCGACACCTCGGCCTGCCAGTCGGTTCAGCGGATACCAACTATTTGGGAATCCGATCTTTACTGAGCCCAACAACCTTACACGTCCATTTGAGTTACCGCGATGAGGGTACTGTCGAAAAAACAATAAATAAAAAAAAACATGTATATACGTATTTCGACATCCCTGCCTAAATTTTAAGTCTTAATCAGGCTGAGATAAAACAATATGCAAATAAAATTAATGCAATTAAAATTAATAAGATTACAGTATCAATAAAATTACATCATCATATCAATAAGATTACAGTAATAAAATATCGAAACAAACTGTAATATGCAATATGTAAAAATAAATAAAAGTTATAAAAATGTTTTCTGAAAAAAATCTGCACTGAGAAAAAAATTCTTACGAAACTACAATTTCATATTTAAGGCAATTTTTTTATTTATTTATTTTATTTTTTTATTTATTTATAGTAATTTACAACTGTATTAAAGAACACAATAAGTAAATATGAGGTCATGAAAATGTCTTGAGAAAGAACTACCCAGTGGTAGCACTTAGCACTAACTATTTTAACTCAGTAGGTCCCGAGGAAACCTTCTTTTCAGTCACCTTGGACGGTTATCAGGGATATCTGAAGAAGATAAATTACGGACAAGTGGGTTTGTATGGGCAGAGAGTTTAGAATGGAAAGAGGAGTATCTATCACGGGCTATGTCTGCAACAAATGGGATGTTTAGATCATTATGGAGGAGTTGATTTGTGACAAAATAAGGGGCATTCAGGATTTTGGATTGTAAGGATTGGATACGGGAGGAATTAGATGGTTTCGTAGAGCCCCAAAGCTCGATTCCATACGTCCAAATAGGTCTGCTAATAGTGATTCAAATGAATCTTTTGTAATATACTGGAAGTTTTGAACGTTTGTATAATAAGTGTTGTAGTAATCGATATCTCCGAGCAGTTTCTTGTCGTTTCCGTCTGGTGTGAGGAAGACAATTTTATTTTATAGATATTAAAACAACCTTTTCATCAAAATCGGTGAGCCAAAATCACTACTTTGTACCATTTTGCACCTGTTTTTACGATTTTTCGATAACGGCTCTAACGATTTTGATTAAACCTATCACATTGATGTAATATAAAGATTTTTTGTCGGAAAAACCACTGGTCTAAACTATTGATATCATGTACGTTTTGTTTTTCTTGAAATAGTCTAGCAAAGCTTAAATGCCGAATTTTCTTTTTTCTTAATGCTTTTTTCTAAAGGAACTTTTATTTGAAATAAACAACCATTTCTCGTTTTTTTGTCTGATAGCGATTAATTTCTTAGACAAAATATTTACTCATTTTCTTATCTTTACTTTTACTTTTGTAAGAGAAAACCTTTCTCCTATCAAAGAGGACTCATTTGCTGATAGTGTGATAGCGAAGTTCTGATAGCTGGCTGATAACAGTCTTGTCTTTGGCAACGGCTCCAAAGAGAAATCTGAATTCCTCAATGTTTGCGATTGTTAGGAAGAAGTGATATCGGCGGCAACTCGGGCATCGAATGCTAAAACCATCATTTCGAAATTGGCTACAAACCTTTACCTCTACGAACAAATTACGAAGTAAAAGCCATACTTGGTAAATATTGAGATACAAATGGAAATCACATACATTTTCTACGTTAAACTCCGTAAAATGAAGTAATCAGGCCGAAATTAGGGTAAGAACCGTTAGCCAACTGGCGGTCACTGATAGTAGTAGGCGTAAGTAGTCATGATCCTATCAGATAACCATTTTAAGGATGTATCACCTGTTGTATAGTGGCAGTATAACAGTCTTCTATGCCCAAGGTCGTGGGTTCAAACCTTCAGGAGGCCTTAGGATTTTTTGATGGAGTAAAAAAAACTTAATCCCAAAACCGGCTCTAACGATTTTGATTAAACTGTCTATATCGATGTAAAATTTAATGAGCTTTAATATAATTTAGGTTTTATTCTGATTGTAATAGTCAGACAGGGCTTAAACGCCGAACTTTTTTATTTTTTTCCTCCAAAGCACTTTTAATTCTGTATATTCTAAACAATTAATCATATCGTTGTATTAGTATTGATAAAAAATGGGTAAATATACAAGTTGAATGAATTTGATAACCAAGGAGAGGAAAAATGTTTCTTTAGGTCAATATTATTTTTCCAAACCTAAGAATATTAATATATATGTATAATATACCGTGAAAGCTTTTAGAAAAAATATTATCTTGTTTACAAAGGTGTAAAAGGTAATTTAAAGTTATGAACAGCCGAATTCAACATACTAAATTGGCAAATAAATAACATTATACAAACAATCATAACTATATACAATATATACAATCTGCTAATGGGACCCCAGACCCCCGCTTTTCCCTCCACTTGTGAGAGGGAAAAGCGGAATCCAAGAGATCCCAGCGCCTCTCTCTCTGTCGTGTCACTGCTGTGAGCCAGTGGAGGCTGAGCTAGGGCACAATAGCCACAAACAGTGAAGGATGAGTACACGAGTGAAGGATCTGACCAGTGTCATAACTTCATTATAAATGTTATAAAACTGTCGCGGGGCCACTGCCGTTTCAATCTTCGAGGAGAATTGTAGGGGTGAGTGGAGGTGGAGAGGGTTAGGACGATGAAGAAGGTTCTGACGAAATTTGGAAAATTTGGATGGTACCAGGTCTAAATTAAATAAAATATTAAGATCTTTTTGTATTGTTTGTACAGTTGGTAACATAATAAAGAGCATTAACTATTGTTCGGAGGATATTAGTATTATATTATATATACTAGGATTTGTTCACATTTGCAATACCTTTCCTTACTATGCGTGACTTAAACAGGTAGGTAAGTGTTGTATACATGGAAATGAGAATAAAGTGAGATGATTTATACAAAGCCTTCTTGCAGGGGGCACTGTGGCTGACGATGGCACTGTGCTGGAGCAGAGGAGCGCATGCGCAGTGCGGCAGCGACAACACTACCAGTACTGGTATCAACGTGACCTGCCTCGAGTCCAGGGCCGCTTCCTTACCATGTCCTGGAGGAAACTGCACCCTACCCGCTGAGAGCACCTCCAGGCTCTTACCTGGTAAGTGTAGAGTGTTATATTGAACTAGTAGCTATCCATCAATAATTATTAATCAGAACCATCAAGGTTCCTCTCCCAGCAGACGACCTATTAATATTGGACAGAGGCGGAACAAATGGATTAAGTATTGGGATGTTATACATGAAAATGTTTATTCCAAATTGGTGGATATGTGGGTACAACCACACGTGGAAGATTTTGGGAGAAACTGCACGAGTATGGGAATCGAAAAAAATCTGTAAAAAAATAAAGGTTTAGCAAGTTTTTTTTTTTAAATAGATATTTTTCTGAGCATCTACAGAACTCCTTAAACTTAAGATTTAAAATAATTTCCACCAAATTAGCTTTGCCTCGTGGTAAACCAATGACAGCCTGCCCTACAGTGTCGTTCAATAATATTTCGCTTGTCCCGGTTGAACAGATCCGCTATTCACGACTACACCTTGACAGATGTCTTACAAGGGATCCGTATACTGAAAAGACAAGAAACTGCTCGCCGCTTTCGGTTACATCAACACTTACTAGACAGACGTTCTAACTTTCCACTTAACTACACAAGGCTCATCTAGACAATCATAAGGCCAATCTTGACCTACAATTGAGGTTTGGTGCTCTACTCAACCATCAAATTCTTCCGGTATCCAAAATCCTTCGTAAAATCCTTAATGCTCCTTACTTTGTCACGAATAAATTAATCCATAAAGACCTTATTATTCCATATGTTGCTGACTTTGCTTCAACCAGACAACATTTCTTCCGATACCAACTCCAATTCAACTCTAACCTACTAGTTTCAATCCTTGCTTCCTCTCCTATTCCTGATAATTCTGAAGAGAAGACGGCCTCGAGACCTTCTTGCTTAGACCACTTTTTAGAGAGATTAAATATATATATATATATATATATATTATATATATATATATATATATATATATAGTAAAATCATATTTATCATTCAATGTTTCCTATACCTAGGACTCCTTCTTGACAAATGCCGTATTTGGAACCCTTATGAAAGATAAGAAACTGCCCGACGTTTTCGGCTACTTCATTACTTACTAGACAAACGATCTAACCTTCCACTTAACTACAAACGGCTTATTTACATGACTATTATAAGGCCTTTCTGGACGTACGGAGTTGTCCTTTGGAGCTCAACTAAACCATGGAATGCTCTTCCTACCCAATCCTTACTATCCAAAATCCTTCGTAAAATCCTTAACACTCCCTACTTTGTCAGGATCAAAATCATCCATAATGGTCTTGACTTTCCGTATGTTACTGAGTTATCCTGAACCGGAAACCATTCCAGATTCCATTCTCATTCTCAATCCTCGTTTCCTCTTCTACTCCAGACAATTCTATGGGGCATCTCAAAAGAAGATGGCCTCGAGATCTTCTTGTTTAAATCACCTACTAGAGTACCGTCAAAGTTGTATTTCAAATGCAGTTGTGAATTTCAATAAACAAATAAAAAAGATTTAAAAAGTCGAACATTTCATCTGTGACTTTCAATAACTTATATATGAAATTTATAGTAAGGGAAAGTATTGCGATCTTGAAAATTTCTGAATTCTAGTTTTCAATAGAAATACACGTTTAGCATCCTAAAACTAACATACACATTAGCATCCCTAACTAACATAACGTTTAGCATCCCAACACTAACATACACGTTTTAGCATCCTAAAACTACATACACGTTTTAGCATCCCTAAACTAACATACACGATTAGCATCCTAAAACTAACATACACGTTTTAGCATCCCTAAAACTAACCAAGTCCCGCCAAAGATCTGTGTATGTGTGGTAAGTCTAGAACGAAAACAAAAAGTCATATGAGACTAAAATTTCATGTTTAAGACGGTGTGTTACAGCAACTTTTTCATCAAAATCAGAAGAGCCACTTTATATCATGAATTTTGCACCTTTTTTCGATTTTCTCAAAAACGGCTCTTACGATATTGATTAAACTCGCCATATCGATGTAAAATTTAATGGGCTTTAATATCATGTAGGTTTCATTCTGATTGAAATAGTCTGACAAAGCTTAAATGCCGATATTTTAAATTTTCTTCCTCTGAAGTACATTTAATTTCATAGATTCGCTGAAAATAACCATATCATTTTTTTAGTATTGATAAAAAACGGAATAAATATATAAGTTGAACAAATTCGATTTCCAACACAATTAGCAAACAATTTTTTTGAATGCAATTTTTGTGTTTTTGAACATTATAGTAGTAATAGAAATATAGATTCAATAATATGCCGTTGGTAAGCTAAACATTTTAGAAAAAATATCATCTTATGCATGAAGTAGAATGAAGTGATGAAAAGCTGATAATACCAACTAATTGTTGTAGATAATAATATAATAAATTATTTAGTAAAACTCATGTTTTTATTAAAACTCAATGCAATTAACTTTTTAATAATTTATTTCATCTCTAAATGTATTTAAACATTCTTAAATTGATTTTAACAACGGAGGTAAGTGAAAGTGATGTGTTATGCGCACCAGATTATTAGAATATGTAATTATTATTGACCAACTAAACATGCATGATTTTATAAACACAGAAAGGATTAAACTGAAATATTGAAAAACGCTACTGCCTGATAGTTGCAGATTTGAGGACATTACTGCTTCTTTGAAGATTGGAATTACTATATTAAAATTACCTTCGCTTACCTAATTACAGGTGTGACGGTGGCGTCGAGCAACGATACCTCGGAGAAGCCTCTATCGACGACTGCGCACTTCTCGCCGAGCCCGTTCCTGGGAGTCATCCCGGAGCGTCCTGGTTCCCTCGTCATCGGGGAAGTCTTCCAGGACACCGTGGCTCCGCAGGCGGTCGCCCCGAGGCAGAAGACCCTCGCCTTTCCGTCGAACCGCCCGGTCCAGGAGTACGCTCACCCGAGGGACACCCACCGAGAGTACCAGCGGCCCAGCGTCGAGATCCACGTGGAGCCGGCCGGCACGGACTACGACCGTCCGGAGTACGACCATTCGGGACGGCCTTACGGAGGTCCGGACGTAGACCTCACCGTGCCCACCGCCTACGGCAATTCGGAAGGGCTGCACCCGAAGCCGGACGGCGGGCGGCCGCACTCCGGTCTGTCTGGCGGGACTTACCCCAACCACGTTGAGTACAACGGGTACCCGGACGCCAGGCCGAAGCAGCCCTACTACGAAGGCTACGAGAACCTCAAGAATCTCCTGAAACCCGTGAAGGTAATGACTCTTATCAGAACGCAATAATAAGATTGTGCGTTTTATTCATTAATTGAATAATATTTATTATTAAAAAAATACAGAAGATTAGATATACAGCTCGATTCACTCATTTCCAATTTTAAACTAGCTGAAAAAAAGGTTTTGAATTTAGTTCATATTGGGATTCATTCTTGTTTATGGCTAATGGTTTTGCAACGAATTTATGAAGCCTGTATCAGCTCTGTCACCAGGTTCATCTCCAATATTTAGTTACCCACTTTATAAAGCCTGGGTGTGACCTAGGAGGTGTCATTCCTCAGGATTGTCCCACGGCCGACCCAGCCATTATAAAGTGGATACCTAACGATCAAGACAAAACCCTCTGCGGGGCTTGACCTCGGTACTAATGACCTCCATGGACAGCAGTGAATTTGATGTGTGGATGATCCCTTGCGTGTTATTTATATTTGATGTGTATTATTGCTAATGTTACTCGCTAACAATGTTCTGAAGACCCTTTAACGACAGTCCTTCTCCAGAGCCCGCCGCCATACCAGTTCGAGCCCAGCTTCGGGGCGGAGAAGCCGATCAGCGAGGACAACGGGGAGGAGAACCACTACAGCCTGGCGTACCCACCGGCAGCCGTACAACCCGCCTCTACCCCGGCCGGCTACAATCACTATCTCGAAGAGCACGGCAAGTGAGTACTTCTGTGTGTCTCTCTATCGCTAGCTCTTCTGTTTTCTTGGTCCAATACAGGAAGTTGCTGTTACAACTAAGACATTTAATGGGGTATTAAAAGTTAGAGATGAGATGTATAGGTAAGTGAAATAATCTGGTGCGGGTTACACACGACTTTCAGTTACCTCCGTCGTTAAAATAAATTTGAGAATTTTCAAGTTCAGTAAGAGATCAAAACAAGTAAAACTAATTGACTTTTTGTAGAAACATGTGTTTTCATAAATAATCTATACTATAATAATATTTTAAAGCTGAAAAGTTTGTTTGTTTGAACGTGCTAATCTCAGAAACTATTGGTTCGAATAGAAATTTTTTTTTTGTTGGATAGGCCATTTATCGAGGAAGGCTTTAGGCTATATAACATCACGCTGTGACCAATAGGAGTGAAGAATCAGTGAAAAATGAGTAAAAAACGAGTGCAATTAACCTTGCATTCCAATGATTTACCTTTTAATTTTAAAATAATTCAATTTCCCATCAACTTATCTTCTGATGTAACAATTAACAAATCACAGGGTCAAACATTTAAACACGTAGGAATCGATTTGCGTCAAGAAAGATTTTCACACGCCCAACTATGTATATGTCGCATTATTAAGATCGGATTGCGGAGAAAATCAGTATGTTCTTTTACCACAAGAAAATTAAACCAAAAATATCATTGACTCAGAAGTACTTTAAAATATATTATTTTAAAAACTTCTAAATCCCGATCATAATAACAGAAATTGACACGGACGAAGTCGCATGCAACAGCTAGTCTATTATATTATTACTAGTAGACCTTCCCCTGCTTCGCAAAGGTGCAAGTTGAATGAGGTGTTGTCATTATGTTTAAAAAAGCTCTATCTGACCAATTGAGAGTTTATCGCTTTGGGAATTTCAGTTCATCTAACGAAATGTGCGATTAGCGAGAAAATATCTTTCATTTTATCACCTCTATTCATTATTAAATTTACTCTTTGACAGATATTAAAAACATAAATCAAAATTGGTTCTGTTTATTTGTTTATTGTTTTAAACTGGAGCATAGAAAATTTATATATAGAGATAGAAAGTTTGGGCTTGCAGCAACTTTATATTTACTCTTATGATTTCTTTTATTATACATAAACTTTTATAAATTCTTGCATTTACAACGGTATATTATAGACCTATGTTAAAATAGAATAGAATAGAAAAAAAATTATTCGGGGACTAGGTCCCCTAAGAATAACAGTTATGTACAATTGAAATATGTACTATGTCTGGCAAACAGCAAAATAAACATATTAATTATTATTTACAATTACCATTGATTACAATGAGGAGAAAAACTATGCATAAAAAATAACAAGAATCAATAATATATATATATATATATATATATATATATATATATATATAATATAAATAATTTTGTCTTCTGAGGAAATAAAATTTTATTTTAACAAAATGAAATTAAAACAAATTAAAATTTGTGCGGTAAACAGTAAATTTTCATTCATTGAATGTAGATTTCTAGATAGAATTGCATCACATTTGCTGATCGTCTATTTATGGTATTATAATCATATACGTTATTACATTATATATATCAGATAAAAAACAATATATTGACGACTTGTTACAGAAGATTCATTTTTCCCGTTAAATAAAAGTTAAATTGCAATGTATTTTACTTATAAACCTTCATGAAAGAATGTAGGCCGAAACGTCGGCACACAATTACAATAAGTATTACTTATTAGTGTGCATTTTTTTGATGAGCGCACCCTCGACCACCGTCCTCATGTAATATTCTCAACGGTCATCAACTAACCTTAAATCCATCATTATGGACCTATTTAGTGCAGAATTAAAATTATTTTTATGACTTAGTATATTATACAGTGATTAAGAAATGAAAAACAGAAAAGAGATGCAATGTACAACTGCAGAGACGGGAAAGTCTCCCGTAGCCTTTTCCACCTCATCTGCTAATGCCTATGACCTGACATTTCCTCGCCAGGGGGCTCATTTCCTAGCATGACGTCCGGATCGCACTCTCGGATATGGGAGGTCCGTCGTGGTAGGAAAGTTCATCTGCCATCCTGATGAAGTTATTAAAAAAAGAAAGCTCGACACAAGCCACGAAGGGTCTCAGGTTTACTATATACAGTCAGTTAGGGGGGAGGGGGAGAGATTTTAGGGCCACAAATAGCTAGTTTATTATGACACACACTCGGCAAAATCACCAATTTAGGTAGACAAAATCAAGTCAAAAGTTTGGAATTTTTCAGTGCTTCACCTTTTTATCATTAGTTGGTAAAACTCTTAATACTAATATTTCTCGCCATATCGTGTTTACAAATAAATAGTAAATGAGTGAACCATTCCTGTTCACAGGAGTGCCTAATAACCAGCAGTGGGATTATCTTTATTCGATGGTCATTTATTGTGTTCAAGTAGTATTTAGAGCAAAGTCTGTTGCTTTTAATTAACAATGGACATTGCTGAGACAGGTAAGACATTATATTTCCAAACTCGTTATTAAATATACATTGCAATCTACCTGTAGAGTTAATTTGTAAATGTATCCTCCTGTGAGGTATGGCTGTTATATTAGACAAGAAATTGTATCAGAAGGCCTCGACATTTGCGAATTCATGCTAGTACAGAGAAAGAACAGAGTTGATCTGTCCTAGGGAGATCCCAGCTAGGTGATCTGAAGATCTGTGCCAGCTCTTGGAGATGTTAGTCATCCATGTCGATAATTGACGGTGAGAGCTATGCTACCAGACTAGCGTCCACTCCCTAGATCAAATTATCTTGACTGTTTCATTAATTCTTATAATTCAGTTACATATACACAGATATTTACAATGTTGTTAATGAGTTACATTATACAATATTATTAATTTGTACGTCTTCATATATTCAGCCAGTAAACAATGTGGCCGCCGCTAGCACATTCTATGAGCGAGCGCGTGAAGCATCCGCCACACCCCTATTCAATGACGAAAAATTATATAACCCCCAAGTTACCCCAAGGATTTGCTTCATAAATCCTTCTAGTCTTTAACTATTATAAAGATTTTTTCGATTTTTCGTGTTTTGGGTGATACATAAATATTTTCAGACACAACACTTCGAATCAAAAGTTTTACAATCTATAATTTGTAGAGTTTCCTAAATGATATAAAATACATCTATTAGCCGGTTTCAGCAACTTCGAGCCATATTTAGATTTTATGGATTAATTTTCCCGTATTCTGGGACTTAAAACGTAAAATGTAGGGAAGTTTTAGAATTTGGCAAATAAATTTGATGTTTGACCACAAAAAATTAACTAGTTTACATAATTCTTTCTTATATTTTTTTAACGTAATTTGGGACCCCAAAGGTTGAATATGGACAAATTTCAGAATTTAGTCCACCTAAATCGGCCACTGAGCGAAGTTAGAGATTTGCAAGGATGGCTGATGCTTATGGCGTCATTTTCATAACTTTATTATTATCGGGTTCAAACCAGGTAGATGTAGTGGCTGTATGATTTTTATAAGGTGACATTAAGTGTACTACTGCTTGATAGGTGGCAACACTCAATATATTTTATGGGTAGTTCTCTTAATAGAAAGTCCACTGTGGTCCAAACTTGCACTCATGCCACACGAGAGAATCCCAAAACTATCTTTTAATAGACTTAAAGCTATCGACAAAGAAAAACCAGACATTTTTTTTTTTTTTTTTTCTGAGCCTGATGGGAGTTGGGCCATAACAGCCTCCTATGCCAAAGATCAAAACCAGACATAGACTACAATAGGCTATATAACCTTATGCTGCGACCAATAGGAGCGAAGAATCCATGGAAAATCAGGAAAAAATAGTGTAAATTAACCTCGCATCCCAATGATTCCAAATGATTTACCTTTTATCATTGTGGATGTAATTAGTTGACCGTTGAGAATTACTGGAAGGAATTAGTCCGGGTGGCGGTCATTAAAAGAAACAACTAAATAGTTTCAACTATTTTATTGTTTGCCAACGTTTCGACCCCCTTTGTGGGTCATCATCAGGGCGCATGGTGGGAGAATGGATATACCTTTTAATTTTAAAATAATTCAATTTTCCGTTAACTTGTATCTTTTGCCGTAACAATTAGTAAATCACAGGGGCAAACATTTAAACACGTAGGAATCGATTAACGTCAAGACTGCTTTTCACACGGCCAACTATATGTCGGGATGTCAAGATCGGATTCCGGAGAGAATCACTATGTTATTCTGCCACAAGATAATAAAATTAAAACTATCATTTACGCAGAGGTATTTAAAAATATATTTTTTTTAAAATTCTTAATAGCGATCATAATAACAGAAATTGAGGCAGACGAAGTCGCGGGAAACAGCTAGTTCCATATAAATAGGATAGGTATGTAGGAAACCTCAAATTTCTAGTGTTGTTTCTTTGATATATTGGGTTGTTTCACATGAAATGTCCGTTTTTATAGTTTCTGAAATAATGGATTTTGCAGGTCTCTGTTGTTTTCTTCCGAATGTTTACATATTTAAAGTAAACAGTTACTAATCCTCTACCTTTGTATTATAAACATTAGCTTCCCAATCAAATACCCACTTTTTAGTATACCTCCAAATATGAACATGGAAACACGAGATTTTCGAGTAATATTTTAGTACGAGTTCTAACTCGGCCATTCAGCAGCTGAGGCCGCTAGAAATATTTGCAAGGCGTTTGGGGAAGGGAGTGTCAATGAACGGACCATTCGCCGTTGGTTTGCTAAGTTTTCAGCTGGGGATACCGACTTGGAAATCTTGCCCCGAGGAAGACCTCCGTCCGTAATAGACAACGATGTCCTTAAACATACAGTAGAAGGAAACCGCTACCAAACAGTTAAAGGACTCTCAGTACAACTAGATTCAAGTGCATCTACCGTTTCCAGACATTTAAAGTGTATTGGGAAAGTAAAAAGGCTCGATACATGGGTACCTCATGATCTCACTGAGCGGCAGCAAGACCACATGTTTCAAAACATACCGTGCAAAAATTGAAAGAACTGGGCTACGAAGTTCTTCCGTTCCATATTTACCGACTTGTCTCCAACAGATTACCACCTGTTCAGGAATTTAGACAACTTCGTTAAAGGAAAACTTTTTGAAAATTATGATCAAGTGAAAAGTTCGTTTTCAGATTTTGTTTCACTTTAAAGCTCAGAGTTTTTCAGTTCGGGGATAAAAAAAGTCGGTGTCACGTTGGGAAAAATGTGTAGAAAAAGAAGGTAAATACTTGGAATAAAATGATCTTGTTTTCATATCGTATTTTTAATAAAAATCCTTTACCTTGAAAACGGACATTTCATGTGACACAACCCAATATTTAGTTTCTCTTGAGATCTACCATCGACCGGCTACCATAATATCACAAGACACTACATTAAGTTTCTTATTCGTCCTTTTTTTCTTTTTCTTGACTTCTCGCATCCGTGATAAGGCAATAAAGATGGATTTTTTTTCACCCTTTTAAAGCTAATTAAACGAAGTTTTTCTGAGATCAGGAAAATTGAAAACCTAATGATAAAAGTGTAATATCTCCTTGAAATGTGCGAATATTCTTAGAAATATAAAAATTTAATGTTTTGCACGACCTTGTGCGAAAATTAGTTTCCAGGGTTCGACTTCTTAACCTTCTGGAAATCGTCCTTCTTTCATTTGGTACTACTTATCTTTCAGTAGATTTACACCGAGTAGACATTGAATTTTTGCGATGAAAATGATAGACAACTCAAAATTTTATTTTCCTACTTAAGTGTTGAAAATCGGACTGTGGGTCATAGGAATTTTGTTGTTCTACTGTAGGTCTAGTATGTGCTCCCACAATATTACTAGATATTTAATAATAATAATAACAGACCTATCATACCCGAAGGTTCGATGCCGATAAATCAAAACACTGCCTTCACAGACTCCCCCAATGATCACCGTTGAAGCTCTAGCCCCCGAGATCAGCCTTAACCAATCCTCCCATTGATGCTCCGGCCTACCTTTCAGACGCCTTCGAGTCGGATCAGCAATACCAACTTTCTCGGAATCCGTTCATCACCGAGCCCAACAACTTTACTCTCCTCGATGCTATCAACTCAATTATATTCACAGGGTACAAGCTCCGCAATTCCGCGTAGTTGCAACAAAACTCCGCAGTTGCCTCATCTCTCTTCGTACCAAATATTTCATGCAGTATCTTATTTTCGAAAACCTTTAGCCGTTGTTCATCCTTGAAAGTAAGCTGCCACGTTTCACATCCGTAAAGAACCGTCGGAAGAATAATAGTTTTATAAATTCCAACCTTTAAGTTTTTAGATAGAACTCGAGCTAAGTAATTTAGCAACTGAATAATAAAACCCATTTCCCACCTTTGACTGGGACTATATTTCCTCCTGTATTTCATTTTTTCTTGTTATCATTGAACCTAAATACTTGAATTTCTCAACGTTTTCAAAAGTATGCCCTGATACATCAATATCACCAAGATCGCCACCGTTTCTGCTACTAATCATATATTTTTGGGTATTAAGATCGGTTAAATTAAAATGTACATAATAGATTGAAATATTTTATAATAATGATAAAAAAGAACAGGATTATACTCAAGCATGCAAACAAGAGCAAGTAAACAAACATAGTGTGCACTTTTTCCTTGTGTACATATTATGTTAAATACATTTGTATTATGATCAATATTTTTTGATTTTATCCTGTTTTTCAACAAGTACTTCTTTTTATTAATGAACCTCAAACTATTTTATTTTTATTTAAATTTATTATAAAGAGAAAAGACAAGGTGTGCAAATACTTTCTTCGGTCACTGTAGCTCTTTGGATTGTAAACATAATACTCTAGGAAATAAACCAGCAAGTTTTCACTTTCTGACAGCCATGGATGAAGTTGGTATGACATATATTTTAATTACCCCTAGTTCAGATACTATTGAAATAGAATAAATAAAAGTGGAATCTAGTAATCATTTTTTTAAAAATTTATTCTTCAAATGTATCAAGTCAAACATTTTTTAAAAATTAGTTCTTTATCTAAATTAGTTGAGTTGATAATTCCAAGTCAACAATTTGAATTATTAATCAATATTTAATACAATTAGAGCTATATCATTGCCACTGTTTCTATGACTAGATATTTATGAGAAAAATATTAAAAGCAAACAGGGAATAGGTCGGCTTCATCAAACAAATAGGTGACCTAGGGTTACAGTGCGGTAGGTACACCTCAGGTAGGCACCTGCTAGTGAAACCGACGCAGGTTGGATTCCGCCGGCGAAAACGAAAGTGAGTCGATGTTTTCTCCAGCGCGGCCTACTCCAGCGATCTCCGGACTCTCCAGCCAAGGCCAAGTCCGAACACATTCTTTCTTTCTCCGCCTCGTCTTACACTTTCTCCTAATTCCTTCTGATCTGCCCGGAAATGGTTCTCCTTCCGCCGGATACTCGTTTCGGGAAAATTACCGTGACGGAAATTAAAAGTTAATCGGTACTTTGCTAGGTCTTTAGCGATTGTCTAGATTAATAAAAAACAAGATGATATAGTTAATTTTTCGAACCTACAAAGTTAAAGGTTCATTAGAGGAAGAAATTTTAAAATATTTCAGACTATTTCTTTATTAAATCCCATCTAATTTCACATCGATATAACGAGTTTAATTAAAATTGTTAGAGCCTTTTTCGAGAAAATCGTCAAAAAAGGGCGAAATTCGTAGTATAAAGTAGCACTACTTGTAATCCAATTTTGGTAAAAAATTTGCTCTAACATCTCAGATGTATACGCTTTTAAATTATGAAATTCCAGTTTCGTACAACTTTCCGTATTCGTGCTAAACTTACCACACACACACACACACACACACACACACACACACACAAGGACACACAGACCTTTTTGCGAGATTTGGCTATTTTGACACAGAGAGCCCAAAAACTTTTTTTTCCGTTGGAAACTGTAATTCGAAAATTACTTGAAAGATGGAAAATAAAGAAGCAAATTGAATAATGGTCAATTTATTGTAGATTAAAATAAATTTTAAATATATTGTACATTAAGTTTTATTTTACTTTGAAAATGTTTTCGATATTTTGATAAATATATGAATGTACATTTCTGTCGGTATTCGGTATTACATTTCATTTACGTGCACGTCTTTTTTTAAAATTCCAAAACGGTACTTAAATTAAAAAACATGCCTCGTATATATATATATATATATATAATATATTATATATATATATATATATATATATATATATATATATATATATATATTATATATATAAGATTATTATACATTAGAAAATTAAAGACAACCTAACTCTGTTTTTTTGTCATAAGATCCTTCTCTTTACTGTTATAAACAGAAAAAAAAAAAAAAAAAGGATTGACGAAATCGGTCAAATGATGACCAGAAAGGGTATTAATTTTTATATCTCTAGATTAATCAGTAGAACCTTCACTTCAATTAATTTAATTAATTATTAATAACTTTTCCTACGTTTGGAGGCCATGCTTCATCAAGGTAATACTAAAACATTAATAATAATAATAATAATAGGCGTACCGAACCCGAAGGTTCGATGCCGATACCACCAAATTCCACCTACACAGACTCGTCCAATGTTTACATGTTCAACCTAAGCCCCCGAGATCAGCCTTAACGCAATCCTCCCATCGACGCTTCTGCCTACCTTTCGAACGCCTACCAGTGGGATCAACGAATACCAACTTTACTCGCCCATTTTAGTCTCCGCGATGCTATCAACTCAATTATATTCACAGAATACAAGCTCCGCAATTCCGCGTTGTGCAACCTTCTAAACTCCCCAGTGGCCTCCTCTCTCTTCGGACCAAATATTTTACGCAGTACCTTATTTTCGAAAACCTTAAGCCGTTGTTCATCCTTCAAAGTAAGCCGCCACGTTTCACATCCGTAAAGAATCGTTCGAAGAATAATAGTTTTATAAATTCTAACCTTTAAGTTTTTAGATAGATGCCGTGAGCTAAGTAATTTCGGAATTGAATAATAACACGCATTTCCCACCTTTAATCGGGACTTTATTTCTTCCTGGATTTAATTTTTTTTTTGTTATCATTGAACCTAAATACTTGAATTTCTCTACGTGTTCAAAAGTATGCCCTGATATATCAATATCACTATGATCGCCACCGTTTCTGCTACTAATCATTATGACAATCAACAATTTATAAATATTTAGGATATTATTGAATAAGTTTGAAATACATTCTTTTTGTCTTAGTTCATTGGTGTAGCATGTGTTGTATTATTATTATTATTGTTGTATTATTATCTATCTGTGAATGTATTGGGTTGTAAAATAAGTTCCTAGGGTATATTATTGGTGATTTCAATAAATACTTCTTATTTTTATAAACATTTTCTATCAATTATATATAATCCATTTTGATCTATTACATGATTTGCGTCTTCCAAGTTAAAATTTCCTATTTTAAACCGAGCAAACCACTTACGAAAGGTGCTTTATCCTAAGGCACCATCACCATCACCATGCACATTGCTAATATTGTTAATCGTCTGTGCACCAGAGTTTCCTTTTCGGAAATAAAAAATCATTAAATGACAAAATGAATTTTTTTTAACCGACATTTCGAGCAAGCAAAATACCACTAAAAGATAAGCAATATCGGTTGAAACTTATAAAAGCACCTTAACTAATCCTTTTTTTTTTTTATAATATATAAACATTATTGACTAAGTAAACACCATTTTATAAATAGAGAGGATTGATTTGAAATGTTGAAAAACGCTACGAAATTATTTTACAACCCAATATATGCATATATATATATGTATATGCCGTGTAAATATATGTTGCAGAGACTCCGGAAGTAAGTGGAAGAGCGTGCTGCGGTTGGTGGCGACGGTACTTCCGTTCGGTCTCCTCCTGGCAGCCCTGTCACCCAACATCCTGGTCATCAGCCCTGCCGAAGAGTAAGTATCCAGTATAGGCATCGATTATTATCATCGGAACTTATATCGATTATATTGACGTTAATTGGTATAACGGAAGTTATATTAACGTATCTTTATACTGTTTATTGGTTTGGTGATTGTCAGTGTATAAATTCTGAGAGAGGAGAGGGTCACCTGTGATGTACTGGCTAGCATAACAGCCTTCTATGCCTAAGTTAGCAAATTCAAACCCGCCAGATGGCTCCAGTTTTTTTTTTTTTAAGTAGTAAAAAATCGTTTGGTTATGCTGCTTATCAGTGTGGAGATAAAATGGTTGTCCCGATCATGTGCGATGTCAGGTACTCGTTAAAGATCCCTATCCTAACAAAACCTGGATAGGAAAAATTTAGGACTCACTCTGTAGCATCGTCCGGTTAGCCATAGTAGAATAAAATGATGTTTAATGAATTGTTCATTAAAAGATTAAATTTGTCTGTGTTGAGCATGCACAAAAACCAAGGATTCACAAATACCAAAGATTAAAAAACCGATTAAAAACCGACATCAACTACCGAGGCTTCGCAAATACTTATTACAATTATTTCCCAATGACAATAACTAACCAAATATGATAATAACAAAAAATAATAATAATAATAATAAAAGTGTATAAATGGGTTTTGTATTACGGCGAGTTACTGAAATAAATTTTGTATAGTATGGGTTTTCTAAATTATGTTTATGTTGAAGAAATATTGTTGAGGTGTGTCTGAAACATTGTGAATGAACTGCCTTTAAGTTGTATGCTTCTTGTGAACACACTACCACTGACACCCAGAGACTGAAGGCTGAATTGTTGGCCTCATTATCGATATAAAATCGATCACGGCTATCGAAAACTATATCTACCTCAATCTTATAATAGCGGTATTATCAGTAAAGTAAAAGTTTTTTATATTTTATTTCCGAGAATTCCCCGTCTCACAACTCGCCTCAAATGCCCAAATATACCTTTTATCAAATATTGACTTTCTAACACACCCATATAGATGTAAAAACTCGAGGTTGATAGATGACGTAGACAGTTTGAAAGCCCCCGATCTTGGACGCTGCGGAGAGAGATCCCCGGAGGACTGACAGCCCGACAATGGGAGTCCACCGCGTCGACGAAGAGGAAATGGAGAGTGGATATGAAAGAGAGAGTGTAGGCTAACATTCCGGCGGCCTCTGTCTTCTTCTCAGGCTGCTTCTGGGGGTCTTCCTTCTCTAAGAGCGATCTTATAAGTGTAAAATATAAAACCTCAACTAACAATTTTCGCTGTTTTTAGGTTTGATTTAAATGGTTTTAAATTTTGAAGTAAAAATCAAAACAAATGTTATATTTTCCCCCTAATCTGATATTGTTGAATTCCGTGAGGTTCCCTCCAAACCCGAGTCCAACGAATGGTTTTCTGTAAAACTCATGGAACGTTTTTTTTTTTAACACCAAGCACTAAAATGTGTATTAATTAATTTTTGCCGATGGTAATTTTTAAGTTATTATAACTAATTTTCCACAATAAAGTTATCATAGCACCAAAAAAAAAAAAAAATGAATGTAATGGCATCCATATATGACAAGAACATCCCTTTGAAATTAGAACAAGACATTTTTTTTGCTTGCTCCAAAAATATAGCCAAAAATATTGAGTAGCCTTATATGAAAATGTGATCCTGACATCAGAAACAAAGAGACAAATATGTCCAGTGACCAGCACCACATCTCTCTCTATATAAAATGGTGACGCGATTTTGGATTCCGCTAATTTCTTCTAAACCACAAGACAGATTTTGTGACGGTTTTCATCATCATTAAGGGCATTTTTTGCGGAAGATTCAAAAGTAAAATAGATTGCGATTTAGCTTTTCTTTAAACGGGAAAAATAAATTTTCCGCAACCAAGTCATCAAAAAATTATTCCTGAAATATAGGTAGTAATATAGCCTTATAATATACCTTTGGAAAGCACAAGATTTTAGAAACGGAAATATGCAATAAAAGAATTCTTATAAATACTTTTACATAAATGAATATGAAATAGTTAATAGGATAAAGAGGTTTGTTATTTCTATATTTTTTGAATACATATATACCAATAAAGTTTATTTATATGGGAAAATAAAATTGTATCTTATCTCTGATTCACTTAAATAACAAACAATCACTGCATAACAGCCTCCTAAGCCAAAGTTCACGGGTACAAACCCGCTGGTGGTCCTAGGATTTTTTAATGGGAGTTTTTACTTAAAATCCTTAGTTATGCCGTCCTTCGGAGGGGACGTTAAAAGGTGATCCCGAGCCTGTGCGATGTCAGGTACTCGTTAAAGATCCCTATCCTAATAAAACTTGGAGAGGCATAATTTAGGACTGCCACTATACTATCGTCCGATTAGCCATAGTAGCATAAAGTGACGTTAAATAAACAAACAATCACTCAAATAACAAACAAATAAAATTAACTAATCGCACATTTCGTTAAGATGAACTAAAACTACCAAAGCGATCCACTCTAAATCGGTCAGAAAGAGCTTTTTTAAAGATAAATGGCACCTCATTTAAAATGCACTTCTGCGAAGCAGGTACGGGCCCGCTAGAACCTTATTAATATGATTTCCCATGAAACACAGTCCATACACACAACACAGTTCGTGAAACATCTGAAGGAATAGTTGATTTAATTGTATTGTAGCTTGCTCCGAATGCAATGGCGACAGTTGCACTTATCCATCACCTGTGAGCCAAATAAATAAAAGTAATGGCGACCACGATAGATCGTATAAATTACGAAATGTAAATTTTATGTAATATAATGTTCTTCTAAATTAAAATTGCGTCTATTACTTATTAATAAAGAATACCTTATCTTTCTCTCTATGATAGTTTATAGGTAAGTGTCCATCAGTTGGCTGACAAGTCTCGCGTACCCTGGCAAGAAGTTGTAAGTTATCCCTATGCTAAAGGTCTGATCAAGGCGGCTGCTGGCTAGGGGTGGGCATAATCGAATAATTTCATAATCGAATGACCGAATGATTAATATGGATTCTGAGAGACCATATACCACACTATGATGGCTGAGCTGGCTAAGCCTTGATGGAAATATGCATATAATTTATGTGATGAGAAAAAAAAAAAAAAAAAAGATCTTTCGGTTATCCGCGCTCGATTGTCTCGTTAAACAATTCAGTTCGAATGATCATTCGTTTCTCCAAACCGATTAATCCGATGATCGAATAATTCGAATGATTGAAATAATCGAATGATCATATAATCGTCATTCGATTATGCCCACCCCTACTGCTGGCTATAGAACCAGGCATACTGGAGGGATACTGGGCAGCAGGATCACTCCAAGATGTTCTTGGAAGGAACCTGCAAAGAGAGAAGTTGTTCTCCTCTCTCAATGAAGAGGATAACACTGACAGGACAGTATGGTGTACAGAACACTTATTCATTTATTTGAACACCCTTTCTTGCATAATATGCAACACGGATTGTGACAACGTCTAGTCGCCAGTTATAGCAAGAAGTTGACGTTGCCAACAATATTCTTGAAGATTGTCTGTCTTCTAATTTTTACCTTTAAGGAGCTCCTTCTCTGCCTTCTATTCTTCCCGCTGGTCTTCTCCCGATCCTAAAATGGTCTGGGCCCACGGCTGTTTTCCACCCGTATACAAACTCTTTGTAGTACGGGTAGTTTCTTTTAGTCACCAGCTGAGGAAATTCGTTGTCTGATAAGACGTAGAGTCCGGGTTCCTCCGTTGGGGTTCAAAGGCGGTGCAAATTAACAGGATATGCTCAGCAGACTGGAGTACTCCACAGCTAGGGCATAAGGGATCCATATCTATCCCAAAGCCTGAGAGGTTAGCGCGGAAGCTCCCATGCCCTGTGAGAAATTGCGTAACCCAGTAGTCCGGAAGGACCCATTTTGCATCTAAACGAGACTGGACGGTGGGGAAGTATTTCCTTAAGGTAGCCCCCTTTTGAGATGTCACCCACCGTCGATTTTACTTCTCTATAGTGTCCTCCAGGAGAACGGTTTTCCATTTTCTGGGTTCCTCGTCAATTTACAGTGTACAGAACACTTTCAGCTCAATAAGCAACTCCATAATATGGGGTTGGTGGCCTCACCTATTTGCAGATTCTGCAAGAAGAAAGATGAAATTGCATATCATGTGGTATGCAGTTGTCCCGAGATAGCTACGATACGGCTTTACCATTTCAGCAGCGACCGTATTTTAGATTCCAAGTTGTGTGAACTGATTAACCGCTACAATTTGGTCAGATTCGCCACAGCACTAGGCCTGTAGTAGCAGGAGAACGGATGGCGCACGATAACCCTAATAAGAAGCTGCAGTGCATAGGATATGCCGGAAAAATAAAGTCGATCCCTATTTAATAATTATGTGTTTGAAAAAGTCCGAACTGAGAACCTTTGGCGTGGTAGTATCGCTAGTCAAGCACGTTTGTTTGTTACAGTGTCCAGCTTCCCTAAACTTAATAGTAAGCTTGTGAAATTCATTTAAATTTAGAAAACAATTTAAAATTATGCTATGCGCCCTCCAGATTTTTTCTTAAGTGATAATTGATGATATCTATCCGACTTTATTAAAAATAATCATCCCCTTTTCATTAATACTGATACTATCCTCATACCTGACAAGAAACTGCCCGTAGATACCGATTACTACAACACTTACTAGACAAGCATTCAAAACTTCCAATTTACTACAAAAATCTCATTTATGTTACCATCATCAGACCCATCTGGACATATGGAATCGAGCTGTAGGGCTATACTAAACCATCTAATTCCTTTAATCCTTACAATCCAAAATCCTTCGCAAAATCCTAAATCCTCCTTATTTCGTTACGTATAAAATCATCCATAATGACCTAAATATCAAATTTGTAGCAGAACTATCCCTAAGCAGATAAGCCTCTTTTAATTCCAAACTCCCAACCCACACGAATCCTCTTGTACGCAACTTATCATTCTCATATATTCCTGACAACCCTCCGAGGCGATTGAAAAGACGATGAGACCTACTTTAATTAAATTTACATTGTGGTGCTACCACTGGGTAGCTTCTTCACAAGAAATTATCACGCCCATAAGTGTAAACTAGCCTATTTACTTTTTGTATATATATTATAAGTACAGTTGTAAATGTTTAAAATGTTTTCAAAGAAACAGATTCAGCATAATGTGAGCACTATAATGGCCTCTTAGAGACAGAGGATATAGTTTCCTTTAACGACTACCCAGTTCGCTGTTATCCGTCCTCTCCCCGAGTATGACGCGCCGCGAACGCCGCAGAAGATATTCATTGATGCCAGCGGTGAAACGGCCACCCTCGACAGGAAAGAAAGTTATTCCAAGCCTCGGACACTTGGCACATCTTAATGTTCCCAGCGTGTCATCCGTCCTTGAGTTTTCCTACTTTTTCTAAAAATACTCCTGGAGAAAGTCCATGGAACTTACAAACTATTTGGGAGTCAACATTAGTTAGCTAGCGAAGCACTGTACGCATCTAGCAGGAAATATTACGAAAAATTTTTGAGACCATAATTCCAGGACAATAAAATTATATACACCAAGATGGTAAATCTCTACAATCTGATCATTGCGCATGAGCAACACTATGATAGTTGCAGCTAATGTCTGGTTTATGGTCACGGAGTCTTTGGAATAATATTGCACTACGCATTTTTCTAAAAAGAACCCAATGTTATGTATATTTAAAAAATACTAGCTCATCTACATTCCATTAAGAGTCTTGGGCTCAGTACATATTGAGATTCGTACTGTTTTTTGGCTAACAGTCCTGTGCAAAGAGATGATTTAACCGCAATCACGACCTCCCGAAAGGTTTTTCACTATATTTTAGGATGTCCATTTTATAGAGGCTGGCTGTATCGTGTCCAGTTTTAGATCCAGTCAGAAGATTCTATTTTTAAGTATGTTATGAAAAAATTTTAATTTAGAAGACTTATTAACAATTACCAACTATAAGAAGTTGAACGATATTATTTTTGTTTTCAATAGAAGCTTTAACCAAATAGGATTTGTTATCAAGTCTTGAGGGTCATTTGTAATATAAATAAATAAATAATAAATAGAAGCTTTAAAGATAAGAAGTTTTGTTACGAACGACTAGTACAAACTTTATAGGCATTTGTTATGTCATTACTTTTTGTTTATAAAAAATTGTTATCAAGATACGTATTATTTAAAATTGTTTTTGTTCGGTTTTCTTGAGTTTATTATTATTTATTTAAAGTTTCTTTGTTCATTATTTAATCAATGTTTGTATTCTTAGTTATTTTGTTAGTTGTTATTTATTACTTTCACTTACTATATATAGTAAAGGGAAGTATTGCGATCGTGAAAATTTTCGAATTCCAGTTTTCAACGGAAATACACGTTTTAGGGTCCCCTGAGTCCAAATAACCAAGTCCCACAAAAAGGTCTCTGTGTGTGTGTGGTAACTCCCGGGCGGAAACGGTAAGTCCTATGTTCAGTTACATAGGACTTACGTTTCATATTTAAGACAAATATATGCCCGAGACGTTACAAAACTTTTTTCATCAAAATGAGCTTACCCCTTTATAAGAGCCCTTTATACCATGCATTTAGCAGCTTTTTTCGACTTTCTCGAAAACGGTTCCGACGATTTTGATTAAACTCGCTATATCGATGTAAAATTTAATGGGTTTTAATATAATGAAGGCTTTATTTGGATAAAAATGGTCTGACAGGTATTAAATGCCGGTATTTTAAATTTTCTTCCCCTAAAGTACCTTTAATTTTGTAGATTCAATAATAATAACTAGATTATCTTGTTAACGCTGATGAAAAACAGGTAAATATATAAATTGAATAAATTCGATACCCAACTAAAGGAGAAAACAGAAAAAATATTTGTTTAATACAATTTTTCGTTTTTGAACATAAGAGCAGTAATATACATGTATGATATACCGTTGGAAAGCTAAAGATTTTAGAAAAAATATCATCTCATACACAAGCTTTTAAAAGTTAATAGAGAGTGATGAAATGAACATAAAACTAACTGATTATTTTAGATAATAATACAATAGATTTTTTAATGAAACACATGTTTCTATATAAATTCAATTTCATTAATTTCTTAATAGTTTCACGTATTTTTATCTCTAACTGTATTTGAAAATTCTTTCATTGATTTTTAAAATGGAGGCAAGTGAAAGTCGTGTGTTGCCCGCACCAGATTTTTTTTTCTTATAATATAGTTTCCAAAGTAGATAGTTCAACATTTATTTCAATATTTGTAATATTTCCTTTCTAAATGTAAAAATGATTTTGTCTAAATGAAATAGAGGCCAAACCTCTTGCTAAAAGATGTAAATCTTAAAAGCAATAAAAAATTATTATTATTATTATTAGAGGCCGGCTGTAGGTCAGCGTACCCTAAGGTCGCTGCTCGGCTGACATGACTATTCCACCACTGCCGGGAATAGAACCCGGGACCCGGAGGGCAGTTGACAAGCAGAAAGAATACCCAAAAGCCCGTGCCACTCTTACTTTATATATTGGGTTGTGAAACAAGTCCGTAGCGTTTTTTAAAGGGAGGGAGTTCAATAAAAACTTCAGATCCTTGTAATATATTTTTAATCAATCATATTTGATCCAATTTGATCTATTACATGTTGTCATCTGTCAGGTGATGTTTGGAAATTGATTATCATCAATAGTTGAAAGACAACCCTTCGCCTTTCGTATTCTCTTGCTCCCCTTAAACCCTCCCACCTCACTGACCATGAGCCTTCTTCGGCCACCTCTCTTCTCCCATCATGTGAAAGGACCTGAGAAGTGAAGCCACCTGTTTTCAATATAATATATTTTTTTGTCTTTTGTGTTTCTGATTGTATTGTAAGCTATGTGCCGGAGATGTTATATATAATATGTTTATTGGATTAGTTTTACTATATTTAGCTACTGATAGATGTAAGTTACCTAATACTCTATTTTATTATACCCGTTGCAGAGGAGACGGCACCGCTAAAATCCCGGCTGGACACCGCTCGCTGCAGCAGACCGGGCTGGGGCCGTGCGGGTTAAGGAGGCTGTGCGAGGCACTGGCCACTTCACCACAGGACTTCGAGGTCTTCCTCAAGGCCGCCAACCAAGGGTGAGCACCCATTTCATTTTTATCTTTTGATGCTTATCATGCCTTCAAGTACTATTCAAATATCATTCCACAAAGTTAAAGATAAACGCAGGTAAAACTATCCTCATAGGTTCCTAACCACTCTTCAATTCTCTTCTTTACTCCTCGTTTATGTTTCTCAATAAAGCCAAATCGATTTTCATTCTTGGTAATCAAGAAGATACTGAAAAAGGGAACAATGCGAATGAAGAATGGAAGGTAAATCCATTAATCCGGCTAGATTATATTATATATAAATGTATATTGTATATTATATACACTCATGACATACCTTTCATCTCCAACATTCTAGCAGCGACATACGCAGGCGACACAGCAATCTTGAGAAGACATATAAACCCAACACATGCCTCACAGACCCCACACAACAGTATTTAATAAAATTACACGACTGGTTTAAACTCTAAAAAATCCGACTGAATCGTTACAAATCACGTCACATTATCTTTACTCTACGACATGAGGCGTTTCCTCCAGTTTTCTTACGACAACACACAAATCCCACAGGCAGACACAGTACACTACCTTGGTCTGACTATTGACCGAAGAATGACATGTGGTTCACATATCAAGAAAAAAAAAAAAAAAAACCCTCAACCAAAGACTTTTTTTACTCACTCTTTTCAAAGCACTCAAAACTGAAAATTTAACAAAAATTCAATACATACACTTATATACTGAAACCTATTTAGACGTACGCATCACAGATATACGGGACAGCTAAAAAGATACACATTAACAAACTTCAAATCTTTCAGGCTAAAACTTTCAGAACTGTAACCGGTCGCGGTTGTCGGCACCGGTTGGCAGAACCTGCTCCATTGTAACCTTACCTCTTGTTCCCTATGTTACCTTATAACTTACTTGTATCTCCTTATCTTTTCTTTTAATTTTCCTTTATGTAAAACTTCCTTTTATTTTGTCTTATGTTCATTTCTTTGTTTGTAGCTCATTACCTTTTGTATATACCGATTGTAAATATTTTAATATTGTACATAAATTGTTGCATGCTTAGTAATTGCATTTATTTTTATTTTGTAGATAGAAAATAAATTATATTAGAAGTATTTTAATAGTTGCATTGCATGCCAGAACAAACTAACCCAGCCCTTCTCGCTGAGCTTAGCTGGAAAAGCAAATTACCTTTTTTATGACAGGGTATGTACCAAATTTTATTTTTCCTTATCTTGCACCAAAAGTGGATAAAGCTACCTGTATCTGGCCTAACCAGCCTGGCGCCCTTCTAATTATCTTTGAAGTGGAATATCCTGGTCATAGAACAATAACAAAAGCACCATGTTACGTTAGCAACATTACTTTACACACTGACCTTCACATGCCAACTGTTGATAAACACACACGGACAGACTACAAAAGGTGCCGCAAAGAAGAAAATTTAAGAAAAGCACATAAAAATCAATGAAAAGATATAGAAGTTACGTTTTCTCGTAAAATGAATTTTAATATTAATTTTCTGAAACGACAAGAAACTGCTCGAAGATATCGATTACTACAACACTTACTAGACAAACGTTCAAAACTTCCAGTATATTACAAAAGACTCATCTACATCACAATTATTAGACCCATCTGGACATATGGAATCGAGCTTTGGGGATCTACATAACCATCTAATTCCTCTCGCATCCAGTCCTTACAACTCAAAATCCTGAATGCCCCTTATTTTGTCACAAATCAACTCCTCCATAATGACCTAAACATCCCATTTGTTGCAGACATAGCCCGTGATAGATACTCCTCTTTTCATTCTAAACTCCCTGCCCATACAAACCCACTTGTCTGTAATTTATCTTCCTCAGATATCCCTGATAACCCTCCAAGGCGACTGAAAAGAAGGTGGCCTCAGGACCTACTGTCTTAAAATAGTTAGTGAGGTGCTACCACTGAGTAGTTATTTCTCAAGACATTTTCATGACTTTTTATTTTCATACTACACATTTGCTTATTGTATTCTTTATTACAGTTGTAAATTACCAAAAAAAAAAATGAAATAATAAAAAAATATTAATTTTCAAAACTATGACCACTGTTATGTGTCACTGCTATTTTCCGTGAATATTGTTCCACTTCATGTATTCTCACAAAGTCAATTGTTTCTGCTAGCAAAATACTTAAAATTTGACATAATTAAAGATTTTATTTTGAGAGTAGTTAAATATACTAACCAAAAACTAAAATGTTTTATTATCATTGTTTTTTAATTAATTTATTCCATTAACGTATAAATAAGTAGACAAAAACAAAAATATTCGTTTGGTTCAAATTCATAAAATTCCATAAAAAATGAAAACATAGGTGATGCCATTTCTATGAGCACGACTGTACACCATAAGGACACAACCGCAGTCAAAACAGAGGTAAATCATAATTATACTATACATAATATCTTCTTCTATTTCTGGCGCTACAGACAGACAGACCACAGTGCTCTCTCCTCCACCAAACGGAATCCTCTCTGGCTTTAAAAAAAAAAAAAACTAGCCGTGGATCCTATCCATCACATGGTCCACTGCCCCAGTTGAAGCCATCTTAAGTGTGCCCCAGAGACTCATACACAGGCGGCTGCACAGCTTTTAGTGGTTATTTGTAATAAATATTTGAGACAGCCGTCTGGAGTGGAATTAGAAAATAAGACAATATGCGGTCTCTTCCAATATCGAGTAACTTACAAGTAAAAGCTTGCGGTTTGAGTTGGCTCAATTCAACACCCAGAGTTTCTGTTGTTCACTTTTGGTACAGAAGGATGCTACCTAGCAGCAACTGGAACCTACACCCTGGAACCTTGTATGATATAGTACAAATTAAGAACCAAGTTGGGCAATGTAATGAAATTTGATTTATATGTATATGGAAAATGAAGAACACGCACACCCACACACACACACACACACACACACAAACATATATATATATATATATATATATATATATATATATATATATATGTATATATATATAACCGAACTTTATCAATATAATGTATAATTTCAATCTAAAAAGTCTTAAACAGATGTTGTTGTTTTTTTTTAATTATTTGATTTTTATTTTTTAAATCAGATGTATTATTATTTTGAAAACATATTTTTTTTTATTTTTTATCTTAACTCTACTATATTGGAAAAGAAAAAAAAAATGTTAATTTATCTTGATTAATGTACTAATTTATTTTTTTAACAGATGTATTATTATTTTAAAAAACAATTTATTTTTTTTTCTTTCTTTATTTTATCTCTAATATATCGAACAAAAGAAAAGGAAAAAATTTAATTCATCTTTATCTTTATCGTATTTATTTATTTTATCTTTTCAAACAGATGTATTATTATTTTGAAAACATATGTTTTTTTATTTTTTATCTTAACTCTACTATATTGGAAAAGAAAAAAAAATGTTAATTTATCTTGATTAATGTACTAATTTATTTTTTTAACAGATGTATTATTATTTTAAAAAACAATTTATTTTTTTTTCTTTCTTTATTTTATCTCTAATATATCGAACAAAAGAAAAGGAAAAAATTTAATTCATCTTTATCTTTATCGTATTTATTTATTTTATCTTTTCAAACAGATGTATTATTATTTTAAAATCATATCTATTTGATTTTTGTTTATACAGTTAAGTATTGAAGAAATAAAAAACAACTGTTAATTTATCCTTATCCATATATTTTTTTTATTTATTATTTATTTTTATTGTTTTACACAAATGTATTATTATTTCAAATGTATTATATATATATATATATATATATATATATATATATATAATATATATATATATATATATATATATATATATATATATATATATAAAGTTCATATAATTCATAGTCCGATTGTCAAACAGTTAGGGTGAATAATCGAATTTTGAGTTCTTTGATACTATCTATGGTTTCATCAGAAAAACTGAAATATATCTATTTGAACTTCACACAGAAAAAAGACAAGTAAAAACAAATGAAACACGAGAAAATTTTCCAGATTGAGAAGTCAAACCCTTAAAATAAGATCGTGAGTGTCGCACAACGTCATGCAGAAAATGAAATTTTAATATTTCTAAGTTATAAGTCGTTCCGGATCACAAAAAAACTTTTTCACTTAATTAGCTATAAATTTGGGCAAAGAAAACCTACCTTCATTGGTCAATGATTGTGATGAGTCAAAATTAAAAAAAAAAAGGATCAAAAGAAAATTTGAGCTTGATATGTTTTTCATAAATGTCTAGTCATGTTATGGGAACCAAAGATCAACCTCAAGAGAAACTTACGGAGAAATAACCAAATTTTGAGATCTAGCTCTTATCCATGGTTTTCATTGAACAGCAAAAATTTCAACCGTTAAGAATCAAACTATAGGTCATATGAAAGTTTTCGTTTCTCTTCATGTCGAGTGTTGTCTGCCACAATATGACGATACATTCACAAGACACCCTGTATATACAGTAACTATCACATATATTTATGAATGTTACTTCAGTTTTTGTGATTTTATTTTATCATTCTTCTCTTGTTTAGTTATTAGAATGAATTTTATTTAATTACAATGTCATTATAGGATTTTATTTCATATTATTGTTCTATATATTTTATATCTCATTAAGCTTAGAATATGATGTTATTCTAAGCGGCAAATAGTCCACCAATTAACTTTTTCTTTCTATTTATCAATTCTAACAATGTCTTTCACAGATCCACCCCAGAACTGAGAGACATCATAAAGAAGGCCGAAGAGAAGGACTGTTCTTCTTTAGGATGCTTGGAGCTACGACCTACCAGGCCGACTGTGGACTGATGTCTTGGTCCATCATCTCGTCTACTGTATAATATTCGGTATATTGTGCAATGTACAGCTTCTTATTGTTATTGTTACCTATTGAAATAAAGTACTAAGGAAAAACTAAATGGATGGTATCTGTATTTCCTCTTATACATTTCTTACCTTTGCTTACTTATATATGGAATATATAGTAAGGAAAAGTATTGTGAATAAAATTTTCGAATTCCAATTATCAAAGGAAAAACACGTTTTATGGTCCCCTGAATCCAAATGACCAAGACCCGCAAAAAGGTCTGTGTGTGGTAAGTCTAGCACGAAAACGAAAATTGGTACGAAACGGAAATTTCATATTTAAGACAACTATACGCCCGAGACCTTACAAAACCTTGTTCATCAAAATCAGCTTACCAGAAGAGCCACTTTATACCATGCTTTTTTTTCGATTTTCTCGAAAACGGTTCTGACGATTTTGATTAAACTCGCTATATCGATGTAAAATTTAATGGGCTTTAATATCATGCAAGTTTCATTTTGATTGAAATAGTCTGACAGGGCTTAAATGCCGATATTTAAAAATTTCCTCTTCTAAATTAGCGTTTATTAGATTCCAGAAAAATAACCATATCATAATTTTAGGATTGATAATTAGTGGCTAAATATAAAAGTGCAATGAATTTTATAACGAACTAAAAAAAAAAAAAAAAAGAGTAAAAAAATATTTTTTATGCTATTCTTGTGTCTGAGAACATTAATATCCATGTATAATATTTCGTAGGGAAGCTAAAGGATTTTAGAAGAAATTATCATATACACAAAATCTTTAAAGTTAAGAGAGTGATTAAAAACAGATAAAACTATCTGATTTTCGCAGATAATAATATCTGTGGCGGTCGTGAATTAAGTCAAAATCTTTTATTTTAAGTGAGCGACTTAAACTTTAAGTAATACCCAAAGTAGAGTTATAACATACAGCTTTCTTTCCACCTGACATTTCTTCCACCAAGAAATTTCTTTAACCAATTTAACACGACGCGGGAGACGGTCTGAGGGAGCGATACGTGGAGTTATCTTATTTTTGTATAACTCGAGTTATCCAGTTTATCAATAGTATAATATCCAGCCACAGATATAATAGGTTTTTTAATTAAACACCTGTTCCTAAAGCAATTAAATTTAATTAATTCTTTATTAATTTCAATAATTTTCATCTCTCACAGTATTTTTAAATTGTTTAATCGATTTTAACCACGGAGGTTAGTGAAAGTCGTGTGTTGCCCGTACCAGATTTTTTTAAGAATGTTTGTTCAGCTTGTCTAAATATATACACACACACACATATTATATATATATATATATATTATATATATATATATATAAATTCTTGACTAGAGATGATATCTGAGAGAAAGAGAGACTGGGTAAGGTTAGCCAACGCGGCTTTCGATTTCCCTGCCTCAGCCCCCACCCGAAGGCTGGGCTCCGGAGCGCACGCCAGTACTGTTCCCATCACGGCCAGCGCAACTTCGCGCCGTTCTAGAACACTTGGTCTACAATCGGCGTCGTGTGCAACGGTGAGTAGTTCTTCTCTTGTAACAATAGTAGTCTAATAGTAAGCTGCGGTCTACCCTCAAAGCTATCCTTCCTAGGATATCTAAGGTTTTTTTTGGAAAATTGTGACAATTCGTAAAAACAATTTCGTAAAAACCTATCTGTATACAGGGTGTCTCTTAAACGCCTTGTCATATTGTGGGAGCAGATACTAGCCCTTAAGTTGAGCGAAAATGTTCATATGATATGTTTATTCGTTACTTAGCTGACCCGGCAGGGGATGTCCTGTCTTAACTATGTCCTGACGAAATCGGTCATGCTCATCATCATCTGTGATGCTATGACCAAGGGAAAGGAGGTTCATTGTTTTATATATATATATATATATATATATATATATATATATATATATAAAAGAGAGAGAGAGAGAGAGAGAGAGAGCGATAGAGAGTTCACTATTAGGGTGGCTAGCATTACAGCCTCCTATGCCAAAGATCATGGGTTCAAACCCGCTTGTGGTCCTTTTTAATGGGAGTAAAAAATCCTCAGTTATGCCGCCCTTCGGGAAGACGTTAAAAGATGGTCCCTAGCCTGTGCGATGTCAGGTACTCGTTAAAGATCCCTATCCTAATTAAACCTGTATAGGCAAAATTTAGGACTCTCCGCAGTAGCATCGCCCAATTAACTACAGCAGCACAAAGTGACGTTAAATAAATAAACAAGCAAACCTAAGAAAACTAAAAAAAAAGAAACCTAACGACAGAAGTAACTTTTTTCTTTCATAAGATCCTTTTCCTGACTGTTATAATCACAACAATAAAAGAATTAGCGAAATGGGTAAAGTCGTTCACGCGTGGTGCGATCGCCAAGGGAAATGGGGATTCATTTATATATATACAGATTACAAATTTTCATTGAACAGTAATTTTCCTCCCTTACGGTCGGCAATCGGATTATGGGTCATATAGACAGTATGATAATATAGAATGAAATAAAATCTTACTGTAGCAATTTAATTAAACAACGTTCTTAACTAATAATTAAACAAGAATAAAAAAAAATAAAATTAAAGCCAAAAGTTTATGTAATATTAATAAATATATGTAACATAGTTAATATATTAAATTTGTCTCGTAAATGTCTTATTATATTTTGTGAGCACATACTAGACCTTAACTGGATCAAAATAGATCACATGACCCACAGTTCGATCATCAACGGTTAAGGAGTAAAATTACATTTTATATTTTCGCTCTTCATTGAAAACCATAGATAGTAGCAGAAATCTATACATTTATTTTCCTCCCTTTTTTTTTTTTTTTTTAAATATTTATTTATTGAGAAATATTACAATTTGTTTCAGAATGAACAATAGTAATAGTGATATGAGGCCACATTCATACAATATATACATAAAATAATGATAAAGTCAAATTACATAAAATAGAAACAAAAAATTCATATATATATATATATATATATATATATATATATATATATAATATATATACAATAAAATAATAATAAAAAAACAACAACCTATAATTGAGATAAGTACAAAGTTGGCAAATAAATAATTTTCTTCCCTAACCGTTGGCAATCGCACTATGATTCATATCAACTTAGTTTCGTTTCTCTTGAACTCTAGCCTAGACTCCAACAAGATTTGCAAGACACATATTAAACACAAACTTTATTATTTTAATCTTTACCCCCTCACATCCTTGATTGACCAATAAATCTACGTTTCTTTTGCACTAATTAAATGAAGAAGTTTTTCTAAGATCCGGAAATTTTGAAACCTAACGATGGAACAGTAATAGCTCCTTGAAATGTCTAAATATTCTTAGAAATATTAAAATTAAATTTTCTACGTGACGACAAACGGTACTTACTTTCTTGTTTGAGGGTGTCGACTTTTTAACCTTCTAGGGAATTTTCACTTCTTTCATTTAGTAGCACTTGTTTTTCTGTGCGTGCACATTAATTAGATATATTTGTGTTTTTCTGATGAAAACTATCGATAACAGGTAAAATATCTAACTTTGATAGTTTTGGAAACTAAATATTCTGTTCAAGACATCAGAAAATCTTTCCAGAAATATGAGTTGTCGTGTTAATGATTTTAGAATAGTTGAAATGCAACAACAACAAAAAAAGTTGTACATGTTAATAGAAAGTTGTTATTCCAAAAACTTATGAAACTCTCTCCTCTACATTTAATTAATAATTAGATCTCCTGGAAGCCCTGAACTAATTTTAATCTATATTTTACTTTAAAATAACAAACAAATCTACTAAACCAATTTTGATATATTGACCAAATTATGTTTTCATTGCTTCCGATGAATAAATATAATAATGAACAGAGCTTATATAACAAAATTATATATTACTTTCACTTACTATATATAGTAAGGGGAAGTATTGCGATCGTGAAAATTTTCGAATTCCAGTTTTCAACGGAAATACACATTTTAGGGTCCCCTGAGTCCAAATAACCAAGTCCCGCAAAAAGGTCTGTGTGTGTGTGTGTGGTAACGGCCGAACGGAAACTATACGCCCGAGACGTTACAAAACCTTTTTCATCAAAATGAGCTCACCAGAAGAGCCACTTTATACCATGCATTTTGCACCTTTTTTCGATTTTCTTGAAAACTGTTCGACGATTTTGTTTAAACTCGCGATATCGATGTAAAATTTAATGCGCTTTAATATAATTTAGGTTTACTTCGGATTAAAATGGTTTGACAGGGCTTAAATGCCGATATTTTAAATTTTCTTTCTCTAAAGTACTTTTAATTTTGTAGATTCTATAAAAATAACTATATTATCTTGTTACCACTGATGAAAACACAGGTAAATATATAAATTGAATGAATTCGATACCCAACTAAAGGAGAAAACTGAAAAAATATATTTTTTTACGCAATTTTTTGTTTTTGAACATAAAAGCAGTAATATACATGTATGATATACCGTTGGAAAGCTAAAGATTTTAGAAAAAATATTATCGCATACACAAGCTTTAAAAGTTAATAGAGAGTGATAAAAAGCCGATAAAACTAACTGATTATTTTAGATTATAATATAATAGATTTTTTAATAAAACACATGTTTCCATAGAAATTCCATTTAATTAATTCTTTAATGGTTTCACTCATTTTTGTCTCTAACTGTATTTGAAAATTCTATAATTGATTCTAAAAACGGAGGTAAGTGAAAGTCGTGTGTTGCCCGCACCAGATTTTTTTTTCTAGGTGCGTTTTTAGTTTCGTTGAAGATCCCAAGCTATAATTTCAAAATCAGCCAAACAGTGTTGTTTTTTTAACTTTATTAATGAAACTACATCCAAATCGCACACTTGCGTTCATTAATATACTATATGTAACCGGTGGCTTTTATTTCGCGAATATTTGATCACTTTCACTATCATATATGAATATGAAATTTATACTAAGGGAAAGTATTGCGTCGAGAAGAATTCTTGTTTTCACCGGCAATACACGTTTTAGAGTCCCGAGAGTCCAATGATTAAGTTCCGCACAACTGGTCCCCTGTAGTGTAGTGGCTAGTATAACAGCTTTTTATGGCCAAGGTAACTGGTCCAAACTCGTAGATGGCCCTAGGATGTTTTAATGGGAATAAAAAACCCTTAGTTACAACGTCCTTCAGAGGGGACATAAAATGTGGTCTACATTGAATGCATTGATGCGAAATTTTAATGAGCATCAATTTCTTGTAGGCTTATATCATCAAAGTTGTCAAACAGCACATAAACACTTAATTTTTGTTATTTATTTATCAAACGTCGTTGATGTTAGAATTGATAAAACGCGAGTAAATTTTAGAGATCAAAGAATGCGTTAACCAACCATTAGAAATATTTTTAAGGTTAAATCTGTTCTCCGTTGATAAGAATAGTGATACAGATATATGTTTGATATCGTTGTAAGATAAGGATTTTAGCAAAATATTAACTAATATAAAAGTTGCAGACTTTAAAGCAGAGTAAGAAATAGCAGCTAAAATTAAGAGATTGTTGTTCGTTTGGTTATTTATTTAACGTCACTTTATGCTACTATGGCTAATCGGAGGATGCTACAACGGTAGTCCTAAATTTTTCCTACCCAGGTTTAATTAGGATAGGGATCTTTAACGAGTACCTGACATTGCACAGGATTGGGACCACCTTTTAACGTCCCCTCCGAAGGACGGCATAACTAAGGATTTTTTACTCCCATTAAAAAATCCTAGGACCACCTGCGGGTTTGAACCCGTGACATTTGGCATAGAAGGCTGTTATGCTAACCACCCAGCTACAAGTGATCCCAAAAGATTGTTGTAAATGATAATATCTCTATCGTTATATTATTTAACTTAAAATAAATAAAACAATAATCGAAACAACATAATTCTTATTACTTTCACTTACTATATATAGTAAGGGAAAGTATTGCGATCGTGAAAATTTTCGAATTCCAGTTTTCAACGGAAATACACGTTTTAGGGTCCCCTGAGTCCAAATAACCAAGTCCCGCAAAAAGGTCTTTTTTTGTGTGGTGTGTGTGTGTGTATGTGGTAACTCCCGGCGTGAAACGGTAAGTCCTATGAAACTGAAATTTCATATTTAAGACAACTATACGCCCGAGACGTGACAAAACTTTTTTCATCAAAATGAGCTCACCAGAAGAGGCACTTTATACCATGCACTTTGCACCTTTTTTCGATTTTCTCAAAAACGGTTCCGACGATTTTGATTAAACTCGCTACATCGATGTAAAATTTAATGGGCTTTAATATCATGTAGGTTTTATTTAGATAAAAATGGTCTGACAGGACTTAAATGCCGATATTTTTTTTCTCCCTAAAGTACCTTTAATTTTGTAGATTCAATAATAATAACTATATTATCTTGTTACCACTGATGAAAAACAGGTAAATATATAAATTGAATAAATTTGATACCCAACTAAAGAAGAAAACAGAAAAAATATTTTTTTAATTAAATTTTTCGTTTTTGAACATCAGAGCAGTAATATACATGTATGATATACCGTTGGAAAGCTAAAGATTTTAGAAAAAATATCATCTCATACAGAAGCTTTTAAAAGTCAATAGAGAGTGATGAAATGAACATAAAACTAACTGATTATTTTAGATAATAATATAATAATTTTTTTAATAAAACACATGTTTCTATATAAATTCAATTGGATTAATTCCTTAATAGTTTCACGTATTTTTATCTCTAACTGTATTTGAAAATTCGTTCATAGATTTTTAAAATCGAGGTAAGTGAAAGTCGTGTGTTGCCCGCACCAGATTTTTTTGTCAGGGTCCAACCTCTATACGCTCTTAGGAACAATCATAGCCTTAGTGAGCCCGAAGGCTAGATCTCATTATTACCAATTCAATCTACATCAGTTAATATTGGATTGGGAAATAAGTTTGTAGCGTTTTTAAATATTTAATTTTAATCCTCTCCATGTTTATTTATAAATCATATTTATTGGGTCAATAATGTTAACAAAATCTGGTGTGAGCAACACACGACTGTCACTTATCGGCGTTGTTAAAAACCATTAAAAATTTTAAAAATACAGTTAGAGATAAAAATGAGTGAAATTAATTAATTAAATTAAATTTCTATAGAAAGATGTGTTTTAATAAAAAATCTTCTATATTAGTATTTGAGATAATAACCAATTACTTTTATCGGCTTCTCATCACTCTTTATAAACTTTTACAAGCTTGTGTATAACATAATATTATTTTCTGAAGCCTTCAGCTGTCCAACGGTATATTATACATCTATATTACTGTTCTTATGTTCAAAAACGATAAATTGCATTAAAAAAATATTTTGCAGTTTTCTTCTTTAGTCAGATATCGAATTCGTTCAACTTATATATTTTATGGTTTTTAACAAGTTTTTTATGGTTGATAACAAGATTATATTAGGGGTACTCGCTACGTTTGCTATAGCACAAAAAATGTGCTATAGCAAACGTAGTGAGTAGCCCTATTGTTATTTGTTAGTTGTTAAATATCGGGTTTTAAACCCATTAACATTTAAAAACCCTATTATTATATCGTTTTGTAAGCCTCATATTATTTAATCTTGTTGGTTTATTTTTATTTTATTTTTATATATTTTTTTTTATTTATTTTTTTTATTTATTATTTTATTTATTTATTTTTATTTTTTTTTATTTCTTTATATATATATATATATATATATATATATATATATATATATATATATATTATTATTTATTTTATTTTATTTTTTTTTTTGTTTTTTAAAGACAAATCAATTTTACTTTTATTTATTTATTTTTTTTCTTTAATTTGTATTTTATTCATTCGTTCTGCTATTAATTTAATTCATTATTCCATCTTCATGAATAATTATAAATGTATTATCGTTACGGGTGTCTTGTGTATGAGACTATACCCCAACTTTTTCTATTGTTAGCAGTTGTAATAACTATTCTTTTTATGTTAAAAAACCATGTATGGCTCACGCAGCCGATCTGGAAATAAAGAAATTAAAAAAAAAAATTTAAACCACCAAATTTTACATCAATATATAAATTTTAATCGAAATCGTTTCAGCCGCGAGAAAATCGTAAAAAGGTGCAAAATGCATGGTATAAAATGGCTTTTTTGGTTAGCTGATTTTGATGAAAAAGTTTCGGTAACATTCCTGTTTTCCTGAAATCTCAGTTTAATAGAACTTTTCGTTTCCATCCGGGAGTTACCACAGACATACATGCACACACACACAGACCTTTTTTCGGGACATGGTCACTTGGACTCAAACGTGTATTTCCGGTGAAAACTGGAATCCGGAAATTTTCAGGATCGCAATACTTTACTATATATTTCATATGATTACTTCTTCCCGAAAAAGGAAATCCGTTGCCCAGGTGGTTAACAAAATTTGCAGTGTGTATGGCGGTGATCGCTTAGAAGAAAGCACCGTCTTAATCAGATGTATCCCTGAAATCGCCTAAGAGAATAAATAATATTCTGTCACAACCGGATTCGACCCCAGGACCCGTAGAACAGTAATCCATTGCTCTATCCACTACACCACGCCGCTCTCTATCTTATAACAGCTCTATGTATCATAATGATTATTTTACCGGTGCAAATGACATTTCTAAGTTAAAAAACTAAGCTAAAAGAAAAAAATTAGAAATTTCAAAGCAAAAGAGAGAGTTGGCAATAAACAATCTAAAACCGCCGATAAGAAACTCCGATAGTGTTATTTGAATGCGCATAAGATTAAGTTTTGCCAGAATTGAGGTAGAACCACATTAAAGATATGGTTCTTGTGGTAATGTGGTTAGTATCGATAGCCTAGTATCAATAGCTTACTATCGATTAGGGAAAATAACTATTTTTTATGTCACCTTATCACAGAAATCCTCAATACAATCTCCTCTTACCTATTGGCTCATTTTGTACGAATGTTTTATTATAATTGGAATAAAAGTTAAATATATCGGCTTGTAAATTAAGTTCATAGCGTTTTTTTTTTTTTACTGCTGATTTCAATAAAAATTTCAGATTCTTGTAAATATGATATTAAAGCCCATTTAATTTTATATCAGGGTCACCTGTGGTGTAGTGGCTATGGTAAGAACCTTCTATGCTTAAAGTCGCGGACTAAAACACGGTAAATGGCTTCAGGATTTTTTTAAGGGAGTAAAATATCTTTGCTTATACTGTCCTTCAGAGGTGGCGTAAAATGTTGGTCCAGGGCCTGTGGGAAGTCAGACACTCTACAAGCTTTGACAAACTCACACAAGCTTTGGCGAACCCCCTGAAGCGAAGGTGTCCCACAAGGACAACCTTTCTTGGGATGACTATTGTTTCGCAACTGGTTGAGGGTTCTGTATAATTGAGTTATCCTAATTAATGACTGATCGTGGGTGGATGTGATGTGCAAATCGAGCCCATTAGCCAACACACTTCAAGGCTGGCTTGTTATCAACATAAGTTCATACCATTTTCGAGAAATTATCAAAAGACTAATCAGGAATTAAATCTGTTATCGAAGGATGTTTAGACAAAGATAAAAATAACAAGTCTTGTGTGAAATCAACGCCTCACTAGTGTTAACAGTTGACGTAACATGTTCAATTAAATGACATATTGAAATACAGGTGGGGGTAATCTGTAGCGTAGTGGCTAGCAAAAATGTCTACTATATCTAAGGTCACAGTTTCAAACCCGCACGATATTTTAATGGGAGAAATAAATCCTTAGTTATGCCGTCTTTCGGAGTGGACGTTAAAAGGTGGTCCGGAGCATTTGCGATGTCAGGTACTCGTTAAAGATCCCTATCCTGATAAAACTTGGATAGGCGAAATTTAGGACTCCCACTGTAGCATCGTCCGATTAACCACAGCAGCATAATGGGACGTTAAATAAACAAAAACAAACAAACGAATTGAAATATCTATTATTATCTTACGCGAATCATGTTACACCTGTCTTTTAAGCTGGTTATGTTCAAAATCTTAAAAAAATATTATTTTATTGTTGTTCCAGCCACCTTATATAACTAGCAATTTTATCAGTCACAAGATTAAATATGTCTGTGTTGAGTATGTAAAAAGAACCAAGGCTTCACAAATACTTTAAGGTAATTTAATTTTATTATCTTGCGGACCATCTGTTGGCAACCAATATATAATATAAAATTAAGAACTTAGAGGGATATAGGTCCTAGCTCTATCAGATGCTGTACTCTATGATATTCCATTCGGTGTATTTGTGAGTCCTTGGGTCTTAAAATCGCTACCACGCTCGGTTTTGAGCCTTTGGCTATTAATATGGAATAGATGATTGATAAAGAAATCGTATTAAATAATAAAAGTTAAGATGAATAAGCTGTAAGAGATGTTGGAGCTTGTTGTAAAGTGGAAGGAGCTATTAGAAATTGACTGGGCCGGGCTCCTCATCCACATCCACATACCGAGGCAACATTTCTCGATCCAGCACAAGTCAAGTTTCACTTTTGGTATGTCCCAGGGAATTCCTCGTCACTATTATTATTAGAATTTTTAACAGTACATTATATATATATATATATATATATATATATATATATATATATATATATATATGTGCGTGTGTGTGTGTGTGTGTGTGGATGTATGTATGAATAATTGTTAGTCCTCAAATTTGTTTATTAGTTTATTTATTTAACGTCACACCACATCAAAGAGGTTCGGGATCACCCTTTTACGTCCTCTATAATAACATAACAAGATCATAAAAACAATATAAGGCATAACAACTCTCATTAAAAAATACTGTATGGAAGGCTATCATGCTAGCCACTATGCTACAGGAAACCACAATCCTCAAATTTTGATAATTTAAGGTTCAGTCAATACATAAGCAGTTATTTATTTGGCTACGTTTCGAGAATTTATTGTTCTCATCTAAATGCGCTAACATTGGGAAAAAAAAAACACAGTATTATTAGATAATATTGTTACTGAGGCAGAAAACTTTTGTATAAATTTAAGAATGCATTGGATTTACAATGAATGGATATACAGTAATTTAATAGACATCTCAATTACAATTCACATATTTTTTTTAATAGATTTATTGCTATTTACAACTGTATAATGATATACATCTAGTAAATGAGATACAAGATACAAATGTCATGGATTCACACGTAGGGATACTACCCATTGACAGCTCTCCAAAGACTATGTTAAACTAGAAGGTCTCTTGGCCATCTTCTTTTCAGACGCCTCGGAGGATTATCAGGGATTGTAGAGGAAGCAAGGATTGAAACAAGTGGATTAGAGTGGGAATAAGGTTTGTCATGAAAGGAATGATATCTGGTTCGCGCCAAGTCAGCAACATAGGGAACGTTAAGGTCTTTATGGATGATTTTATTTGTGACAAAATAAGGAGCATTGAGGATTTTTCGAAGGATTTTTGATTGCAAGGATTGGAGACGGGAAGAATTTGATGGTTTAGTAGAGCCCCAAATCTCTACTCTGTAAGTCCATATCGGTCTGATGATAGTCATATAGATGAGCCTTTTGTACTTAAGTGAAAGGTTAGAGCGTTTGTCTAGTAAGTGTTGAAGTAGTCGAAAACGTCGGGCAGTTTCTTGTCTTTTCAGTCTTGTATGAGGGTTCCAAGTAAGACGTTTGTCCAGGTGCAGTCCTAGGTATCGGTTCTGTTCAACCGGAACAAGAGGAGTATTATTGAAGGATACTGTTGGGCAGGATGTCACAGGTTTACGACGAAGGGTAAAGGTGATTTGGTGGGATTTATTGGAATTTATTTTTATTCTCCAGTTCTGACACCATACTTCAAGGTCTTTGATGTGTGATTGAAGAGTTTGGAAGGCAATAGTTGGACCGTTGTTGACTGATAACACACATGTGTCATCAGCATAGGTAGAAAGGAAAGTACTAGGATGGGATGGGATATCAGCTGTATAAACTGTGTAAAGGATGGGTTCACATTTTTTAATGTTATAAATATTGTTTGTAGCGTTTTTTAATGGTACTTTTAATAAAAAAATCATATTCTTGTTAATATTTGTAATCAATTATAAGACCCATTTTGATTTATTGATTTTGATATATAACATGTTGCCATGTTTCTGGTAATTCTTTTATTCTATCCACCCAGAACGATGCTTTGCATCTGCAAAGTCAAACTTTCCGGTTCTGTACCGAGCAAATGGACGGTGCTTTCTCTATAGGAATCATCACCGTACACACTGCAAATTTTGTCAAACGTCTACGTAGCGGGTATGAAAATCATTAAATGACTAAATGATTTTTTTATCCTCCATATTACGCAAGCAAAATACCACTTAAAGATAAGGAATCTCGATTGAAACTGATGTATAAAAAAACCCTTAATTAACTTTTTTTAGAATATGTAAAGATTATTGACCAATTAAACTTGATTTTATAAACACAGAGAAGGTAATATTGAAATGTTGAAAAACGGAACAAACTTATTTAACAACCCATTTTGACCCAGTTCTCGCCTTTGAACTCCCTCATCTTGTTTCAAGTGAGTAGGCAAGGGAATTTAATTTTGGAGGAGTCTGTGGACATAAGTAAGGTGCTTGGAGTTAATGGTTTGTTAAAGGTAATCTCCAAGAAAAAGGATCATTAATATTGGTTCAGAACTAGCAGAGATATAACGTTTTGAAATTAGTAGTGGTGATATGCCATTTACCTTTGAATTATTTCTTGCTTTTATATTAATTAAATGTCTATAAACAGCTTTATAAACAGTTATGCCCTAATATAGTTATTTAGAAATAATAAACCATTGTATAATAATTTGCAGAGTATTTAAAAATCTATTACATCCATCGAGCTAACTCTCGAGTGGAATTCCTTTTGTGAAGTTATGAATTATTTAATAAATGCATGACAACTTTATCAAGTGTCATATCACCAAACACGATAATTTTGATAGATTTATTTAATGAAGAAAAATAGTTCAATATTAATATATATCTATATATATATATATATATATATATATATATATATATATATATATATATATATATATATATATATATAATAAACATCTCGTGTCACAATGTTTGTTCGCGATAAACTCTGAAATTACTGAACAGACTTTGATCAAACTTCGTAAGTATCTGTTATTTGGTCCAACTTAAATGATAGGATAGTTTTTATTACTATTCTAAATGGTTGACAAATATATTTTTCTAAAACATAAAACAAAATTTGTTTAACTGTGGCAACACTGGTTAAACATGGTAACCTTACCATATCTTCACATATGTGATTATTAATTTAAATATAAGTGTGTGTTGATTGTTTCTATGCTGTTTATTTATTTAACGTCACTTTATGCTACTATGGCTAATCGGACGATGCTACAGTGGGAGTCCTAAATTTTGCCTATCCAGGTTTTATTAGGATAGGGATCTTTAACGAGTACCTGACATCGCACAGGCTCGGGACCACATTTTAACGTCCCATCCGAAGGACGGCGTAACTAAGGATTTTTTACTCCTATTAAAAAATCCTAGGACCACCTGCGGGTTTGAACGTAAGCATGGGAGGCTGTTACGCTAGCCACCCAGCTACAAGTGATCCCATTGTTTCTATGCGTTCTTATTTATAAAATATACATTCACATTATAGTTTCCATTTATAATAAAATAAATATTACTATAGGTTTCCAGAAAAATTATAAGTACAGATTTGAATGACTTGCTATGAGTTATGAGTTGCCAAAGAGTTATGATGATCTACAACGGTTATGTTTAAAAGATAAAACGATGTTATTGAATAATTTGGATGTAGCTACTTGGTACTGTATATATTTATATTTCTTGAAAATGTATACGTACGAGTAGTTGTTGACCGTTTTGACTAGATGGTAAGGAAGTTGGTTGAGGGCGCAGCTACCAAGAAAACGCACCAGTAAGGAAAAATAAAGGAAGTGTTTTTTATTGGTAGTTTCTTTGTTACCACATCACCAAACAACAGCTCCATCATATGCGTTTTATAGTTACCACTCATAAACGCATTTATGCTAATTTAAATAAAGACAAAATGAAATATTCGCGAGCAAAGCCGCAGGTTACAGCTAGTATTAAAATATATTAAAGCCAACTATCCGCTTACCAAAATACGTCAATATATGTACTCAGGTTAGATTATTAGAATAGGTAGACCAACTCATTGGTTATTAGCACCAAACGCATTTTAATATTTCTAATATTAAGTTCATGTTTTAGTCATGTCCATATAGGCCTTTAACTAATCTTGTTTTTCTTTCTATTCAATTGTTTTTCTTTTCTTCTTCAACTTTATCTCAAATACCTAAGAGTGAAAAATATTGCGCAACAAATAAGTGGGTCACTGAAGACCTCGAGGAATCTTAAGAAAGTTTCATCCGTTTCAGTCGATCCTCGAGTACAGTCGAGGGGCCACCATCCATATACACGTACCAAACAACAATGATCGGGGAAATATAAGAGAGAAAACGAGAAACTTGCGCATGGGAAGTGTAAACCATGAAAAAACTTGATAGTACTTCTAGTTCGTTTGGAAATTTTGTCTGGTGGTTTTTCACGAAAGGGTTTGGTCAATGGTAATAAAAAGTTTTAGACAGAGAAACGGGATTAAAAAATCCTTAGTTATGCCGTCCTTCGGAGGGGACGTTAAAAGATGGTTCTGAGCCTGGGCGATGTCAGGTACTCGTTAAAGATTCCTATCCTAATTAGGCAAAGTTTAGGACTCCCACTGTAGCATCGTCCGATTAGCCATAGTAGCATAAAGTGACGTTAAATAAATAAACAAAATTTTCTTTTTTAAAAGAGTTTATAACCAATCTAACACAGAAAATTTGAAAAAAATACATAATTACTCTCTTCTTAGGGGTAATGTAAAAAATGTAACTGTTAATCGCGATCATAATAACAGAAATTGACGCAGACGAAGTAGCGGGCAACAGCTTATCTGTACTAAAACAATAATAATATTATATATATATATATATATATATATATATAATTGATATATTATGTGCACTAGTCTACTGTTATCCGGGGTTCAAACTGGGTTTCCTGGTTCAAATCTCGGCTGAGGCAAAATTATTTATTATTTTATTCCTGCTATGGCTAGGGGCACACCCAGCCTCTATAAAGTGGGTTCCCTATGATTGGGGAAAACCCGGTGGCTGACGTAACCATCTCTCTTTACTCGGTCGTTGGCCTTGAAACAGTACACATTTCTATATGTACAGAACCCAAGACTATATGATATCTATATATGTAAGTGTAGTGTATATATATATATATATCATAGAACCTAAATACTGGAATTTCTCTACGTGTTCAAAATCTTGTCACCCATATTTAAGCCTTTCTCGGTACACATCTCCTTGAACCGACTGGTAGGCGTCCGAAAGGTAGGCCGAAGCGTCGATGGGAGGATTGCATCTCGGGGCTTGGGCTTGACCGGTGAACATTGGACGAGTCTGTGCAGGCGAAGTTTGGTGGTATCGGCATCGAACCTTCGGGTTCGGTAAGCCTATTATTATTTATATATATATATATATATATATATATATCAGTGCCCTGTGTTAGCCTGAGTGGTGTGCCGGTGCTCAATAAAATTCTTTGTTGCAGTGTTGAAAAGGATCCTATGTGTATTCATGGACGGAGGATCGAAACGTCAAAATAAAGAAAATTAATAAGGAGTATTAGTTTAATGACCCAAAACCCGAATTATTTAAAACAAAATTATATATATATATATATATATATATATATATATATATATATATATATATATATATATATATATAACATACAGGTACAATAGTACTGACTGTAAGATAGATAGGGTACAAGACGCGGAGGGCGTTGGCCGCTGGCTTTCTCCTTTCCCCACCCTTTCACTTTCCCTTCCTCCAAGTCCTCATCTCTGTCGGAGGCAACGGGTTAGAAAGTACATCTTACGGTCTGCTTTGTACCGCATGCGGCGAGCTAGAGGGTAGCGGGTTACTTAGAGGGGCGCCAGGAGGTTTGATATTTACCTATAAAGGTATGTGAACATTCAGATTTTTATGTTAATCCTCACTAGTTTAACGAAGTTTCAATAAGAAATTTTATTTTTAATAAACTAACTTTTTCCATTTTCTTAGTTCTCTTAAACTTCCGGTATTCATGAGCATCCTCACACATCCAACTAAACCTTTGCAGAGGACACAGTTCTTATTTCCTCCCAAAGGGGTTATACTATAGCTTTGATTTCCTTGAAATATTTTACCGGGAAAAGTGGTTTAAAAATGGAGAATTAAAATTAAAGTATCTAAATCCATCCACTTGATCTTTTCTTTACGAAAAGGTACAGAGCTTTAAGGGTTGTGATTAGAAACCTACACCCTTCGACACCAGTTACAGCTATCAAAGAAGAACTGACGGAGATAGGCTATAAAGTGAGGCAAGTCACCAATGTCCTAAAAGATAAAATTCCAATGCCTCTATTCTTCGTGGACTTGGAACCATCAGCAGGAGTTGAAAAAGTTTACGACCTCAATAGATTGTACTATACTAGTGTAAGAGTTGAGAAACCTTACACTAAGAAAGAAATAGTGCAGTGCCATAATTGTCAGGCATATGGTCATACGAGAACTTACTGCCACCACACACCACGCTGTGTGAAATGCGGTGAGCAACATAAATCAGAAGAATGCACAAGATCAAGATCAACACCCGCTGTATGTGCTCTGTGCCTGGAGGACCACCCGGCTAACTACAAGGGATGTCAAATCTACAAGAACCTCAAAAGCAGATACCAAAAACCTCAGAATCAGGATGAAACAGCTGAACCGATCAGAAGCAGAAGACAACCTTCAAAAACAATTGATTCCAATGTAACATTTGCCCATCTACTTGGAGGTGGGAACCAGAACAAAGAGGCCCTGCCGGAACAACGCATACTTCAAAATCCTGAACCCCTTCCACAACCACATATTCCTCAAAATTTAACCAACCATCAAAAACCTCATCCGAATCAAATTTCTCATATTCCTCCTCCATCAAATGTCACAGACCTTACAAGTTTGATGACATCCTTCATCACTGAAATCAAATCCCTTGTTATGCCGCTAATATCACTACTTACTAATCTCGTATCAAATTTAATCCCATCCTTAAAAAATCCTTAAATGACTACACCTAACTCCTTATCCATTCTCCTTTGGAATGCGAATGGTGTTAGAAATCACACTGACGAACTTACAGCTTTATTGCAAGACAAAAACGTTGATGTAGCACTTATTACTGAAACTAGACTAACCACTAAACAGTTCTTTAAAATACCTCAATACGTAACATACCGTACGGACCACCCAGACGGAAAAGCCCATGCCGGTACTGCTGTCATTGTGCACCAGTCCCTCTCCCACCACATACTCCCAGTCCCCTCCTATGATTTCCTACAATGCACCGCCATAGTAATCAAGACTTTTTCTTTTCCGATCACCCTCGCATCAGCGTACTGCCCTCCTAAACATTCCATTTCCAACATTCTATTCGAATCCTTCCTCAATTCCTTAGGAAACCACCATTCTGGGTGCAGACATGAATGCTAAGAACCAACAATGGGGTTCCAGGTCCACGAATTGTCGTGGGCGGAATTTACAGTCTGCACTCAACTCTAGACGTTTCAACCTCCTGCCTCCTGATTCCCCTACCTACTGGCCAACTGATCCTAACCGTAATCCTGACATCCTTGACTTCTTCATCCACAGCGGGTTAGGCTCCCTAAACATGTCGGTGACTCGCCTTGATGAACTGTCCTCTGACCATAGTCCATTGCTCCTTAAAGTATCCCTAATTCCTATTCCTAAACCCACCCCACCGTCATTTATCAGAGGACCAGTAAACTGGGACCTTTTTCGCCAAATCCTGACCAGTGATATTGACCTCGGAGTGAAACTCAAAACTCCAGATGACCTTGACGATGCCGTAAACTCCTTCACCATCGCTATTCAACAAGCTGTTTGGACTGCCTCCTCTCCCAAGCACTCCCAGATAAGTCATAACCAAAATCATTTACCACAACACCTCATAGACCTCATCCGCACCAAACGACGATCCAGATCCTTATGGCAACGCACCCGTCACCCCACAGATCGCCGCTCCTATAACTTTTACTGTAGACAATTAAAGAGGGAGCTGGCGACCTTCCGTTCCCAATCCTTTAGTTCCTTCCTGTCTTCTCTTTCAGCTTGTGACAATTCCCTGTGGAATGTCACCAAGAAAATCCTAAAATCCCACCATATTTCCCATCCCCTCCGTCGTAGTAATGGCTCCTGGGCTGCGTCTGATGAAGACAAAGCCGAGGAACTTGCCAAATACGTTTCCGAAGTCTTCACACCTCATCCAGAATCCCATCCAAACCACACTGCAGTGGTGGAAGAGTTCCTCCAGTCTCCAATCCCAGTTTCATTACCTCCTAAAGCAGTTAATCCCTCCGAGGTCAAATATCTTCTCCGAAAACTTGCACTCCGTAAATCTCCTGGATACGATCTCCTCACTCCTCAGATTCTCAGACAGCTTCCATCTAAAGCCGTTATATTTCTTACATATATTTACAACTCCATTCTACGCACTACTCATTTTCCTCTCTTATGGAAACATTCCACTATAATTCTCTTCCTAAAACCAGGTAAACCTCCTAACACAACGACATCATATAGACCTATCAGCCTACTCCCAATCCTTTCAAAAATCTTTGAAAAAATCCTCCTCAAACGAATATTACCTTTATTAGAATCCCACACTATTCCTTTTCATCAGTTTGGATTCCGTTCCCAACATTCAACCGTTCAGCAAGGGCTCCGAGTCGTTGACCATATTTCCTCTGCCCTTGAGAACAGGGAGTACTGCTCGGGTGCATTTCTGGACATAACGCAAGCATTTGACCGGGTGTGGCACCCGGGATTACTCTTTAAGCTCAAAAACCATTTACCCCAATCCCTATACCTAGTCCTCCGATCCTATCTATCAAACCGCTCCTTCCGAGTTCGCTGTGGTGCAGAATATTCCAATTATTATCCAGTCGAATCCGGTGTTCCTCAGGGCAGTGTCCTTGGTCCTTTCCTCTACAATATATACACGGCTGATATTCCTGTTTGCCCTAATACCTTCCTAGCAACGTACGCTGATGACACAGCTATCCTATCCTCTCACTTAGATCCCGAAATTGCATCTATAGGCCTCCAAACGCACCTTTCTCAAATTGAAGACTGGTGTAACAACTGGAGAATCAAAGTTAATCAATCCAAAAGCAAACATGTCACCTTTACCCTTCGAAGACAATCCTGCCCTCCGGTTCTCTTTAACTCCGTTCCGCTTCCTTTCTCCGACACAGTCCGGTATCTTGGCTTCCTTCTGGACAAAAGACTAACTTGGAACCCGCATACTAGACTTAAACGACAAGAACTTAATCGACGATTTGGACAACTATACAGACTACTGAACAGAAATTCTAAATTATCTATTGAGAACAAACTGCTAATATACAAGACTGTACTGAAACCTATCTGGACCTACGGACTTGAACTGTGGGGGACAGCCAAATTTTCTAACATCAAACGCATTCAATCCTTCCAATCAAAAGTCCTCCGAACAATAGCTAATGCTCCTTATTATGTATCCAACCATACCTTACACCACGACCTAAATATTCCATTTATTTTAGACCTTATACCATTAAAATTCTCTAAATTCCATCAGAACCTTACCCATCACCCTAATCCCCTAGCTCAATCCTTATCCAGCTCCACACATCCTTACCATCCTCCTAGAAGGTTGAAACGGCAGTGGCCTCGAGACCTCTTGTAAAATGTATATTGGAGTTCTAGCATTGGCTAGATTCTCCACTCACGTGCTGTATGCTTGTGAATTGTATATAGGTATGAGTGACTTTTGTATATATTTTATTGATTTTGTTTTGTATATATGTATATTGTATGATTATTATATAAATTTATTGTTTTGTATATATTGTGTGAATGTAGTATGAATGTTGTACTTCATCACTATTAAAAATGTCCTAAATTGGACAGATTGTAATATTGCTCAATAAAGAATTGTTAGAATTCAAAAAAAAAAAAAAATGTTGAAGAAAATACGAAATTAAATTAGAGGACTAACAAGACGATACGAACAATTTTATACATCTATTGGATTACAAATCATAAAAAAAACATGCAACTAATTAACACATCACTACTCAGGCCTGTTAAGAAATAATGAGCAGTTGGCTTAAATATGAAAATTTCAATTTTGTACTATTTTTACTTTCACTTACCTATTATGAAATATAGGTATATATAGTAAACGTTTTACTGGCCCCTTTAACCCAAATAACCAAGTCCCGAATAAAGGTCTTTATGGTATGTCTAGCACGAAAAAGAAAAATCGTAAGAAAATGAAATTTCATATTTAAGACAACAATACGCTCGAGATGTTACAGCAATGTTTTCACTGAAATCGGCTGAACGAAAGTGCTACTTTATATCATGCATTTTGCAAGTTTTTAGGATTTTCTCAAAAGCGGCTCTAACGATTTTTATCAAACCCGCTATTCAATAAGGTTTAATATCATGTAGGTTTCATTCTGATTGATACAGATTTGCTGGACATTTTAAATTTTATTCCTTTAAAGTACCTTTAATTTTGTAGATTTTATAAAAATGAACCATATCATCTGATCTCTGGTAAAAAACAGCTAGTTATAGAAGTTGAACGAGTTTGATAAATGTCTAAAGAAGAAAAGAGGGAAACTATTTTTGTACGCTAATTTCGTGTTTTAACACAAAAACAGTAATATAGATGTATAATATATCGTTGGTTAGTTAACGATTTTATAAAAAATATATCTTATACACAAAATTGTTAAACTTTAGGGAAATTTAGGCACCCGATACTTGCTTTCAGCTACAGAAAACCTCAAAGGCGGCCTACCACGTTGAGCACACCTGTTCTCGCCCGATTACAACCTCAAAGGCATGAAATGGGCTAAACAAGTTCGGAAAGATCTTGCATGTGCTGAAATAAACTTACAAAATAATACAGACAAAAAGTAGAAACATGGGTAGTTTAGCCAGAGGCTAATAAAAGGATTAGCACAAAGTGGTTAGATGAAAGAAAGAAAGACATGAGAGGGAAGATGAATCTCACAGCAATGGCAAACCAAAGGAAGGACCACAGAGGCTTCAGGTGATCCATATGGGGTCTATTACGAAAATAATCATAGTAATTGTTAGTATATAGCAAACAATGGCTTGAGATAGGTATAGAGAAAATACCGATTGGCTCTCTACCAAAAATATTCTCAAACAGAAGGTCTCACGCCCATCTTATTTTCAACAGGAATCAAAGAGAAAGGAAGATTACAAAGAAGTGGTTTGGAGTGAGAATGGAGCTCGTCATGGAAGAAATGCTACCTGGGTCGCGCCTAATAAGCAACATCTGGAACATTAAGGTCGTCGTGGAGGAATTTATAAGGACAAAGTAAAGAGTATTGAGGATTTTACGAAGGATTTTGGATTGTAAGGATTGGTTACAGGAAGAATCCTGTTCGGTAGACTCCCAAAACTCAAATACGAGTCCAGATTGGCCTTTTGAAAGGCATTTAGATGAGCTCTTTGTGATTAGGTGGAAAATAAGGGCGTCAGTCTACTGAGGATTGAAGTACCCGAAACAGCGAAAAAACGTTTAACATTTAAGATTTTTTAAAATCATTTAGAATGAAACTTCAGCCAAAAAAGAAGATGCAGCTCTGAAGACGTACAAATAAAAAAGAAAAGAGAGTTGATTGTTGAGTGACGCGAAGTCCCATCGAGAACTTACTTTTACTTTTAATAGGGACTTTCCTCCTCGGGCTTTCCCGAAGCTAGTTCCTTAAGGAGGTTTGCGGTAAAGACTAGGGGAGACTTCAATGCCCGGTTGGGAAAGGTGCGCCGAGGACCGGAGACTTCAACGCCCGGTAGGGAAAGGTGCTTACTGGTCGCTATCCTTCTTCCTTGCATAATCCTCCTTAACCGTCTGCGAATTCTATTCGGAAGTTGTAGTAACAAAGCGGATAGCTCAATAGTTGTTGAAGTGTTTTGTATAATTTGAATATGATATTTATAGATATCATTCAAATATATCTATGAATATAAGACATATGAAATGATTATGAGATAAAATGTATTAAATAATAAGATAGGATAAATGTATTATTTCCGCTGCAGTGGGAGTACTAAATTTTGCCTTATCCAGGTTTAATTAGGATAGAGATCTTTAACGAGTTTCGGTCACAGGTTCGGTACCACCTTTTTATGTCCCCTCTGAAGGACGGCATAACTAAAGATCTTTTAGTCCCATTAAATTCGAAGATGAATTAAATCGAAGATCATGAAGGCGCTACCTTGGGCATAGAATGCTATTATGCTAGCCACTACACCTCAGGTGAACCTACTAATATGGTTGAATCATACAGGAAGTCACTCCTAATTTGGTAGTCACTCCTAACTACATTATATAGATTTTGTTCTTTTTTAATCACAACACTAATTAGATTATTGATGAAGGTTTATTATCGAAAGTAATGAAGTAAAATACCTGAAATATTTCTCACCTCCGTCCTCACCTTCAAGGTGACAGGATTAGCAAACAATACCCTTCGTCCTTGTTCCATCTCCAGTTCTGGAAGCTCAAGGATCCAACGGCAACAACTAACTTCTGGAAGGTTAAGGAAGTAGTTTGCCCTTTGCTCAAATATTAAGTATATAGTAAGAGCAATAAAAAAAAAAAAAAAAAAAAAAAAGGTTCTGTTCGAGAAACTGCTGTGTCAAAATAACCAAATCCTTAATAAAGGCATACATACAGTCGTGGTACAAGAAATTGCACCAGCTATTGTTATTAAATTAAAAAAAATTATTTTTTTTTATTATTAATTTAAAAAACATTTATGCGACAAATTTAATACATTAAATATGTCACATATATTGGGTTGTTTCACATGAGATGTCCGTTTTTATAGTTTCTGAAATACATAAGTAAACAGTTACTTATTCTCTACCTTTGTATCATAAACATTAGCTTCCCAATCAATTACCCACTTTTTAGTATACCTCCAAATATTAACATGGATGCACCCACCATATTCTCCCGACTTGTCTCCAACAGATTACCACCCGTTCAGGAATTTAGACAACTTCGTCAAAAGAAAACTTTTTGAAAATGATGATTAAGTGAAAAGTCCGTTTTCAGATTTTGTTTCACATCAAAGCTAGTTATAGTTATAGCTTTTCAATTCGGGGATAAAACAGTCGGTGTCACGTTGGGAAAAATGTGTAGAAAAAGAAGGTAAATACTTGGAATAAAATTATCTTGTTTTCATATCGTATTTTTAATAAATATCCTTTACAATGAAAACGGACATTTCATGTGACACAACCCAATACTACCAGTGTAAAATTTTTAATTATATCGAGTTATAAGTATTTTGCTGTTAGAAAGAATTAACATTGAGAGATCATTGAATCATCATCATAAATCATTGAACATTGAAAAGTAGAACAATTCACACGGAAAGCAGGGTTACACAAATCAACAGTGATTATAATTTCGAAGATTAATTTTATAATTCATTTTACGAGAGAACTTAAACTTCAATATTTTTGATCATTGTATTTTAGGTCCTTTCATTTAATTTTACTAACTTCTACTTATAAAGGTCTTCCAACTAGGATTGCCTTGTCAAGTCAGTGCTGAGCTCCAGAGGTCACGGTTAAGGCAATCCTCCTGAAGACTCCAGTCCGCCATCTCCTCTTCCACTCCGCATATCCCACCTACTAGGTCGACTTCGTTTCCACCTTCCTGGTGGCTGCCAATCCAAAACTCGGTTTGGCCGTCTCACACCAATGTAGGTGGACAAATGTCAAGTCAAAAGTTTGCAATTTTCCAGTGCTTCACCTTTGTATTATTAGTTGGCAAGACCCTTAATACTTATATTTCCCGCCATACCGTGTTTACAAATAAAAAATAAATGAATGAATCATTCCTTTTCACCCAAGTGCCAAATAACCGGCAGTTGGATTATCTTTATTCGATGGTCATTTTTTGTGTTCAAGGTGTATTTAGAGCAAAGTATTTTTGCTTTTATTTGACAATGGACATCGCTGAGACAGGAAAGAGGTTATATTTCTAAAATCGTTACTGAATATACATTGCAATCTCACCATAGAGTTAATTTGGCAATTTGTTAATGTATGCCCCTATTCAATAACGAAAAACTATATAACCCCCCAAGTTAACCCAAGGACTTGTTTGTAGGATTTGTTTCATCAATCCTTCAAGTCTTTAGATATTACAAAGAATTTTTGCGTTTTGAGTGATACATAATTTTTTTCAGAAACAACGCTCCAAATCAAAAGTTTTACAATCAAGAGTTTCCTAAATCATTTAAAATACATCTATTAGCAGTTTTAGCAACTCCGAGCCATAGTTATATTTTTAGTACTATTTTTCCCGTATTCTGGGACTTCAAACGTAAAATGTAGGGAATTTTTAGATTTGAGCAAATAAATTTGATGTTTGGCCACTGTGCGCTCGCCAATCGTATCAAAAAATTAATTAGTTTTTATAATTTTATTCCGTAATATGGGAACCTCAAAGGTTAAATATAGACAAATTTCAGAATTTTGTCCACCTAAATCGGTCATATTGCTCACTGTGCGTCGTTCGGCAGACATTCGTTTTACATGGCCGTACCATCTTACCCTTCGCTGTCCTATCCGCTGGTTGACGGACCCAGGAGCCTCCATCCTGCCCCGAACAATCTTATCTCTAATTCGGTCCATCCTTGTTAACTGTAGACATCTTCTTCAAAAGTCCATCTCCACAGCTTGAACTTTTGAGTAGAACTGTCTAGACATGGTCCACGTTTCCGATGCGTACGTAAGGATGGGTTCAACGATGGCATAGTAAATCCTCCTCGTCTTTTCTTCTAAAATAATGTCATTCCATAGAACAGGGTTGAGCATCCGCGTGGCTTTTCGGGCTTGTTCTTCTCACGTCATTTTTGGAGGATCCAGTGGAGTTGAGGGACGATCTCAGATATTTAAACACACCCACCTTTGTGCACGCCTCAGTATCAACACGTAGATCACCGTCGTCCTCAGCGCAGCCGTGTATTCTGTCTTTCTGAAATTTACTTTGAGACCCATAGGCTCATAGCTGTCCCCTAATGAGCACATTATCACCTCAAGATAGACCTTCCTCCAAGCTTCCTTGAATATTCGCTTTCTTTATGAAGAGTAGACAATAAAATCTAGTTAACCAACAAGAAAAGAGGAGTGAGAATAGAGAAATATACATAACTTAGTAATTAACATTATTAAGACGTTAGTTATCAGTAATGTTGTATGAGAAAGTTTATGATGACTGTTATCTCGCGTTATATTTTCCAAAAAGTACTCTATCCCTTTTAATTCTTTCCAAAAAGTACTATATCCCCGGTTCATTGTAAACAGTACTATATCCATTTTATATTGTTAAAGGTCATGGGAAAAGTGCAATAATTTGGAAAAATAAGTTGTTAATAAAGTAAAAAAAATTAAATTTAGACATTAATAAAAAAGAATCAAGTTAATTGGTCCAGTAATAAATAACTGACAGATTTTTGCGTTTTCTGTAAAATTTTACAAAGTAGATATAGTACCTTTTGGAACTCAACGTCTCAATTTTAAAATAAATGAACCTTAAGCAGTATTTCCCGAGATCCGCTACCTATTGACTCCTGCTCCCTTCCAAAGATGAGACACGTGCCGAGGCACTTAGCCCACATTCCAAAACACTAAGCCCCTCAAACAGATAAAGGAGTCTGTAGAGAATTATCTGTCCCGGAACTGGAGCGAGCTACTTCGATAAGCAACAGTTAGTGTTGAGGTCAACTAGAAAACAAAGTACTAGGTAGTTTTTTTCTTTAAAAAGTGCCTGTTTATGTTTGAGGCGATTTGCTAAGAGGGTTGTGGGCAGCGGGTTCCTTAGAGGGTCACTTGAAGAAAAATGATTTTAAACTATTCAAGAAAGTTGACGATTATAAAGATTTATTTGTCAACTTCTTAGCTCAACACGTCCACCGGTGTCCCGTACTCGCCTGATTATCGGGCTGTGCGGGTCACTGTTATTATTTATGTTATCTATTATATATAACGGAAAAAACAAAACATTTTAACTGCCTTTCGAGTTAAAACTTACTAGCATAAATCTGAGATTATGATGAAAAAACCGCAAATTGCAAAATAACCACTCACTATACTGTTAGTAAACGTAAAACTCGTATACAGGTTAGGACGGCAACAATCGATAGTTATTATTTTCTAATGTTTTTTTTTTGGGGGGGGAGGGATTATTTTTAGTACATTCTCTTACTAAATATTTTATTTATGGTTAATTGAAAGTATAAATTCAAATAAAATAAAAATGTAATTCCTTTAGAACAAATAAATTCAGCTGAAACTGTTAATTTATATTGTTTGTTCCCACCCCAGCGTAACGGTTAGTAAGCCTTCGCTTTCCTAAAGGATCGCGGAGCTGACAGCCTGATGATAGTCTGGAATTTGTGTTGGAACAAAACTTGAGGAAAGAGCTGTGAGATGGAAAGAGCCGAGGAAGGAGCGATCACACCCAGAACTTTCTCCACGACGACTCTCCATTCATAAAACTGGCTTCCAGAGGAATCCGTTAACGGATACGAGGGCCGCTGGAGCTAGTTGGCGAGGCTCAGCTCTCCAATTACTACCAATAGTCAATCCCTTCATTCAGGTCTTTCCTCCCATTGACAATGAGTCTAGTTCATTCATAAGGGTAAACGTTAATAATCAATTGAATGAACTACTCTAGGAACAACGATATGTCCTTTTTTTATACAATTTATTTTTATTGAAATTTACAACTGTATTTTGTAATACAACAAATAAATATGCTGGTAATGATAAAACACATTAAAAAAAACATGAAGAGAAACAGCCCATTGACAGCACTCTAGTAGCCAATCTAAACAAGAAGGTCTCGAGGCCATCTTCTTTTCTGACGCCTCGGAAAGTTACCAGGGATCGAAGAGGAAGCTAGGATAGAAACTAGTGGGTTAGAGTGTGAATGGAGTTTTGCATGGAAGGATTCATACCTGGTTCGGGCCAAATCAGTAACAAAGGGAACATCAAGGTCTTTGTGGATTAGTTTTTTCATGACAAAGTAAGGAGCGTCGAGGATTTTACGAAGGATTTTGGATTGTATGGATTGAATACGAGAGGAATTAAATGGTTTGGTAGAGCCCAATAGCTCTACTCCATAAGTCCAGATATGTCTTATAATAGTCATGTAGATGCGTCATTTGTAATTAAGAGGAAGGTTTGTTCGTTTGTCTAGTAAGTGTTGAAGCAGCCTAAAACGGTTTCTGTCGTTTTAGTCTTGTATGAGGGTTCCAAGTTAGACGTTTGTCAAGATGGATGATATGTACATGAGGAGAAAATACTGAAGGAACGAAAATATTTAATTTTATTAAACATTTTGACATTCATTAATTATACTATGTAAGATCACCTGTGGTATAGTGGCTAGGATAAAAGCCTTATATGTCCAAAATCACGGGTTCGGACCGGGCAGGTGACCTAAGAAGTTTTAATGGGAGTAGAAATCCTTAGTTATATCATTCTTCAGAGGGGACGTAAAGAAGTGGTCCAGAACCAGTACTCGTTAAAGATCCCTATCCTAATTAAATTGGATAGGCAAAATTTAGGACTCCCACTGTAGCATTGTCCGATTAGCCACAGTAGCGTAAAGTGACGTTAAATAAATATTCAAACGAATATACGTTGGAATATACAGCAAGGGAATGTTCAAAGTTACATGCGAAAATTTAGTGCAGGCAATACACAGCTTTCACTTACAACTCATGTTAAAATAAATTTTAGAACATCGACAGACAAAGTATAATAGATTAAATTATATAATAGCAGGAGTTATTATCCAGAACAACAATTAAAGTTTATGCGCTTTTAATTACTCTCTATTACGTTTTACCGCTTTGTAAGTTAGATAACGATTTTCTAAATTCTTTAGCTTTCCAACTGTAAATTATATATTACTGTTATTTGTGGAAATAAATGTAATCTTGAAAAGTATTTCTACCTTTTTCTTCTTCAGTTGGTTAGAAAATTATTACAAATTTATATAATCGTTAATGACTTCTAATGAATAAAATTAAAGGTACATTGCATAAAGAAATTTCTAAAGTTTGACATTTAAGCCCTGGCGTATTGTAATATAGAATGCAACAAAACCTAATGATTTTGATTATAACTATATTGATGTAAAATAATATTGAATTCAACTTCATATAAGTTTTATTCTAATTTAAATAGTCTCAGAAGGCTCAAATGCTAAACTCTAAAGATATATTAAACCATTTCGTGTTCTAAACATTAACCAAGAAAAGTAAATATTAAATATCAAAGCATATCATATCCAACTGAACATAGCAAAAATATGTTTCCAGATATTTTTTTTTATAACAGTATTCATATATATATATATATATATATATATATATTATATATATATATATATATATAATCAAATATAAACTCTTGGAAAGGTAAATATTTTCAGAAAAATGTCATCCAACATCCAACTTTGTATAGGGTATTGGAAAGCTAGGAAAAGGTTAAACTTCAGCAGTTATTTCAGTTAATAATTCCTATTGTATTTAACAAATATTGCATAAAATAAAAATTGAAAATTAATCTCTCCAAATCTGAAGCAATTCTTTTCACTAAACGTCACCCACAAATAAACCACCAAATCAAGATAAATGAAGCTCCGATCCCATGGTCGAAATCCGTACAGTACCCAGGTCTAACATTAGATAAATTTCTTACTTTGACAGAACATATCAATAGAAAAATCGATAAAGCCAAAAAAATAATATATAAAATGTTCCCGTACTTCAACAAAAAATCCCATTTGAGCCTTCGTAACAAATTGACAATATACAAATTAGTTATCCGCTCGTTAATCACATAAGCCTCTCCAGTCTGGAGCCCCACCTGCTTGACTAATTATCAACAACTTGAAAGAATTAAAATCCTATCAATGCGGATAATTAACAATTACCCCTGCTACACTAAAATATCATCTATGCTCCAGGACTTGCAGCTTCAAACAATTTGTCCACACTCAAACAGCTTCATGCTTCTGTAAAACACATCTCCAAAAATCCACTTATAGAGGAAATCGGAAATTATAATAAAACTTCACTGAAACGCTACGCTCATAAAAGAACTAAACATGTGTTGCTAACTTAAGCTAGTTTATTTTAAATTCTAAATTTTATATTTTCAATTATTATTATTTATTTTTTATTTTATTATTATTTTTTTTTATAAGTAGGTTTTTGTATAATTTTTCCTACTACCTTAGATAATATCGATTTAATTTTACCACATACTTAGCCATTAGGCTAATAGATTATAACTACCAAACAAACAAAACATTTTGTTGATTGTAAGGATGTATCATCCGAAATTATTTGTAAATATTTTGTCAATTTGTAAATATGTAAATAAAGTTTATTTCCTTTCTCTTCTAAAATTCCTATTGTTATAGTATTTAATCTAAAATGATTACACCTTCGATACATAATGTAATTATTTTTTCATCAATATGTTGGCTTTATACGTAGCTCTAAAAGTGATTTTATCTATGGTGATTAGTGAAAGTCGTTTATTTACTATATATATATATATATATGATGTGACTAAAATATATAAGCTGAATATGTATGGCATATATAATACTTATAACTTTTTTTTTTGTTCACAGAAATTAGAAGTGCTATTGCGTTTTCTCGCAGGAAATATTAAGGTATGTTTTATTCATTATAGTATGTTATTAATAGAATAAGAATAATATATAGTAATAGCTAGTTCTGAAATTCAAAATTCGAAATTCGTCGAATTCGGCAAAAAACAAATCATTTTAATCAAGTGATAATTATAGTCTTACTGAGAACGATTTGTAGGAATCCGACGAAATTGATCCTTATGAAGAATTTTCGTTATGATTGTCCTTTGAAGGTGATGGATAGTTAATCTTGCACTAGCTGTACCTGTATAGTTCTTGATTAATATTCATCATAAATAAAATAAAATAAAATAATTATATACCAACATAAATATAACCAAAATGGACATTACTGACCGCGAGCTATCTCATATAGGATTCAAACGTCAAAGGAAGAAAATGATAATACAATATTATTATATTTCGTTTCGATCTGAATTCATTACTCACCAAAAAGTTTAATTTTAATATAATTAAAGTTACAGGAGTGCTACCATTGGGTAGTTCTTCTTCAAGTCTGTTTCATGCCATTTATCTTTTATCATATTTACTTGTTGTATTATGAAGTACAGTTGTGAATTTCAATAAACGAATAGAAAAAAAAAATTAAAGTTTCATATTATGCCGATGCTTTGGTACTGCTAGGCGAAGACACGAAAACCATACAACTAAACACAAGTGTGTTAATAAAACCTGTAAAGAAATAGGACTCGAAATGAATTCAGATAAAACGAAATATATGATTAGTAGCATAAACGGTGGCGATCTTCTATCTAAAAACATAAAGGTTAGAATTTATAAAACTATTATTCTTCCGACGGTTCTTTACGGATGTGGCCGCTTACTTTGAAGGATGAACAACGGCTTAAGGTTTTCGAAAATAAGGTACTGCGTAAAATATTTGGTCCGAAGATAGATGAGGCATTGTGGAACTTGTATCCTGTGAATGTAATTGAGTTGATAGCGTCGCGGAGATTCAAATGGGCGATTAAAGTTGTTGGGTTCGGCTGATCCGACTGGTAGGCGTCCGAAAGGTAGGCCTAAGCGTCGATGGGAGGATTGCGTTATGGCTGATCTCAGGGGTTCGGGGTTAAACGGTGAACATTGGACAAGTCTTTGTAGGCGGAATTTGGTGGTATCGGCATCGAACCTCGGGTTCGGTAAGCCTATTATTATTAAAGTTTCATATAGCTGTTTAGTGCAGTAGATAAATGTGTTGAGAATATCTAAAAATAAATTAATTGATTAACTAGGATAAATTTAAATAACCTAATATATAAAAATCTCGTGTGTATTTGTGGTTGTACTCCTCCGAAAACGATTCGACCAATTTTTACGATTTTTTTTTATGCATGTTTGGTAGGTATGAAAATCGGTTCTAAAGTATATTTCTTATTGCTAGGTGATTCGGGTGTGGGGAGATTTTTTTTTTTTAACGAAAGTGTTTTTGTATTGTTTTTATACCTCTATCCCTTGCAATTTTTAACCGCAAGTATTTTTGGCATGAACAATATATATAGTTCAAATTCATCCTAGTTAATATAATTGATTTATTTTTAGATGTTTTCAACACAATTACATTTTACTACTGTGGCTGATCAGATGATGATGCTGCAGTGGGAGTCCTAAATTTTGCCTATCCAAGTCTAATTGGGATAGAGATCTTTAACGAATACCTGACATCGTGGGAGCGACAATTTTTCACAGGTTATAGACGCTAGTCACACGAGGCCTCTTCCGATTATTACAAAAATAGTTTGTATGATAATAATAAAATTTTAAGTCCATATTTGACGCTCCTCTCAGTTTCTAATATACTCAAGACTCTTAAGAACTTTCCACCCTATTACCCTATAACTTTCCTCCGAGGTGGCTTTATCGACGACCGAATCGATACGGCTCGCAGTTGTGAGATCCCCGACTGCGTGGAATGTAGAACTAGCGTCAATTAAGAGTGGTCGAGAAGGGGTAACGATTGGTCGGCCAACCGAATATCTCTCGAAAGTGGGATCTGCTATGTAGAGCGTTCAATGCTACTCACTCCAAGCAGTCTGTCGAGATCCGAAATATCAAAGTTATAATTCAATATTAAATAATAAAAATTATTATTATTTAACATCTCGGGCATATACTGGTCTTAAATATGAAATTTCACTTTCGTATGTATTTTCTTATTCGCGCTAGACTTTCCACACACCGACACACACACAAACAAACATACAGACGTTTTTACGAGACTTGGTTGTTTGGACTCAGGGAACCCTAAATGTGTATTTCCAGTGAAAAATGAAATTCTAAATTGTTCACGATTTTTCATAAACAGGTAAGTGAAAGTAAAAATTAAAACTCGTACATGACTAAAATTTCATATCTAAGACAATATGCCTAGGATGCAACAGCAACTTTTCTTGTTCCGAAATGTTTTTTTGAAACGGAAGTATCCACTTTCCATGAATTTTTTTCAGTCGTTCAGTTTTAATTAATTTTTCCATTTAAACCACCTTTTTTACTATTTAGTTCATGTATTGTGAGGATAAAAAACGTAAAGAAAAAAAACGCCCTTATCATTTTGTTTTGGTTTGATTTCAAAATTACTAGAGCTGCATAGGTTTTCCAAACAAATGTTTTCAACGACGAAGCTTACTTGAAATGACTGCTAAACTATAAGTATTAATGAAATTCAGAAAAATATAGAGAATATTTTGTAAAAATATCATGTAAATAAAAAATGTTGAGTGTCATGGTCAGGATAGGGGAGCCCGTGGCTGAGTGGCTAGACCGCTAGTCTCTTACGCTAAAGGTTGTGAGTTCGAATCCCAGTCCCAGAGGGACTTTTCAAGCATTTAATAAATGGGGATTCTCTCACAACCTCTTCGCCGGGTATGTGAGACCCGTAAGCCAAATGGAGGCCATCCAAAAAATTAGGCGAAGGAAGTTATGACCCCACCATATAAAGTACATAGGGAAACGTTAGTGTAATCTCCCAGGAGATTACACCGCGAGTCCCAGCGCCTAATCGGCCTGTCGCGCCACTGGAAGAAGAAGAAGAAATAAACTAGGACCTAGCCGTTGGACTATGCAAGGATGAGATTTCCGTCAGCAGCTGATAATATCTCCTATTTTTTCGGTACCCACATTATAGAGGCTGGGTGAGCCACAGGCGCGCCTCCCTACACATCCTTCACTAGACATTATTACGGCTCATAATATTTAGCTTCCATGCTCGCTAGTTGTATTATTATTTACTAATGTTGTAAATTTTAATAAATACATTTTTGAAAATTACTCCCTTAGAATCGTACTCCCTTCAATCCAATATTTCTACTATCCTTATCTCGAAAATATGTTGAACACTTGAGACAGTGATTATCAGTAGTCTCTAATATAATAATAATAATAATAATAATAATAATCATAGGCTTACCGAACCCGAAGGTTCGATGCCGATACCACCAAACTTCGCCTGCACAGAATCGTCCAATGTTCGCCGGTCAAGCTCAAGCCCCCGAGATCTGCTTTAACGCAATCCTCCCATCGCCGCTTCTGCCTACCTTTCGGATGATTACCAGTCGGATCAGCAAATACCAACTTTCTCGGAATCCGTTCCTCACCGAGCCCAACAATTTTACTCGCCCATTTGAGTCACCGCGACGCTATCAACTCAATAATATTCACAGGATACAAGTTCCGCAATTCCGCGTTGTGCAACCTTCTAAACTCCCCAGTGGCCTCATCTCTCTTCGGACCAAATATTTTACGCAGCACCTTATTTTCGAAAACCTTAAGCCGTTGTTCATCCCTCAAAATAAGCGGCCACGTTTCACACCCGTAAAGAACCGTTGGAAGAATAATAGTTTTATAAATTCTAACCTTTAAGTTTTTAGATAGAAGCCGTGAAGTAAGTAACTTAGCAACTGAATAATAACAGGCATTTCCCACCTTTAACCGGGACTTTATTTCTTCCTGGATTTCATTTTTTCTTGTTATCATTGAAACTAAATACTTAAATTTTTCTATGAATTCAAAAGTATGCCCTGATATATCAATATCACCAAGATCGCCACCATTATCAGTAGTCTCTAGAAAACATTTTTCACTACATTAATATTTTTTCATTTTTTTATTCCTAGTTTTAACTTTTTTTAAATAAAGCATCTTTGAAAATCGCGGTTCTTTTCACAAGATACTAACAAGGAGAGAATCCCAAATGTGTCTAGCCGATTTTGATGAAATTTTTTTATGAAAAACTAGACATTAAATATTAGACTGTGAAAAATATTAGGTGCCAACGTTACACAGGGGTCGCGTAAAAAAATCGGAAAGTTTGCGCGTGAAAAATACATTTTATTTAATATCTTTGTTTCTAGAAAATGTAGAAAAATATGTTGGGTATCTAAATTACTCTATGTTAAAGCGAAATAATGAAAAAACATTAGCTATTAAAATATTTAAGTTTTATGTATGGTAATAACCTTAAAAATATAAATAATCTCGGCAAAATCATTAAAGTATATAAGGTTTCTTAAAAACTGTTTTCCTCACTCCAAAGGGCCTACACGGGCTGTCGCGCCACAGAAAGAAGAAGACGGCATGGTCTGGACGATTTCTACTAGTTTATTATTTTCTTGATAACAGCTCTAATGATTTTGATTAATCTAACTAACTATATGAACCTGTATTATTATTTCATTGTCACCTATCGCAGACCGCCACCGGAACTATTTTCTTACTTAAAAATGATTTCTATTCAAGATCTGGCGCTATCTTTACACCATTACCCACCATCACCTAGTGGACTTCTCATTACATAGCTGGAGGTGTTACGAGACTAAATAACAATTACATGGAGATAAGTTCCGCCTTTGATTATTGCCCGTCGTAACATTATTCTAAAAGAAAGCAAAATTATTTGTGTTTCGCTTTCCCTGAGAAATCCAGGGAACCTTAAGGTTAGATGTTAGTGAAGAGATTTCTTTACCGTTCAGATTTCCTTCTTAGATCTCGTGAGTTTGACCAATATTCAACGGAAATAATGGTCGAGTGAAAATTCAGGACTTATTTCAGGCGATTACAAAATGAAAATAATTAACTATGAAAATTGATAGAAATTAAATAAAATCAAAATATGAATGACGTGATGGTTCTTTTGGCTATGAAAAAGATTAAAAACGGTTTTGACTTCATTTTTTAACCTTCAGCCGAACCACTTCTCCTTTCATATTAACCACTCAATGGACTATTTAATATTCAATGTGATGCTGAGGGCGCACATGCATTAGACTAGCGCATGCGCAGCGGTCTGTGTATATCTGTCTACGAGGGATAGGATATCGATATCAAGTTCGGTAAACAACCAATTCCGGTGTAATATCGGCACAAAATACAGATATTTATAATATCGGTATTTAATTAAATTAAAAATCATTTGCAGAGGAGATAAAAAAAGAAATGGTAGATAAAATATATTCTAGAACTTACCTCTTACAGTATATAAAGTTAATAAAATGAATATCTTAATTATCTTGACTTTAAAATATCGATATTTGTAAATATAATTAGAAAATGTCTTTGTTCAAAAACATTTAAACATTGAAAACCAAATAATAATGATCTTATTGTCAATATTTAAATATTTGTAACTATAAGTTTAAAAAGACAATATCTTATCATAAAGGAATATGGAGCTTAAAATTTTTTTTTATAATATTAACAAAGAAATGATTATATTTTAAAATATCCTCAATTAAATGTATCTTTATTATACAAATGAGTAATCCATTAGGAAACTATCAGTTCTATAATATTTAATATTAGCAATTTGTTATAGGACATATGAATGCTATTTGATATTAAATCGATATTAAGTTTAAGATTGTAATATTTTTATAATAATCTAATTGTGATGAAAAATCAATATAAACCCAATATGCTATATATTTGGAGTAACATGACTATATTTTACGCTCAAAAGAAGGTTGTAAATTACTTGAGAAAAGATTTGGAGACAAACGTTACTACATACCCATGATATTAAATGGAGACTTTAATATTGATTTTGTAGATGATAAAAATCTCAGCTCATTTAATTTTACTTTCACTTACTATATATAGTAAGGGGAAGTATTGCGATCGTGAAAATTTTCGAATTCCAGTTTTCAACGGAAATACACGTTTTAGGGTCCCCTGAGTCCAAATAACCAAGTCCCGCAAAAAGGTCTGTGTGTGTGGTAACTCCCGGGCGGAAACGGTAAGTCCTATGAAACTGAAATTTCATATTTAAGACAACTATACGCCCGAGACGTGACAAAACTTTTTTTCATCAAAATGAGCCTACCAGAAGAGGCACTTTATACCATGCATTTTGAACCTTTTTTCGATTTTCTCAAAAACGGTTCCTACGATTTTGATTAAACTCGCCATATCGATGTAAAATTTAATGGGCTTTAATATCATGTAGGTTTTATTTAGATAAAAATGGTCTGACAGGGCTTAAATGCCGATATTTTAAATTGTCTTCCCCTAAAGTACCTTTAATTTTGTAGATTCAATAATAATAACTAAATTATCTTGTTAACGCTGATGAAAAACTGGTAAATATATAAATTGAATAAATTCGATACCCAACTAAAGGAGAAAACAGAAAAAATATTTTTTTAATGCAATTTTTCGTTTTTGAACATAAGAGCAGTAATATACATGTATGATATACCGTTGGAAAGCTAAAGATTTTAGAAAAATTATCATCTCATACACAAGCTTTTAAAAGTTAATAGAGAGTGATGAAATGAACATAAAACTAACTGATTATTTTAGATAATAATATAATAGATTTTTTAATAAAACACATGTTTCTATAGGAATTTAATTTGATTAATTCCTTAATAATTTCACGTATTTTTATCTCTAACAGAAATACACATTTTAGGGTCCCCTGGGTCCAAATGACCAAGTCCCGCAAAAAGGTCTGTGCGTGGGTGGTATGTACAGCGCGAAAACTAAAAGTCCTATGAAAATGAAATTTTATATTTAAGCCAAATATACGCCCGAGATGTTACAGCAACTTCCTCACCAAAATGGCTTACAAGAAGAGCCACTTTACACCAATTTACGATTTTCTCAAAAACGGCTATATCGATGTAAAATTGGATGGGATTTAATATCGTGTAGGTTTCATTCTGATTGAAATAGTCTAAAAGGGTTTAAATGTTAATATTTTAAATTTTCTTCCTCTAAAGTAACTCTAAATTTTGTAGATTCTATAAAAATAACCATATCATCTGATTAGCATTGCTAAAAAAACTACATTATCTTGTTACCACTGATGAAAAACAGGCAAATACATACGTTGAACGAATTTGATATTTAAAGGAGAAAAGTGCCAGCATATTATTTTAATGCAATTTTTATTTTTTTAACGTAAGAACAGTAATATAGATGTATAATGTACCGTTGGAATGCTAAAGATTACAGAAAAAATATTATCTTATACTTACTATTGTAAAAGTGAACAGTGAGTGATGTAAAGCCGATAAAACAAACTGATTGTCGTAGATAATAATATAATAGATTATTTTACAAAAAACATGTTTCTATTAAAATCCAATGTAAATAATTCTTTAAAAATTTATTTCGTTTTTAAAAAGTCTTAAATTGATACAAATAACGGACGTAAGTGAAAGTCGTGTGTTGCGCGCACCAGAGTTTTAAAAGAAAAATTAGGTTTAGCTATTCCAATGATTGAAAATATAATATAACAAAATATGAAAGGACAATTGATGCAGTCTTTACACCCTATTCACATAAATTAAAATCAGAATCATTCTTATGATTTCCCTCCTTCAATCGTCCTGAAGAAGGCCAAATATTTAGGCCGAAACGTTGGCATAAATAAATTAATTTTCTACCTAATCAAATGTTTTGATGACCGCATCTCCAATTAACCTCTACTTGATATCACACACTTAACCATACTCACATCAATGATAATTTCTGTTGAATATTTGTTGTTGAAGTCTACATGACTAAGAAAGAAACTGAGTTTGCTATTGCCAAGCTTATTGAGCACTTGTGAACGTCGCAAATGTAAATTACGTCCGTTTGTTGAGAGAGAAATCTTGGAAATGGCTGAATAGGCTTCGAGTGCTGTTAAACGGTTTGTTATTCAAGAAGACTAGTGGAGAAGAAAGCTGTGGCATTCTAGCGAGAGGCCAATGGGATGTCAGTTTCACACCAAAAAGTCAATACTCGCTTTTTACCTTCTCTCTTTTCTTTTAAGAATTAAAATTCTATCTGTTCAAGAACTAAAACAATGATTTCCAGAAGTTACTTATCCATTTTAGGATGTTTTGTAGAAAGCACATATATTCCTGATTATTATTTAACAATTTTATTTTATTATTTTTGCATGAAAATCTGTATTCGTTACTTTTAATACATTAATTACTTTATGTAAGTTTTAAATAATCTTGTTATGACAGTACTTTTAATAAGGTTTCTCAAAAACTGAGTTCATGTTAAGATTCCTTTTTAGGAGTGAGGGACGCAGTTTTTAAGAACTCTTATTTAAAGACTGTTTTGACGAGATTATTTATATTTCTAAGGTTATTACCTATATAAAACTTAAATATTTTAATAGCTTATAGTTTTTTCATTATTTCGCTTTAATATAGAGTAATTTAGACACCCAACATATTTTTTTACCTTTTCTAGAACCAAAGATATTATATAAAATTTATTTTTCACGCGCAAACTTTCCGATTTTTTTACGCGACTCCTATGTAGCACCTAATATTTTTCACAGTCTAATTGTATAATGTTTACTTTTTCCTTAAAAAATTTCATCAAAATCTGTGAGGCACATTTGAGATTCTCTCCTTGATAGTATCTTATGAGAAGAACCGGAATTTCAAAGGTGTTTTATTTAAAAAAATTGGAACTCGGAATAAAAATATGTGATATGATAACATATCACATATATAACATATCATATCAATTTAGTGAAACATTTTCTCTGTTGAAAATCAACGTCTCGAGTGTTCAACATATTTCCCTGATAAGGAATGTAGAAATATTGGATTAAAGGAAACCCTACGGTTCTAAGGAACTAACTTTTAAAAATGTATTTATCGAAATTTACAACAGTAGTAAATAATAATACAACTAGCGAACGTGCAAGCTAAATATTATGAGCCGTGATAATGTCTAGTGAAGGATGTGTAGGGAGGCGAAAAAATTGGAGATATTATCAGCTGCTAGGTCATAGTTTATTTCTTCTTCTTCCTCTTCCAGTGGCGCGACAGGCCGTGTAGGCCCTGGGACTCGCGGTGTAATCTCCTGGGAGATTACACTCACGTTTCTCGATACATTTTGTAGTGTAGGGTCATCACTCCCTACGCCTAATTTTGTGAGTGGCCACCATTTGACTGACGGGTCTCGCATGCCCGGGGGAGAGGTTGTAAATGAATCCCCATTTAATTACATCCTTATAAAAATCCCGCCGGTACTGGGATTCGAACTCACGACTTTTAACATGAAAGACTAGCGCGCTAGCCACTCAGCCACGGGCTCCCCCGAGTTTATTTTATAGTTCTTGAACTGATTTAAACAGGCAAGCTAAGTGAAAGTCGTGTCGGGCGCACGAGATTTTGTTAAATATGGACTCCTCCATTTTAGAGGCTCTAGATTTGGATTTCAATAATATAACTAATCAAAATACCCAGCCAGTCCCTCATAACAGTTGGAAAGTATTGTTTTATAGTTCATCAAGAATCGCCATTCATACAGTGGGAGTTGCGCAAGTTAACATTTCAAGGCAAACATCTTGACATAGCGAGCACCTAGTTCTGAGTCATCGCTATCATCCTAGAGGAATTTTATTTTTCCTTTCGCTTTTATTTTTATATGAAATATCTAGAATTGCCATCCTCAAAATCTTAGGAAATACAAGTTTTAGGCTCCCTTAGTTCAGATTACCAAGTTTTACAAAATAGTCTACGTGCCTAACAAGGGGAGGATCCCGAATGTTGTGCATTGATGGCAATGAAGAAGCGGACGTGGCTGCGAAAGAAGCTGCATTATTAAATATCGAACCAGGTACCACTCCTTTCATGACAAACTCCATTCCCACTCTAACCCTCAAGTTTCAATCCTCACTTCCTCTACAATCCCTGATAATCCTCCGAGGCGTCTGAAAAGACGTCCCTCCCCTTCCCGAGACCTTCTAGTTTAGCATAGTCTTTGGGGGCTGCCAATGGGTAGTATCCAATCATGTGAATATGTCTTGTATCGCATTTACTAAATGTATATTATTACACAGTTGTAAATACCAATAAATATATATATATATATATTTTTTTTTTTTAAATGGAGCAATAATAACTAAATGAGAGGTTTTTACGAGGGGGAAGTTGGTTCAGGGTGCAGTCAATAGAACACGTTTACGTTTCCTGTAAAGTTTTCTTAAGTAGATGCAGTATCTTTCGGAACTAATCGTCTCAATGGTCAGTACACTCTATCCTACCCAATAAGCCGCTACCCTCCCAGCAGACCGCTACCCTCGCAGCAGACCGCTTCCCCCGAGGGCCCTAGCACCCCGCCCTAGATCGGCACGCCCTAAATACCTCCCTGATGACCCTGAGGGACGACACCGAAGAGATGGACGAACCGAAGGAGAAACCCCTGGGGTAGCACTTTCTCCGCTGACCCCTGGGCGGGCCCTTCCCACCGAATTCCTCCCCAGCCTGTGAGGCAGGTGTTGGAACGCAGCTTAATTATTTTTATTGTGTCTAGGCTGTTTAATAAATCTACTACAACATGGCGGCTTATACAGTAGAATCCTGGTGATTCGTATTCATATGATGGGGTCTTAAAAAAAAAAAAAAAAAAAAAAAAAAACTTTTACTTCTACAACACGTGGAGAGGTCTTAGGTTCACTAAATAGTAAGGAATCTTATACTGTTTTTAGGCCAATGGCCGTACAAGGACCTGATTAAGCCGATATCACGCATAGCCACCTGGTCTCCCAAATAATTTTTGGGCATCCACATTATAAAGGTTCGGTAAGCAATCAAAATGAAACCTACATATTATGACAGCTTACTGAATTTATAGATGCGTATACCAAGTTTAATCAAATTCAATATGCTTTTTTATCATCTCAGGACTTTCATAGCTTCATACAACTCACCGCTTTCAAGCTAAATTTACCACATGCATAGAGACCATTTTTCGAGATTCATTCACTTGGACTCAGGGCACGAAAACGTGTATTCCCGGTGAAAAATCAAAAATGAAAATTTTCATAATTGCAATAATTATAATAATGTAAAGTTTCAATGCGTTTCTAGGTCAATGAATGTGCAAGCTGGTGAGCAAACAAGCTAAGTACAAGTTATATTCCTCACTTTTGGTATACGTACTTTATATGTACACAATTCTTTCTATGTATGACGGTATATATTGCCTTGCAAAATAACTTTGAATCGTTTTTCAATATTTCAATTTAATCCTCTCTGTGTTTATAAAATCACGTTTACTTGGTCAGTAATATTTAAATATTCTAAAAGTATTAGTTAAGGTGCTTAAAATGGGAGAGAAAAAAAATTTATTTTCGTCATTTTAATGGGGGGTTTTTATTTCCGAAAGTGAAAATCCGCTGCACAGACGGTTAACGAAATTTCCAGTGCATAAATGACCTAAATATTTAAATAATGATTTATTATTAATGGTGACGATTCTTTTAAAATTTAAAGAAGAAAATATCATTATTGGAATTGACTCCATTAGTCGTTCCAAATTTTGGTTAGACACTCAAACGAATATATATCCATTTTCCTCAACATATTCGCTTAAATTAAGCGGGTTCGTCCGATTAGCCATAGTAGCATAAAGTGACGTTAAATAAATAAACAAATAATTAAATGAATTAAGCGGTTATTTATCAATACTAATGAGATGATAAGTTTAGCTTTTTGGAATCTAAAGAATTAAAAGTACTTTAGTGGAGGAAAATTTAAAAAAATCGGCATTTTAATCCTTTCATTCTATTTCATTCAGAATAATACTTTTACATCGATATAGTAAGTTTAATTAAAATCGGTATAGCGGTTTTTAAGAAAATCGTAAAATAATGTAAAATGTGTGGTATTAAGTGGCTCTTCTGCTTGGCCGATTTTGATGAAAAAGTTGCCGTACGAATTTTAAAATACCAAATTTTAGTTTTGTAAAACTTATCATTTTTGAGCTAGACTTACCACACACACACACACACACACAGACCTTTTTGCAGGACTTGGTCATTTGTGCTCAGAGGAATCCAAAACGTGTATTTCCAGTGAAAACTCGATTTCGAAAAATTTCCAGATCGCAATACTTTCCCTGACTATATATTTCATATATAGGTAAGTGAAAGTAAAAAGGTTAAAGAACTACATTTTTGTGACCTGCTGCTTTAAAAGAGGGGTGTTGTCAATGGATAGTGTATCATGACATCTCATTTGTATCACGACATCTTATTATATTTCCATCACATTCACTTGATGTACTTATATAATACAGCTTTAAATATCAATAAATACATAATAAAGAAATTGTTTGTATCAATTGTTCATTTTTCATTGTTATCGTTTCATTTCAAACAATGAAATATGATTTAAAGAATATATGTAATGTAATGAGATGTAAGTGAAATTAGTATTTTCGAAACACACACATCTAAATGGACGCTTAATCTAAACTACTAAAATAATTAAACCAGTAACTATCACGTACTTAAAAATGTGAAAGATAGATGAATGAGTAGAAAGAAACACTAGGATCCATTTTTGTCATTGTGTAATATTTTTTTTGATCATTTGGCATCCACACACAAGACTGAAACGACAAGAAACCGCTCGCCGCTCTCGGTTACTTCAACAATTGCTAGACAGACGGTCTAACCTTACACTTAACTACAAAAGATCCATCTACATGACCATCATAACGCCTATTTGGACTTACGGAGTGGAACTTTGGGGCTCTAATAAACCATCCAATGCTCCTTACTTTGTCACGAATAAGCTCATTCTAAATGTTCCACATGTTGCTGATTTAGCCCGAACCAGATATCGTTCATTCAATGACAAACTCCATTCCCACTCTAACCCACTAGTTTCAACCCTTGCCTTCTATTCGACTCCTGATAATCCTCCAGGGCATCTAAAAAGAAGATGGCTACGAGACCTTCTAGTTTAAAATAGTTACTGGAGTGCTATCGTTGTGTAGGTCTTCTACAAGTCTTTTTTATGTAATTTTTCTTTTAGCGTATTTACTTTTTGTATTATGAAGTACAGTTGTAAATTTCAATAAATAAAAGGGGAAAAATAAATAAAAGACCATTTGGCAGGACTGCGAGTACTCTGTTTATACACTGAAAGTGCATGTTTAAAATGTTCACGCCGGAGCGAATATTGGCGTTTTTCTGAGTTTTGTTTATATTTATGTTTCAACGTGTTTAATGCGAGATCCCAACAGTTCCAGGCTTCCATCGCACTAAATGCGAGATTGTGACAGTTTTAACATACACATATGACTTGAAGGAGTAATTATGGAAATACTTAAAACATAGATTCTTATATGATTATTTATTAAAAAAATGATTTTTATATAATTATTATATATTATATTCTTACATCATATTATGGAAATAAAATAATGAAAAGAAATCACACACAGCTAAATTTTTCTTAAAGAAGAATAATTAAATGAAATTAACCAACCGCTAAGAGTCCTTTAAGGGAGCTGTTGAAAGTTATAAAATATTTAATAAATAAACTATTGTGCTAGTTAATTCCTACAACATATAATGTTGAGAAAAAATAAACTTGTTTTCTAAAAACAAGTGATTCACCTGTGAGGATAGTTGAGTGTGACCCGCCGGTGGGTCACCCCGCCCCGTGGAAACCAAGTGTGACCTACCGGTGGGCCATGTCGGCGTGAACGTGTTAATTATTAATATTGTCCAAAACAATTTAACCAAATTAATTGGTTAGATTATAAATTAAGGAGTGATTTTTGCGATTCCTGTGAAATTGCATATCATTTAAGTCTGACTTCTTCAAACACTTTGAACCCGGATCATACAATATTAAATATTACACACACACACACACATATATATATATATATATATATATATATATATATATATAAAGAAAAGTGAAAGTAAATGTGTTTTACCGCGTTATTTAATGAAAGTGTCTTTAAGATTTATAAGAAAGATATACTAATAAAAAAGAAAAGAAAAAAATGGGAAAGAAATGAAACTTCTCTCGCCTTTAAAGGACTTTGCCGGAGAAAGCGAATTCTCTTCGTGTATTTGCCGTCTTCTTCTCGCACCGCCCCGCTCACTTTCGATTCCGTTAATGAAAGTGTTTTACAAAAAACATACAAATTATTTTCAAATATTTTTATTTCACGTATTCCTGTAATAGTTCAAAATAAGAAAAAATATTTGAAATAGTGATTCTGAGATAGTATGTTGACAAAAACAAGTGAGAGGCGTAGAGTGATCTTCCATATAGTTTTTAGATTATTAGTTGTAATAAAGTAAATTTATTTTATTTTTTTAACGAGCGTTGCCTAGAGGACAAAGAGGAACACACATTCGAAACCTACTAATTACGAGTTCGAGTCTCGATACTCAAAGAAAAAAAAAAGTACCTTTGTAATCAAACTTACCTCAATGTAATTATTACTTATAATTATTACTTACCTCTGTTAAAATCAATTAGAAAATTTTAAATGAAAATATAAATGAATTTTTCCGGCATGAAAAAAGGTCAACGAATTAATTAAATTGAGTTTCGATAGAAATGTGTGTTTGATTAATTAATTTATTATATTATTATCAAAAAAATCAGTTAGTTTTATCAGCTTTTCAATAAGCTCCGTTCATATTTACGATTGGTTAATAAGATAATATTTTTTTATATAATCTTTAGCTTCCTAACGATATATTATACATCTATATTAATGTTGTTATGTTCAACATATATTCAATTTAATCCTCCCTGTGTTTATAGAATAATGATTACTTGGTCAATAATGTTTAAATATTCTAAAAAAAGTTAGGTAAGGTTCTTTTATGAGTCAGTTTCAACCGAGATTCCTTATCTTTCAGTGGTATTTTTCTTGCTCAAAATGGAAGAGAAAACAAAAATCATTTTGTCATTTAATTCAATTTATTTTAAATGTTTTCATTCAAATTATTTAATTTAACTGTTCCTTCATCTTCTCAGCTATCCATCTTCCGATTGAATGTGAACAAAATGTTAAAATAACGGTCATATTCCATCATAAAATGAGGACCACTACAAATATATTTTTCTACAATTTGTTTTTCCTTTTCTTTCTTTTGGTTTTTCTCAATGATCTTATTATATCATAAGAAGTACAATTATAATATCTCTCTCTCTACACACACACTTACGATTATATAATTATAATTTACTTCTTTTATATATATAATATAAATTTATTTTAAGTTTGTATTTCTTTAATGTTTTCGTTTCTGTAATCTTAGGGGACTGAAGGTTCCAGAATAAGATTTACTTTTCTTTTTTCTTTAATGATTTTTTATTTTTGAGAAGAAAACTCTGCTACACATTCGGTTAACAATGTTGGCAGTGATACCTTAGGAGAAATCACCGTCCGTAAGTGAATTTGGAAATTTTAATTTGGAAGACGCAAAGCTCTCGGGTCGTCCTTTGACTGTTGATGACCAACTTTAAGCATTGTTCACAGAGATGCCTTACTCTATGAAGCGGGATATCGCAGAAGGATCAAAAACGCCACTAACTTATTTTAGAACCCTATTCATTACTTTTCACCGTGTTATAAGGAGACCACCCAGCCTCTGTAAAGTAGGTAGAATGAATTAGAAGTGAGCACCCTACACAGCTTAATAAGTCCCTTGCATATCCGTTGACTAGACAACAACACGAATCCTTACTGTTTTCCAAACCCAAGTCCCTTCCAGGGCCATTGAACTATTGCTCGTTCTTTCTATCCATCTTCCATCACAGAGACTGAGTCGAGGACATCCGGTTGGCTGAGCATGGAGTGACGTAATACATCAGTAGCTTTCTCCGTTTCCGGTGAGCTATGAAGTAGGTTGCCAGAAGCCATCCATCTTCTTGAGGAAGGTCCTTCCTACAGGACACTTTCCTTTCGATTGAGAAGGAATAATATGGAGAAACCACCTGTGAAGGGTTTAGCTCTTATTAAATAGAAGTACTGTTCCTATAACACGGACGTGCAAGGAGATAACAAGGAAAAATGTATTAACAAAAGTATTGTATTACTATTCAATGTAATCCTCTCTGTGTTCATAAAATCATATTTACTTGAATCCGCACTCAAGAATGACAAGAAACTGCGCGCCGCTTTCGGTTACTACTAAACCATCAAACCACATATCCTTACAATCCAAAATCCTTCGAAAAATCCTTAATGCTCCTCACTATGTCACGAATAAACTCATCCATAAAGACCTTAACATCCCATCTGTCGCTGAATTGGCCTGAACCAGATACCAATCCTTCCATGACATATACCACTTCCACTTTAACCCACTAGTTTCAATCCTTCCTCTCTTCCATTCCTGACAATACTCTGAGGCGTCTGAAAACGAGATGGCCACGAGACCTTCTTGTTTAGATTACCCAGAGGAGAGCTGCCGATGGGCAGTCTCTCCTCATGTATTTTATCTCACAGCTTATTTATTTGATATATTAACCAATACAGTTGTAAATATAAATAAATAAAAAATTTGCATGGTCAATAATGTTTCCATATTCTAAAAAAGGATTTTATGGATCAGTTTAACCGAGATTCCTTATCTTCAAGTGGTATTATTCTTGCTCAAAAATGAAGAGAAATCAGCTCATTCTCGTAATTTAATGATTTTTTCCTCATATAAGACTGAAACAAAAAACTGCTCGAAGATACCGATTACTACAACACTTAGACAAACGTTCAAAACATCTAGTATATTACAAAAGACTCATTTACATCACTATTATCAGACCTATTTGGACATATGAAATCGAGCTTTGCGGCTCAACTAAACCATCTAATTCCTCCACTTGTCCGCAATCTTCCTCAGATATCCCTGATAACCCTTCGAGGCGATTGAAAAGAAGGTGGCCTCGTAACCTACTGCCTTAAAATAGTTGGTGAAGTGCTACTAAATCACAATGGTTACCACGTGAACCACTGTGCAGTTCTTTCTCAAAATATTTTCATGACTTTTCTTAACTGTATATTTACTCATTGTGTTATATAATACAGTTGTAAATTACAATAAAAAAAATTATTTCCGAAAATTAAAATCCGCTGCACGAACAGTTAGTAAAATTTTCAGTGTGTATAGTTATGATGCCTTAGCAGAAAGCACCGTCCGTGGTTTGCACGGTTCAGGGGTGGAATTTTGACTTGGAAGAAGCAAAACGCTCGGTTGGATCTGGAAAGTTCTGGGAGGACGGAATTGAAAAACTACCTGATAGATGCAACATCTAATAGATCAAAATAGGTCATATATAATTGATTAAAAATATTTACAAGAATCTGAAGTGTTTGTTGAAATTACCAGTAAAGAAAATATACTGGCTGTCACCTGTCGCTAGGCTCGTTAATATTTTATTTTAATTTATTTATATACGTTGATAGTTAGTACACCTACATTCTATAATAATTGGGTAAGAAAGGTGTATGTAAAATAAACTTTAAAAAAAGGTGTACCTGCCATACCTTCTTCAACTTAAAATGCTCTTTATTCATTTATTTAAACCGCAATTGGGCCTTTTGTTGTCTTAAATATGAAATTACAGTTTTGTACGATTTTTAGCTTTCGTGCTAGACTTACCTAACACACATACACAGACCTTTTTGCGAGACATGATCAATGGGACTCAGGAGACCCCAAAACTTATTTTTCCGTTAAAAACTGGAATTCTAAAATTTTCAGGAATGCAACACTCACCCTTAATCTATATTTCATATATAGGTAAGTGAAAGTAAAACATATGGTTTGTTAGTTTATTCATTTAACCTCACTTAACGCTGCCGTGGCAAATCGGACGATGGTACAAAGGGAGTACTAAATTTTGTCTATCCAAGTTTAGTTATTATAGGGATGTTCAACGGGTTCTCAGGTAAATCATAAATTCTTAGGACCACCATTTTACGACCCCTCCAATTATTAAAAAACCTAGGGCTACTTGGGATTTGTATCCACGACTTTCGGCATAGAAACCTGTTATGTTAGCCACTATGCTACGATGACCCCAGCATAACATACATACATTAATAAATATGTATTTAAAAATATATATACATACATATATTTATAAATATATATCTATGAAGTTATCGTCCTATCTGAGATTACGGTGACCTCACCGATATTACCTGCATCACTACAGCAGTGAGGTAGCAATGTAACCACCCGCATGTTACCTCAGCAGACCTTTCGATAACCTCGTTCTCTGATAGCGGCCAAGGTCCCGATGAAATTGAGAGTGGATGAGGCTCAGAGGCCAGCTCTAGGCTCCGCTACTACTAGTACTACTCAAGTTACCGTCGAGTGTGGGCTATAAAAATCTTACATTGATGTTATATTGATTTTTTCGTTAAAGGAAGCTAATTATTTTTTAATTTTTCAACTTAATAAGTTTATTTTAAACTCGATTTCCAAAAGTAAGGTAAGTAAAATTTTTGAGTTATGCACACCAGTTTTTATACTAATTGTGATACCTTTACCTGAAGAAGTCCTAAAATATTAGCCGAAACTTCGGCACACATGTACAATACATTATAGATTCACTTGACTATAAGAAATGTATAATAGATAGATAGATAACTGTTTTTTTTATTTTTTATTTCAGCATATTACAACAAAAATATAACATATAAAAAACATTAATAGAACTATGGTCTTTTTGACCGTCTAGTCCGGAGCCGACCTGCTCAATTTTATAATTTATATAACATTAACTATATTCATATACGATACACTACACAATAACAGTAAAACAAACTCACTCACTTATTCAACTATATCATTATCAGACTCAAAACAACTAAACAATAATAATAAACAATTTTATATGTATATTAATATATTATAATTTTTAAATATAGTTAAATTCTTATATAAGTTTATATCTGTAGGGCCATGCTATTTTACAATATTTATATACAGCCATCCAGTTCTGTCCATTAAGATAGTTTATTACTTCATCGGTGTTTAAATAATTCTTTCCGAAACACCTTATTCTAATTTCAGATAAAATGGGACATGTGACAAGGAAATGAAAGGTATTTTCTACTTCTTTTCGTTTACAAAGCGAACACATCACATTGTTATTTGACCAAAATCTATTATAGTTGAGGTATACCAATTCACATCTAACTTTAAATAAATATCCATTTCGCCCCATTAAAACTTAATTTGGTTTCAAACAAATATTGCGCCCCATTATCATGATCTAAGTTTTTATATACAAACATTTTCTCTGAGACTATAGCCCTTTGTAAAAATTTTGATCTATAAATACTTATCAGTGATTGTCTGAATTGCTGTAAGATTATAGCCCAGTTATATTTGGTTTCAGGTTGAATGTCTATTGAAATATTATGTTTTTCAGCCAGTTCTCTTACATCTTTAATCCAGAAAATATTTTGTTTGATGACTTCCTCATTTATGAAATGTGGCAGTCTATTATTTGGTAGATTTTTAACTTTTAGAATGTAGTTAAGAAATGTATATTAAAGGTGATCTATCTCTAGCAAACTTCTCCGATGAGTGTTGCAATCGTGAACATTTTCGAATTCATGTTTTCATAGGATATACGCGTTTTAGGGTCTCTTGAGTTCAAATAACCAGGTCCCGCCAAAAGGCCTGTCTGTGTTTGTGTGTGTGTGGTATGCTAGGCGCAAAAACCAAAATTCGTAGGAAACTGAAATTTCATATTTGAAGCAACTATATGGCCCGAGATGTTACAGCAAGTTTTTCACCAAGTGTTACTTTATACCATGCATTTTGCATCTTTTTACGATTTTCCCAATAACAACTCTAATTGTTTTGATTAAACTCATTATATCAAAGTAAAATTTAATGAGGTTGAGTACGTTCCGATTGAAATAGTCTGACAGAGCTTAAATACCGAGAGTTTATATTTTCTTCCTCAAAAGAACCTTTAATTTTGTAGATTTGAATGAATTAATCATTGTTCAATCTTGTTAGCATTGATAAAGACCTGATAAATATACAAGTTTAGCGAATATAATAACTAAAGGAGAAAAGAGGAAAAATATATTTTTGTCAAACAAATAAACAAATTTTTGTTTTTTTGTATTAACATAGGAACAGTAAATGTATAATATACAGTTGGAAAGATGAAAATTTTATCTTATACACAAAGTTCTAAAAAATATTGTTTTTTCTAAATTTTTCGCTGATTATTATAGGTAACAATTTAATATGGTTATATTATTTAATCTAAACCACATGTTTCCAACGAAACAAAATAATTTTTACTTTCACTTACTATATATAGTAAAGGAAAGTATTGCGATCGTGAAAATTTTCGAATTCCAGTTTTCGACGGAAATACACGTTTTAGGGTTCCCAGAGTCCAAATGACCAAGTCCCGCAAAAAGGTCTGTGTGTGTGTTGGAAAGTCTAGCGCAAAAACGATAAATCGTAAGAAACTGAAATTCGATATTTAAGACAACTATACCCCGAGATGTTACAGCACTTTTTTCATCAAAACCAGCTAACCAGAACTTTATACCATGCATTTTACACCTTTTTACGATTTTCTCAAAAACGGCTCTAAAGATATTGATTAAACTCGCTATATCCATGTATAATTTAATGGACCATGTATCATGGCTTAAATGCCGATATTTTAAATTTTCTTTCTTTAAAGTACTTTTTATTTTGTTGATTTCAACAAATTTGGAACATCAACTATTTGATAATTAACGGGTAAATATGTAAGTTGGGCGAATTTGATTAACAACTAAAGGGGAAAAGTGCAAACATATTTTTTTATGTAATTTTTGTGTTTTTGAACACAAGAATTGTAATATATTGTAGATTTATAATATAGCGTTGGATAGCTAACGAAAAAATATTATCTAATATACGGAATTTTAAAGGTTAATGACGATTGATCAAAAGCCGATACAACTAACTGATTGTTGTAGATAGAAATATAATAGATTATTTAATAAAACACACGTTTCTATTGAAATTCAAAATAATTAATTATTTGACAATTTATTTGCATCTTTAAATGTACTTAAAAATTATTTAATTGATTTTAACATGGTAGGTAAGTGAAAGATGTGTGTTGCTCGCATAGATTTTTTCATTATATACTAATTAGTTATTCCTGTTGCAGATGCGATTACTGACAGTGGGCCTGGCGCTGCTGTTGGGGTGCGCACTGGGAGCGGAGGAGGAGATGAAGCAGAAAGCTAAGGCGATGCGCACCGAGCTCAAGGTGGAGCGGTCCCTGGGGCCGACCGAGACGGTGACCGTGCGCACCAGGGAAGGAGGCGTGGCCAGGCTGGTGGTGGCGCAGCGGCAGGGTCGCAGGGTGGGCGATCTGCCGCCGCCCCCCAACCCAGCCAACCTCGTCCAGGCAGCGAGGTCTATCCCTCTGCCGCCTCCGGTAGACGTCAGGTCCGAGATCTACGTCAAGCCTGAGAAGAGGAACAGGTCTGTACATCATTAATAATATAGCATCATTCATGTAATTCAAATGAGAAAACCTCTCTTGAAGAAGGAACGAAGGAGTTCAACTCATAAAAACATCATTCTCGTACAAGCATTGATAAAATAAACCATAATAAATGGTAGACCTTATGAATCAATCCAGCACATTACTGGAGGGTGCTGCTTGCTGGACGGAACGAATACCTTAAGAGGAGGCATGGCGATTTTGCCTATGTATACCGCTAGCCGATTGCTTTAAAAATAAAGTTATTAAATAAATTAATACCATATTATCAATACAAACCTCATTCAAAAGGATATATTTTATTAAGGTTGATTTTGAGCTGAATAATTCTTCCATTAATACTCATTCTTTTATTTCATGACGTTTCGGGATATTCTCCCATCTTCAGAAGTCTCGTTATATATTCATAATCCCAACATTTTCACTAATCACACATTGAGCCAGGTAAAAAAGTAAAACGAAGTCAATATCTAAATACATCAGATCTGAGCAAGAGTATTGCTTGTTTTAGAATGCTTTGTTTAGAATATATTGATATAAGGAAAGAATTTAAGAAAAAAAATATTATATTGATATTTACAACTGTACTTTGGGTTTGGGATTAAAAGAGGTATGTCGGTTTCAGGATAGTTCTGAGACAAATGGGATATTTAGGTCATTATGGATGATTTTATTCGTAACAAAAAAAGGAGCATTTAGGATTTTGCGAAGGATTTTGGATTGTAAGGATTTTATGCGAGAGGAATTAGATGGTTTAGTAGAGCCCCGGACCTCGATTTGATATGACCAAATGAGTCTGATAGTGGTAACGTAAATGAGCTTTTTGTAATAAATTGGAAGTTTTGAACGTTTGTCGAGTAAGTGTTGTAGTTATCGGTATCTACGGGCAGTTTCTTGCCGTTTTAGTCTCATATGAGGATTAAAAGGAAAGAATAAAACTGTATTGGAACAAATCCTTTATAGCTGATTACACGGTAATCTACCATAAACCTGTGAGGTATTAGTCCATGTGGGGTTTGCGAGGTTTGTATATGTATTCCGTTTTTGTATATTTTAAATTTATTTATGAAGTTTAAAAAAAAATAGAATAAACTATCATTATTTAATTTTTCCTTTATTTTTTTATCTGTTTGGTTTAAAAATAAACAATCGCTGATAAAACAAAGGTTAGTTAAAGTGAAAATAAAAATAAATAAAAACTGTTACGAGCCTGAACGGTTTTGGCCAACCAGCCTGCTGAGCATTGCGGGTACTGTATAACCTCCGCCCCGTGCTCCCGCTCTTATCCCTCATGTTTGGAGCTAATATACTTCACGTAAAACGTATGAAATAAATAGATTAACTAACCATTAAATCATAAGTTGATACTCACTAAATAATTAAGCTATCCTCTGTATTAATCGCAAAATAATAAATATTGATAAAGTCAGTTCAGTTCGACAATGAATTATAATTAAGACCTGGTATTACATGGAACAAAATACATTTAAATGTTTCATAATACATATATATATCAAGTCGTTGACCTTTTATTTTACTAGAATAATTTTATTAAATTTATTTATTAATAAGTCGAGCTTCGGCCGCCAAGGCTGGAGGGGAGAGGGCTTGGAGATCCCAGTGCCCAGTAGTTAGCCTGAGTGGTGTGCCGGTGCTCAATGAAATTCTTTGGGAAGATGTTTTTATAATGTATTGTACCTGGCTGTAGGTAGATGGTTTATGGAAAATGTAACCAACATACTACAAAATGTAACCAATTATGTTTAATTGCAGTGTTGAGAAGGATCCTATGTATAAACATAGACAAATGAACGAAATGTAAAAAAAAAAAAAAAAAAAAGTTTAATGGCCTAAAACCCGAATCAATTCAAATAAAATCATATATATATATATATATATATATATATATATATATATATATATATATATATATATTATAATATGCATTATCTGCGGCACCTGTGGTGTAATGGCTAGCATAGCAGCTTTCTATGGTTAAGCTCACGGGTTCAAACTCGGCAGATGACCATTCGATATTTAAATTGAGTAAAAAATCGTTTAGAGGGGAGGTAAAATTACGTTCTAATGCAAATTTAGGACTATCGCTGTAAAACCATTGAGTAATAATTTAAATAAATATGTTTATTATTATTTAAATTTCTATATATATTTTTTTAAATGATTAGTATTATAAGTTACCTATATAGATTTATTATATTATATTCTTCATTTTCTCTTAGTTATTCTTCTCCTAAGGCAGTAGATCCCACATTTTATTATATTCTGAAGGGACTTGTCCCAGAATAAATAATTATTATTATTACAATTTAAAATGTGATTCAGGGCGAGGAGCTTGGAGATGGAAGACGGGATCCCGGTAGTGACTGGTATCCGAGTGCCGGACTCGCCTGAAGACCGGTTCCACGTGTGGAGGAACGCCAGGGTCATCAACAACGTTCTCCAAGACCGCCCGGCAGCCGTGAACGGGAACCAGCTGGAGCCGGCCGGCACGACCCCTTCACACCACGCCAGCTACGAGTGGCTGAGGATGGAGCCCATGAGGAAGACCACGACGGAGGCCGTTCTGCCGGAGTACATCCTCGCAGCCAATAGGGAGGAGACCTCCAGGCTCAGGGACGGCAGGAGGCTATCAGGTACTGCAAGCGATCTGCTTAGAGGGTAGAGGGTAGAGGCTAGCGGGTGTAAAGTTTTCAAATCGCTCGAGAGGGTTTTCCTCTTCACTTACTGCTCAATCCAATTGAAATCGTCCAAGTTTAATCTGTATAACTCTAATGCAGGTGTTACAGCCTTTTGGATTAAGATCCGCGTCTGAAAATACGAAAATAAATTGTATATCAACGATCTTGTGAACTTTGACCTTTTTGTAATATTAAACTTCAATAATTGGAGGTTATTATCAATATATAAAAAAAATATATCTGTGTAACAAATTAACCAATATATCAATTTTTCAAAAGTACAGTGGGAAAACATTTAGTGACTGAAATTCAATTAGTACTGGTGTTATTAATCTCGTTTGTTTAGAGTTTTTATTATTATTTTGATATCATGAGGACAACTGTTATATTGTTCAAAAACAAACTGAGTCTCATCCTCTAAATTTGTGCCAACAAAAGTTATCGTATAAAGACATTATTTGTATTAGTATCATCATTTTTTCACTGAGAAATATTCTGTTATAAATATTGCAGAATGTTCAGTCAGTATTGTCAGGCTGGGTTTCTTGGTAAGAAAAGAGGTGTCATTCCTCCTTATCCCATCGTACTCCTCGAAATAAAGGAGTCAGGACATGGAAATGAGGTATTTGCGAAAAATAGTGAGAAAGACTTACAGTGGGTTGAAAAAGTATTGGCACACCCTGCTTTTTACATTTAATTCTTAAAGTATGTAACTTATTAGTGAGTAATAAATTTTATTTTGAATAGACATTACAAACCATCGATATAGCCAAAAAAATATTGAAATAATTAAGGTAGAAATGAATGTGGAAAATAAATTGTAAAAATGTAAGTCAAAAAGGTATCGGCACATCTATATATTAATAATAAAAATATCCTATTTAAGTAAATAAAATTTATTAATAATTTGTTATCATTCCTTTGCCACCAATTATAGCTTGTAATTTTCTTTGCATCGTAGAAACAAGAGTTTCCGTGACCTCAGGTCCAATTTTTTTCGCATTCCTCTAACACATGTTTTAACATATTTTTTGAGAAAAAAAATTGTGTTTTCTTACCTTCAAATCGAAAATATACAATAAATGTTCAATGGGATTTATATCCGAAGACTGTGAGGGTGTTTTCAATTGCCTCCGTACATTGTACAATAACCATTCCTTCGTTTTACTGGCTGTGTGTTTAGGATCGTTGTCTTGCTGAAATATAAACGTATTCTCCAGTCCTTATATTTTAGCACTGGAAGCAGATTATATCGCAAAATGTCTACATACCTTTCAGCATTCATTATACTTTCAATGAAGCATAACTTTCCAACACCATTCGATGTCATGCAGCCCTGAACCATAACATTGCCGGCTGTAAATGGCTTGAATTTGCAAAACTATATGCAAATAAACCAATGGACTTTTGGAAAAAAAGTTTTATTTTCTGATGAGAGCAAACACTACATTTTTGGCTCAGATGGATGTTAGTTTGTGTTTTTTTAGCTATATCAATGGTTTTTAATGTCTATTCAAAAATAAAATTTGTTACCCAATAATAAGTTACATAATTTAAAAATTAAATGAAAAAAACAGGATGTGCCAACATTTTTTTGACACACTGTATAATGATATAGGACACCGAACGCCACTATACGGGCTAATCTCGATGTCAAGCCGGCGGAGACCGTTCAAAAAGAACACAAACTGAGGCGGTTTGGAGATCTTCTTAGGATGGATCCGGATAGAAGTGCCAGGAAGACCTACGAGACCCGCACGGAAGGGAAAAGACCCAGAGGAAGGCCTCTCATCTCCTGGGAGGATAGTGTAAAGGAGGCATACAGGATATATTGCGATAGGAGAGTGGAGTTATGCAAGAGTTAAGAAATTGGCAATAACTTATTTTTGAAAATTTATATTACAAAATAATTTCTGAATTTTGGCAAATATTATAATATAATTGCTGACACCTTAATCAAAATTTATTTATGGTCATTGTCATTTCATGTTAGTAAGAAATGTACGGTGGTTCAAAGCAATCGGCTCAAAGAAAATCGATTGTGTGTATCGAATGTGGGAAAAGTAGGGTTTCCAATCTCCAGTTGAGCAACGTCACATCTGAAAGTGCGCACTTTGGAGGAACTGCGTCAGGGAAAGGAGGGGAAAAAAAGATTTGTAAAATCATTTTTATCGTGAAGGTAATTTAAATTTCAACATAGTTATATAAGGTGTATTTACTAAACAAATATAAATTGATCAAGGGTGTAAGAAGTTTTCATTTTTTTTTTTTTTTTTTTATCGGCAGACTTACGGTATGTTAGCAAACTCTATATCGATGCTAGACATACTATTTCCTCTGCCGCTGTAGAAATGGGGATTTATTATCCGCGTCGATGGTTCCTATGGGCGGGTCCAGAAGTCCAAATTCAAAATTTTACGTTATACTAGCATAGCTGAAATTTATTTATTATGTTATTTATATTATTATTATGCATATATATTTGAAGTAGCAGACACATAGGTCACTTCCAAAGTGTGGGAGATAATGCTTTCTCTGTCGTACTAATGAAGGTGTGCCATTATTATTTATTTTAGTTCTCTAGTTTGTCACCAGTCGTATAGTTGGCTCCTAATCATGAAACAGTTTTTTTTAACGTCAATTTATGCTACTGCGGCTAATCAGACGATGCTACAGTGGGAGTCCTAAATTTTGCCTATCCAGGTTTAATTAGGATAGGGGTATTTAACGAATACCTGACATCTCACAGGCTCGAAACCACCGTTTAACGTCCCCTCCGAAGGACGGCATAACTAAGGATTTTTTTATCCCATTAAAAAAATCCAAGGACCTCCAGCAGGTTTGAACCATTCAAATGTGAATGCAGGACCTTAGGCATAGGAGGCTGTTATCCTAACCACCATGCTACGGGTAACCCCCACTATAACAGTTTCCTCAGATTAATGGCACTGTTATAAAGGTTATGAAAGTGTTTATATACATGTATCTCTAATCACATACCTTGCTCTTTAATAAAAAATAATATAGAATAACCAATAAAGTATATAGTATGTGCTAATATAAAAAAAAAACGAGAGAACTGAAAAAAATAATAATTGTTGTTATCCGTTAGGAATGAATGTCCATTCGTTTAATGATAAGGAGATAATTATACGACTGGTGGCAAAGTAGAGAATTAGAACAAAGAATAGCTACATACCTGTATCAGTGCGTCAGAGAGCATTATATCATATGCCTGCATTTTAGCACCAACCTGTGTCAGCTACTTTAAATATTTATGCATAACAATAACATATATATATATATAAATTACAGCTCTGCTGGTATAACCTGAATTTTCGACTTCTAGACCCACACAATGAAATCACCTGGTGAATTTCCTCATTTCAGCTACGGCAGTTGAACTTTACGAATTGTTATAACGTAAATAATAAACTATTGTGTAATAATTTTCACCGTTTTTTTTTTATTAAAATCAACTTTTTCATTTCTTCCATCAACTTTCAGCTGTCATCTATTGATATTCAATTATTAATTCTACTTGTAACCAATCTTTACGATCCAAAATCCTCAAAGGTCCTAATTTGATCAGAAATAAACTCATTAATAATGACCTTAATGCTCCCTATGTAGCTGATTTGACAAGAACCAGACACTATTCTTTCCATGACAACCTGCATTCACACTACCTTCAATCTTCAGTTCCCACTCCCCCTATCCCCAAGCTCCTAACATCCTCCAAGCTAATACTCACCACACTTGACTTCCTCCAGGCGCTGCTTACCCCGACAAGCTGGCGTACACCCCGACGGCTGAACGACGAGCTGAGGAGGGGGTCAGGACCCCAGTGCTGCAGTACGCCCACCCGGACCTCGGGGTCCAGAGCGCCAAGCCGGTCCAGGACCAGCAGGAGCCGACCGCCGCGGTCAACGAGCACTTCCAGAGGGACCAGGCCTTAGCCTACTTCGCCCAGGACATCCACTCGGACAGGTGAGGCCGCTTTGTCTTCATCTCTAAACTTGCATGAGGAATTAGTAGTTTTATTATATTATAACGTAATTCTTCACTAGGGGAAAATATGGAATATATATAAAAATTAAAAAAAATATCAGGAAAAAACCTGGTTGGTGAGCGAGACCTTGGTCTATCCATCTCTTTGTTCAGTCCTTGACTAAGAGACAATAGTTATTGTTTATTAATTTTAATACGATAGAGCATTAAATTTTCTACAAAAACAATATTAGGAATAATTTAAATCGGTTCAGAAATCGCAGAGATATATCGATCTGTAATTATCATTGGGGAGTTTACCAGGTGACCCGACCGATGATGCCCTGTCTTAACCATGGCCAACAGAAATAAGGATTCACCTCTTTTATGTGTAAATATAGGGTTTATTATTATTTTAGGCAAAAAAAAAAACGAAAACACATTTGGGATTGTTTGCAGCCTCGATATGCCACAGTCTCTTCTCCTGAAGTCCATTTCCAGAGCCAATAGCTTCTTATTTCTGTCCATGTTTCTGCCCCATATAACTTGGTCGGGATCACTTGTAGCTGGGTGGCTAGCGTAACAGCCTCTCATGCTAAAGGTCACGGGTTCAAACCCGCAGGTGGTCCTAGGATTTTTTAATGGGAGTAAAAAATCCTTAGTTACGCCGTCCTTCGGAGGGGACGTTAAAAGGTGGTCCCGAGCCTGTGCGATGTCAGGTACTCGTTAAAGATCCCTATCCTAATAAAACCTGGATAGGCAAAATTTAGGACTCCCACTGTAGCATCGTCCGATTAGCCATAGTAGCATAATGTGAAATTAAATAAATATAACTTGGACCCTATGAGGATCCCTAAGTATATTTCTTTGTTTGTTAGGGAGCAACACCTGTTTGCTCCAGAGAACACCATTAAGATGCTCGCGATCCATCTACCATCCCTAATTTTATTTTCAATATCTTTGTTCACGATTCCGAAATTATCTATAGTTACGCCAAGATATTTAAAGACGTTACTTTGTGGGAAGTCCCCATCCTTTACACAAAGGACTGAGATTTAGAAATCAGCGAAGAAGAAACAGAGTAAATGCTGTCTAACTAAGAACTTTGAATATCTTTAAACCTAACCTTCACCATCCAAGCGATCCTCCTGCTTCTACCCCCTACACGCTTCCTTCCTAGCTTATCGCTTACTTTATAAACAAGAACTAACACCTCCCTTTTTCCTGCTATATTTTTTAACACGTTCACGCCGGGAGGAATATCTACGTTTTTCCGCAAGGGACGGGACTGTGTCAGCTGCTTACCTTCGTGGGACGGGCCATGACTGTTGCAAGTACCAACGTGTTTAATGCCAGATCACAACAGTTCCAGGCATCCATCGCACTAAATGCGGAAATTAACCGTTTTGACATACGCATATAACTTGAAGGACTACTGATGGAAATATTTAAAAAAATAGATTCTTATATTATTATTACATATTATATCATATTATAATATGATATATGAGACTCAATGTTTGGGAGAGAAAAATACTAAGAAAGATATTTGGGCCAATTAAAGAAAATGACTCTTGGCGAATAAGAAAAAATAGTGAGCTCCGAACAATGTATGGGAAACCAGACCTGGTATCCTTTGTGAAAAAAGCCCGCCTAAGATGGCTCGGACATGTAGAAAGGATGCCAGAAACTAGGATTCCAAGACTACTCCTTTATGGAAAAATTGGAGGAAAAAGACACAGAGGAAGGCCAAGAGTGAGATGGTTGGACGACGTCGAGGAGGACCTAAAGTTGCTTGGAGTGAGGAGATAGAGGGCTAAAGCGAAGGACAGAAATGACTGGCTTGAAGTTCTTGAGGAGGCCCGGGTCCTTGTTGGACCGTAGCGCCCGGCAGTAAGTAAGTATATCATATTATGGAAATAAAAATATGAAAATAAATCACGCACCTCTAAATAAAATTCTTAAAGAAGACTAATCAAGTGAAATTAAGCGATAAGAGTCCTTTGAGGGGAGATGTTAAAGTTATAAAATATTTAATAAATATAATCTTATAATTGTTAATTCCTACAACATATAATGTTGAGAAAAAATAAAATAATTTTTTTCTAAAAACAAGTGATTAACCTGTGATGCACGCCGCCCCACGGGATAGTTAAGCGAGAACGTGTTAAACCATTTTCCTTTACTTCTGTATTAAGTGAATTTGTGTGTCTTGCGCACCAGATATTTGTATTATTCTTCGCAATTATAAGATAAGAGATGTATTATACAATAGTAAATAACCCCTAACCTGAATAAGACCTTTCCCATTCCCTCCCTGGTAGTTATCGCACCGCACCAAGACCTCAGCACTCACCTGGCCTCTTCATTAACGACAGGTATGTCGATGCTGGCAGGAGCCCCTACGCCTTCGAACCCGGCCTAGAAGAGGAGGCTCGCCTGGAGGTCTTCGGCCAGAGGTCCAACTCCGGCAAGAGGCAAGGTCCCAGCTACGCGGGTCCGAACCACATCGCGCCCTACGGGAAATACGCCTACAAGACAGTTCGGGAGAAGCCCTTCTGGGAAAAGGTAAGCTCTTTAAATATAATAATTTAATAATAATTATTTAAGGTTACAAGGTCTGTCCAGGCAAACGAGCCACAAACTAGATTAAGCGCAAAAAAAGGTTCAAGATCCAATAATATGAGACGTTGATTTCCAAAAGGTACTAAACGACATTTTTTACGAAATTTATATTTTTACATATTTATATTCTCCTCATTTAGTTTTATCTAAATCCTAAAATTGATCGTATCTAATGAACACTCATGTCCTTTAATAGCGTGATTTAGAAAAGCTATTAATTTCTTAAGATACTTATCAAAACATTTAGTTTCATTCCAAATCATAACAGAACATTTCATTTCATAACTTTAATATGGTTTTATTAATATAGTAAAGAAATAATTCTAGATTTTAATGCGAAAAGAATCAAATTAGCTGGTTTAATAATATAGTAATGAGAGATTTTCGCGCTTCCTGTAAAATTCCCCAGGATGGATATAGTACCTTTTGGAAATCAACGTCTCATATAATGATGTAAACTTAATATTTTTGTTGTTCAGACTTTGATTATTCTTCTTAAAAGCTCTTAACAGTTAATGGTACAGTAAGTCGTCTATTATTATTAGTATTATAATTTGTTATCATCTTCTCAAAAATAGCAGTAATTTAAAGAATGTCCATATTGTTATCTCATGATTTATTGTTACATAGCAGAATAATTATCGTTAATTGTGAAACATAAGTTCAATTCGAATAAATTTTCCCATCGATGCACATTCGTGGTAATAGAAATTGAATCACTCAATAAAAAACAAAACAAAAGAAAACGCATATTTAAAAAAAATTCTGATTACACAAAAAAATAATATTATATTAAAAATTATATAAAAACACAAAAAAATCAATGAACAAATATAGAATTTTACATTATATCGTAACATAAATTATATTATTAATTTTCAAAACTATGAGCACTGTTGATTTGTGTCACTGCTGTTTTCCGTGAACATTGTTCCACAGCAGGTAATCTCACAATGTTAATATTTTTTTGTGGATGTAATTAGTTGACCGTTGCGAATTACTGGAAGAAATTAGTCCGGGTGGTGGTCATTAAATGAGATAACTAAAACAGTTTCCATTCACCCACCATGCGCCCTGATGATGATCCACAAAGGGGGGTTCGAAACGTTGGCAAACAATAAATAGTTAATACTATTTAGTTGTTTCATTTAATGACCGCCACCCGGACTAATTCCTTCCAGTAATTGTTTTTTATAGCAAAATTCTAAAAATTCGACATCATTAAAAATTTTATTCTGGCAGTAGTTGAAAATACTAACCAAGAAACAAGAAACGTCATTCTTTATTAAAAGTGTCTATATTTCATTAAGCATATGAATAAATTATAATAATTAGACAAAAACAAAAATGTTCGATTGAATCAAATTCATTACCCTAAAAAATGAAAGCATAAGAGATGCCATTTTTATGACGACGATTGTATGTTATTTAATGTTACTTATTGAATGTTGATAAGGACGTACCACGTATGTACATCCAAGAATGTTACGTTTATGAAAAAGTAAAATTATACGAGGTTTAAAAAGAGAACTTTTATTGGTGAAATTATTTAATATTTTAATTACTCCTAATATTAAGAATACATGACAGAAATAGCTTTCTTTCTTTCTACACGATCCTATTTGCAGGTGAAGGAGCAGATGGAGTACGGCTACCAGACGATGTCCAATTTGGCCCGCCCCGTGGTGGAACCCTTGGTGGAAGCGACGCAGAAGATCTCGGAGAACCTGGGGCTGGCTCCTGGGACCAGGCACCTCAGCGAGAAGTTAGGAGTGTCCTCCTCCAGCGGGGTACTCATACCTGCGCTAGGGCTGGTCGCTGGTGGCGCTGCCCTGGGGTTGGGAGCCGTTGCTGTCGGCAGGTAATTATAATAATAGAGAGAAATGCTTTATTTATTTTGCAATGCTGCCCAAATACATCGGGTTGCTTAAATAGCACAGCATACTTATCCATCATTTGGACATATTTTACTTACATTTTCAATTTTTTTTTTTTCTTATTCCTATACAAATTTATAATATTTACAATTTTTTTCCCTCATTTGGTTTTTATCATTCTCTACCACTATATTGTAAATTTAGACCTTTGGTGCGCACATTACATAATCAAAATACAATCACATTCACCATTTAGTTGCCATACAGGTGATGGTGGATAATCCCCAGGGAGTCCAAATAATAAAAGGCCTACCGAAGGTTCGATGCCGATACCACCAAACTCCGTCTCCACAGACTCCCCTAATGATCACCGTTCAAGCCCAAGCCCCCGAGATCAGCCTTAACGCAATCCTCTCATCCACGCTTCGGTCTACCTTTCGAACGCCTACCAGTCGTATCAGCGAATACCAACTTTCTCGGAATCCGTTCCTCACCGAGCCCAACAACTTTACGCGCCTATTTGAGTCTCCGCGATACTATCATGTCTATTATACTCACGGAATACAAGTTCCACAATTCTGCGCTGTGCAACCTTCTAAACTCCCCAGTGGCCTCATCTCTCTTCGGACCAAATATTTCACGCAGTATCTTATTTTCGAAAACCTTAAGCCGTTGTTCATCCTTCAAAGTGGGCGGCCACGTTTCACATCCGTAAAGAACCGTCGAAAGAATAATAGTTTGATAAATTCTAACCTTTAAGTTTTTAGATAGAAGCCGCGAGCTAAAGTAATTTAGCAACTGAATAATAACACGCATTTCCCACAAGGCTATTAATATATAGTAACTAAAAATAATATATTTTCCTCTCCTAGCTAAATATTAAAAAATAAAATAAAAACCTGTATCAATTTAACCCATAAAAGTCTTGGGTTCCGCACTTCAAGAGATTCGTACTGTTTACATCCAACGACCGTGCAAGGAGTTGATTACGCCTAAACCACGCTCAGCCGCTAGGATCTTCCCCCAATTTTAGGTACACAGTTTATAGAGGATATGTCTGTAACACAGCCGGGATTCGAATCAAGGACGCAGGGAACAGTAGAATAGTGATCTATCCAGTAGACCACACCTTCATTATGCCATTGGGTTTTTTTTTCGACTGTTATGTCTGCTCATAAATAGAAGTGTTTGACTGGTGATAAAGATGTGAATCATACTTTTAATGTTGGCATTAAAACATAACTTTTCCAGAATGTCATGTTCGACGTTTTCTACGCTACCGATCTACTTCACAGCACTACTTTACAAAGACTTAAAGCAGCTCCAAAACATTTTGTCGCTGTTGTTCCATTTGGTTCTAAAATATTTTTTCTTTAAAAAACCGAACCTATAACCTATTGCGTGTACCTCTCCAAAACATGCAAGGTCTTTGTACTTATAGAGTTTGTACTGTCCCACAGCCAACGGCCGTGTAAGGAGATGATTTTAGTCCCCAAATCACGCTCAACACCTTATTTCATCCACTTCATAGAGGATAGGGTAGGGTTCCCATACCCCAGGGCCGCTATGCGGTTTAAATAACGGAATAAAGAATTCGTAGTCAGATAACAGTAGACTAGTGCTACGCCGCCCCTAGGAAGCTAAAAATAAGCAAACATGATATATTTTTTTTCATTCCGACAACTCGTAGCTAACAAGTTGGATTGGAAAGTGACAGGGGCGTTCTGGAGTGGAAGTGTTACGAAGCGATTTCTAACCCAACTGACCTTTTTGAAAATGATTCGCCGAACCTTATCTAGCCGTTTCGTAACGGATCGGAATTTCGACTTGGGCTATCTTCCAAAGCAACAACTTTCCTTCTTCTACGTCGTAAAAGAAGAAAAAATAGAGTCGGAACCATCTTCGGCATCTGAGAAAGCTGAGAATGAAATAATATTAAGGGTCGTTGGGAAATAAGGGGCTTAGAAGAGGTAATATACACGTATCTGCTAAGTAGCTTGGCTAATATGAATTATTTTTCGCTCGTAATGCATGAAATAACTTTATTACAAACATAAAATAAATAAAAATAGTTGACAACAGATCAAATATATTTTGGTTTATTATTATCAATAATGAACAAAAAAAAAAATTACTCCCTCTCAAAATTTGAAGGCTTACGTTTCAAGATAAGTAGAACCCGAATAACTTGTAGCTGGGTGGTTAGCATAACAGCCTCCTATGCCAAAGATCTCGGGTTCAATCCCACAGGTGGTCAGAATTTTTAATGGGAGTATAAAATCCTTAGTTATGCCTTCCGTCGGAGGGGACGTTAAAAGGCGATCCCGAGCCTGTGCGATGTCAGGTACTCGTTAAAGATCCCTATCCTAATAAAACCTGGATAGGCAAAATTTAGGCACCCACTGTAGCACCGTCCGGTTAGCCATAGTAGCATAAAAGTGATGTGAAATAAATAAACAACAAACAAACAACAACGAATTTAAAAATCCGTTTTCCCGCCGTTCAAATCGATGGTTACTGTTCATAAGTGTGTCAAGAAGTCTTTCGTGGAGTGGTTTTTGAAATATTTTAGAACAAATAGGGAGCAGGCCGGTGGGTCTATATGATACGTGGTTTTATTTTGTGAGAGGATCATTGCTATGTATGACTATTTGCATTTTAAAGGGAATTTGGAAATTCCGAAACTACTGGACCAATTTTTAATAAATTCACAACAAAAATACTGGAGTACAATGATGATCCGAATCAGATTAATTCAGATACAATGATATCAGCTGGTTAGTTTTGAAATGGCGGCCGATTAAAAGTGATTTAATTCAATAACTGAGTTATTTTTGAAGATAGAGAAAAAAGTTATGAGTGTTTATTAACAAAAAAACGAGAAAAATTATAAAAATTAGAAAATAAAATAGAAAAAAATTGAAATTTTCTCCATAAAAAATATGTATTGAGTTTTAGAATCAATAAAGTACAATAAACGGGAAAAAAAAGTTGATCTATATATCTTTATAGCGTTTTGAAATTAACTGCGGTAATATTCCATTTTCCTTTGAATTGTTACATATTAGTTAATTGCCTATAAACAGCTATATAAATAGAACAGTTATACCCTAATATTTATGAATAATAAACCAATGCGTAATAATTTGTAGCGTTTTTGAAAGCTTTACTTAAAAGTTTTTAAATTGATTATAACAACAACGGAGTTATGTGAAAGACGACGATGATGAAAGATGACGATAGTTTACAATTGAAATAAAGTTTGGTGATTGTGATGGCGATAGTTTACAATTGAAATAAAAAACAATAACAATTATACCTGATAATTTGAATTCCCCGTTAGGTTCCTGGAAGTGGACATGCTGAAGCGGAGCGCTAGCGACGACCCGGAGCTGCGACGAGCCCTGGAAGGAGCCACGATGAAGAGGACGAAGAGGAGTACCGAGGAGGAGCTGCAGGAAGTGGGGAACCCGAGCGGGGTAACACCGAGTGCGGGAGATCCCAGCGACTGGGGCACCACTCTCTGCGCCAAGAGGGTCTTCTGCAGGGCCATCGCCGCCAGGTCCACCGAGGGGGTAGCCTTCATGGAGAAGAAGATGGCCGTCTACCTCAGCATGTGAGTACTTCTTCTTTAATATCTAATGTTTTTGTGATCCCGGATATTCATTATGACTTGTTTCCCATGAATATTACCCATGGATCGTTGCTAGTTTATGACTGCTGAGTGGACTGTATAAAAATATAATGGCTGATTTTAACTAACTTGAATATTTAATTGGTTCACAAAAATACAAAAGAAAATGATATTTTAATGATTTATAGTTAAAGGCAGTTTGAATTTTGTTATAATTTTGAATATCTAGATGATTGCTTCAACTCCTACTTGTGTTGTTGGCTGTTTCCTGGCCCATCATTCTCCCTGCTCAGTCTTCCACTGACATATTGTTATGCGGTAGACTCCAATTGTCGCATCGCTTACACTTTTAACTCTTAACTGCACTTAGCAACTCTCTTCTCACGACTTTGGGAAATTTGTTTCTCTCACTGGCACTTATTTTCTAACAAAATGGAGGGTCCAAAATATTAGAGCCTCCCAATTTTAATTCATTGTAATTTTAACTGTTGAATTATCTCTTTTTCAAGGAAGATCCTTGAACATCTAATATTAGCTCTCTTCCAATTTTGAATCACATCCGACCTGCGGTTTTCTGAATATTAACCCGATTAAGAAACTTACGTTTACGACTGCTAAAGAAGGGAAAGGAATTTGACATTTCTCAATGCTCATGAAAAAAACCTCTTCTGTTCCAAAACTCCATAACTAATGTAGAGAGTAGGGATGGGCATAATCGAATGACGATTATCGGATCATTCGATTATTACAATCATTCGAATTAATCAATTATCGGATTAATCGGTTCGGAGAAACGAATGATCATTCGAACTGAATTGTTTAACGTGATTATAAGGAGCCCAGACAATCGAACGACCTTTTTTTTTTTTGTTTTTTTTTCTCATCACATAAATTATATGCATATTTCCACCTAGACTCAGCCAGCTCAGCCATCATAGAGACGAGAATTGAGGCATATCGTCCCTAAGAATGCATGTTAATCATTCGATCATTCGATAATGAAATCATTCGATTATTTAAATCATCGAAGTCTGATAATTCGATTTTGTCCACCCCTAGTAGAGAGTTACCTTTGATGAACTATCCTGGAGTTACCATATTTCCCAGGTCACCAGGAAGTCCATACCCATCTATAACATATTCACGCCAGCGCCCATTTCCAATGCTGCCTGGTGAGCGACGCTCGGATTCATGCCGCGATTATTGCCTTTAAAGTCCTATATCCCAGTTGTACTTTTGTCAACAGTCTAGTCAGAGTTTTTTTTTGCAAATTTTTATTACTCGTACGGTTTTTTTATCCTAGCAACTGATTTCTGGGAGTAAAAATAACTCGAAAGACAATTAATTTTGTTGTCCTAATAATGATAGTTAACATGGATATGGAAATACCGGGGTTACGCCCGGCCCGATAAGACAGACTTTTTTCCTAGAAGTACCCGTCAACTCATCATTTCCTCTTTCACCCCCCCCCCCCTCCCCACTTCGACTATGGATGCCTAGTTAATAGAGTAGTCAGTGACGATAACGACTAAAAATATTAATGAATAGGTTTATAAGATTTATATACGGTCTCTCAGGGTTACCTGTAGCATGGTGGTTAGCATAACAGCCTCATTTGCCCAAGGTCACGGGTTCGAACCCGCAGGTGGTCCTAGGATTTTTTAATGGGTGTAAAAAATCCTTAGTTATGCCGTTCTTCGGAGGGGACGTTAAAAGATGGTCCCGAGCCTGTGCGATGTCAGGTACTCGTTAAAGACCCTTATCCTAATTGAACCTGAATAGGCAAAATTTAGGACTACCAGTGTAGCATCGTCCGATTAGCCATAGTAGCATAAAGTGACGTTAAATAAATAAACAAAAGCAATATAGAACCTCTCCAGACAGTCACACGTCTCTCACTGGTATTCTGGTCAAAGGTGGCTCTATCCCGAATCCCAAAGAAAATACCTACTTGGCATCTTCCTATTCCAATCCTTGCAAACCAGAAAACCTTCCAATATCTTCAACCTCCTTACTCCGCGCTCTTCAGGGCTAACCCTAAATACAAGATCTCAACCTACCGATCTATACCTACCCTCTCATACAACAGCCTCCTTGAAATGTCCTTTATCATCCGTGCTACCAGACTTTGGTACTCTTTACCATATCCCTCTGTAAAGTTTCATCCTTATTCATTTATTTTAATCCTATATAGTAGCGGAGCGGCGTGGTCTAGTGGATACAGCACTAGACTACTGTTTTCCGGGTCCTAGGTTCGAATCCCGGTTATGGCAGAATATTATTTATTCTGTGAATTCAGTCGGGAGGTGGGGAGGGTGATCCTAATTACCTCCATACACACACTCTATATTTACTGAGCCCAAGACTCTTCATGAGTTGTTGTGGTACAATTTTTTTTTCTTTATTTTATACAAGTGTTTGGAAAAAAATAATTACCTAAAAAAATTTGTTTGCTCTTTTATCTATAAATTAGTAATCAAATTCGTTCAACATGTATATTTTGCCGTTTTTTATAAATACTGATAAGAAGATATGTTTAATTTTTTTTCCAAATCTACAAAATTAAGGTACTTTAGAGGAAGAAAATTCAAAATAACGTCATTTAAGCCCTTTCAGATTATTCCAATCAGGATTAAAGCCCATTAAATTTTACATCGATATAGCGAGTTGAATATCAAAATCGTTAAATGGTGAAAATGCATGTACTTCCGGTCGGCTGAGTTTAGTTGTAACATCCCGGAAGTCATACAATAGTTGTCTCAAATGTAAAACTTCAGTTTCTTACCACTTTTCGTTTTTAGTCTAACGAAACATTGTTAAATGTTTTCAAAATAAAAAGTAATGACCACCGATTCTTCCAGATAAATTAGTTAATTTTAATGGCCCGTCTGAATGTTGGAACTTGAATATTGTACTAAACTTCTGATTACCTAACTTAACCGACATCGATGTAGCGTAGATGTTTCCTGATGTTGGTTAACTTAACCATTAGCTAGTGAACAACTCCCTTGAGATCGGTACAGAACGCAAGGAGTTCCTTCGTGGTTTGTTGAATCGTGATGCCATGTCGCAAGGGGCACTTTCACCGTCTAGCGGGAAGTAAAGTAAGTTCTTTTTTATACTAGAAGATAGAAGAATAGAGGATAGGAGTCACTTTTTGAGTTATAGGATAGATTTTAAGCTGTTAAAAGAGATTTGTTAACCATCATAAGTTTAACAAACATTCAATAGAAATTATTATTAAACACAAATTCATGAGTTCTTTTAGGTGATATAATTTTTTAAAAAACGCTGCAAATTATTACACAATGTTTTATTATTTACAAATAACAACATTAAGGTATAACTGTTTATATAGCTGTTTTAAGGAAATTAAGTAATATGAAAAGTACTAAATAATTCAGCAGGAAAATGGCCTATCACCGCTGCTAGTTTCAAAACGCTACATCTCTGCTAGTTCTTAACCAATTTCAATAATTATTTTTTTCATTTTTAGAAAAATTAAAGTTCATCGCGTTGTCTTAATCTTCAATAATAACCGATTTTTGGTGGAATTACATCTATTATAATTTGTGGCTTGGATATACAGACCAATTTTTTTATTATTACCATCACACTTTACTAATTCTAAAACTCTCTACACATTTTTCTCTATCTTCAAAAATTACTGAGCTATGGGAGTATTCATAGAAAAACTTCAATTTTTTTTTTCTCTTTTTTATAATTACTCGCGGTTTTTTGTTAATAAACACTGATAAATGTTTTCTCTATCTTTAAAAATAACTGAGTTATTAAATTAAATCGTTTTTAATCGCCCGCCATTTTAAAAATAACAAGCTGATATCAACGTCTAGGTTGGTTTGTTTATTTGTTTAACGTCTCTTTATACTACTGTGGCTAATCGGAGGATGCTGCAGTGGGAGTCCTAAATTTTAGTCTATCCAGGTTTTATTATACTACGGATCTTTAACAAGTACCTGACATCGCACAGGCTCGGGACCACCTTTTAACGTCCTCTCCAAAGGACGGCTTAACTAAGGATTTCTTACTTCCATTAAAAAATCCTAGGACTACCTGTGGGTTTGAATCGGGGACCTTTGGCATAGGAGGCTGTTATGCTAACCACCATGCTACAGGTAACCCCTAATCAACGTCTAGGTGTTAGGAGGATCGTTGTTCAACGCATCTTGAAACGCAAGCCCTCAAATTTTGCAGGGAGGTAACTTTTTTTTTATTTTTTTTTTGGTCTATTACAAAGGTTAATTATTGAAAATAATTAACTAACATATTATTTTTTGAGATTTACAACTATTTTACACGATAAAACTATTAAATATGCTAACAGACCCTAACATCTCGAGCGTATATTTGTAATAAATTTGAAATTTCAGTTTTATACATTTGATTGTATCGCCATAGACTTGCCATATACACACAAAGACACAAACACACGGACACACAGACTTTTTTCGTGACTAGATTATTCGAACACTGGGCACCCTAAAACGCGTATTTCCGTTAAAAACTGGAATTCGAAAATTTTAACGAATGCAATAATTTCCAAATTGCTATTTATTTCATAAAGAGGTAAGTGAAAGTGAAAATGTTTCGTATTATATATCGATAAAGTATTATTATATTGGAAATACTTGATAAGTTAATTTAAATAGATGGGAAATGAAAAGCGAAAACCGTGACTAACGAAGATGACACCGTTGCTCGAAGTGCGTTGAATATTCTGTACCCACAACTTTCCTTCTGAAGACGGATCGCTCACCTAGAAAGTCACTGGTCCATCATGGAAGAGGAAGGCTTAGGGAGAACATAAAGAGAAAATCAATATATATATATATATATGATATTACTGAACAGACATTGATCAAACTTCGTAAGTATCTGTTATTTGGTCCAACTTAAATGATAGGACAGTTTTTATTACTATTCTAAATGGTTGAAAAATATATTTTTCTAAAACGTAAAACAAAATTTGTTTAACTATGGCAAAACTGGTTAAATATGGTAACCTTCCCATATCTTCACATATGTGATTATTAATTCAAATAAAAGTGTGTGTTGATATTTTCTATGCGTTCTTATTTATAAAATATACATTTGCATTATAGTTTCCATTTATAATAAAATAGATATTACTATAGGTTTCCAGAAAAATTATAAGTACTGATTTTAATGACTTGCTATGAGTTATGAATTGCTAAAGAGTTATGATGAGTTATATACAACGGTTATGTTTAAAAGATAAAATGATGTTATTGAATAATTTGGATGTGGCTACTTGGTACTGTATATATTTATATTTCTTGAAAATATATACGTCTTATAATAATGGAGTAGTTGATGACCGTTTTGACTATATGGTAAGGAAGTTGGTTGAGGGTGCAGCTACCAAGAAAACACACCAGAAAGGAAAAAATAAAGGAAGTGTTTTTTATTGGTAGTTTCTTTGTTACCACATCCACAAACAACAGCTCCATCATATGCGTTTTATAGTCACCACTCATAAACGCATTTATGCAAATTTAAATAAAGACAAAATGAAATATTCGCGAGCAAAGCCGCAGGTTACAGCTAGAATATATATATATATATATGATAAGTGAATAATAGAGCTTAAACTTATTACTGACCATTATACACCATTTGTAATAGCTCTCCCGGAGTAGAGATATGTGGCTCTACTAAACTATCGAATTCCTCTCGTATCCAATCCTTACAATCCAAAATCCTTCCTAAAATCCTCAATGCTCTTTATTTTGTCACAAAAAAACTCATACATAAAGACCTTAATATTCCATATATCGCTGACTTAGCCCGAACCAGGTACCGTTTCTTCCATGATAAACTCCATTCCCACTACAATCTATTAGTTTCAATCCTTGCTTCCTCATCGATCCCTGATAATCCTCCGAGACGTCTGAAAAGAAGATGTCCACGAGACCTTCTAGTTTAGAATATTTTTAGAGTGCTGTCACTGGGTAGAGGCTCTACATATATTTCATGACATTTTCCTATAATACCATCATATTTACTTGATATATTTTTTTTAAATACAGTTGTAGATATCAATAAATATTTAAAAAAAAAAAAATCTCTTAAATTGATTATAACAGCCGAGGTAAGTGAAAGGTGTTTGTTGTCCGCACCAGAATTTCGTAATACAAAAATACTGAAATCTCGATTAATAAATTCGAGGGTGGTGGAAGGAGGATAAAAATTTGGGGTTTCGTGTATTTTTCCATCTAAATAAAAAAAAATACAAAAAAATATTTTTCCTGAAAAAAAAATGTTACTATACGACTATAAATCACCTGGCAGTATGAAACATACTTCAGGACCGATTCTCATACCTACCAAATATATATATTATATATATATATATATATATATATATATATATATATATATATACACAATCGGTCAAGCCGTTTCGCCATTTTATTCGCAATTTATTAAAAATGAATGCACAACGTTTCGGCTAAAATGCCATCTTCAGGTGCAAAGGAACAATTTTATTCTCAAGTACAAAATACATTTGCACCTGAAGATGGCATTTTATCCGAAACGTTGTGCATTAATTTTTAATAAAAGAGTGGTGAAGTTGTTGGCGATTCTATAAAAATTATTGTTTATATAAATTTATTTAAGGTTTCTTTGTTTTTAAAAATACGAAGTAATGGTTCTGATAAACTGACGCAGTAAAGAGCAGGGCACGCGTGCGCATTACCGAGCATTAAACATTGTTGTGCTTAAATATCAGAGTCGTAAGTAATAACTGAGTGCGTACTCTAACTGTAGAACTTCCTCTCATCAAGTCACACAGGGGGACAGCAGAGAGACTAATTATCGAGAAGAAAACAAGTCCCACAGGAGGACAGCTGATAAGATTACAATTATTATATTTAAGGACTAACAATTATAAAGTTTTAGTTGTATCAAAACTATTACTTTACTATATTTGAATTGTGTTTATTAATTTTATTAGTATTATTCTTTTTAATTAAGCATTATTTTTTTATACATTTTACCAATATATAACCAACGCATAAAAAACAATACACTAACATTATTTGGTCTACAGAAGCTATATATATGCCACCAATTTTATTCATAGAATTTGACCTTCACCTTAAAGAATCTACACCTTATTATCATTTAGTTTTTTTTATATTAAAAGAAAAATATTGAATGATATAACAGGATTTTTCAAAAACTAATATTTGATGTTATTATCCGAAATACGTCACTCTTACGAATTTTTGCCTATTTCCTCTCTCACAGTGTAGCATGGCCATCTAGTTACCCAAAACGGCGCTAGATACCGCTCGAGCCACAATTTTTCACAGGTTTTAGACGTTAATATATTTAGGGCTCATCCAGCCTCTATAAAATGGGTACACTAAATATAAAGGGAAATCCTGACACTGAGCGTGACGTTAGCCTAATCACCACCTTGCACAGGCGGTGGCCAAGAAAACTCTACCATCACTAAAAAGTCCTGCACCCAAAAAATCATCTAATTTTATCAACATGTTGAAGTTTTTATACCAATACCATCTGTATACCTTAAGTTGGAATTTTTAAATTAGATTTTTTTTTCTTTCTTAAGTAGTGTTTATTGGAAGACAAAAACAAGCCCCCCGGACGACCGACAAGGACAGCAGGTTCTTGAGGAAAGTTGACTCGCTTCTGATCCAGCCGGTAACCACTTTCTCCGGGTCGGAGGCGCGTCCCTACGGGTTTCTTTTTTGTCATTCTACAAGATTAAAAAAAAAAATCTCTACATACTAAAAATGGCTGAATGAGGTAAAAAAATTGATGATCCAAAGATAGATTTCAGTATTAGAAAAAGAAATCTCTTACATGTAAACCTCAGACTAGACTGAAACGACCAGAAATCTGTCCACATTTACCGACTGCTACAACTCTTACTTTTCAAATGATATAAAATTCTTAAAGATCTAAACAACTAGTATTCATAGCAATCCTAGCACATCAATTACTACCTAAGGCAGTGGTTGCAAACTGGTGCAACTGTCGGTCCGCACACCCCCATTGGTCCGTACACCCCCATTGTTCCGCACACCCCCATTGGTCCGCACACCCCTTCGAGGAGTCATTCGGGTCTTCGAGGATTGGGAAATTATTTTAAATGAATTCTTCTTCCCATGTAGTCCATGTATGCCCTTGGTGGGTTTTCTGCTGGAGGAATACAATCGCGTTTCTCGACGGAATTTTGTAGGGTAAGGTCATCACTTCCCAAGCCTATTTTTGTGAGGGGTCATCAGTTGACTGACGGGTCTCACATACCAGGGGCTGTGAGTGAATCCCCATTTAATTTAAATGCTTGAAAAGTTCCTCCGGAAGTGGGATTCGAGCTCACGACTTTTGCCTTGGAAGACTAGCGGGCTAGCCACTCAGCCACGAGCTCCCCTATTTTAATTTACATAGACCTAAAATATTTGTGAAGCCTTGACTTGAAATAATAATAACAAAAGCATACGGACAAATTTAACATTCAAAATGACATAAGTGCTCGTATTACATGGTACATAATTCACTACTGCTATTCTTAAAATGTAGAGCTTAACGACAAATGTAATGTTTTGCGTTTTGAAGTTAACTTAATACTGGTGCTGCTGCATTCTAATTCTACTGTCATTTTTCCTGAAGTTCAACATCTGGCTCAAGCTTGTCTCTTAATGCAATACTATCCTCCCATAAGTTTGGAAGTGGACATGGGATGTCGAAGCTACGTCTTTAATATATATATATATATATATATATATATATATATATATATATATATATATATATATATATATTAACATTTTTTTTAGGATTTAGAAGGTCCTTGCAATAAAAATGATTGATTGGATGAAGGGGTCCGGGGAAAAACTTTGTTAGGAACCTCTGACCAAAGCCAAAGCCAATGACACGTGTGCTATCCTTAAATAACGACCCTCATCTTACTTATCATCCCAAATTTTACTGAACTCTTTGGAACGTGGGACCGTCTGTGGTGTTGTGGATAGCAAAACAACCTTCTATGGCCAAGATCGCGGGTGGGTCTAGAGAGTGTGAAAATCCTTGGTTATGCTGCCCCCACGGAGAAGACGTAAAATAGTGGTCTCGTGCCAGTGCGATGTACTAAGTAAAACTGGATGGTATAGTCGATTATATAATAACTAGCAGATCGGGAAAACGTTGTTAATAGTTCTTAATTACTACCGTAATAAAATTTTAATTATATCGAATGATGGACATTTTGCTATCAGAAACAATTAACATTGTGAGATAACATGAAGGGGAAAAATTTTCACGGAAAACAGAGGTGACTCAAAAAGCAGTGGCCAAAGTTTTGAGATAATTTAAACTTTTATATTTTTTTTTTCATTGATTTTGATGAGTTTATTTCTTTAATTTTCAATATATAATATTTGTTTGTGTAATCAGAATATAAAAACGCTGCAAATTATTAAACAATGGTTAATTATTTCCAAATAACAATATTAGGGTATAACTGTTTATATAGTTGTTGATAGGCAATTAAGTAATATGAACAGCAATAATTCAAATGATAATATATCACCTCTGCTAATTTAAACTCCATAGCTCTGCTAGGTCAATTTCAATGTTACTAAATTTTTGGTATTTAAGCATTTATACAATAAATTAGGAAAAACGTTTTTTTTTTATTTATACGTTAATCGGATTCTACGCATCTTGAACGTAAGCCGTCAAATTTTTAGGGGAAGTAATATATATATATATATATATATATATATATATATATATATATATATATATATATATATATATATATATATATTGAAAATAATAAACCAAAACACTATGTTCTGTTTAATTTCGGAAACTTTTTTTTTTTTTTGAGCGATGCAATTTGTAAGATTACGACTGTTATCTTTAGATGACCAAAGTAAGAACAATGAAGCACAGATGAATATCAATATGCAATATGAAATTCTTATAAAAGAAATGAAATAAATAAAATGGAAATGAAATCAAAATCCACTTTACGACCATTGTTATAAGAATTGTAGAAATGTTTCACATCAATAAACTCGGTACACTCAACGAAGTTAACATCTGGTTGAGAAAGAAGAAGCTTTTAAAAAATTTATCGTTTACACATTTAAGAGTATTTCCATTGAAAACTTCAATTCGAAATATTACACAATCAAAATCATTTCCTATTTAAGTGAAAGTAAAAGGATCTCCATCAAAGTCGTGATTTACAGAAAAAATCTTGAGAAGAAACATATTGATGAGTAATATAGCTAGCGAGAGGAAATCCCCCTTAAATATAATTCCGATTGTCTCGACGTAATTGGCGAAAGTTCTGATTCTATTCGAATCTGGACCGTGTGGAAAAAAAGATGATGGAGAGATCGGCAGCTGGGGAAATCTAACTGTGATTGTTTAATAATGATAACTACAGTTATTATAACCTAGGAACAAAATAATTAATAGGAAATGGCAGGCTTAAAGTACAACAACACATATTCAATAGCTAGTTACTAGTTCTTACAAGGATAAGATCCCCAATGTCTGTCACCGATTTTAAGGAAATGTTTTTAGATAAAAGTGAACATTAAACCAGTAGATCCTGCAAAGTAGTATGGGTCATCATTCCTCAGGAGTCGCGTAAACAAATCGTAAAGTTTGTGCGCGCGAAAACCATATTTTATTCAATATTTCTGGTTCTAGTGATAGTACAAAAGTGCGTTTGGTGTCAAAATATAAGCCATTGAAATATATAAGTTTATGCTTAGTAATAACTATAAAAATATAAGGTTTATTAAAAACTGTAGTTAAAAGATTTTTTTTGTTAATCTAGATTTTAATGGAAAAGAATCAAATAAATTGGCTTAAAAGAATAATAATAATATAAAATAGTATAATAATAAAAAAATAAAATATATATATATAACAATCACGGCAGTTCATGTGCTTTTCCTCTCTATCCATTACCTTTTAAAACTTTTTATGTAAGAAAACAATTATTTCTAAAATTAAATGTTAGTTATGCTAGTAGTCAAAAATATTAATCTAAATATTTTTTTTTTCATTACCAATTTCCTTCATATTTTATATTAACACCACAGTAACAATGGCAACTAACAATTGAGACGTAGATTTCCAAAAGGTACTATATCCATTCTAGGAAATTTTACAGGAAGCGAGAAAATCTCTCATTACTATATTATTAAACTAGCTAATTTGGGTATTTTTGCCTTAAAATGTAGAATTATTTGTTTACTATAATAATCACATCATATTAAAGTTATGAAATGATTTTTTTTCAGAATGATTTGGAACGAAAATAAATGCGTAATTAGTACTTTTAGAAAATGACCGCATTTCTAAATCACGTTTTTTAAGGACTTGAGAATTCATTAGATAACATCAAATAGAATATTTAGATAAAACTAAACGATAAGAATACAAATATGACAAAAAATCAATTTCGTAAAAAATGACCTTTAGTACCTTTTGGAAATAAGTTAATTATCACGAAATAACAAAATCAAAGGTACTTTAGACAAAGAAATTAAAAAAAAAAAAAAAAACTCGGTATTTATGCCCTGTCATCGTATTTAAATTCATTCAGTCACCTGTGGTGTATTGGGTATCGTAACAGTCTTCGATGCCCAAGTTCACGGGTTCAAACCTGGCAGATGGCACTAGGATATAATGGGAGTGAAAAATCCTTAGTTATGCCGTTATTCGGAGGAGGTGTAAAAAGGTGGTCCAGAACCTGTGCAATGCCAGGTATTCGTTAAAATCCCTATCCTAATTAAACCTGGTTCGGCAGGACCCCCACTGTAGGGTCGTCCAATTAGCCACATAAAAAAAAAAGTGACATTTAACGAATAAAAAACAAATACAGAGTAAGGGAAAAGATTTTAAATGAAATAATGTTTTTCAAGTTCAATGTTACATGCGAAAACCAGGTGCAAGCAACTCACAACCTTCACATACATCCCTTGTAAAAATCAATTATATAACTTTTAAATGAAATTAAAGTTGAAAAAAACAAATTACATTTAGTTTCCGTTGATTTATTTTACATTAAACATTTATTTTACATTAAATTATATAACAGCAGAAGTTATTATCAACAACAATCATCAACAAGTTTATGCGCTTTTAATTACTCTCTATTACGTTTTACCGCTTTGTAAGTTAGATAACGATTTTCTAAATTCTTTAGCTTTCCAACTGTAAATTATATATTACTGTTATTTGTCAAAAAAATATATGCAGAAAAAGTATTTATGACGTTTTCTCCTTCAGATGGTTAGGAAATCATTTCAATTTTACGCATTTATATCAAAGCTAACAACGAAGAATGGTTAGTGACTATTAATAAACAAAATTAAAGGTACATTGCATAAAGAAATTTCTAAAGTCTGGCTTTTGAACATTTGTAATATTCAATACAACAAAACCGGACCTAATGATTTTTAATATGACTCGCTATTTTGATGTAAAATAATATCAACTTCAAATTCATTTAGGTTTTATCCTAATTTAAATAGTCTGAGAGTGCTTCAATGCCTAAGAAGGTAGAGATTGGCCCAATGAGACGAGGCAATGTAGAAAAGACAGCTCCTTATTGGTCCAGATCTCTCCTCCAGGGTGTCAGGTCCCGTTCTTGCGTCCTCCGCCAGCTTTCTAGAGGATCTCGGGTCGCTCTCTCGTCGTCTTGTTTACTGGCTTAGAGGCTAGAGGGTAGCGGGTCAAAAGGAGGGTAGAGGTTATGACCAGAAGTTAACCAATTTTGTTATCTTACTAAGAGAAGTTCTCAACAGACAACACTAAAGTGTTTGGGTAACCTATAGGAGGGTGGCTAGCATAACAGCCTTCTCAGCTAAAAGCCAAAACCCCCCGGTGATCCTAGGATGTTTTAATAAGAATAAAAAATCCTTTGTAATGCCGTCCTACGGAGGGGATGTAAAAAGGTAGTCCCGAGCCTGTGCTATGTCAGGTAATCGTTAAAGATCCCTATCCTAATTAAACCTGGATAGACAAAATTTAGGACTCCCACTGTAGCATCATCCGATTGGTCATAGCCGCATAAAAATATGTTAAATAAATAAACAAACCATTAAAATATTTAAGTTTATGCTTAGTAATAACTCTAAAAATATAAATAATCTTGTCAAAGTAATACTTTTAATAAGGTTTATTAAAAACTGTAGTTAAAAAGGATTTTTTTAAATTTTTATATTTTAAGAGAAAAAAAAATCAAATAAATTGGATTAATAGAATAATAATAATAAAAGAATAAAATAATTACAATAATCTCGTCAGTTCATGTACTTTTCGCCTCTTTCCATTACATTCTAAAACTTTTTATGTAAGAAAAATATGATATATAAATTTCAATGTTACTGATGCTAGTAGTCAAAAAATACCTGAATAAAAACATTTTCTTTTTCTTCATTTTTTTTTCATTACCAGCTTCTTTTATATTTTATATTAACCCAATTTTAATCAATGCTAACAATTGGTAATAGTTAATTATCACGAAATAACAAAGGTACTTTAGTGAAAGAAATTAAAAAAAAAAACGGTATTCATGCCTGCTTGAAATTTAAATTTATTGAAGGTGTCACCTGTGGTGAACTGGCTAGCATAACAGTCTTCTATGTCCAATTTTGCGGGTTCGAACCCGGGAGATGGTACTAGAATTTAACGGAAGAAAAAAACTCTAGTTATGCTTTGGAGGGAACGTAAAAAGGTGGTCCCAAGCCTGTGCGATGCTCGAGTACTCCTTAAAGATCCCTATCTTAATTAAACCTAGTTAGGCGAAATTTAGAACTCCCAATGTAGCATCGTCCGATTAGCCATAGTAGCATAAAGTGACGTTAAATAAACAAACTAAAGTATTGAAATTAAAATCTTTTATCACTAGCCCTTGCCCAGCCTTATCTATTTTAACAAATTAGTTCTTCCCTAATTAGGTCTTCCCTAATTCCGTTAAGATTTAAAAATTAAAGATACCTCTTTTTGTCATATCAATTACCATAGCCGTCCCTTTACTATATCACGTGAGAGAGCTGGGTTTTAGCAATAGGGAGCAAGCACACAGTTCTACTTGCATTTATAATGTCTAGTCGACTGTTGAAATAATCGGGAGTCATTCGTTTTTACTTTCACTTACTATATATGGAATTTATAGTAAGAGAAAGTACTGCGATCGTGAAAATTTTCCGATTCCAGTTTTCAACGGAAATACACGTTTTAGGGTCCCCTGAGTCCAAATGACTGAGTCCTGCTAAAAGGTCTGCGTGTGTGGTAAGTCTAGCGCATAAACGAAAAGTCCTATGAAACTGAAATTTTATATTAAAGACAACTATACTTCCGAGATGTTAAAAAAACGTTTTCATCAAAATCAGCTGTCCGGAAGTACTACTTAATACCATGCATCTTGCACCTTTTTATGATTTTCTAAAAAATGGTTCAAATGATTTTGATTAAACTTGCTATATTTTTGTAAAATTTAATAGGCTTTAATATCATGTAGGTTTCATTCTGATTGAAATAGTCTGACAGGGCTTAAATGCCGATATTTTAAATTTTCTTCCTTTAAAGTACCTTTAATTTTGTAGATTCTATAAAAATAACTATATTATCTTGTTAGCACTGATGAAAAACAGGTAAATATTATATGTTGAACGAATTCTATATCTAACTAATGGAGAAAGCTAAAAATATATTCTTTTAGTTCATTTTTTTTTTTGTTTAAGAACAGATTTTAGAAAAAATATTGTCTAATACACGAAATTTTAAAGATTAATTTAAAGGAGAGTGATGAAAACCCGATAAAACTAACTGATTGTTGTAGATAAATATATAATAGATTATTTAATAAAATACATGTTTCTATTGAAATTAAAAATAATTAATTCTTTAACAATTTATTTGTATTTTTAAATGTAATTAAAAATTGATTTTAACAACGGAGGTAAGTGAAAGTCTTGTGTTGCTCTCACCAGATGTTTTTTTTTATTACTATTAACAATTATTATGAAGAAGTTTATAAAATATAAACCTCTTTTTACTAAATGTAAACAAAAAAAATCTGGTGCGCGCAACACACGACTTTCACTTGCCTCTGATATTTATATCAATTTAAGAATTTTTAAACAAATTTAGAAACGAAAATAAGTTGTTAAAGAATGATATACATTGGATTTTAATAGAAACATGTGTTATCAAACATATCAAATAATCTATTATATAATTATCTACGGCAATCAGTTTGTTTTATCGGCTGTTCATCACTCTCCGTTAACTTTTACAATGGTGTGAATAAGATTTTATAATTTTTTAAATCTATAGCATTCCAACGGTATATTATACATCTATATTACTGTTCTTAAGTTTAAAAAAAAAAAAAAATCCATTAAAAAAATATGTTTGCATTTCTCTCTTTTAGTTGTTTATCAAATTCCTTCAAGTTGCATATTTAGCCGTTATTTATCAATGCTAATTAGATGATGTTACAATTTGTTTTAAATCAAAGGTACTTTAAAATAAGAAAATAAAAAATATCGCCATTTAAGCCCTGTCATACTATTTCAATCAGAATGAAACTTACATTACATATTAAATTATTCATATTGAAAGTAAATTGATTATGTTTCAAAAAATAGTCATTAAGATATTTAACACTAATTTATGAAATATAATAAATTATGTTGAAGGAAATACCTTTAAAAAAATAAATACAATTATCATGCATAATTTTAAATTCTTACCTTTATGTCGAATGATCTCAATATGGCCTTCTATCTTCAAGTTTAAGACTGCCTGTCTTTTTCTTTAAAACATAGTTCGAAACGAAAATAAATAATAAAATGACAGAGCCATTAAGAAACTTAAATAAACCACTTTTTTCACATTTATGGCACATTTTGCACACGTTCTAAATAAATTTGGTTACCTTTAAAACATATATAAAATAAATTAAAAGCAAGTAAATTACGGAATGGTTGTGGATTCCGAATACTTTTTACACTCACTGTATATTTTGTAAAGAGAAATAATGAAAAATATTTATACCTGAACTGAATTCAACATGGCGTTTATCACCCTAATTTATTAACTAAGTAAAAAAGATAACTTTAGAACTTAAATATTTAAATCAAGAGAATATTATTAACATGATAAAATAATTATTTAAAATCAACATATTAAAATAAATACATAGTAGGCTTTAAGATGCTAGTTAAAAAGTTCAACATTTGACGGATTCTTAATTTTGCTAGTTTTGAAATATTTAAAATTATCTGGTACTGAAATTTAAATGTTTTATTGTAAGATTTTACATACCCTAATCAATGAAACATTCAGATCGAACACTTTTAATAATAAAATACTAGAAAAACTATTTAAAATAAATATATAATAAGGTTTGAGATGAATGTAATAAGTTAAATGTGCTGGCGTTGGTGGCTTTTAATTTAGCTATTAGCAATGTTGCCAGTTCCACCACATATGTTGAGACAGTAAGTTAAACTAAGTTTTAAATTAATATATGTTCTCCTAAATATATTAATATTTTATATAAAATGTATAATTTTTATATTTATATTTATTAACTTATATAGGTTTTAAGATTCTATTATAGTATTTAGTTCTGGCTTTGTTGGTTCTTAATTTCGCTATTAGCAATGTTGCCAAATCTGCAAAGTACCGAGACTATTGGCGGAAGCTGATTGAGGAGGCCAAGATTCAACACCACTTTTATTTAAAAAATATGATAAATTTTTTAAAAAATCTATATATTGAAACAATAATGTATATATTTTAAATATATAAAATAATATACAGTTATTACAGGGTTTGAGATAAGAATTAATATATACAGTGCACAGCTCTGGCTAAGGTTTTTTTTTTTGTTAATTTTCCTATAATCAGAAATATTCTCTTACTTGGAACTGTTCAAATATTTCATTTTCAAATGTAAAATTTTTAATACATACCCGAATATTTATATAACCAAATTTCCAAATGCATCATCTATTTAATATTCAATAAATATGTTTATTAATATGATAAATAAAAATACAATGACAGTTAAAATTTCATGGTCTATAAATTATATTAATATACATAATTATGTTTTTAATTGGCTTTTTCCTAGTAATAACTAAAAGGAAATTAACAATGCAGATTAGACACAAAAGAACAGTGGTATATAATTCATAATTATTCATTATTTAAATATAATTAATTGATTTAATTGATTATATTTCAAATAAGTCATTAACATTGTCAACAGTCATTTAGGGAATAATATCATAAAATATGTTAAATAACATTCCTAAAAAACAAAATTATTATCATGCATAATTTTAAATTCTTACCTTTTTGTCGAAAGATCTCAATATCTTCAAGTTTAACACTGCTTGTCTTTTTCTTTAAAACATATTTCGAAACGAAAATAACTAATAAAATGACACGGAATTAAGAAGCTTAAATAAATCATTATTTTCACATTTATAACACATTTTTCACACAATCTAAAGTATTTTTAATTTAATATTCTTAGGTGGGAATGCATATTCATACCTTATTAATAGATTAAAATTTATAATAGTTTTCAATTAATATTTCCTCTTTCATATTATTTATATTTTTACACATAAATATTTGTATTTTAGTTTACACACACACACGCACACACACACACACACACACACACACACACATATATATATATATATATATATATAAACTAATGATATATTTATGAAAGGTAATATATACATACATAAGTTTGATTAAAAAAAAAAAATTAAATAATTTAATATGGAGGTGATACCCGAATAGTTTCATATAGCAACTGAATCATAAACTAAGCACTATAAGTAAAAAATCCTTAGTTATGCCGTTCTTCGGAGGGGACGTGAAAAGGTGGTCCCGAGCCCGTGCGATGTCAGGTACTCGTTAAAGATCCCTATCCTAATAAAACCTGGATAGGCAAATTTAGGACTCCCACTGTAGCATCGTCCGTAGCAGCATAAAAGTGACGTTAAACGAATAAACAAACAAACGGACAGAGAGTAGACCTAACCGCACAGAGATCAGTTCTTAACTGAATGATGTTAAGGTAAAAAGAAGGGAGACAGCCATTTTGCAAAATATAAACATTCTATAATTTGGTTAGGAAGTTATTGGCTACGAGGATTTTAAGTGAGCAGGCATGTAAACATCCTAATTAGGTTTGTCTTCACTTTAAGAATATTGGTTTCAACAGTTATAACTGTTATAACCCAGCATGTTTTTTTGTTTTTTTTTTTCCAACTACTGCAAGGGTGGGACCACACAACTACTGATTTCTTTTGACCCAGTATTGTCTCATCTTATCTATTAGTAATAATTAAATAAAAAAAATCCCAGTACGTGTAAACGATTGTCCCTTTCTCTTCCTCGCTTAAATAAATAAATGCCTTGTCTATAATATGATAATATTTATATAACTAAATAAATACCAATGGCTTAATCTATACTACCGTCTAAAATCTGTGAGAATTTCATCCTCAAATGGGGAGCCGAATTTCTGGAGCGGCATCTAGAAGTTCAGCTCCCGATTTTTTTTTTTAAGGCTACACAGTTGAAGAAGAGATAGGTGAAAATTTGTGAGAGCGAGTTATTGTGAGAGTTCACGAAAGTAGCGGGAGAGGAGGAATGCATATATATATATATATATATATATATATATATATATATATATATATATATATATATATATTTTTTTTTTTTTTTTTTTTTTTTTTTTTTTTTTTTTATTTGGACTATAACATCAAATATTAATTTTTTTTTAAATCCTATAATATCATGAAATATTTTTAATAGATTTTTAATTTAATGAAATAGATTTTTTTTTTAAATCTAGTGCGGGCAACTCACGACTTTCACTTACCTCTATTTTTAAAATCAATGAAAGAATTCTCAAAAACAGATAAAAACAGAGATAAAAATACGTGAAATCATTAAAGAATTAATTAAATTGAATTTATATAGCAACATGTGTTTTATTAAAAAATCTATTGAAAATTCTTTCATTGTTTTTAAAAATGGAGGTAAGTGAAAGTCGTGTGTTGCCCGCACCAGATTATTTTTTTTAAATGTACCAAATATATTCAATAAAAGTCACTATCGAATTTACATTAGTATTTTTCTTTTTCATTTCTAGTTCTATCTCTTTTCTTGTTTATATACTTAATTTGATATCTATAAGTGTGTATGTGTATATATGATATATACATATAATATAAAAATTCATCTTATTTATAATAGATCAGATTATTTATAATAAAATATCACCTGTATTTTCGCCATGGCCTGTTGGTGGATGCTGTAAAATATTAAAAGTAGATCTGGCAACATTGCATGCTTTGGAATCTTATTGGCTATGGAAATTTCCTTCTCAAATTAGACGTATTTTTAAGTTCACGATTTAAGACCATTTTAATAACATGCAGTTTTTTTCCTTTGTTTTATTGTTCAGCGTTTTGAATCTATACTTAAAACTTTTAACCATAACAAACAATTATAAGATTAAAAAAATAATAAGACCCTCTAATAAGTTTGATTGAAAATCGGAAATCAAATAACTATAAAAAACAAAATACATCCTTTTTTACTGCATTGCTTGTCGAATAATGTATAGAGCACAATAAAAAAAAATAATGTAAAATTGAAATATTTAACAGCATTTTCTAAAATTACATATAAAAAAGGAAACATGATTCATTTTAAAATTATCTATCAATATTAATGAGTATATTAATTTATAAATCCCTCTTTCTCTGAATACTAGAATAAACTTTATTATTAATAAACAAAAAATAACTGTTTGAAAATTGTCTCAAGCAACTATAAAAATAAATAAAGTTTAAGAAGTCACACTTGAAAACAGATTTTAGAATACAAATAAAAAAAAAAAAATAATGGACGTGCAATATTTAAAATCACTCACCCAAGAGGAAGTTTCAATATGGCTGAGCTTGAAGTTTCTTGAAGTACACTATCCACCTTTTTCTTTAAAACATACACATTTTGAAACGAAAATAAAACAACCGAACGCAATAGAAACACTAATAATTAAAAATTAACACAATAAGAAGACCACTATAAAAACTAATAAAATAAATATTAAACACCGAGACAGAGATCCGACCCGCAGGACATTAGATGTAATAATGATATGGTGACAGTGAGAAGATACAAGCGCTAACTTGATTATAAAGAATCCTCGAACCTGATTGGTCCGAACCTTCGGCCCTATGTAAACAAACTGTTAATATTAATTTTAAATGCCGTTTCAAAAACATTATTCTATAATCAACCCGTAAGTGTCCATTTATAATTTTGTTCTCAATATATTTATAAATGTTGTTTCATAACGAAAAAGGATTAATTTTGATTTTTTATGCTACATTAAGCAAAGGAGATGCATATTTTAAATAAAAGTCGAAAATAAACTTTAATAATAGCAATAAATACTTATTAAATATTTTAGATTAAAAATTGATTTTATTCAAATTATATTATCATTTTAAATTAATATTTATAATAAAATAATTTTATATTACACAATTTTTAAAATATATTATGGAAATCCAGAAAAATCTTATATTTTATGTTAATTACTTATAATAATAATAATAATAATAATATTTATTTGTTTTCGGGGTAATCCCCATACAAAAGGAGTTGGTCAGTACAGTTCATATGTTATAAATACAAAAATAAAAAACAATTGGAGATTATTTACAGGCATTGTGAATATACAATAAAAAGATAAAACGTATTGTTTTAAATCAAATACAAAAATGAAAAACAAAACAAAAAAATATACATACAAAAACAAAAAAAAAAAAAAAGAACGATTGAGGAATTTAAAGTTATCCTTAGTGAAAATATAAATGTTTCAAATTTATAATGTTGTGTAAATTATTCTAAACAATTAAAATTAAGTAAACAATTTTATTAAAACAAGTAAAAGAAAAAACAAATAAACACAAGTAATCTCACTTCACATTTTAATAAAAATTTAATAAGGCATTAACCGGAAAATCTATATCATGAACCTTATTCATTTATTATAAACGATCTAATTTTTAAACTACCCACTGTATAGAAAAAAATGTCATTTAGTTTCTGCACAGTATCAATTGTTAGTAGATTTCCTAAAATTGAATTATTGTTCTCATTATTATATTTATATATATAGTGCTTCCTAAGATCTTTATACATTGGGCATTCTATCAAAAGATGATATAGATTTTCCGGCTATTGTAAATTACACACAGTGCAGTTTTCATCCCCCTCCAGTTTATAGGATTTCCCCTCACTGTACACTACCGGTCCTGTCAAGTTGGCTACCCTAAGCTGGCTCCCTATTCAGTGCTTCTTGATTGGTGTTCTGAAATTTAGGTATTCTTCACCATGTTAATTATTTTTATTTAATGTTTGTAGAAACTGAGAAAATTAATTTGATCACTGTACCATTTATTTTAATGGTCAAAGTAAATCGTATTGTAATGTCAAAAGCTAAATTACTAATAGAATAATGAGATTGTGTAGCGAACTGACAAAAAAGTAACCGAAAATTATAGATATAATTTAATAATAATCATATATAAATAATTACACATTACAATATCTTTTTCTTCTTTTGGTGTAATGTATTGATGGATTGGTCGAGACGTTAGAATATAACGTATTTAAAACAAATTGAGGTTATTAAAATAGAAATGTTATCAATGGATGGGAAAAGAGTAGGAAGTTTGGGAACTAAGAAAGAATGAATAATTTACAGAAATATAAGAACAAGTAAAATAGATTTATAATAATATATTGACGGACATTTATTTTTAAAATTTCATATTTTAAATATAATAGAATTAAAACAAAAAACTAATTGATATGCTTTAAATTAAAATAAATCTGAAGTTGAGCAATAGTGCCCTAAATATAGTTTGACGAATTAATATATTATCAAAGAAAAGTAATTTCAATCATGTTTATAAAGTAAATTTCCTCATATTGATACGTTTTGTTTTAATATTACCGTTTATCTTAATAATAATAATACTTTTATTATTTTATACTACCGCGATCAGACAGTATTTAGATAAAAATATGAAGTCAAAGTACATAAAATTATAAATAAATATTATTAACCAATTTTTTGTGATGTAAAAAAAATATCACTCCTTCAAAATAGGTATGACTTTAAATACATAAAAGTATCTTATTGATAAAATACCGTCGCCACCATGTTTAACTACTATTTCAGGAAAACGGAATATTCGGAATTCCTTAGTTTTATTAACATGCCAAAAGGTTATTCATATGATAAAAACTTAGACACACGAATCCTGGGCTGGATAACTATCTATAGACTATAAATATTCACAAACTGTTATTGATGTAGACAAAAAAAATTATAATTTTGAGTTTCCTGAAAATTAAAAATATATTGATTTGTTGGTTTAATGTTTTTACGACGATATTTCTAATTTATAGTATTTCTCCAGACTAAAATCACTACACTAATCAAGACTTAAAGTTAAAAAAATATATGTTAAGCTTAACCGATCCGCACTGTATATAGTAATGGACTGGACTGAGATATGAACAATAACTGTCTATGCTATCCGGCCACGTGCGAAATGTCTGTAATTCGATTGGGATCAATGAGGATATTGAATTAAAGGAACATTTCAAAGGCATGTTCCCATTTCGATTCACCACTACAGTTTTTAACGGAATTTTATCGGAAAAATATGTCTTTCTTTGCAATATTAACTGTAGAACGTTTGTCCGAACTTGCGAAAAAAGCCACAATAAAAAATGGTTCTTCCGATTATAATATTTGAATATATTTATATTTACACACACACACACACACATACATATATATATATATTATATATATATATATATATATATATATATATATATAGAGAGAGAGAGAGAGAGAGAGAGAGACAGAGAGAAAGAGAGAGATTAATATGAGAGCGATAAAAGGAAATAAATAAAATGAGGAAAAGAGTAAACAATAGAATTCAAGTAAAAAAATGATTAATGTTTTTTATTATATAATATAATTTGCAGACCTATTAGGCAAAAAAATACTCTGTGTTAAATCAAGCCAATTAAAATAGGCAGGCATCACTTCGTCAATAAAGTGTATATCTATTTTTTAGTACAATTAACAATAATAATAAATAGGCTTAGCGAACCCGAAGGTTCGATGCCGATACCACCATATTCCGCCTGCACAGACTCGTCCAATGTTCACCGTTTTTTTTCCAGCTCACCGTTGTTGTTTTGTTTTTTTCCAGGTCCACGAAAAATATTTTATTTGAACCAATGCCTTATTCCCATCAAAATGGCAATACTTGGTCCTTAATGGCTATAATAAATCCTTCAGTTACAGGAAACATATTACCATTATGATTATTATTATTATTGACTGATTGTTATGATTGTTGCAGGCTGCACCCGAGCATGGCGAGTGCTGTATCAGGCCACCTGGACGAAGTGATGGCCGCCATCAAGAAGGGAGACTGCTCCGTCTTCCAGTGTCCTAGCGGGAGGTGATTTCTCCAGGATGTCGAAGGTCCTTAGGCCAGGACATCTCCAGGACACCATTGTACATAGCTTAGCTGTAATTAGTCCAATAAGGGTCTTCTAGGCTCCGATCTGTAAATAGGATAAAGAATGTAATTTATAACAAGTCTTAAGTTATATCCCAGTGTATATTGCAGTATAATGTTATTTTAATTTAATAATTGTCTACAAAAACGTTTTAACATGTATTTAATTTTAATAATAAAACTATTTATAACATCAATTATTCTTTAAAACTCCTATGACCTAATATTTATGATGATAAATAAATAAATTATCCTGTGAAAAGTATCTTTAGAATAACATGGGCGAAATAATAAAATGGGCTGCAAAGTCAGAGAGTAATTAAATAAATATAAATAAGTTAACTAAACCTAATAGAAAACATAACATTACATTTACCCAAATAAGAAATAAATAAAATAAAATAGAACCTTATTTATAAATCTGTTATGCCAGGGTGGTCATGGGATGAATAAATAAGCGGTATTTTAGGGTAGGAAGAGAGTTAGAGCAACGGGTAGAAAGAGGAATAGAATTCCATAAGGCTGAGGATCGGATAAGAAACGATCTGTTGAATTGTGCAGAACGATGGGCCATAGTGTAGAAATCTGAAGGCCTAGAGTATACAAAGGATTTGGAGTGTAGGAGGTCAAAAATGTATGATCAACGGAGGGATTGGATAACTTGGTAAATGCAATGATGCAAGGAAATACTTGCGACGATTGGAAGGTTATGACTACTACCAGGCATGTTTTTTAAGTAAGTACCGTTTTGGAATTAAAAAAAGACGTGCAAAGATATCGCAATAATTTTATTTTTACATGACATTCTGTACCTTAATCTACTTTTCTACATAATTCCCATGAATTTTGAGGCTCTTGTCATAACGCGGCGCCAGTTTTTGAATACCCTCCTCAAAAAATTCTGCAGCTTGACTTGTTAACCATTGCATCACAAATGTTTTGACTTCGTTATCGTCTTGAAGACGCCGACCGCCCAGGTGTTTCTTCAAGTGCAGGAACAAATGGTAGTCGCTGGGCGCCAGATCAGGGCTGTATGTAGAATGATCTAGAGGATGATCTGGAGGATCATCCATTTAAATGATTTGATGAGATCCTTGGTCCGATTAGCCACATGTGGACTGGCATTGTCATGCAGCAAAACGATACCCTTACTCAACTTGCCATGTCTTTTCAAAACGATAACGAAGTCAAAACATTTATGATGCAGTGGTTAAGAAGTCAGGCGGTAGAATTTTTTGAGGAGGGTATTCTAAAACTGGTGCCGCGTTATGACAAGTGTCTCAAAATTCATGGAAATTATGCAGAAAAGTAGATTAAGATACAGTAAAAATAAAATTATTGTGATATCTTTGCACGTCTTTTTTTAATTCCAAAACGGTACTTACTTAAAAAACGTGCCTTGTATATTGGTAAAATAAATAGTACGATATGTGGTACAATAATTTGTATTTTTTAAATCTCTTCCTCTACAACCTATGGTGGTTTTTGGGTTCAGTAAATACTGAGCTTCGTACTGTTCCTAACGGTGGATAACCGTCAGCTACCAGGGTTTTCCACCAATTTTTGGATACTCACTTTATAGAGACTGGGTGTACCCAATATGAAGAAGGACTTCATTTTAGAATTAATATGACATCAAAAAATACTGTACATCTACAACTGATGAAGGGTTGGAATAACATAGGAGTAGTTATTGCATCTCTCGAGAAAAAATATTTATTTGAGGGGGTAATCGTAAGAAAGTTATTTCTATAAAATAAATAAATAACATATATAATATTAAATCAAATCAAATTGAATTGCACAAGTAAATCTTTAATGTAAATAAAAATTAATCCAAGATTATGATTTGTATAATTCCAGCTTCATCTTCACAAAATGAGGGATAATCGCAAATTGCACAAAAGAATAGATGATGTTAGTACGCCAATGAGTTTTTTAAAAAACATCTTTATTGATATTTACAACTGTATTAAGCAATACTTCAAGTAAATGTGATATAAATGTAACTATGACTAGAAATACAAGTAAAGACCTACCCATCGGCATAACTCCAACAGGAATTCTAAATCAGAACAGCCCCTGAACAAATTATTTTCAGACACCTCGGAGGATTATCTGGAGTTGAAGAGAATACTGGGATTGGAACTATTGGCTTAGAGTAGGAATGAAGTTTGTCATGGAAAGATTGATGCCTGGTTAGGGCCAAATCAGCTACATATGTAACATTAAGGTCTTTATGGATGAGTTTATCATGACAAAGTAACGAGTATTGATCTCTATTGTTAAATATTGTTTACACGTAGTTAGTTATTAACATAAATACATTTGCTAAATTCACAGAAATAGTAGATAAAAGTTCAAAACGAACTTCGTAATTACATACTTTCTTATTATAGTACCATAAATAAATAAAACGTGTGTTTGTGTGTGTCCCTGTGCTTATGGTAAGTTCAACATGAAAACGGAAAGTTCTACGAAACTGAAATTTCATATTTAAGACAATCTTACATATTTAACCCGAGATGTTACAGCACCTTTTTCTCTAAAATGTCCGGAAGTGCTACTTTATACCATGCATTTTGCACGATTTTACGATTTTCTCCAAAACGGCCCTAACGATTTTGATTAAACTCGCTATGTCGATATAAAATTTAATGAGTTTTAACATCATGTAGGTCTCATTCTGATTGAAATTATCTAACAGGGGTTAACTGATGATATTTTAATTTTTCTTCCTCTAAAGTACTTTTAATTTTGTGTATGTCATAAAACTTACCATATCATATGCTATAGCATTGTTATAGAAACACTAAATATGAAATTCGATGACTAAATAAAGGATAAAAGCGAAAAAATATTTTGTTATGCAATTTTTGTGTTTTTGCACAAACAACCGGAATATAGATGTGTAACATACCGTTGGAAACTTAAAAATTTTAGAAAAAAAAACATCTTATACAAAAAAGTTGTAAAAGTTAAAGGAGGGTGATAAAAAGCCGATAAAACTAAGTAATTATTTTAGATAATAATATAATAGATTATTTAATAAAATACATGTTTCTATTAAAACCCTAGGTAATTAATTATTAAAACATCTGGTGCGCGCAACACACGACCGTCACTTACCTGCTTTATTTATATCAATTTAAGAATTTTTAAACAAAGTTAGAAGCGAAAATAAATTGTTAAAGAATTATTTACATTAATATTTATTTATATACAATATTTACAAGTATATATAGCTACAAATAAGTTTTTTTACATGCTTTCAATTATCCTAATTATTTACATTGGATTTTAATAGAAACATGTGTTATAATCTATTATATGGTTATCTACGACAATCAGTTAGTTTTATCGGCTTTTCGTCACTGTCCGCTAATTTTTACAATTTAATGTATAAGATAATAATTTTTTCTAAAATCTTTAGCATTCTAACAGCATATTATACTTGTATAATTATTCAAAAACGAAAAATTGCTTTAAACAAACATTTCTTAGTTTTCTCCTTTAGTTAGATATCGAAACCGTTCAACTTGGAAATTTAGCTATTAATCATCAATGCTAACAAGATAATATAGTTATTTTTATAGAATCTTCAGAATTAAAGGTACTTTAGAAGAAGAAATTTTAAAATATCATCATTTAAGCCCTGTCAGATTATTTTAATCAGAATGAAACCTACATGATATTAAAGCCAATCAAATTTTACATCGATATAGCGAGTTTAATCAAAATCGTTAGAGCCGTTTTTGAGAAAATCGTAAAGTGGCACTTCCAGACAGTACATTTTAGTAAAAAAGGTGCTGTAACATCTCGGGCGTATAGTTGTCTTAAATATGAAATTTCAGTTTCGTAGAACTTTTCGTTTTCATGCACAGACAGACCTTTTTGCGGGACTTGGTTATTTGGACTCAGAGGATCCTAAAACGTGTATTTCCGTTGAAAAATGGAATTCGAAAATTTTCACGATCGCAATACTTTTCCTTACTAAATATTCCATATGTAGGGATGTGAAAGTAAAATTTATTTTCCTCATTAAATGTATTTGAAAATTCTTAAATTTATTATAACTACGGAGGTAAGTAAATGTCGTGTGTTCCGAGCACCAGATTTTTATTTTTGTACTAGACTGTAAACACACACAGAGACCTTTTTGTGGGACTCAGAGGACCCTAAATCGTATATTTCCGTTGAAAACCGGAATTCTAAAATGTTGACCGCAGTACATTCCGTTACTATATATTTCATGCATAGTTAGGAGAAAGTAATAAAGCAAAATAAATAAAACCGCCTTCATTTTGACAGAGACAACCAGCACAGTAGTGAGCTCACCAAGGTGAGGCAAAATGTGGAATGTAGTCTTCTATATACTCTTTATTGCTAAGAGGGTAACGATATCTAAATTATTTAATGAAGTAAGTAATTGGGGTCACCTGTGGCGTAGTGGCTAACATAACAGCTTTTTATGTTCAAGGTCCCGGGTTGAGACCTGTAGGTGGCCCTAAAATTTTTAATGTGAGTAATAAATCCTTAGTTATGCCGTTTTTCTGAGTGAACGTAAAAAGGTTGTCCCGATCCTGTGCGATGTCAGGTACTCGTAAAAGATCCCTATCCTAATTAAACCTGGATAGGCAAAATTTAGGACTCCCACTGTAGCATCGTCCAAAATAGCATAAAGGAACGTTAACGAATAAATAACAGTAGGTAATCAACTCTACAACGAAAGTCATATACAAGAAACGACTCAAATACTCAAAGTACAATACATTAATTCTGAACCCATAAAGTACTTTTAGGAAATCTGAGTACTTTTAGTACTTCACGTGAGGAACTGGAGTACAGGCTTTTCTTCTTTCCGTCCACCTCTACTTCGCCTTTAAAGGTTATACGGGGGTCTAGGGTAAGGGCGAAAATAAATACCTAGTTAAAAAAGCCCCTCTAAGACGCGAACTCGTCACCTAGTTGCAGGGGTACCAGCGCTACCCCAGCTGAACCCCACCACGAACCCTCAAGTACAGAGCTGCACTGCCTCAGTACTTCAATGCTCCGAGTATTTGAATAGATTACTCGCTACTTTTATTTCGTGCCTTCGCCCACCCTAACTCCTCCACTTTGGCCCTCATTTTGATGCAGCTCCTGACGACAAATCGTTACAAAGCAAACAATGACAACAAGAACTCTAAATAAAATGGACATGCACTTTCGCCAATATCTTGATGCAGCTCTCTTTTCCAAAACGTTTGCCATAAATAATTCGGAACAATAAGAACGAGCTGACCAGAGCAGCAATCTGTTCCAGCTAACTCAATCCTTCATCGCTACCACCGCCAGGATCTACACTTTCATTCCCAACTTAATTCTATTTACATTTTCTACTTTTACTCTTATTTCCCCTTCGTTGTTATTGTTATTGTTATCGTTGTTATTGTTATTGTATTCGGTTGTAAAATAAGCTAGTATCGTTTCAATAAAATACGTATTCACACAACTATTGGTTTTTGTTTCACATGAAATGTCCGTTTTTATAGTTTCTGAAATACACAAAGGATTTTACAGGTCTCTGTTGTTTTCTTCCGAATGTTTACATATTTAAATTAAACAGTTACTAATCCTCTACCTTTGTATTATAAACATTAGCTTTCAAATCAATTACCCACTTTTTAGTATACCTCCAAATATGAACATGGAAACACCCGATTTTCGAGTAATATTTTTGTACGAGTTTAAACTCGACCATTCAGCAGCTGAATGGCCGCTAGAAATGTTTGCAAGGAAGTGAGCGTTAATGAACGGACCATTCGCTGTTGGTTTGCTAAGTTTTCAGCTGGGGATACTGACTTGGAAAACTTGCCGTAATAGACAACGATGTCCTCAAACATACAGTAGAAGGATATCCCTACCAAACAGTTAAAGGACTATCAGCACAAATGTAAGTGCATCTATCGTTTCCAGACATTTAAAGTGTATTGGGAAAGTAAAAAAGCTCGATACATGGTTACTTCATGATCTCACTGAGCGGCAGCAAGACCCCATGTTTCAAAACATACCGTGCAAAAATTGAAAGAACTGGGCTACGAAGTTCTTCCGCACCCACCATATTCTCCCGACCTGTCTCCAACAGATTACCACCTGTTCAGGAATTTAGACAATTTCGTCAAAGGAAAACTTTTTGAAAATGATGATCAAGTGAAAAGTGCGTTTTCAGATTTAGTTTTACTTCAAAGCTCAGAGTTTTTCAGTTCGGGGATAAAAGAGTTGGCGTCACGTTGGGAAAAATGTGTAGAAAAAGAAGGTAAATACTTCGAATAAAATTATTTTGTTTTCATATCGTATTGTAATAAAAATCCTTTACCTTGAAAACGGACATTTCATGTGACACAACCCAATATTTCATACATTGGTAAATTATAGCAAAGTTCCACCTGTCTGCCAAATGAATACCGAAATCATGTTTTTCGATTTTAGTTTAGTTGATCGAATCAAATTTCCCAAAATCGAGAAAAAGAATCATTGAATTTAAGTTGACAGTGTTGTCGTCTTTCTTAAGCTCTACGATTAATTTAAAACTATACATATAAGTTAATTGCTTTCACAGCTGTATAGATTTAAATACTGTATAATATAAGATATAATAAACCATAGAATAATAATTTGCAGTATTTTTATCATTTGTTTGAACCTGTTAATGACTAAGACATTATGTATTGGGTGAAAAGCTTGAGCTGATAAACTGACAAGCTAGTCTCATAACTGCTCCTGTAGGCATACTTTGTTTTCGCCTGGATAAATGCCCTATTTTGCTTTTGATTGAAATTGACTAAGGCTACAAATTACAATATTGCCAGAACATTGAAATACGTTATAATATAATACATGAATAAAGTATTGTTAGATGGATGGGGAATAAAAGGAGCGTTGTAGTTGACTCTATCGTCTAAAACCTGTGAAAAATCGTCGCTCTCAAAAGCGGTATCAAGTACCTTTCTTGGTGACTAGGTGCTCCAAGCTTGCCAAATTTTTAAGGCTTCCCTACACTGCGAAAGAACAAGTAGGAAGAAATTCTTGAGATTTGGTGATAGTGAATTATCATACGTATTCAATTGCCGTATTTCATATAAAGCTTCATTATTTATTTTTTCAAACTTTTATTAAATATAATGTTTTATTTCTTAAAATGGAGTTTTTGTATTTAAAAAATCTGGTGCGGGCAACACACGACTTTCACTTACCTCAATTTTAAAAATCAATGAAAGCATTTTCAAATACAGTTAAAGATAAAAATACGTGAAACTATTAAAGAATTAATTAAATCGAATTTATATAGAAACATGTGTTTTATTAAAAAATCTATTATATTATTATCAAAAACAATCAGTTAGTTTTATCTGTTTTTCACCACTCTCTATTAACTTTAAAAAGTTTGAGTATAAGATAATATTTTTTTTTAAATCTTTAGCTTTCCAATGGTATATTATACATGTATATTACTGCTCTTATGTTCAAAAACAAAAAATTGCATTAAAAAAATATTTTTTTCTGTTTTCTCCTTTAGTTGGGTATCGAATTCATTCAATTTATATATTTACCTGTTTTTTATCAGTGGTAACAAGATAATGTAGTTGTTTTTATATAATCAACAAAATTAAAGGTACTTTAGAGGAAGAAAATTTAAAATATCGGCATTTAAGCCCTGGTCTGACAATTTTAATCCGAATGAAACCTACATGATATTAAAGCCCACTAAATTTTTTATCCATATAGCGAGTTTAATCAAAATCGTCTGAACCGTTTTCGAGAAAATCGAAAAAAAAGTATGGTATAAAGTGGCTCTTCTGGTAAGCTCATTTTGATGAAAAAGGTTTTGTAACGTCTCTGGCGTATTTGTCTTAAATATGAAATTTCTGTTTCATAGTACTTACCGTTTCCGCCCGGGAGTTACCGCACACACACACTGACCATTTTGTGGGACTTGGTTATTTGGACTCAGGGGACCCTAAAACGTGTATTTCCCTTTAAAACTGTAATTAAAAAAATTTCCCGAAGAAATTCGCAATACTTTCCCTTACTATATAGAGTAAGTAAAAGCAAAAATGTTTTCATGGTTTGTATATTACACTTGTTTGCTTTGATATAACATTACCTTTTAGTTTTTTTAAAAATAATATATATCGAATCATAGGATTTTCTACTATTTGATATTAGTAACCGAATTTATTTTTTTTAAATATACCTTCCCCATCTCCAGCTATTTTCTTGAACTCTCACAATACCTTGCTCTAACAAATTTTCACCTACCTCTTCTCTCACGGTGTAGCACGAACTTAATTTAAAAGGGCACGAGCTTGGAGCACCTGAATACCAAAAAATACGCCAGATACTACTTGTGAGAGTGACAATTTTTCACAGGTTTTAGGAGCTAGTGGTTCAAACCTCGGTTGTGGCAAATAATTATTTATTCTTAATAAGCACATCTTTGCTTACTGTTGCTAACTATTTATTTTATTTCATAATTTTTCACATCATTTATCAACGTTTCGGGGTTCTTTCCCAATTCTGAAGATATTACGTGTTTATCTAAAAGTTCATCTATTTTTTTCTTCAAATTTGATGAATTGTTGGTGATATGGTTGGTGCTAATTTCCATATTTAAATTTAGTTTCTTTTCTTTTTTCATTTTTCAGGAAGTTTTTCTTAATATTACACACTTAAATAAGTACACCTTAACTTCCTTTTGCTAACTATTTATTTTATTTCATAATTGTTTACATCATATATCAACCTTTCGTCGTTAATAAAACGTCGTTTTATTAAAAAAAGAAAAGAAACTAAATTTAAATATGGAAATTAGCACCAACCATATGACCAACAATCCATCAAATTTGAAGAAAAAAATAGATGAACTTTTAGAAAAGCACATAATATCTTGAGAACAAGGAAAGAACCCCGAAACGTTGATAAATGATGTAAACAATTAGGAAATAAAATAAATAATTAACAAAAGGAAGTTAAGGTGTGCTTATTTAAGTGTGTAATATTAAGAAAAACTTCCTGAAAAATTAAAAAAGAAAATAAATTATTTATTCTGTTATTTTAGAACGATTGTGCAAGGAAAATGGTTTCGTCGTTCAATCTATGGGCGTAGTTTCATATTGTGACCATGTTCCACCAATGTTTTATTACGGTATATAATTTTTATCCGAAAACAAAATAATACTCAGTCGCTACTTTACAATTTATAACAAACTGACTTCTTTTATCCTTAATCCTTTATTATATAGAATTAATTTGTTTATTATTATTTTATTGATGGTGAAAAATTTAAAAAACGCAGATAAGACAAGCAAAATATATATATATAAATTACTTATATATTTACAATTTTCTTTACATGATTGAAGGTTAAATTTGGGATGAAATGCATTTCATGCTTAAATTTTGGTCTTAATATTTTCTTTTATTTCTTTTCTTACATCTTGTAATCTGTATTTGTAAATTGACAAACGGCTAACTTGGAATCCTCATACACGACTAAAACGACCAGAAACTGCTCGCCGCTTTAGACTGCTTCAACACTTACTAGACAAACGGTCAAACCTTCCTCTGAACTACAAAAGGCTCATCTACATGACTATTATAAGACCAATCTGGACTTACGGAGTAGAGCTTTGGGGCTCTACTAAACCATCAAATTCTTCCCGCATCCAATCCTTACAATCCAAAATCCTTCGTAAAATCCTCAATGCTCCTTACTATGTCACGAATAAACTTATCCATAAAGACCTTAATGTTCCCTATGTTACTGATTTGGCCCGGACCAGGTATCAATCCTTTCATGACAAACTCCATTCTCACTCTAACCCACTAGTTTCAATCCTTTCTTCCTCTTCAATTCCGGATAATCCTCCGAGGCGCCTGAAAAGGAAATGGCCCCGGGACCTTCTAGTTTAAAATATTTTTAGAGTGCTGCCACTGGGTAGTGTCTCTACATGTTTTTCATGACAGTTTTGTATATTACCATCACATTTACTAGATGTATTTTTATTTAATACAGTTGTAAATATCAATAAATATGTTTAAAAAAAAAAAAAAAAAAAAGTATTTGTAAATACTAACAATTCTGCTGCTCTCAGAGTGCTCATGGCTTCATGACCGATTTGCAATGACTAAATTTTGAGTTTTAAGGTAGTGATTGACTTTTAGCTATAGCTGTTTTTGGTCTCACGATGTTTCTCTTATCTCCAGAATTACAATCTTTGTTATTACAAAGAGGAAAATATAAAATTCGGAACGTTGCTAGACAAGACGACATCATCCACCACGCACCTGAGAACAAGATGATCCCGGAAGTAGCTGAGATAAGAGTTACATAAAGGAAGAGCGTATTGGTTCCTATGTGGACTGCCGCGCCACCGACCGTGACCCAACAGCCCATCCTCGGGAGCAGCCTTGTGTGCAAGAGACAAAAGGGCGGAAGAAAGTGCCATCATCTCTGCCAAGAAGATCCCCTCTTCTCCAAGATATATATATAAACTATGTGAAGTCACATCCAGGGACAGTTTCAAGTGGTGTCAGTGGTTAGCCGAATCTTATCAGGACATTAGTAAGTATCTTGTACTTAGCAGGGTTGGGTAGCTTATTATAGAAAATATTTTATTTATTACTTTAACTTATCTATATATAAATATACAGCAAGTATCGTGAAAATTGTAGAATGAGAGTTATAAAGGAAATGACGTAATAGGGTTTCTTGAGTTCAAACGATCAAGTTAAAATTTATGAATCCTACAGTAACATTTCCCGAGTAGCATAAAGTGACGTTAAACAAATAAACAACCAAACTTCCAAAACATATTTTTTCTTTCTCTTTCTATCTTTATTTACACCTGTCAAAAGCTGTCTGACAATCAGCAAATGTGTTGGGCAAATGTAAGATCAGACATGGTAGGGATGGGGAAGTAAAGTGCCCAGCAGCACCCCTTCCAAGGCTTTAATCTAGCTGAGGAGGTCCCTCATCCAGCTTCGTTTTAGCCTTCTTCTGACCGGCATTTCAGCAGCTGACATGTCGTTAATCAGTCTATTGTCGTGTCCGTTCAGTTTACTGTGAAAACGAGAATAGAGTGTTCGTATATATTGTTCAACTGTTGGTTGTTGTAAGTCCGTATGTAGGGTTCTGTTGTTTACGTACCGAGGAGCTGTCGTTATAAGTCTTAAAATTTTGGATTGAAATTATTGCAGTTTTTGTATGTGAGTCTTTTTTGCTGAACCAAAAATCTGTGAAGCGTACGTCCATATTGGCTTAAGAAGGTATGTGTATGTATTCAGTTTTTGTCTAATTTTTAATTTTAAAGATTCAGTCGGTGGTTGAGAGTCTGTCTTTTCGTCTTGACATGTCGGCTCCAAGTCATCCTTCGATCGAGTCTCAGTCCTAGGTAATGTACAGAGTTTGTCTAAGGAATTTGGTTGTTGTCGATAAAGATTGGTGGGCAGGTGTTTTGTCTTAGTGTGAACGTTACGTGTTTTGATTTGTCGTGATTTTAACGAATTTTCCAAAGATTGTACCAATTTTGTAGTATCATTAAGTGAATTCGTAGAGTCAGTGAGGCCAGTATAGGATCGTCGTTTAATGTTATAATTGCAGTATCGTCCGCGTAAGTAGAACTCAATGTGGTGGGATGAGTTGGTATGTCATGTGGGTATACAATGTATAGGAGAGGAGCAAGTATCGATCCTTGCGGTACTCCTGCCAACACTGGTCGGATTGAAGAAGTTTCTGAGCTCTGCCGAACAGAGAAAAACCTATCGAAGAGGAAAGAATGTATAACAAGACAGTACGTTCTTAAGTTTAAAATTCATATTTTACTTAATTATTCCCAACCAGATAGGGATCTTATTTTAACTAATGAAGCGCTCCTCCTGCAGAAATGAGAACGCCACCCTTGATCCTGCTGCTGCTGGTCGTGGCCTGCTCTTCTGTGAGTGCGGAGGTTGGCGGCGAACCACCGCGTGTCAACATCGGCGAGATGGCGTCCGAGATCTTAGCCAGGTCCACCGGATCCACCAGTCAGGTAATATCACTTCTTTAAATAATTAATAATCATATAAATAGTGGAATCCAATGTGTATAATGGATGATGAGATAGTCCGGGTGGCGGTCAATGATGATTACAAAAATAGTCAAAAGTTTTGTTTTATTTATTCTTATTTTATTCGTATGTATTACAATTTGTCACAATGGACAATAAAAATATCGCTAAAGGATCACATTCATACAATCACACTCTGTTACTTCAAATCGTTAGGGACCTACAGACCTTAACGTGGACATACAAACATTGGTTCCACAATACCATAGATAGTTTTCACGATTGTCAAAATAAGCTGGGATTCACCTGTGCCTTATTGGTTAGCAAAACATACTTCTATGCCCAATGTCACGGGTTCAAACCTGAATTTTCAAAACGCTAGGATGTTTTAAATGGAGAAAAAAATCCTTACTTATGCCGTCCTTCGGAAGGAACGTAAAAAGATGGCCCCGAGCTTGTGCGATGTCGGGTACTAGTTAAGGATTCCCATCCTACTTAAATCTCTCACTGTAGCATCGTACGATTAGCCACATTAGCATAGAAGTGACGTTAAACAAAAAAACTATAACACTGATCATTGATACATACCGCCACCCGAACCACCCATTGCTATAACAGTACCACTAACTTAAGTCTCCTCCTTGACTCGACACATTGCACAGGTGCTGAGCTTGAACCTCTCTAACCTCGGGATTCTGCTGCTCCTGAAGGCCCTCATCTACGGCGCTTTCTACCTCGGCGTGGACAAGCACAAGGGGCGTTCCTTGGAGGACGACGGCCAGCTGGTCACCGAGCAGGAGCTTCTCTTGGTCCTTTCCTACCTGATGGGCGAGGCTGACCAGGACTACAACTGTCTCTACAGGTAAAAAGCTCAAGCTTATTGTTTTATGGAAGGTCACAGGAGACCTTTTTATTATTAGTTGGCAAGACCCATAAATACTGATATTTCCCGCCATACTGTGTTTCCAAATAAATAGTAAATGACTGAATCATTCCTGTTCGCACAAATGATCAATAACTGGCAGTGGGACTATCTTTATATAATGGCAATATATTGTGTTCAAGGTGTGTTCAGCTCAAAGTCTTTTTGTTGTTATTTAACAATGGACATTGCTGAGACAGGTAAGACATTATATTTCCAAACTCGTTATTGAATATAAATAGAAAACTACCTGTAGAGTGAATTTAGGAATTTGTAAATGTATGCCTCAATAACGAAAAATTATATAACCCCCAAGTTAACCCAAGGATTTGTTTCATCAATCCTTCTAGTCTTTAAGTAATACAAAGAATGTTTGCGATTTTTTTGCGTTTGATGGGTGGTACATAATTTTTTTGAGACAAAAAATCCCGAATCAAAAGTTTTACAATCTATAATTAGAAGAGTTTCCTAAATGATATAAAATACATCTATTAGCAGATTTCAGCAACTCCGAGCCATGTTCAGATTTTTTTGTATTATTTTCCCATAATTTGTGACTTCAAACATAAAATGTCAGGAAGTTTTAGATATTAGCAAATTAATTTGATGTTTGACCACTGTGCTCTCGCCGATCGTGTCAAATAATTAATTAGTTTTATTATTTTTTTTTGTAATCTGGGACTCCGAAGGTTATATGGTCAAGTTTTAGAATTTTGTCCACCTGAATCGTCATATTTTCCGCTGTGTATTACTGCGTGGAATACATTGCTCTGAGAGGTAGTAGCTCTCAGAAGCAAAGAGGTGCGATCATAGGTGTGTAAGTAGAGAAGGTCTGCATATGGAGAAGATAGAGGAGTAATGATAGAAAGTTGTCGAAAGTCAAGAAATAAAGAAGAGATAAACCATTAAGAGGCATACAAAGGCAGAGATATTCTGATCATTGTACAGTAAAATTAGATTTTAACCCGAACATCTAAAAAACAAAACTGAAACCTGTCATAAATTGTTCAGTACCCTTACCTTATTAACTGGTAAAAGTCCCTAAGTTTTCCGGGTCGGGTTTGGAAGGAGGGATGGGCGGGAATCAGAAAAACATCAAATGTTTTGAGTTCTAAAAAGGTATTGTCTTTATAGAAAACTTTCCTTATATACAAAATTAAAGTACTTTGAAATACCTTTAAAAATTATTAGGTATATAGTACAGATGTTTAAGCTAAAATAAATAGTTGCGGAGATATTGAAGAGACAATATACGACATATAATTAGCATGATAAAGTAACAAAATACAGATTTCTGATTTTTAGGGAAAAAAAAGTTTACAATTAGAAAACTATTAAACGTACAGATGTCCGTCACCACTCAAATAAAAGTAATAATTCGAGCTAGGATTTACTATATCTTCATAATTTTCATAGGAAGTTTTTTATGATATTTTACACAGTTTTTATGATTTTTACAAAGTAAATGTCGTTTTCCAAGTTTTTGAAAAAAGAAAATTTTTTACTTTACAATGCTTTATCTCTGAAACTATTAAACTTAAAAATATTTATTACCACTCAAATCAAAGCTTATCAAATATGCCATAAGTAAATCAATCAAGTAATTCATCTTCATAATTTTCGTAGAAATATGAATTTTTATGAAATTCGACACATTAAAGCAGCAAAATGTTTATTTCCGATTTTTAAAAAGAAAAATGATTTTACTTAAACCGTCGTATCTCGGTAGTTATTAAACTTACGGATTCCTGTTATCACTGAAATCGAAGTTAAGAAAATCAATCATAGTTCAATTTTATAATCTTCGTAGGGATAACAATTTTAATGATATTTGACAAAGAAATTTAGAAAGCAGTGATTCAAAAAATTTTTTTTAATAATTAGAGAAGTACTTTGAAAAGCGTTATCTTGAAAACCGAATAACATAAACAGAATCTAAGGTTCTACTAATAGAAATTTTAATATGCCTTTAAAGGACATTTACTGTGTTTTTACCGTAATTGATATGTATTTATATCTTAAGCGTTAAATATTTTTAAAAAACGAAAATTTTAGTTTTATTTTAGAGTAAAGTGAACATTCGGAGGTCTTATCCTGAAATAATTCGATATTTCGTAGGACGCGGATAGCTGTAGTGTATATATAAAAATTAAATCATTTCATGGTAATGGAAACATAATGTATATTTACGCCTCAGTGAGGCCAAAAAAAATAAAATAAGGATCATATAATGGGTAGATTTTTTAATATTGTGACTAAACCTCCGCTTATAATATTTCAGAGTCGCCTGCCAGGACCCAAGTAAAAGCAAACACTACCTCGTCGCAGCGAAATTTCTGGTGAAATGGGCCAAAGCATTTAAGAGGTAAGTTTTATTCATAACTTAAACTGTATCCATTCATAGCTTGTATTATATTCATTCATAACTTTCCCTATTTCGTTATTAATGGAATTCTTCTTCTTAGCTTTATAACGCCAATTAAAAATATCTGAATACATTATCGTATTGTATAGCAGCCTTCATTCGATTCACGAACTAAAAAAGAAATTCTGGATTTAAACCTTTTTCTCATATCTTTATTTTGTTTTTGTAATACATGCCGTTATATAATTGGCTCCCATCATTAAAATTTTAATAAACACGCATGGTCTTGAGTTGATCATTTTGTTTCTAGGCTAACGGCCGAGCAAGGTTTACCGACCCACTTCCTACAAAATTTATGAGCACCATTAAACAGTCAAGGGCTTGAGAATTGCAGCTTCAAAAACCAGTCACGTGGAACAGACAATTTCTTATGGCCCATCGTCCGATCCATGGTTTTCATTGAACAGTAAAATCACAAAATTTGATTTTCCTCCTTAACTGTTAACAATCGAACTATGGGTCATCTGAACTTTGTTTTATTCGATATAAGGTCTTGTATCGGCTCCCATATGACAAATTTTCTTTTCGGTCCTTTTTTTGTCATTCTTGCCTCATCGCATCCCTGAATGGCCTATGAATATGGTGATTTTTTTTTTTTTTTTTTTGCATCATTTTAAAGCTAATTAAATGAAGAAGTTTTCCTGAGATTCGGAAAGTCTAAAACCTAACGATAGAAGAGTAAAGCTTCTTGAAAGATTCGTCCCAGACTTCTTAGAAATATTAACATTCGATTTTCTTGTTCTGAGAGTGTTTATCTTCTTTACCTTGAAACCTTCGTGGTCTGGAACGACGCCGCACGCAACACCAAAAGCCGGCTTGCATCCAAGAAAGGTGATGCTCAGTATTTGTTGGGATTGGAAGGAACCTATACATTTGAGCACCTTCCACAAAACCAAACTATAAATGCGGACTTTTATATCCCCCAGTTAGATCGATTGAGGGCAGAAATTGAAGATAAACGGCCAGAGTTGGCAAATCGGAAAGGAGTGCTATTTCACCAAGACAACGCTAGGCCCCATGTGCAAAAATTTAAAAAATCCCTTTGATAATAAGCGATAAATGTCTATTCAAATCATTTTTAACATCTAACATAATTATTTGTTTCCAGTGTGATACCGTTCGATGAAAAATACGACATGCTGGTCGAGAATCTACAAGACGCAGTCACTTTTGGAAGCAAATACAAAACTTGTGACGAGAGATACACTTGCCATAAGAGGGCGAACAGTTCATGAGTGCTTTAAAAGTTAAATATTAAATTTATAAATAAATTGTTAAGTTTTTTATTTTATTATCTTTCTTTTGTTCATATTTCCTCATTATCTAGCCCTGCCTTACTGACAGATCATTCAAAATAAATTACAATAGTTGTTATTAATCCTTTTATACTAAGCCTGCTGGTGTTCCTCAAGGCAGTATCCTAAGAACCACCTTTTAAACAGTCTTTCCTTTTTAATAAAGATGGTGATACCTTCGTATTATAATTAACTAATAATACAGTTATTACATCTCCAAGCTGTTAGCTAAAAACAAGAAAATCTTTCCCTACCTCTATTCCTTACCTATATTTACAATACCTTACTCCGGATCACATGATTATCTGAACCTTGAAAATTATCTATGATTAAAATAATCCCTAAACCCAAAAAAACGTTGGAGCTCCCTTCCTTACCGATACATATCTCTTTACCAATTATGGGTAAAAATCTGCAAAGCATAATCCTTAAACTACTATACCCAATCCTAGACGCTCATCACATAATCCCAAACCATCGGTTTGGATTTAGCACATCCTGCTCCACCATACAACAATGCCACCGTGTGGTGAACGTTGTCCCGTCTTCATTGGAGCGTGGATTGAACTGCACGGGAGTCTTCCTCGACATAGAACAGGCCTTTGACCGAGTTTGGCATCCAGGACTGCTTCACCAACTCCGAAAATTTCTCCCTCCTACCTCATTATCCACTCCTACCTCTCTGAAAGATCCTTCAAAATAAACCACAATGGTTTCTATTCCTCTCTTTTCACCCAGTCTGCAGGGGTTCCTCAAGGCAGTTTCCTAGGACCCATTCTTTACACAGCCTATACAGCTGATATCCCAACCCACTCTAACTCCTTCCTTCTACTTATTCTGATGACTCGTGTGTTATCAGTCTATAATGATCCTACTATTATCAGTAACAAATTATCCAATTAATGAAACCCAAACTCTACAACAGACCTTGAATACCATGTCAGAATTTAATAACTTAAATGCCGATATTTTAAATTTTCTTTCACTAAAGTACCTCTAATTTTGTAGATTGGACAAAATTAACCATATTATCTTGTTAGCATTGATAAAAATACTGCTAAAGGTATTAGTTGAACGAATTCGATATCCCAATAAAGAAAAAAGTGCAAACATTTTTTTAAAAAAAATATTATCTTATACACAAAATTGTAAAAGCTCATGGAGAGTGATGGAAAGCCGATTGTACTTTTTTTTAAACTGATTTACGTATATATTAATATGATATATCTATTATGTACTATATCTATGCTATGGATATAGCATTTCCAAGTCAAATGTAACCTTTTCCAAGTCAAATGTAACTTTTTCCAAGTCAAATGTAACCTTTTCCAAGTCAAATGTAACCCTTTCCATTTCAAATGTCACCTTTTCCATTTCAAATGTCACCTTTTCCAAGTCAAATGTTACCTTTTCCAAGTCAAATGTCACCTTTTTCTTCACTTCTAGCCTTAAATATTCCGTTTTATTTATTGAAAAATAATTAGTTTAATTAAAATTATGACTTTTTTAATAATTTTGGCATATCCTATCGCTATTTTTTTCTGTTTATTAGATATTTGATATCAAGTTCTGTTTTTTACGAACAAATATTTTAAAAAATTAATTATTGTCTATTTAGTTTTAAGATAGTTGTTGATTTTGAATTTTTAGAGGGAAGGGATACTTTTTGGGAATAATTAATGTGTTTTCGGGTATTATAATTACGTTTTTTCGAGATGTATTTTTTATCGCTCGCGTATATATTAACTCGCATTTGCTTTTAATGTTTTTTATTGATATAGGGATTAATTAATGTGCTTTCGGGTGGTTATGATTATGTTTTTCGAGCGGTATTTTTTATCGCCCTCGTTTATCTTAACTAAAATTTACTTTTTATATTTTTTATTGATATAGGGATTAATTATTGTGCTTTCGGGTGGTTATGATTAAGTTTTTTGAGCTGTATTTTTTATCGCTCATGGGTATTTCAACTCGCATTTACTTTTAATGTTTTTTATAGATATATAGGTTATAAATTGTATTTGCGGGTCTTGTAAATACGTATTTTGAGCTGTATTTTTTATCGCTCATGGGTTTTTCAACTCGCATTTACTTTTTATGTTTTTTATTGATATAGGGATTAATTATTGTGCTTTCGGGTGGTTATGAATTCGTTTTTCGAGCTGTATTTTTTATCGCTCATAGGTATTTCAACTCGCATTACTTTTTATGTTTTTTATTGATATAGGGATTAATTATTGTGCTTTCGGGTGGTTATGATTAAGTTTTTTGAGCTGTATTTTTTATCGCTCATGGGTATTTCAACTCGCATTTACTTTTAATGTTTTTTATAGATATATAGGTTATAAATTGTATTTGCGGGTCTTGTAATTACGTATTTTGAGCTGTATTTTTTATCGCTCATGGGTATTTCAACTCGCATTTACTTTTTATGTTTTTTATTGATATAGGGATTAATTATTGTGCTTTCGGGTGGTTATGATTAAGTTTTTTGAGCTGTATTTTTTATCGCTCATGGGTATTTCAACTCGCATTTACTTTTAATGTTTTTTATAGATATATAGGTTATAAATTGTATTTGCGGGTCTTGTAATTACGTATTTTGAGCTGTATTTTTTATCGCTCATGGGTTTTTCAACTCGCATTTACTTTTTATGATTTTTATTGATATAGGGATTAATTATTGTGCTTTCGGGTGGTTATGAATTCGTTTTTCGAGCTGTATTTTTTATCGCTCATAGGTATTTCAACTCGCATTACTTTTTATGTTTTTTATTGATATAGGGATTAATTAATGTGTTTTCGGGTATTATAATTACGTTTTTCGAGATGTATATTTTATCGCTCATGGGTATTTCAACTCGAATTTACTTTTAATGTTTTTTATAGATATATAGGTTATAAATTGTATTTGCGGGTCTTGTAATTACGTATTTTGAGCTGTATTTTTTATCGCTCATGGGTATTTCAACTCGCATTTACTTTTTATGTTTTTTTATTCATATAGGGATTAATTATTGTGCTTTCGGGTGGTTATGAATACGTTTTTTGAGCTCTATCTTTTATGGCTCATGCGTATTTCAACTCACATTTACTTTTAATGTTTTTTATAGACATATAGGTTATTGATTGTATTTGCGGGTCTTGTAATTACGTTTTTTGAGCTGTATTTTTTATCGCTCATGGGTATTTCAACTCGCTTTACTTTTTATGTTTTTTATTGATATAGGGATTAATTAATGTGTTTTCGGGTATTATAATTACGTTTTTCGAGATGTATATTTTATCGCTTACTTGCATATTAACTCGCATTTATTTTTAATGATTTTTATTGATACAGGGATTAATTAATGTGCTTTCGGGTGGTTATGATTCCTTTTTTCGAGCTGTATTTTTTATCGCTCATTGGTATTTCTACTCGTATTTACTTTTTAGGTATTTTATTGATATAGGGATTAATTATTGTGCTTTCGGGTGGTTATGATTTAGTTTTTGATGGATATTGGGATTGATTATTTTGCTTTTAGTTCTCATTATAACGTTGTTGGAATATACATCATTTAGCTTTTTTTTATTTTTTTATTTTTATTTAATATTTTTATTATTATTTTTTTATAAAAGGATTAGTTATAGTTCCTTTTATAGCGTCCTGAGTAAGTTTTTTCAACTAAATATTTTATAATGGACCCACTTTCTCACTTGTTCTTACAATTATCTGATAATTTATTCTATTTTCGGGTGTTCTTATAACATTATTTGAACCTTAGTTGTTATCGCTTTTACTCATTTTAAGTTACTGTTCCTATTTCATAAATATTTGATAGAGGGATCGTTTATAGTGTTTTGGGGAATACTAATAGAGTTTATGACATTTTTTTATAGCTAGTGCACATTTTACCTTAAATAAAAAGTGATCTAGAACAATGCGCAATCGCGATGTAACACCCAGTTAAAAAAAGTAATCAGAACGTGCAAAAACACAAAAAATAACTTTTACTTCAAATTATAACATAATATCTACGGTATGTAGAAATTTCCAAGCGCATAAAAGATTAATGTTCAAAACATGTAATCAGAATCCCCTAAAACAAAAACAAAGAAAGACCACTCTATCAAAATATAAAATGATATTAGCTCTAAGTTGAAACGAGCGCGAGCTATAGAATAAGCAGTCCAAAAAACGTAATTACAACACCCGGAAAGACAATTACTAACCTATATATCAATAAAAAACATTAAAAGTAAATGCGAGTTGAAATACGCATGAGCGATAAAAGATAGAGCTCAAAAAACTAAATCATAACCACCCGAAAGCACAACAATTAATGCCTATATCAATAAAAAACATTAAAAGTAAATGCGAGTTAATATGCCAGCGAGCGATAAAATATACATCTCGAAAAACGTAATTATAATACCCGAAAACACATTAATTAATCCCTATATCAATAAAAAACATAAAAAGTAAATGCGAGTTAAAAAACCCATGAGCGATAAAAAGATACAGCTAGAAAAACGTAATTACAAGACCCGCAAATACAATTAATAACCTATATATCTATAAAAAACATTAAAAGTAAATGCGTGTTGAAATACCCATGGGCGATAAAAGATAGAGCTCAAAAAACCTATTCATAACCACCCGAAAGCACAATAATTAATCCCTATATCAATAAAAAACATAAAAAGTAAATGCGAGTTGAAATACCCATGAGCGATAAAAAATACAGCTCGAAAAACGTAATTATAATACCCGAAAACACATTAATTAATCCCTATATCAATAAAAAACATTAAAAGTAAACGCAAGTTAATTTGCACGCGAGCGATAAAAAATACATCTCCAAAAACGTAATTATAATACCCGAAAACACATTAATTATTCCCAAAAACTACCTCCCCCCCTCTAAAAATTCAAAATCAACAACTATTTTAAAACTAAATATTTTTTAAAATATTTGTTCGTAAAAAACAGAACTTGATATCAAATATCTAATAAACAGAAAAAAATAGCGATAGGATATGCCAAAATTATTAAAAAAGTCATAATTTTAATTAAACTAATTATTTTTCAATAAATAAAACGGAATATTTAAGGCTAGAAGTGAAGAAAAAGGTGACATTTGACTTGGAAAAGGTAACATTTGAAATGGAAAAGGTGACATTTGACTTGGAAAAGGTGACATTTGAAATGGAAAAGGTGACATTTGAAATGGAAAGGGTTACATTTGACTTGGAAAAGGTTACATTTGACTTGGAAAAAGTTACATTTGACTTGGAAAAGGTTACAATTGACTTGGAAATGCTATATATATATATATAAAATGATAACGGGATTTTGGTTTCCGCTAACTCCTTCTAAATCACTGGACGGATTTTGATACGGTTATCAACATCATTTAATTAGTATATAAGAATGCGCAAGATTTTAGAAAAGTTAACCTGACATAAAATAAGTCCGGCAATTTAATAGGAAGATGTCATAAGCGCTAACACTTATTCTCAAATGTTATTTGTAATGTTGTGAATTAGGGATAAAAAAAAATATTGTGTACCAAATCGTACGCAAGTTGCTAAAATAAAGGAAAATTTGTTATAAAATAATACTTTTAATAATTATTTCTACTTTTAGATCATTTCACATGTTTGAACCTGAACATTATATATATATATATATATATATATATATATATATATATATATATATATATATATATATATATTTTTTTTTTTTTTTTACCTGTATATTTTGTTTATAGTTTAAAAATTAAATTAAATTAAAATTTTTTTTTAATGAGGAAAATATTTTTATTTTTGTTAGTTTACGTCTTCTATTTTATTTTATTTTACATCATCCACCAACAGGCCTAGGCCCAATTACAGGTGGTAAATCATACAAAAAAAAAAATACATTACAATACAATGATTGAAATTATAATAATAATTGAAATTATAAGTTAATAGTAATGTACTACATACCAGCTTAATTTATATAATGAAACAAAAAAAAAAAAATAATAAAAAGATATATACCTTACAAATATCATTATCTAACAAAAAATAAATAAAGCTTTAAACAATTCATCATATATCTACTCCTAAAAAATTAATTAATTCTTATATTATTAGAATATATATTATATTAGAATTAATTAATAATTCTAGTGTTTCTATTCAATAGTGTAGTTAGGGATTAGCCAGATAAGAGTTCCCCCCTTGCCCTCAAGCCAGTACCGATCGCACTAGTAAGCTGAGAGCACGCTTTTCTCGATTGGCACCTTCAAACCATTTTTTGATCAGGACTTCTTCTCGTCTTCTTGAAGATCACCGTCCTTCCAGAGCCGCCTACCCGTCGTGCGGAACCGAAGAATTTATGGACAGTTAACTATCCTTGATATTTTTTTTCTCATTATATTTGTAATATTCTTAATGGTACTAACACACTAATCCAATTTTTAAACTAATTTTTTTTTACAGTTTGGTTAATCGAAGATTTTTTTTTAATTTTTTATAAATCAATTGATTTTTTTTGTTGTAAATTTTCCTTTTTTATTAAACTTTTATTTATTTTTTTTACTTTCAATTTATCTTTTTATTTAATATTACCTTTTTTTTTATTTTAATTTTAAGTACTCAAGACCAGCTCTTTTCGAAACGGGGTCGAGTCTACATTAGCCCATCTTTCTTTTATTTTATTTTAACGTCACTCATCCCAACATCACAAAAAATAGTAGTTTTACTGTAAACTAAATGGGACTCGCATGGAAACTAAATTAACTTTAATACATTAAAATGCATTTAGAAAACGTTCTTATGAAATTTAAAATTGTAATAAACCGAATAAAGTAGGAACCGTCAAACATAACAAAACCAATTTTTGATTTGTTAACCAATTTATGTTTCTAATTTCTGCCGATGATTAAATATAATAATAACAGACGTTATATAATAAACATAACATATTCTGGCTAAGTAAATTTTTCGTTACTATTCATCATTACCCCAAAGTAATAAATTTTTAATTGGTCAAAGTGAAGTTTTTTTAGCATAAATAACACCACATTTAAATTGCACTCGTGCGAAATAAGGGCGAGTAGCTAGTAATTGAATAAAACATAGTTTTCTATCGAAACTCAATATAATTCATTCTTTAACCTTTTGACTTTCCCCTTCGTATGTATTTCGTCTCTAAATGTATTTAAAATTTTTTAAAATTAATTATAACAATGGAGGTAAGTTAAAGTCGAGTGTTCGGAGCACCAGATTTTTTTAATATATACTTTGGTCTAGTTCAAAAGTTGGTGATTTCTCTATAATGATAATGACAGCGCAAGGGAAAGTTCAATTGAGAAAACGCCACGGTCAATTAAGTTACTAATTTATTTCCCCAATTAACGTTTAACTACACGCACTGTATCATGTGTAAAAAGTTAATTGCTATGGTATTCTCATAGTGTTAATCAAATTGTATATTGTATGTGCACTACAGCTAATAATAAAATATAAGGATCCTTCGCCGTAAACCTACGACATCCTGCACTATAGTGTCCTTTAATAATATTCCGCTTGCCCCGATTGAACAGATTCGTTATCTAGAACTCCTAATTGACAAACCTTTATCTTGGAATCCAAAACTACAAGAAACTGCCCAACGCTTTCGCTTACTTCAAAACTTACTGGACAGACGCTCTAACCTTCTACTTATCTACAAAAGGCATCTATACAACATCATAAGACCTATCTGGACTTACGGATTCGAGCTTTGGACTCAACTAAACCACTCCTTACTTTGTCACCAACAAACTCATCCATAAAGACCTTAATGTCCCATATGTTGCTGATGTGGCCTGTACGGGGTATCAATCCTTCCATGGTAAACTCCACTCCCACTCTAACCCACTAGTTTCAATCCTTGCTTCCTCTTCCATTCCTGACAATCCTCCAAGGCATCTGAAAAGAAGATGGCCTTGAGACCTGCTAGTTTAGATTACCCAGTGGAGTGCTGCAATGGGCTTATTCTCTTCATGTCTTTTCATAAATATTATCTCTATATATGATTAACTAATTTACTTGATGTATTTACTAATACAGCTGTAAATTTAGACTGGCACCAGGACTGTTGTACAAACTCCGTAAATTCCTCCCTCCTACATACTTCCTAATCATCCAGTCCTACCTCTCTGACAGATCCTCAAAATATACCACAATAGTTTCCTATTCATCTCTTTTCACCAGTCTGCTGGGATTCCTCAAGGTAGTATCCTAGGACCCATTCTTTACACAGTATATACAGCTGATATCCCAACCCATCCTAACACATTCCTTTCTACTTATGCCGATGACACTTGCGTGTTGTTAACGACCGATTTGGCCCGTACCAGGTATCACACCTTCCATAAAAAACTCCACTCCCACTCTAATCCATTAGTTCAACCCTTGCTTACTAATCAATTCCTGATAATCCTCCGAGGCGTCTGAAAAGAAGATGGCATCGAGACCTTCATGTTTAGACTCACTACCAAAGAGTGCTGCCAATGTGCAGTTTCTCTTCATGTGTAATAACAATTCAATATTCACTTGATGTATTTTTTGTACAGTATGTATTTTTTGTAAATTTCAATAAAAATATATTTAAAAAAAAAAAAAAAATATATATATATATATATATATATATATATATATATATATATATATATATATATATATACTATACAACAAATATTTCTATTTAATTCTTTTGATGATACGATAAAAATTTATTTTGGAAATTGCGGTTAGGTAATATTAAAATACTAAAAATTATTTTTATTTAGTATATAAATATATATTTTAAAATTTTCCTTTAAACATTTGTGAATAAAAATTAAGGTTATTGGTCACCCGGCCTGACATGTTTTTTAAAGTGTATACTCCCTGTACAAAATTGTTATTCTTAAGGGATAAAGTCCCAGAATGAAGTTTATTTATCGGCTCGACATGCGCCTGAAGCTTCCCTTGGCTCTCTCAACTGCCCTTTCCCAATCACTTCGGTCAGCAACATGTCTGCTGGATACTCCTAACATCCTCAAGTCCTCAGCAACGGAGTCCTTCCACCTTCCCTTCGGTCTTCCACGTGGTCTGGCTCCATCCAGGGCCCCATAATATAACTTCCTTGCGGCTCTACCTTCATCCATCCTGATAACATGTAACAACCATTTCAGGCGCTGAATTCGCACAAAATGAGAAACTCGGAGATCGCCAAATAGGTCGTAGATCTCTTTGTTCTTCCTTAAGCGATAGGTACCATTCTCTCTAACTGACCCTAAGACACGCCTCAACACTTTTCTTTCAAACCTGTCGATCTTTTGCGTAGGGTCCAGATCGCACTGGCATAGGTCAGTGCAGGTCGGATGGTTGATTTGTAAATAATCATTTTAATACCCCTACATATAAGCCTACTTCGGAGATAACTTCTCAGGGCGAAATATGCTTTTGTCGAGGTACGGTTGTTAGGATGGACAAGAAAGGGTATCAGAAGGCCTCGACATTTGCATATTCATGCAAGGAAGAGAGTTAGATGGAGATGGTGCTCGCCGTGGTAGTAGCACGTACCGCAGCACAGGTATGAGGTTGCTCTGCCAGGTAGGGGGCGAACCCGCACCTACCAATTAGCAGAGGGGACTGGCTAGGATGGGTTACACCCTGTGTAGTAGTAGCACGACAGCAGTGTCGGTTAGGAGAAGAGAAGGTACATGAAGGAAGTTGAAAGAAGATGGACCACACACTGATACAAAGGCAGAGTTAATCTGACCTAGGGAGATACCAGTTAGGTGATCTGAAGATCAGTGCCAGCTCTTGGGGATGTTAGTCATCCATGTCGATAATTGACGGTGAGATCCATGCTACCAGCCTAGTCCCTTGGTCAAATTACCTTGACAGGTTTATTAATTCTTATAAATCAGTTACATAAACAAAGATATTTACAATGGTGTTAATGAATTACATTATACAATATTAATTAAATTGTACGTCTTCATATATTCGGCCGGTAATCCATGTGAGCGAGCGTGTGAAGCATCCGCCACACTTTGTTAGCCTCCATTACTCGATTGTGAATTTTTTCTTCTTAAATCCCGTCTATTCAGCCATTTCTCTCAATTCAATTCCAAAATAATCCCAATCAGATGCTAATTTCAGGGAAAATCAACAAACAAAGCAGACAGATACGTTTATTTAACTTTCATTCTCATGGATACACTCAGCAGCAAATATTATTTTTCAAAGAACTTAATCGAAGATTTAGCCAATTATATAGACTACTGAACAGAAATTCTAAACTATCTATCGAAAACAAACTGCTAATATACAAGACAGTACTGAAACCTACTGGACCTACGGACTTAATGGGGGACCGCCAAATTTTCTAACATCAAACGCATTCAATCCTTCCAATCCAAAGTCCTCAGAACCATAGTCAATGCTCCTTATCATGTCACCAATCCTACCTTACACCGCGACCTAAATATTCCATTTATTTGAGACCATATACCATTAAAATCTCTAAATTCCATCAGAACTTTATCCATCACCCTAATCCCCTAGCTCAATCCTTATCCAGCTCCACACATCCTTACCATCCCCCAAGAAGGTTGAAACGGCAGTGGCCTCAAGATCTCTTGTAACATGTATATTGGAGTTCTAGCATTGGCTAGATTCTCCACTCACGTGCTGTGTGCTTGAGGATTGTATAAAGGTATATGAGTGACTTTTGTATATATTTTTATTGATTTTGTTTTGTATAATATTTTTATTGATTTTTTTTTGTATAATATTTTTATTGATTTTGATTTGTATAATAATTTTATTGTTTTTTTTTGTATAATATTTTTATTGATTTTGTTTTGTATAATATTTTTATTTATTTTGTTTTGTATATATTATAATATGCTTATTTTTTTATAAAATATTCTTTTAAGAAAAAATCAATTCAGTTCATTAAAATTAATTTTACTCTCAGGGTATGGTATGGGTTCTTGACAATCAAGCACATTTTTATTATTTAACTTCTTAATTATAATAATAACTTACAAACATAATACAAACAATATGTAGACTAACCAAGATCCCTCTTCATATTCAGCCGCAGCTCCTTCCTCTCTCAGGTCCCCACTCAAAACTAACTGACCCTTAAGGTATAAAGATAGCTTAGTCACTGCTAGTGACCTTTTTTCTTAGCATCCAAAATGGATGCTATGTTTGTAAACAAACACCAAACAGGAGCTGTTATTTAAATTTCACTTTGTATTCTATTGTTAGCCTGCCTAACACAATTATCAAATAATAAATAAATAGATACTATAATTATAAAAAATGGGTATATTACAATATTTATACTGTATTATTATTATTATATAAATTTATTGTTTTGTATATATTGTGTGAATGTTGTACTTTATCACTATTAAAAATGTCCTGAATTGGACTGATTGTAATATTACTTAATAAAGAGCTGTTTCTTTCAGTAAAAAAAAATGTAAGATTAAATCATATATAATTTTACAAACATATAAAAGCACAGTAATTTCTTTTTTTTTTTTAACTGTATATTTTTAATTTTTCTTTATAATCTTATTATATTTTTAATTATATATTATTTTCTGTTCTCATTTTAACACACATGTATTTATATTTTTTTTCTTGTTTTCACATTTTATTAGAAGTTGTTTTTTGAGTTATTTTTTCATTTTGTTAATTTAATTCTATTGTTGTCAATTATTTTACTCCAGACTCTAGTGGTAAGACCATTGTTTATTTCCTGTAATATTATTCTTAAGGGACTCGTCTCTGAAAAAATAAAGAATTATTATTATTATACTGTCCTATCACACAATGCTTTGGCGTATTTATAGATGTTTTCTTCCTGAGAACCATGATTATTATTTTTTCCTCATTTATGGATAATCCTGTTCTTCCAGCTTGAAATAAATTTAATTTATATTATTATTATTATTATGTTTCATTTTATTTTATATCACTTCAGGGAAGAGTAAAAGGAATGATGAAAAAACAAAAAGACTAATATTATATAAATTTTTTGTTTACTTTTACTGAGTGTACATATATAACCATATGCATAACTAATACAACTATATTTCACTATAAATTAAACTTTGAAGGTATTAGGAATTTAACCTTGAGTTGCGTAAAATCCTTTGCCAAGTGTTGGCGAATTTCAAGGCAAACCTTTATAATAGCTTTATGAGTCTAAGGGCGTGGATTATAAACGCGCCCTTAGGCCTAGTTTATTTCAGAAGCTATTTGCTTCAAGGGTAGGGAGTTACCTAGTGTGTTCATAGAGGGTTGATGAGAGCTCGGAGGGTTCACTTTCCTCTACTCTCCCGTGTAGTATTACGGTAGCTATGGCAGTAACCCTCTAGCCTCCAAGCAGATCGCATAGATATATAAGGATCAGGCGAAGACGTCCTTGTAAGGCACGGTGGCGGTGGCCCTCTTGAGGACCGAGCCGGCGACTTGGCCCAGAGCGTCGGCGAGTCCAGGCCCGACCTGGGCGTCCCACTCCCTCCAGTTCTCGTTCACTACTCGGTTGAAGTTCTCACCTGCCAATATTGAGTACATAATAATTCTTATCATGATCAGCATTTCAAACACTAAAATTAATTATAAAACACATGATGGTTCGGATGGCAATCAATGCATGATAACAAAAATAGTTTAAACTATTGGGTTGTTTCACATGAAATGTCCGTTTTTATAGTTTCTGAAATACATAAAGGATTTTGCAGGTCTCTGTTGTTTTCTTCCGAATGTTTACATATTTAAAGTAAACAGTTACTGATCCTCTACCTTTTTATTATAAACATTAGCTTCCCAATCAATTACCCACTTTTTAGTATACCTCCAAATATGAACATGGAAACACGCGATTTTCGAGTAATATTTTTGTACGAGTTTAAACTCGGCCATTTAGCAGCTGAGGCCGCTAGAAATATTTGCAAGGCGTTTGGGGAAGGGAGTGTTAATGAACGGACCATTCGCCGTTGGTTTTCTAAGTTTTCAGCTGGGGATACCGACTTGGAAAACTTGCCCCGAGGAAGACCTCCGTCCGTAATAGACAAGCATGTCCTCAAACATACAGTAGAAGGAAACCCCTACCAAACAGTTAAAGGACTCTCAGCACAACTAAATGCAAGTGCATCTACCGTTTCTAGACATTCAAAGTGTATTGGGAAAGTAAAAAAGCTCGATACATGGGTACCTCATGATCTCACTGAGCGGCAGCAAGACCCCATGTTTCAAAACATACCGAGCAAAAATTGAAAGAACTGGGCAATGAAGTTCTTCCACACCCAACATATTCTCCCGACTTGTCTCCAACATATTCAAAGGAAAACTTTTTTAAAATGATGATCAAGTGAAAAGTGCGTTTCAGATTTTGTTTCACTTCAAAGCTCAGAGTTTTTCAGTTCGGGGATAAAAAAGTTGGTGTCACGTTGGGAAAAATGTGTAGAAAAAGAAGGTAAATACTTCGAATAAACTTATCTCGTTTTCATATTGTATTTTTAATAAAAATACTTTACCTTGAAAACGGACATTTCATGTGACACAACCCAATAGTTATTGTGAAACCAACGTTTGTAGTTCCACATTGCGGGTTTTCATCAGGGCTAAAGAGTAACAAGGTACAGTGTAAGGGTTTGTATAGGGGAATATATGAGTCAAGAAACATTGCCATTAAAATTAAAATAGAAATATTAATACGTTAAAAGAAGTTGTAGTTATTTGAAAAATAAGAAGCAATAAAAACCAATAAAGGAATGAATTAATAGTAAAATGGTTGAATTAAAATTGGATATAGTTAACTAAAGTAAAAAGTTTCAATCAAAGTTAGGTAAAGATAAATACATAAAATGTATATTTCCATTGATAACTCATATTTTAAAATTTTCATGATCCATACTTTCCTTTACTTATAAAGTTAAAACAAACAACTTAACTATTACCCGATACTTAGAATGTGACCAATAAATTAGAAAAACTTTGCTTGTTCTAATACTAAATTATAAATAACATCATACCTAAGTTTTTGTCACCATTGAAGAGATTCTCAAACTGAGGACTGACTTTGGTTGTGGTATATGTAATTTTGGCCGGTAAGACCAGGTCCATGTATTCAACACCTTTCCTCTTTATGATGTTATAATTAGTAGAGAATGTAATGAAGAGATTTTCTGAAAAAATAAGAAGTCAAGTTTGAATCTTAAATGAAAATAACACTATATTTATCTATATGTGGAGCTCAAGTACATTTGTAATAATTGTTTTTATTTATTTATGGTTATTTACAACTGTATTAAAAAACACAATGAGAAACTGTGTCGTTTGAAGATAAAAAGTCATGAAAATGTCTTGAGAAAGAACTACTCGTACTTCACTATTTTAAGGCAGTTCTTCTCACTTTTCAATCGCCTCTGAGGGTTATCAGGGATATCTAAAGAAGATAAATTAAGGACAAGTGGGTTTGTGTGGGCAGGGAGTTTAGACTGGAAAGAGGAGTATCTATCACGGGCTATGTCTGCAACAAATGGGATGTTTAGGTCATTATGGAGGAGTTGATTTATGACAAAATAAGGTGATTCAGGATTTTGGGTAGGATTTTGGATTGTAAAGATTGGATGCGGGAGGAATTAGATGGTTTAATAGAGCCCCAAAGCTCGATTCCATATGTCCAAATAGGTCTGATAATTGTGATGTAAATGAGTCTTTTGTAATATACTGGAAGCTTTGAACTTTGTCTAGTAAGTGTTATAGTAATCGGGATCTTCGAGCAGTTTATTGTCATTTCAGTCTTGTGTGAGGGTCATAATAATAATAAATTCTTTGTTTTCTTTGCTCTAGAACAAGTCCGTTCAGAATAATATTACAGTTCATAAAAATTAAGCTTTAGTATCTTAGATTAAGTTAACATAAAGGAGTGAGAAGATTAACCTCTTCACTATTTAACACATTTTTGGGGACATTTAGTTTTTTATGATTATAGTTACTATCAATAGCAAATAGAACAAAGAATATATAAAAATTGTGGATATAATTAGTTGACCGTTGAGAATTACTGGAAGGCATTAGTCCGGGTGGCGGTCATTAAATGAAACAACTAATATTTAGTTGAATAACTATATTAGTTGTTTATTTAATGACCGCCACCCGGACTAATTCCTTCCAATATATAAAAATGTATTTACTACCAAATCCCTCATTCAGAGAGGCTGCACAGGCAATGGTTATTTCCTATGTACAGTTAAAATAATAACATTAATAGTAAAAATTTAAAAAACCTGTTGCTCTTCAAACCATGAAGGGTCTTGCGCTCATTACTAAAGCAATTTGTACAGTTCCTAGGCCAACAGCTATGCAATGAGGTGATTAGGACAAGATTACACTCTGCCGCCAGGTTTTTTTCCATATTTTGGGTTTACTATACTCATTTTATAGAGGATGGGTCTACCACAAGAGAACCTCCTTCTGCCTAGATTGCCCCCCAGCCGAAAAAAATAAAATAAATAATATTCTGCCACAGCCAGGAATCAAAAACAATAACAATAAGTAGTAATATACTAAGGGCAAAGAAAAGTGCTATTTTTAAATTATTACAAATATTTACTTTAAAATTATTTACAAACGTTTCCGGGTTCAAAGTGAAATAAAATAATTATTCTGCCACAGCAGGATTCCAAACCGGTAACTGGTATATTGTAATCCAGAGTTCTATCTACTAAGCCATGCCTCTCTATATTATAAATATAAGATTATATTAATCAATAAATTGCTTTGAAGTAAAAACATTTTTATAAATATATTTCAACATGTAAAATTTTGTAACTCCTGTAGGTACCTAGTTACTCTATTTTCCTTTTTTGAAATATGTATATGGTTTTTAAATAAAGCATAAATTCATAATATTTATATAATGGCGGCATCAGATAAAAAATAAAATAGATAATAAAATAAATAACCAGTTTTCTTGATAATAAATCCCATCAAATTACCTTTATCCTTTGTCACAAACCGATGACGTCCTGCCCCACTGTATCCTTTAATAACAACCCACTCATACCTGTTGAACAAATCCGATATCTAGAACTCCATCTTGACAAACTACTTACTTGGAATCCTCATACTAGACTTAAATGACAACAAACTGCCCATAGATACCGATTACAAAACACCTACTCGACAAAGGTTCAAAACTTCCACTCTATTACAAAAAGCTCATTTATTTTACCATTATCAGACCCATCTGGATTTACAGAATCAAGCTTTGAGCCTCTACTAAACCATCTAATTCCTCTCGCATACAATCTTTACAAACCAAATTGCTCCTTAGTTCATCACAAATAAAATCAGCCATAACGACCTCAATGTTCCATTTGTTGCAGACATATCTCGTACCAGATATAACTCTTTCAATTCCATTCTCCCAACCTACACAAACCCTCTTGTCCGCAACCTATAAACCTCACATATTCCTGACAACCCTCCAAGGCGATTGAAAAGAAGATGGCCTCGGGATCTACTAACTTAAAAAACATTTGAAGTACTGCTGGGTATTTTCTTCAAAAGTCTTTTCATGCCCTTTATTATCAATCAGCAATTTTATTGATTGTATTTATAGTATATACAGTTATAAAAAGCTATAACATATACTCAAAAAAACAGTTTAATTTTATTATTACCTATTCCTACGGTGAGTTTTCCGTTCCCAGTCACTGGAACAACAAGAAATTTCCCATTCAAATGATAATTACATTTCAGTTCCACCTGAGGAACTTTGATATCGATCTTGATGATGTGTTTTGAAGTATCAAATCTGCAATAAAAAAATAAAAAAAATAATAAAGACAAACTTTGATTAGCAATTCTCATAGGAAGTATTCCAACAAAAGGAATTACTTTTAATATTGATAAAAAAAAAATATATATATAAAATTTAATAAAATTTCATCAAAACGAATATGTATTGTACACATATATATATAAATTATCTATGGGTTTTGAGGTTCAGTCAATAAATAAACAATTTTGTTTAGGCTATGTTTCGAGAATTTATTGGTCTCATATTCAAGCCATAACAGTGCAAAAAAAACAACAACAACAGAATATTAAAATTTGTATACAATAATTAGAAGATGATGTTATTGTAACAGAGACAGAAAATATTTTCACATTAATTTAAGAATGCATTAAATTCACAATGAATACAGTAGTTAAATGGACACCTAAATTTTTTTTTTTTTTTTAATTCATTTATTGAAATTTACAACTGTAAATTCATGCATCAAGTAAATAGGCTACAATGATAATACACATGAAAAAAACATGAAGAGAAACTGCCCATTGGCAGCACTCTAGTAGTGAATCTACACAAGAAGGTCTCGAGGCCATCTTCTTTTCAGACGCCTCGGCGGATTGTCAGGAATTGAAGTGGAAGCAAGGATTGAAACTAGTGGATTAGAGTGGGAGTGGAGTTTTTCATGGAAGGAGTGATACCTGGTACAGGCCAAATCAGCAACATATGGAACATTAAGGTCTTTGTGGATGATTTTGTTGGTGACAAAGTAAGGAGTGTTAAGGATTTTGCGAAGGATTTTGGATTGTAAGGATTGGATACGGGAAGAGTTTGATGGTTTAGTAGAGCCCCAAAGCTTAACTCTGTAAGTCCAGATAGGTCTTATGATTGTCATGTAAATTAGTCTTTTGTAGTAAAGAGAAAGGTTAGAGCGTCTGTCAAGTAAATGTTGAAGTAACCGAAATCGGCGAGCAGTCTCTTGTCTTTTCAGTCTTGTATGCAGATTCTATGTAAGACGTTTGTCAAGCAGGAGGCCTAAATAACGGATCTGTTCAACAGGGACAAGCGGAATATCATTAAAGGACACTGTAGGGCAGGATGTCATAGGTTTACTACGAAGGGTAAAGGTAATCTGGTGGGATTTATTGGAGTTGATTTTAATTATCCAATTCTGACACCATACCTCAAGGTCTCTGATGTGGGATTGGAGGTTTTGAGAGGCAATACTAGGATCGTTATTAACAGATAGCACGCAAGGGACACCTAAATTAAAATTGATTTTGATAATATAAATATAAATAAAAGTATTACAAATTTACTTACAATTAGGTGACAAAAAAAAAAAAAAAACGAAACCTGATTGTCAGTAATTTGTAAAATCTCTCCCTATCATTCTTAGCACCTTTACTTAAATGTTTTTTCAAAGTGTGTAGGATCCACAAATGTCTATGTAAGACACTATATTGTCTCAAATTGTAAGTAAAGTAGTAATTTCTTTATGATGTATTTATAACGTTAAAAAAATTCAATTTTAATTCAGATGTCTATTTAACTACTGTAAATCCATCTGTGTGAATTAAATGGATTCCTAAATTTATTCAAACAATTTTCTGTCTTTGTAAAAATAACATAACCTGCTAATTATAAAAAAATCTGTAGCTCTACAACCTATGAAGGGTCTAGGGTTCGGTACTACTTATAGAGATTCATACTGTTTCACTACCAACGGCTGTGCAAGGAGGTGATTAGGCCTAAATCACACTCTGCTACCAGGTATTCCAAATTTTTGGTACCCACTGTATAGAGGCTGGGTGTATAGTACAGTAAAATTAGGTTTTGAACCGAACATCCCATAAAAAAAAGCTGAAACTTAATTTTTTTCAGGTTTTGAAAATATCTCCAAAAGTATTATCTTAATTTAAAACAACATTATTTACATTAAAGTTCATTAAAATATTTTCCAAAATGATAATAGGGGTACTCACTACGTTTGCTATAGCATGCTATTTGTGCTATTGTGCTAAACCCATCAATTTTATACAGGAAATAACTGTAGAAACTCGACGGGTTTAGCAAAATAAAACAAATAGCATGCTATAGCTAACGTAGTGAGAACCCCTTATGTAAATTTTTTAGCTAAAATGAATACTTGTGGAGCTATTAAAGGTGCAATATGCAGCATATATTTGGCAAAATAAAGCAACAAAATATTGATTCCAGACTTTTATCAGACAATTTTTTTTTTTTTTTCTCAAATAACTTAAAATCTCGAAAACCATTAAACTTAGATGTCCATTACCACTCAAATAAAAGCTAATTAATCAGGCTATGATTGACTTTATATACATAATTCTTTTAGGAAGTACAGTTTTTATGATATTATACACAATGATATAACAAAATATCATTTTCTGAGGTTTTTGAAAAATAAAATTTTATAATTGTAAAACTTTATCTCAGAAACTATTGAACACATAAATATCTATTACCACTCAAATTTAAGCTCATTAAATATGCCATAATTTACTTGATCTCCATAATTTTCGTAGAAAGAACAAATGAAATTTGACACATTAAAGCAGAAAAATGTTGATTACCTATTATTTGAAAGAAAAACTATTATATATCTCGGTAGTTATTAAACTTAAGTATTTCTATAACCACTCAACTTGATGCTAAGAAGATCAGTCCATAATTTGATTTCTCTTCATAATGTTCGTAGTGATTACAATTTTTATGATATTTTACAAAATAAATTTAGACAATGGTGAGTCAACATTTTTTTAATAAAAAAAAAAAAAAGGTACTTTGAAAAGCGTTATCTTGAAAACTACAAAACATCAAGAGAATTGATAAAGCTCCACCAATAACAATTTTAATATGCTACCATTGGGTAGCTTCTTCACGTGTCCAATCATGCCTATTATTGTATCATCTATTTTACTTATTGTATTTGTAAATACAGTTGTAAAAAAACAATAAAACATAAAAAAAAAAAAGTGCTTTTAAAAGAAATTTATTTTGTGTTCTTGTAGTTGGTATGTATTTAGATATTAAACGTTGAATGAAAAAATGCAAAAATGTTAGATTCATGTTGGAGTAAAGAGAACTTCCGAAAATCTTACCCTTAAATGGTTCGATATTTACTTTACCAGGATGCTGATAGCGCAAGCTGTAAAGTGGAAATACAAATTAAATCATTTTATGAGAATAGTATTACCCCTTCAATTTCTCCGCAACCACTTATTTTAGCAAAACATGATCATTTTTGAAGATATTTTAAAGCAGTTTAATTTTGTATAGAATAAGGTTTTTGACAAAGATGATTCTTTTTGAGATATCCATAATAAAATGAAAAATCAAGTTTTTTCTGATTCTCCCCCTCCTTACCCAGTCAAACAGGGATCACTTGTAGCTGGGTGGTTAGCGTAACAGCCTCCTAAGGTCACGGGTTCAAACCCGCAAAAAAATCCTTAGTTACGCCGTCCTTCGGATGGGACGTTAAAAGGTGGTCCCGAGCCTGTGCGATGTCAGGTACTCGTTAAAGATCCCTATCCTAATAAAACCTGGATAGGCAAAATTTAGGACTGCCACTGTAGCATCGTCCGATGAGCCACAACAGCATAAAGGGACGTTAAATAAAAAACAAACAATTCAAAAGTGTAGTGTAGAGATTAGCCAGATAAGAGTGCCCCCTTGCCCTCAAGCCAGTACCGATCACACCAGTCAGCTGAGAGCACGCTTTTTTCAATTTGCGCCTTCAAACCATTTGTTGATCAGTACTTCTTCTCGTCTTTTTGAAGATCATCGTCCTTCCAAAGGATCACCTTCCTTCCAGAGGATCACCGTCCTTCCTGAAGATCACCGTCCTTCCAGAGGATCACCTTCCTTCCAGAGAATCACCGTCCTTCCAGAAGATCACCGTCCTTCCAGAGTCGCCTACCCGTCGTGCGGAACCGAAGAATTTATGGACAGTTACTCATCCTTGATATTTGTTTTCTCATTATATTTGTAATATTCTTAATGGTACTAACACACTAATCCAATTTTTAAACTTATTTTTTTTACAGTTTGGTTAATCGAAGATTTTTTTTTTAATTTTTTATAAATCAAATAATTTATTTTTTTTTTTGTAAATTTTCTAATTTTTTATTAAACTTTTATTTATTTTGTTTACTTTCAATTTATATTTTTATTTAATTTTAGCTATTTTTTTATTTTAATGTTATGTACTCAAAACCAGCTCTTTTCGAAACGGGATCGAGTCTACGTTAGCTCATATTTCTTTTATTTTGTTTTAACGTCACTCATCCCAACATCACAAAAAATATTAGTTTTACTGTAAACTAAATGGGACTTATCAACCCAGTCAAACAGACTATAACCTCAAACTGCAGATGATAGAAATACCAATTTTGTTGTGTTTACATTATTTAAATAATCACTGAAGAAGTAGCTATTTCTTTTTTTTTTCTTTTTTTTTCTGAGACTGATTAGTAAATATGTAAATATTTTACAACCTTAATTATGTTTTTAGTTTAGCAATTTTTTTTTTTCAAAGCCATGACCACATTGTTCTGGTCATCAATTCTGTATTTTTATTTTATTCTTAAGGGACTTAAGTCCCAGGATAATAAAGAAGTTTTTCATTTCATTTCAAGAAGGATTCTAGCATCCTGTCAGCGAAGCCTAGGACCCCCAACTCTTCTTTTCCCATAAATATACTCCCTGAACACTCTAGAGGGGATTTCATCTCACTCCATTAGCACCGAATGACCAGCCCAGCCAAGCTTTGACACCTTAATTAGGGTACAGACATCCATATCTCCATACATTGTGCTCAATCCAATAATGTTTCTCTTTCTCCAGGCATATCTTTCACCTCTTCTTAGTATCCTTCTTCCAAACCTAGGAAGGATTCGCTCTCGAGTTGAAGTCACTGTCCAATATTCCGCGCCAAAGGTAAGGTCCTTTCGAATAAGCGTCTTGTTTATTCTTGTTTTTGCTTCCATAGATAATGTTTTACTTCTTAACTGGTTTTGGAGAGCGAAGGATGTTCAGTTAGCTCGGAGTTTTTGTCTCTCTATTTCTTCCTCCATGTTGTTATCCCTGTTAATTTGGGTTCCTGAGTAGATGAAGGATTGAACTTTTCCAAAATTATAATTAACCATGGATACATATCCCGATTCCTCTTTATGGGTAGGTAAGGTGTGCATATATTTCGTCTTATCAACATTTATTATCAAGCCTAGTCCAGGAGCTTCCAGGGTAAAAATTGTCCTTTTAGAGCATACAAAAATGTTTAGCAGATAATATACAGAATTAAAAGGAACAGGAACAACTTACTCTGACTTGACAAGCTCTGCTTTTCTTAAACCAAAGATATCTATCTGCGTCAGCGTGAAGTTCATTGACACACTCCTGGAGCCACTGGAAGTCTGTTCAATCTTGTCCACCCTCAGCGGTTCCAGAACTGGAATTCCTAGTTTGGGATCCCCTGGAACACAATTTTGTTTGAGTAATAATCATTCTCCATTCCCTCATTTCAATACAACATTCTACTAAAACTGTTTGTTAGTGAATAAACTATTGATTTCCTGCTTAAACTATATATATGAGAGAAGTTGGTTAAGGCTGCGGTTATCAAATATATCATACTTAATAAAAAAACTGCTGGTAATGTTTTGATTTATTTCTTTAATAATAAAATAATTGTATTCATCTATTTTGACTTTGATTAACAACTGTCTTCTTGATTCTAATTTTAGTCGATTATGAACTTATAAGTTGGTCTGTAGGAACAAAGTTTTTAGAAACTAATTCTACCAAAATCCAAACATATAAAATGCTTGTGAGCATCTAACTCACATTAAATGGAATGAAATGTAAAGGTATTCAGTAAATTTATTGTAAATTTTAAAGGTTATGGACTGACATTTTCAGTTATCTAATTATTTTATTTTTTATATAATTGGCATATGTAATTGTTTAAAAATATTTACAAGAATCTGAAGTTTTAATGAATTTTAAGAACTTATTTTACAACCTAATATAACTACTATAATAAAGTCTTCCTATTGTAAAAATAAACTAACTAATATAAACAAACGTAATAATAAAAAAAAATATTCTTACCTTTCATCATTCCTTTGATTGCTTCCTTCGAGTTCTTGAGGATGCAGTCATTTAATGTCTTGTCATTTTTGCACTTCTTTATGTAAGAAGCTAGGCAGAAAAGGATTACTTTTAATAATTGAAATTTACTCAATAAGTTATACATTTGTTTGGAAACATGTTAAATTTACTTATAAACTTACTAGAATAGAAAAAAAAAATTATTCTGAGACTAGGTCCCCTAAGAATAACAGTTATGTACAATTTAATTATATAATATGTCTGGCCAATAGACAAAATAAACATGATTAATTATTATTTACAATGGTAAAATGAGAAGAAATACTATACACAAAATACTAACAAAGAAATCAAGAAAAAATAAAAATATTCATCTTCTAAATTTTGTCTTCTGAAAAAATAATATCTTATTTTAACAAGATGAAATTAAAAGCAAATTAAAATTTGGGTGGTAAACAGTAATTCATTCAAAGTAGATTTCTAGATAGAATTGACATATCACATTTGCTGATCGTCTATTTGGGATGACATAATGTAGAGGACAAGTTGGGATTTGAATGAAGATAAAGAAGCAACATGGTGGATATGGGTTGGTAGAGAATTCCAGAGTGTAATAGAGTGAACAATAAAGGAAAGATCAAAAGTTTTGGTTCTGTGGGTAGAAAGGGAAAGGTCAGAATGGCGCGATCTAGTTTCAAGGATTTAAATTGTGTTATTTAAATAATAGACTGTGGATGTAGGAAGGAAAGGATCCAAGGAAATATTGTCAGCGGGTGGAGGGAAGGAGCCACTTTAATTCACCGTATAAGTGGGTAACATGAGACCTCCTTGAAGTGCCGAAGACAAGTCTTAAGAAAATATTCATAATGCACTTTAGTCTGTCTTCAAGCACAATACATAATAATAATACTATATTATTCAATGTTTATAATTATTTAATAGTTGTATAATATGATGTATTTGCTATCATGTAATATCTGCTATCCTTTGAGCTAATCTTTTATTTGAATTATTATTAAAGGTATATTTACGCGCTGATTAAATTCTTCCATAAAAACTTAATTTTTTTTTTTTGATTACATCAAAATTTGACGTTTCGGGATCTTCTACCATCTTCAGAAATTTACAAAGTAAAAATAACAATTACATTTAAAAACACTATAGTGAAGTGAATGGTTAAAAAGCTTTGTAAAAAATTATTATAAGTTAGGTGTCATTATTAACAAAATTTAAACATTATTTTCCGACAAAATTCAATTCAATAGGAGGTATTATAAACAATAATTAACAATGTTACACATTAATAAGTTAAAGCAATAAATAAATATTTTAAAATTACCTGATTTATACCATTTTGAACTTCAATAATTCCTTCAAACATTTTCACTGATGCATAAATTAAAAAAAGAAACTCGGTAAAAAATAGTCAATTAGGTAAAAACATCAGATCTGAACAGGGCATTGCTCAGATCTTTGTCCTAAACTGGATTAAGAATTAGACCAATTTATTACTTATATATGGTTATTGTTATTAAATAGTGTGACATTCTTTAAAACATTTTATTATTAAATTAATGTAACTGTCTTGAGTCAGTTTTGAAATTTACAGTGCTATCTATATTTTTATTGATGTATATAGCCTCTATGGTTTTTCTATTTTGTTTATTCTTGAGTATTTCTAAAAATTGTGGTCTATTGAGATCAAACTTATGTTTTAATTTTATGCTATGTTGTGATAATGCAGTTGTATTTATATTTTTGCTGTCGTTACAATTGCTATTGTGTTGTTTGGTTCTGGTACTGACTTTTTTAGATGTTTCACCAATGTAGCATTTATTGCAGTCCAAACAATTTATTTTGTATACCACATTCAATTTATCTTCATTACTATAGGGTCTTTAGTAATAGTGAGGAATTTTTGTAATTTATTATGGTTATAAAGGCCTAATTTGATGTTGGATAAATCATATAATAATAGTGTTTTATTTATTTCACTAGTAAGATGTGGTATATATTGCATTTTGAAAAATTGTTCGGTATTTTTGCTCTTGTTTATTGTGGCATCTGTAATATTTTGATTATTAACATCTGTTGTTATTACATCTAAAGAGCTCTTATAAAATTCTGTAATAGTTTTCTGTTTTATAACTTTCTCGTTATCCCTACCATTATCTTCAATTATTATAACTGTTTGGTGTATTTTGTTAACATATTATTATCAGGGTTCTTTTCAAGAGATTTATATTTAAACACAGAATACCAAATTTTTTGTTTTTTAACATAAGAACAGTAATAAGCTTGTAAAAGTTAATAAAGAGTGATAAAAAGCCGATAAAACTAACTGATTATTTTAGATAATAATAATATAATAGAGTTTTTAATAAAGCACATGTTTCTATATTAATTCAATTTACTTAAGTCTTTAATGGTTTCACTCATTTTTATCTCTAACTGTATATGAAAATTCTTTAATCAATTTTAAAAACGGAAGTAAGTGAAAGTCGTGTGTTGCCCGCACCAGATTTTTAATACTCTGATAACAAATGATTTACAGTAAAAATATAATAATGGTCAAGTTGATGTAAATTGAAAATAATGAGATATTGGAAATGTTTAATGATACTTCAGTGATAGTGATCTTCAGATCTTGATATTTGTATGATTAGTTTTAAATTAAGTCTCAATTATTTTTAACGAGTATGGTTGAATAACATTGTAAGATCTTGATACTTTGTGGTTGATAATGAAAAATTGTCGATTCAAGGACTTTATTCAAATTATTTGACCATAACCCAGATATAATGAATGATCTTTTCCTTCGTGGCCTGAGGTGGCAATTATAAAGAATTACATTTCTGTGATTGATACTTCAGGATTGAGTCGATTAGAAAAATATCATATTTAAAAAAGTATAAGATTCATTTGTATTCAGATATTGTAGAATATGACCCTATAAATAATCATTGCCATACAGTGTGTATCTCTGAGTGGGTTATATTTTTTGTTTATTATTTTCAATGAGGGCTATTGTGTAGGGGTTACCTGTGGTGTAGTGGCTTGCATAATAGCTTTCTATTCCAAGGGTCGCGGTCGTCCGAAAAGTTCGTTGAGATTTTTAAAATAAAATTTACCTTTTATTACTTTCACTTACTACATGTAATAAGGGAAAGTATTGCGATCGTGAAAACTTTCGAATTCCAGTTTTCAACGGAAATACACTTTTTAAGATCCCTTGAGTCCAAATAACCAAGTCCCGCAAAAACGTCTGTGTGTGTGTGGTAACTCCCGGACGGAAACGATATGTCCTATGAAACTGAAATTTCATATTTAAGACGAATATACGCCCGAGATGTCACAAAATCTTTTTCATCAAAATCAGCTTACCAGAAGAGCCACTTTATACCATGCATTTTGCACCTTTTTAAGATTTTCTCAAAAACGATTCCGACGATTTTGTTTAAACTCGCTATATCGACGTAAAGTTTAACAGGCTTTAATATCATGTAGGTTTCAATCTGATTAAAATAGTCTGACAGGGCTTAAATGCCGATATTTTAAATTTTCTTCTTCTAAAGTACCTTTAATTTTGTTGAATTTTTCAAAATAACTTTATTATCTCGTTACCACAGATGAAAAACAGGTAAATATATAAATTGAATGAATTCGATACCCAACTAAAAACAAAAAAAAATATATTTTTAATGAAATTTTTTGTTTTTGAACACAAGAACAGTAATATACACGTATGATACACCACTGGAAAGCTTGATATTTTAGAAAAAATATTATCTCTTACACAAGTTTTTACAATTCAATAGAGAGTGATGAAAAGCCTATAAAACTGAGTGATTATTTTAGATTTTTTTAATAAATCACATGTTTCTAAAGAAATTCCATTTAATTAATTCTTGAATGGTTTCACTCATTTTTATCTCTAGCTGTATTTGAAAATTGATTCTAAAAACGGAGGTAAGTGAAAGTCGTGTGTTGCCCGCACCAGATTTGATTTCTTCTAAAAATTAATCACAAAGCTAATGTTCATTTATATACCTTTAATTATCATGGAATTAACTATGTTCACACACTGAATGCTTCTTTGCTACGGCTCAGTAGTGTAGTTTATTGCAAACCAACATGAGTGACGATTCTGTTTATTTTCGGCATATTATGCGGTTCTATTTTAAAAAAAGGGAAAAACGCAACCCAAACTGCAAGAAAGATTTGTACCGTGTATGGTAGCGATTCAATTGCTGATAGCACGGTTCAGAAGTGGTTTTCGCGGTTTAGATCAGGAGACTTCAATTTGGAAGACCCATCCCGGGCTGGCCGGAGTTCAACTCTTGAAATCGAGGATATTATGACGCCGTTCGCAACACCGAAGGACGACTTGCATCCAAGAAAGGTGCTGCTCAGTATTTGGTGGGATTGGAAGGGACCCATACATTTTGAGCTCCTTCCACAAAACCAAACTATAAATACGGACTTTTACTGCGCCCAGTTAGATCGATTGAAGAGAAATAGCCAGAGTTAGCAAATCTGAAATGAGTGCTATTCCACCAAGACAACTCTAGGCCACATGTGTCTTTAAGGACTTGGCAAAAGTTATTAAGCTTCAGATGGGAGGCTTTACCTCACCCGCCGTACTCTCCTGACATTGCTTCTTCGGATTTCCATCTTTTCTGTTCCCTCAAAAAATTTTCTACACGGGAAATTCTGCTCTTAAGAAGATGACGTCAAAACGAACCTTTTTTTTTGTTCTTCAGGAGTAAGGACAGTGATTTTGGCAAAAATAGGGATAATGGACCTTTCAAACCGTTGGGAAAGGGTAATCGCTAACGGTGGTAACTATTTTGTTGGTTAAATAAATAAATTTTAAGCTGTTCATCAATTTTAATTTTTGTCTAAATTCCTCAACGAACTTTCTGAACAACCCAATATTTTGGCCTCAATCTATATTTTAGGAGCCATTCCTTAACCAGAAAAAAAAAAATATTGTATTCCATGAAATGTCCGTTTTTATAGTTTCTGAAATACATAAAGGATTTGCTGGTCTCTGTTGTTTTCTTCCGAATGTTTACATATTTAAAGTAAACAGTTACTAATCCTCGACCTTTTTATTATAAACATTAGCTTCCCAATCAATTATCCACTTTTTAGTATGACTCCAAATATGAACATGGAAACACGCGATTTTCGAGTAATATTTTTGTACGAGTTTAAACTCGGCCATTCAGCAGCTGTAGTTGCTTGAAATATTTGCGTTTGGGCGTTTGGGGAAGGGAATGTTAATGAACGGACCTTCCGCCGTTGGTTTGCTAAGTTTTCAGCTGGGGATACCGACTTGGAAACCTTGCCCCGAGAAAGACCTCCGTCCGTAATAGACAACGATGTCCTCAAACACACCCCTACCAAACAGTTAAAGGACTCTCAAAACAACTAAATGCAAGTATATCTACCGTTTCCAGACATTTAAAGTGTATTGGGAAAGTAAAAAGGCTCGATACATGGGTACCTCGTGATCTCACTGAGGGCAGCAAGACTCCATGTTTCAAAACATACCGTGCAAAAATTGAAAGAACTGGGCTACGAAGTTCTTCCGCACCCACCATTTTCTCCCAACTTGTATCCAACAGATTACCACCTGTTCAGGAATTTAGAAAACTTCGTCAAAGGAAAACTTTTTGAAAATGATGATCAAGTAAAAAGTGCGTATTCAGATTTTGTTTCACTTCAAAGCTCAGAGTTTTTCAGTTCGGGGATAAAAAATTTGGTGCGACGTTGGGAAAAATGTGCAGAAACAGAAGGTAAATACTTCGAATAAAATTATCTTGTTTTCATATCGTATTTTTAATAAAAATCCTTTACCTTGAAAACGGACATTTCATGTGATACAACCCAATATAAAACCATTATCCGTCCAATACTCTTTTATGGCTTAGAAACATGGACTATCTCCAAAACAGTATAGAATAGAAGTAAAGGAAAACACAACTGGAATGTATTTCTGATTTTAATTTTTATTCGCAAATGAGAATAGTATTATATATGTATAACTAGTGGACCCCCCCCCCTTTATGGTTGACTCAGTCTGTATCGAGGAAGATTTGGCACTATATATTTGTTGACCTATCCTGTAATTAGAAGGTTTTGGAACAATATATCACTAAATAATAGAGCGATTTAAGATTAATTCGACCTTGGTATGATTTCCAGTCAAACCAGTCCCGAGTCATTAAAATATCTTCTCAGTTTTTCCTCAATTTGGATTCTAGTCGTTTAGTACTATCATTTTTTAAATCATTTGTCGTTCCTTAATTTCCAAGTCAAAGAGATGTTTTCTATACCATATTTGGATGCTGAAATAAAAACGTGAAACATGAAAAAAACAATGAATAATTCCAAAGAAAATGGCCTATCACCCACCACTGTTGATTTCTCGACTATTTCTGAACCGCCTTGATGATTCTTTTTTCGTTTTTATCTATCTATTTTTATCTATCCAAATTATCTATTTTGGTTCTATTTCGTACCTTAATTTGGTAATACTTTATTAATTAACAAACTATAAATATTGTAAAATAGCATGGCCTTACAGATATAAACTTATAAATGAATTTAAATATATTTAAAACTTGTAATATACATATACGTAATTGTTTATTATTATTATTTTGTTGTTTTGAGCCTGATAATGAAATAGTAGAGTTTTACAGTTATTGTGTATCGTACTGCATATCTATATATAGTTACTGTTGTATAAATTGTAAAATTGAACAGGTCGGCTCCGGACTAGACGGTCTGCAAGACCATAGTTCTATTAATGTTTTTTTATATGTTATATTTTTGTTGTAATATGCTGATATAAAAAATAAAAAAACAGTTATCTATCTATCTATTAATTAACAAACGGATTGTTTGTTTTTCTTTGTTCGGGTTTTACATATCTTGAAACGTAAGCCCTTAAATTTTGAGGTGAGGGTAATTTTTTTTTTGTCGATTACAAATGTTCATTATTGAAAATATTAAACCAAAAGCATTTATACTAGACTTCTTCACTATTTCCTTTTCTTTCGATTTTCATTAAAATATTTTATTTTTGTAATTCCCGATTGCAGAACATCTTACATATTTTTTTCTACCATCAATAATAGCCGAGTTATTAGGGAATCACATCCCTCATAAATTGTGGCTTGACCATTTATTTTTTTCATCGTGGTATCCTAATCTCGAAAATCTATTCGATTTTTCTCTATCCTCAAAAATAACCGAATTTTAGACATATATATTAATATAATATATGGTAAGTGAGTTTTATAATTAATAGTAATCATTCTAAAACTCTATAAAGTTGTTTCTCCATCTTTGAAAAAAAACAGTTACAAGCGTATATATAGGCAAGGTTTCAATTTTTTTCTTCTGTAACTTCTTAACTATTAACTTTTCGCCGCGTTCTAAAAAAATATGACGAAAAGAAGAACATGGTACATGAAGTCCGAAAAGGAGGCAAGGCAACAAGAGAATAGGCTGAATGTTTGCAACATTTTTTAGAAGAGAGTTGATGCATTAAAAGGTTTACAGGTGAGTCCCATACTAATATTTCTTTTCTTTTTTAATTTTATTTAATAGTGCATTACTGCATTAATGTTTTTCATTTTCCACAAATTAATCAATTTTAAGAAATATTTGTTAAATTATTTCATTATAGAGAGACGAACTGTACGAGAGTTGATATATGTAAATAAATAGATATTCGTATTTAGAGAAGTTATTTCAACAATATTTGAATCATATTTTAAAAAAATTCATAATTATTAAATTTTATGAAATTTAATATAAGACATAATACCACCGTATTCGAATTTTCGCCTGCAAATTAGGGATGGGCACAATCGAATGACGATTATTAGATCATTCGATTATTCCAATCAATCGATATATCGGATTTTGTTTTACGATAATGGAGCTCGGATAATCGAACGACTTTTTTTTTTTGGCTCATCACATAAATCATATGCATATTTGTGGCACATCACCTCTCAGAATGGATATTAATCATTCGATTATTTAAATCATCGAAGTCCGATCATCCGATTATGACGATCATTCGATTATGCCCACCCCTACTTCAAATGCGCACATATTGACTTGTACACAGGCCCGTATACATTTTTAGACCAGTGGAATAAGGCCCACAGCAGTGGAATATGACCGTATCCCTTTGCATACCTGTGAAATTCGGGCGTATACCTGTCCACATCTGTGAATATATTCGTATTCGTATTTACAAAACTCGATCTTCCCGAATGCATTCGTATTCGTATTTCCGAATGCGATTTTGCCCATCTCTGACCTGGCTAAACCCTTTAGGGATGAAAAAAGTAATCATTTTGAGTTTCGATAGAACACATGTTTCATTAAATAATCTATAATATTATTATCTGCAACTATCACAAAGTTATATTCGCTTTTCGTCACTCTCCATTACCTTTCACAACTTTTTGTATAAGATAATATTTTATCTAAAATATTTCGCTTTCTAATGGTATATTGTACGTTTATATTACTTTAATTATGATCTAAAATCCAAAATTAATTTTTTTAATATTTGTACTCTTTTCTCCTTCAGTCAGTTGTTAAATTCCTTTCTACTTATACGAGGCATGTTTTTTAAGTACCGTTTTGGAATTAAAAAAAAAGTGCAAAGATATCGCAATAATTTTATTTTTACTGAAAGGCTGTACCTTAATCTACTTTTCTACATAATTTTCATGAATTTTGAGGAACTTGTCATAACGCGGCACCAGTTTTTGAATACCCTCCTCAAAAGATTCTGCCGCCTGACTTGTTAGACGACGTTGACGAAACATGGGTGGCCTACGTCACACTAGAATCAAAACAACAATCCATGGAATGGCGACATTCATCATCACCCAAAAGAGTGAAGTTTAAGCAAACAATTTCTGTCCGGAAAATCGTGTGCACAGTTTTTTGGGACAGAAAAGGAGTATTGCTAGTGGAGTTTCTGCCTCGTAATGAGACAATCAATGCTACCATTTGTTCCTGCACTTGAAGAAACACCTGGGCGGTCGTCGTCTTCAAGACGATAACGAAGTCAAAACATTTGTGATGCAGTAGTTAACAAGTCAGGCGGCAGAATTTTTTGAGGAGGGTATTCAAAAACTGGTGCCGCGTTATGACAAGTGCCTCAAAATTCATGGAAATTATGTAGAAATGTAGATTAAGGTACAGTCTTTCATGTAAAAATAAAATTTTGCGATATCTTTACACGTCTTTTTTTAATTCCAAAACGGTACTTACTTAAAAAATAGGCCTCGTATATTTATTTATTTTTTGTCAATGCTAATAGATGAAGAAGATTAACCATACGTCTTTTAAAATCTACAGAATTAAAGGTACTCTAAAGGAAAGAAATATCGGCATTTAAGCCCTGTCAGACTATTTCAATCAGAATCAAACTTATCTGATATTAAAGCCCATTAAATTTTACATCGATATAGTGAGTCTAATCAAAATTGTTAGAGCCGTTTTTGAGTAAATGTTTAATAAAATAAAAAATGCATGTTATAAAGTAGCACTTCCGGTCACAGGCCTTTTTTTTTTTTTTTGTGACTTGGTTAGTTAGACTCAGGCGATCCTAAAACGCGTATTTACGTTGAAAACTAGAATTCTTAAATTTTCACGATCGCAATACTTTCCCTTACTATATATATCATAAATAGTTAAGTAAAAGTAAAAATTTTTAATCTTCTTGTGAGTCATTTTGGCTCATGGACAACCAAAACACAAATTTTCTATGAAAATTGTAGTTATAAAATTTTCACGGAGACAATGCTTTCCCTTACTGTATAGTTTATATTTAAGGTTTTTGAAGGTGATATTTTAATAACTCACGCAAACTAGCAGCCTCTAAGCTGAGCAGAAGCGAGGAGCAGATGAAGAAACTGATTGCCCACATCTCGGCGTCCGTGGCTCGACTGGATGTGTCGATCCAGGGTGAGGAAGGTCCGGCGAAAGGTTAGGGTTTACTGCGGAACCGGTTATAGGAGTTCCGGCAGTATGCGGAACATGGGGAATGCCGGAAAGTGGTCGCCAAAAGGGCAAAAACCGAGGTTTCGACCGAAATAGGTTTTCCTAGGTCTAACTATTTATAAAATATATTGTAAGGGAAAGTATTGCGATCGCGAAAATTTTAGAATTAGACAACTAGAAGCCTTTTAAAAAGATTTAAAAGCTCCTGAGTCCAAATAAGCAAATCTCGCAAAATAGTCGGTGTATGCGTGTTTTTTTTTTTGTGGTATATTAAGATCAAAAATCTGGTGCTAGCAACACACACGACTTTCACTTACTTCCATTTTTAGAATCGATTAAACAATTTTCAAAATCAGTAAAAGATAAAAATGTTTGAAACTATCGGAATTTAAGCCCTGTCAGTCAATTTTAATTCAAATGAACCCTATATGATATTAAAGCCTATCAAATTTTACATCGATATAGAGAGTTTAATCAAAATCGTCGTAACCGTTATCAAGAAAATCGAAAAAAAGGTGCAAAATGCATGGTATAAAGTGCCTCTTCTGGTAAGATCATTTTGATGAAAAAAGTTTTGTAGCGTCTCGGGCGTGTATAGTTGTCTTAAATATGAAAGGGCCTAGCCGGATAAGCATGTGAAATCTGCCCCCGCGTGTATTAGAACCAAATTTATACCATTTAGTCACACCTATGAGAAACAACCTAACGCAAATTTTTAGCCCCTTAATCCTAAGGGGAGGGAAGTTATGGAGGGGGAAAGAAAAAACAAAAAAAATTGTTTTCTCCTGAACAGCTCAACCGATTTTCACAAAAAAAATATATCTTATGGATTTTACAAATAGGTTTCAAAAAATATTATTTTAATTTTTTTTCCATGAAAATGCTGGTCAAAAAATTTTTTTGAATTTTTCAAAAAAATATTTTCTGGTTATGATGGTTTGGTACACCTCCAATTTTTCGCTACTTTACTCCATTGGAAGATCCTCCATAACATATATTTTTTTCAATTTTATCGCAAGTGTACCCCATAGTGAAAAATAAAAAAAACAATTTTTTCTCCTTAACGGATCAACCGAATTTGACGAAAAAAATATATGTTAATGGTATTCTAAAAGAGTTTCAAAAAATGTTTTTTTAATTTTTTTTATTTTGAAAACGTGAGTCTAAATTTTTATTTTTAATTAAATTTTTTTTTTTAAATTACTTTGGTTTGGTACACCAACAATTGTTTACTAATTTAAGTCATTGGAGGGTCCTGCACAATATATATTTTTTTCGAGTTGATCTAAAATGTACCCAACAGTGAAAAATAAAAAAAGCACCATTTTTTCAGCTCTCTTAGTAATAGCTGGTCACGCATGAAGAGTAAGGATAGAGCTGTAGGATCGTAATGTCATTAGATATTACTTACACACTATGCACATACATACTATTTATTATACCTATCATTGTAAATATCTTATATTGGATGGAATATATTTATTTTTAAAAATTTATTTTATTGTTTTTACTTGGAAATTACACCCAGTAGAAGATTTCTAATAATATAAATGACAGTATTTTTCGCTACTTCAGGATATTTACATAGACAGTTTATATTTAAAGAATAATTACTTTTTAATGTTCGTGAAAAATGGAAAAGTTCATCTTGGAGACGAATATAGTGACATTTTCTCGAACATAGATAGCATGCTGTCAAGTCTGTCATCAAAACTTTTTTGATTAACATATAATAATATGAAAAAATATATATTAAAAAAATCTTTGTAATTATGTTTTATCATAATCCATTATCCAAGTAAAAAACAATAAAATAAATTTTAAAAATAAATATATTCCATCCAATATAAGATATTTACAATGATAGGTATAATAAATAGTATGTATGTGCATAGTGTGTAAGTAATATCTAATGACATTACGATCCTACAGCTCTATCCTTACTCTTCATGCGTGACCAGCTATACTAAGAGAGCTGAAAAAATGGTGCTTTTTTTATTTTTCACTGTTGGGTACATTTTAGATCAACTCGAAAAAAATATATATTGTGCAGGACCCTCCAATGACTTAAATTAGTAAACAATTGTTGGTGTACCAAACCAAAGTAATTAAAAAAAAAAAAATTTAAATTAAAAATAAAAATTTAGACTCACGTTTTCAAAATAAAAAAAATTAAAAAAATGTTTTTGAAACTCTTTTAGAATACCATTAACATATATTTTTTTCGTCTAATTCGGTTGATCCGTTCAGGAGAAAAATTTTTTTTTATTTTTCACTATGGGGTACACTTGCGATAAAATTGAAAAATATATGTTATGTAGGATCCTCCAATGAAGTAAAGTAGCGAAAATTGGAGTGTACCAAACCATCATAACCAGAAAATATTTTTTTGAAAAATTCAAAAAAAATTTTTTGACCAGCATTTTCGTGGAAAAAAATTTAAAATAATATTTTTTGAAACCTATTTGTAAAATCCATAACATATATTTTTTTCGTGAATCGGTTGAGCTGTTCAGGAGAAAATATTTTTTTTGTTTTTTCTTTTCCCCTCCATAACTTCCCTCCCGTTAGGATTAAGGGGCTAAAAATTTGCGTTAGGTTGTTTCTCATAGGTGTGACTCAATGGTATAAATTTGGTTCTAATACACGCGGGGGCAGATTTCTCATGTTTATCCGGCTAGGCCCTTTCAGTTTCATAGGACTTACTGTTTCCGCCCGGGAGTTACCACACACACACACACACACCTTTTTGCGGGACTTGGTTATTTGGACTCAGCAGACCCTAAAACGTGAAAACTGGAATTCGAAAATTTTCATGATCGCAATACTTCCCCTTACTATATATAGTAAGTGAATGTAAAAATGAGAAGTTTTACTTTTTTAGATTCATCCAATTGTGAAAAGTAGATAAATTATAAATTATTTAGATTATTTAGGAACAGTCACTTCTTTTAACCATCATTTATTTATTCTTCATTATAACAATTTACGTTTCGGGAATTATACGCCGCATATTCAGAATTTTTGGTCATCAAATAAAACACTTCTTTTAATATTGTCCAAATTCTTAAAATCCTTATTAATATTCAATAATAGTCATTTATTCAACTTTTTAGCTATTAACTATTAGCTATTATAATTTCTGAGATATCCATATTCTACTATAACATTCATTATAAGACAAGGAGTAGACTGAGAAGTTTTAGGAAGGTGAAATTCCATTTCAAAATTTCTTAAAGAACGACCCTAACAATTTTGAATTCTAGTTTTCAACGGAAATGCACGCTTTAGGTTCAAATGGCCAAGTCCTAGAAAATCTCCAAGTGCGGTAAATCTAGCCCAAAAACTTTCTGCGATTCTGAAGTTCTATACTTAAGACAAATCCATGCCTCTAATGTCGCAGCGAGATTTCCACTACAGCGATTAAACATAAAAGCTAATTTAAATTATGCCATTTGCACATTTAAATCGAGTAGCTCAAATCCTACATTCTTTTTTTAAGTCTAATTCATCTGATTAACCACAGTAGCATAAGGTGACATTAAATGAATTAAAAAAAAAAATTGTTTAACTTTTAACTATTAACTTAAAGTTTTGTTGAATTTATTTATGTCATTAATTTTTTTTTAAAGTTATGAACACAAAAGTTTACTTAAACTTATATTATAAATATTATTTTGCTTATAAGGAGCCAAGATTTCTTTTTAAGGGGATTTCCCCAAAATAGTGCAAATATATTTGCCTGTTATTATAACTTGCAATTAGCTTTCTTTATTCATTTAACGTCACTTTATGCTACTACGGCTGATCGGAGGATGCAACAGTGGGAGTCCTAAATTTTGTCTATTCAGGTTTAATTAGGATAGGGATCTTTAACGAGTACCATTTTACGATCCCTTCAAAGGACGGCATAAACAAGGAGTTTTGACCCTTTTTTAAAAATCGTGGTACCATCTATTGGGTTTAAATCGCAAACTTGAACATATAAGACAGGTGTACTAGCCACTACACCACAGGTGATCCCACATTTAATTTTAATTTATGCCCTGGAATTTGCCCAGAAAATAATTCCGGATCGACCTGAGAAGAGATGTTGGGATGAAGTGTAGCTACAAGACCTGTAAAGTCTTTGACCTCCAGAAACCCGTCGCAGAATTCACATTCAGGTTTCCTTCTCCAAAACCAGTAACAGTTCACAATCAAGTGCTACACAGCGATAGTGACAGAGGGGGATAGTGGACAAGTCACTATTTTGATAGCATTTCCATATCAACCTATTTATAATTTGTATTTATAGAAGAAAGTACCATTTCACTCACTTTTATAGTTATCGTAGTGTCTTAAAAATTGCTATGATTGTGCGGCTTAAATATCTGCCAATTACTATCTAGATGTACAATAAGGCTGGTTTGGGAAAATGCTTCTTTAAAAGATTGAAAAAAATATTTTCTAAAATCTTCAATGAAAACGGTTTTCGAAAAACTCAAAACTATACATATCTGGAAAAATTAAAAGTATTCATTTGAAATATAATCTAGTTTCTAACAACAGGAATGCAAGATAATCTTCACATAGGCAGATATACAAAAAATATGTGACAAATATGTTAAAGTAAATTAGTCTTCTTATCGATGCTTTGAATTTATGCAATTTATCAATTGTACCCGGTTGTCAAAAATTATTTTAGCCCTGGCACTGAAAATTGCTTTACGAACTCATTAAATTCCTCACTCCTAACTTCCTCATTATCCAGTCCTACATCTCTCACATTGGCAGTAGAACTCTGGGGCTTTGCTGAACCATTGAGCATCTAAGTAATTCAATCGTTTCAGTCGAAAGTTCTGCGTAAAATATTGAACGCACCGTTCTACGTTATGCATAACGACTTGAACATTCCAAATATTTAAGCCACTGCTACAGAACAATACAATAACTTCCACCAAAGACTAACATGGAACACCAATCTACTTATAGTAACATTTAAATGCCCTAGCAATCCTTACAAACCACCCCAGCACTACGCAGAACACACACCAAAGAGATGTGCTGATCACCTGGCGAGCCGCTGCTTCACCAGTCCACAAATATGCTCATTGCAAAGGAATTGTTGATGGCAAATTTATTGTTTGTAATATACAAAATAATATTATTTAATCTAAATTAAATGTTTCCAACAAATTGATTAAACTTTTTATTACTTTCACCTACCTATGTATGAATGGATGTATATATATATATATATATATATATATATATATATATATATATATATATATATATATATATATATAAATATATATATATATTTATGTAAAATTTGATGGGCTTTAATATGATGTATATGATGATCATTCTGATATAATATTCTGACAGGGCTTAAATGCCGATATTTTAAATTTACTTCTTCTAAACTACCTTTAATTTTGTAGATTCTATAAAAATAACCGTATAACCTTGTTACCATTGTTAAAACACAGATAAATATGTAAGTTGAGCGAATTCGATATATAACTGATGGAGAAAACTGAAAAATATTTCTTTAATGCAATTTGTTGTTTTTGAACATAACAACAGTAATATAGATGTATAATAAACCATTGTAAAGCTAAAGATTTTAGAAAAAAAAAAATTATATTATACACAAAACTGTAATAGTTAATAAAGAGTGATGAAAAGCCGATAAAACTAACTGATTATTTTCGATAATACTATAATCGATTTTTTTATAGAACGCATGTTTCTATAGAAATTCAATTTAATTATTTATTATTAGTTTTACTCATTTTTATCTCTAACTGTATTTGAAAATTCTTGTATCGATTTTACAACGACGGTAAGTGCAAGTCGTGTGTTGCCCGCACCAAATTTTTTAAATTCACATCTGTGATAATAAATAAATCAAGTATATTGGAGGAAAATATTAAATAATGACAAACATACTCATCAAAAGAAATATTCATCAAGGGTCGATTTGCTTACATCTTATTTCCCTCCAAGTTCTCATACATTTGTTCTTCTCTTCCACCATAGCTCGCAGAACAGTCCTTCCGTCACCTTCTTTGTCTTCTAGGCTCAAGTCTCCCGAAAAAATCTTTTTAGACCAACGTTGAACGGTGCATTCACGAATACTGCCTTCGCCTTACACATCTTTGATGTTTCCGGCCGAGTTTAAACCCGTAATATAAAATTACGCTTTGATATTTTAAGGACTGAATTATTTCCAAGTAGCGAAGTGCCACTAAGATACAGCAGTTCATCATATAAGAAATCGAGAATTCCGCATTACTTTTCGGACAAGCCAATAAAGAAACGAGGAAAAAACATCGGTTTAAAATGTTATATTTCCTTTACCTGAGTATCACTGACTCAGGATTAACGACATAATTGTACACTTCTGGTTTAAAAATAGATATTCTCAGGATATCGATGGAAACGTTGTAACGATGAAGTTTATTATTTTTTTTTTTTTTTTATCTAAACTGGTTTTATTACTTATTTATAAACGCGATCAACTTATGTTTTTCTATGTTGGTCAAGATCATTATTTCATCTATAAGGAATTCAAAAAGGAAAAAAAAAGTTATTATAGATATGACATAACAATATCGTGTTATCGGGATCACTTGTAGCTGGGTGGTTAGCATAACAGCCTCCTATACTAAATTTCACGGGTTCAAACCCGCAGATGGTCCTAGGATTTTTTAATGGGAGTAAAAAATCCTTAGTTATGCCGTCCTTCAGAGAGGACGTTAAAAGGTGGTCCCGAGCCTGTGCGTTGTCAGGTACTCGTCAAAATCCCTATCCTAAGAAAACCTGGATAGGCAAAATTTAGGACTACCAACTGTAGCATCGTCCGAATAGCCATAGTAGCATAAAGTGACGTTAAATAAATAAACAACAACAAAGATGACGTGTACACAAGAAAAACAGTGCAATCCGCTTTAAGTCCAGGGTTAAAGGTAAAATATTGTATGTTTTGATTTTAAGGTATAAACTTTAAGATCATCAATGCCTCGATATTATATATGTATTTAATATCTATAAATAAAGAACTTAAACTAAAAGAAAATTAACAAATGATACAATTTTAAGAAAGAACAATAATAAAGAAAATTTACAAGGAATTTGTGTATGTAAATGGTTTCCAAAAAATTGACTTTTATATAAATTTCCTGTCACGATGTTCATGGCCGTACTCGACCGATTTTTATGAAATAGTTTATGTATATTTGTTAGGTATGAGAATCGGTCCTAAGTATATGCTAGATAATTCGGATGCCCTGTACAGATTTTTTTTCTCACGAAAATGTTTTTATATTCTTCGTAGTTTTTTTTTGTTTTTTTTTTCTTTTTGTACAAAAAAGTACTTTCACCGTCTTTCCTCCTACCCTCCTCACATTTTTTAATCGCGATTTTTGTATAAACAATATCCAAATAATTTCGAGTATTCAGTGTGACTGTTACAAAAATCTGGCGAGGGAAACACACGTCTTTCACTTACCTGTTAAAATCAATTTAATACCTATTAAAAGAACTGTTGAAAAAAAGTTTAGAGTTTGTTTGTTTGTTTATTTATTTAACGTCACTTTATGTTAAAATGGCTAATCGGACGATGCTAAGTGGGAGTCTTAAATTTCAGATTTTGTTTCACGTCAAAGCTCAGAGTTTTTCAGTTCGGTGATAAAAAAGTTGGTGTCATGTTGGGAAAAATCTTGTACGATATGAAGTATATTTAACAAAAATCCTTTACCTTGAAAACGGACATTTCATGTGACACAACCCAATATATATTTCATGAATAGCTAAGTGAAAGTAAAAAATGTTAACCTTCTTGTGAGTCATTTCTTGTGAGTCATGGAAACCACCAAAACACGCATTTCCGGTAAAAATTGTAATTATAAATTTTTAACGGATACAATTTCTTTCCCTTAATGTATATGAACTATTTAGGGTATTTTGAAGTTGATAAACATTTTAATAACTCACGCAAACTAGCAGCCACTAAGCTATTAGCTTTCAAATGACAAAGAAATAGAAAAGAAGAAAGAACTGCGTTTTATATTTTATTTATTCATTTTATTTAACGTCACTTTATGCTACTATGGCTAATCGGACGATGCTACAGTGGGAGTCCTAAATTTTGCCTATCCAGGTTTTATTAGGATAGGGATCTTTAACGAGTACCTGACATCGCACAGGCTCGGGACCACCTTTTAACGTCCCCTCCGAAGAACAGCAAAACTAAGGATTTTTTACTCCCTTTAAAAAATGCTGGACCACCTGCGGGTTTGAACCCGTGACCTTTGGCATAGAAGGCTGTTATGCTAACCACCCAGCTACAAGTGATCCCTTAAGTTTAGAGTTCATTTAATTAAAAAAGCTTATTCAGTTTTATTGGAAAAATATTATTTATTGTTAAACAATATAGAATTGTGACGTCATAAGTTTGAGTCCTACTCGTCAATTATTATTACCTTTTACAAATTTGTATCCAAAATAATATTTTTTCTATAATCTTTAGCTTTTCAACGGTGTATCATACATCTACATTAGTGTTTTTATGTTCGAAAACCAAAAAGTTACAATTGTAAAAAATATTTTGTTTATTTTCTTCTTTAGTTTTGTATTTAATCGTTATATGATATTAAAGCCCATTAAATTTTACTTGGACAAGGCAAGTTTAATCAAAATCGTTCGAAATGTCATTAGATAAAATCCTAAAAAGGTGCAAAATGCACGGTATTAAGTAATAATTGAAAATGCACGTATAATTTTTTATTTAACAACCAAAATATTCATTAGTGATAATTTATATGGCAGAACAACGTTTTCCAGGTCAACTAGATTATATATTTTTTTTATTAATTGATACATAAAATTTACAACTTTATTGATTCAATAAAACAACTAAATGTCTTAACTACATGATTAAAACACATGATAGCCTTGTGAAAAAACTACTAATTGGTAGCAATCCAAGGTCTAATTAAGGTAAAAGGTCCCGAGGCCATCTTCTTTTAAGTCGCCTCGATGGATTGTGAGGAATATATATGGAGGAGAGGTCAGGGATACTGTGGGTTCTTATGGGCAGAAGTTTGGAATGAAAAGTGATTTATCTATTTCGGGCTAAGTCTTCAAATGGGATATTTAAGAGATAGAAAATAATAGGGCTGATTTTTATTTCTTCCAAAGGACCTTTTTTTGACAGGACAATCACAATTGAGACGTTGATTTCCATAAGGTACTAAAGGACATTTTTTATGAAATTGATTTTTATACATATTTGTATTCTTATCATTTAGTTTTATCTATATCTTCTATTTGATTTTGTCTAATGGACAATCAAGTTCTTTAAAAACGCGATTTATAAATGTAATCATTTTCAAAAGGTTTCCAATTACACATTCAGTTTCGTTCCAAATCATACTTAAACATTTCATTAAATAACTTTAATATTGTGTTTGTTTGTTTATTCGTTTACAGTCACTTTATGCTACTATGGCTAATCGGACGATGCTACAGTGGGAGTCCTCAATTTTGCCTATCCAGGTTTAATTAGGATAGGGATCTTTAACGAGTACCTGACATCGCACAGGATCAGGACCACCTTTTTACGTCCTCTCAGGACGGCATAATTAGGGCCAACCGCAAGTTTAACCCGCGACCTTTGGCATAGAAAGCTGTTATGCTAGCTACTACGCTATTGGTTACCCCCTTAATATGGTGTTATTAATATAGTAAAATAACAATTATGAATTTTAATGCGAAAATAATAAAATAAGTTGGTTCAATGATAATAATATAGTAATGAGACATTTTCACACTTGCTGTAAAATCTCCTAGAATGGGCTATATCACCCATCCTCGGGATCCTACAAGCAATATCAACACATCTATAAAAATCTATTAAAAACACTAATTATAATATAAATTATTAAAAACATTCGTTGATAATTTTATACTAACACTAGCTGTTGCTCGCGACTTCGTCTGCGTCAATTTCTGTTATTATGTCGCTATTAAGACGTTTTTTAAAAAATATATTGGGCTGTCCGGAAAGTTCATAGAGAAATTTGGACGACAATTAAAATTGATGAACAGCTTAAAATTTATATATCTAATCTACAATATAGTTACCACCATTAGCGATTACCCTTTCCCAACGACTTGGAAGGTCCATTATCTCTTTTTTTCAAAAATCATTATCCTTACTCCCGAAGAACAATAAAAGCTCCGTTTTGACGTCATCTTCTGAAGAGTAGGATTTCCTTGTGGAAAATTTTCGAGGGAACAGAAAAGATGGAAATTTATTTATAGGTTGGTTTTGTGGAAGGAGCTCAAAATGTATGGGTCCCTTCCAATCCCGCCAAATACTGAGCATCACCTTTCTTGGATGCAAGCCGACCTTTGGTGTTGCGAGCGGCGTCGTTCCAGGCAACCTCTAAGATTTATTTCCGCTGGTGTTGATGTAGAGAATCTATTTTTCGTCACCAGTAACAGCTCGTTTCAAAAATAGATCCTCCACATTTTTTTTTTTTTCAGTAAATCACAACATGAAATCCTTTCATAAGCTCATGGAGAACCCAAACGTCGTAACGACAGACGTACCCGGTCTTCTTTAGATGATCAAATACGGTCGATTTGCAGGATATTAATTCCGCAGCTATCTCACGGACAGTAATTCGTGGATTGTTTGCAATGCACTTCATAATAACTTCGATGTCAAGAGTTGAACCATGGCCAGCCCGGGATTGGTCTTCCAAATTGAAATCTCCTGATCATAACCGCCAAAACCACTTCTGAACCGTGCTATCAGGAATTGAATCCCTGCCATACGCGGCAAGAAATTTTCTTGCAGTTTGGACTGCGTTCTTCCCTTGTTTTAAAAAGAACAGTATAATACGCCGAAAATGAACGAAATGGTCACTCATGTTGGTCTGCAATAAACTACACTACTGAGCCTTAATAAAGACGAATTCAGTGAGTAAACATAGTTAATTCCATGAGGATGGATAAAATCGATTCCTACGTGTTTAAATGTTTGCACATGTGATTTATTAATTGTTATGACAAGAGTTAACTTAACGGGACATTGAATTATTTTAAAATTTAAAGGTAAATCATTTGGAATCGTTGGAATGCGAGGTCAGTTTCCCCGTTTTTTTTTTCAGACTTTCCACTAATTCTTCGGTCCTTGATCGGTCGCAGCGTGATGTTATATAGCCTATAACCTTCCTCGATAGATGGACTATCCAACACAAAAAGAATTTTTCAACTTGAACCAGTAGTTTCTGAGATTAGCGCGTTTAAACAAACAAACAAACTCTTCAGCTTTATAATATTAGTATAGACTAGCTGTTGCTCGCGACTACGTCTGCGTCAATTTCTGTTATTATGATCGCTATTAAGAAGTTTTTAAAAGAATATATTTTAAAGTACTTCTGCGTCAATGATATTTTTAGTTTTATTTTCTTCTGGCAGAAAAACATACTGATTTTCTCCGCAACCCGATCTTGACAATAGTTGGCCGTGTGAAAAAGAGTCTTGACGTAAATCGATTTCTACGTGCTTAAATGTTACCCCTGTGATTTATTAATTGTTATGACAAGAGTTAACTTAACGGGACATTGAATTATTTTAAAATTTAAAGGTAAATCATTTGGAATCGTTGGAATGCGAGGTCAGTTTCCCCGTTTTTTTTTTCAGACTTTCCACTAATTCTTCGGTCCTTGATCGGTCGCAGCGTGATGTTATATAGCCTATAACCTTCCTCGATAGATGGACTATCCAACACAAAAATAATTTTTCAATTCGAGCAGATAGTTTTTGAGATAAGTGATTTCTAACAAACAAACCCTTCAGCTTCATAATATTAGTATAGACTATCTCTTGCCCGCGACTTCGTCTGGGTCCATTTCTGTTATTATGATTGACAACTGTGCTGTGTACATTTTTACTATTACAACAACTGCTATTCTGTTGCTTTATTCGAGTAGTTATTTTCTTGGAGGTAACTTTTCATCTGTATAAAAGTTGTAGATTATAATCTAAGGAGATTTAAGTTCTTAGAGATGACTTTATTAGTAACAAATTATTAGAGATTTTTCGAAGGAATTTAGATTGAGAGGAATTCTATGGTTTATTGGACCCCCATTCTTAATGATATAGGTCCAAATAGGCCTTTCATTAGGGAGTTTCCAGCGTTTATCGAGTGAGTTTTGTATTAATATGTATCTACGAGCAGTTTCCTGTCGTTTCAGTCTAGTGTGAGAATTCAATGTCAGGCCTTTTTCAAAATGGAGTCCTAGGTACCGGATCTGTTCAACAGGAGCAAGTGAGATATTGTTAAAAGATAAGAGGGACAGGAGGTCATAGCTTTACGACGTAGAGTAAATGTGATTTTATTGAATTTGTTTTAATTTTCCAGTTTTAAAACCATTCTTCAATGACATGATAATTAAAAATAATTTTGTAGAATTTTGGATGCAGCTACAGGATCACTATTCACGGATAACACGCGTTCCACATCAGCGTAAGTAGTAAGGACCGTGCTCGGATATGTGGGAATATCAGCTGTACACGCGGTATACAGGATTGGCCATAGAATACAACCTTGAGGTAAACCGGCTCATGACGAATGAGTAGGAGAGTTTTGGGTCAACTTGAAAGGTTCTTTCAGTTAAGTAGGAACGGATTAATAGGAAATATGTCTGAGAGAGGAATTAGCGAAGTTTGTAAAGCAGTCTTAGATATTAAACACTCAAAAATCAGGGCCCAACAATTTACGTATGATTTAAATAAAATATAATTGGGATCACTTGTAGCTGGGTGGCTAGCGTAACAGCCTCCCATGCCAAAGGTCACGGGTTCGAACCCGCAGGTGGTCCTAGGATTTTTTAATGGGAGTAAGAAATCCTTAGTTACGCCGTCTTTCGGAGGGGACGTTAAAAGGTGGTCCCGAGCCTGTGCGATGTGAGGTACTCCTTAAAGATCCCTATCCTAACAAAACCTGGATAGGCAAAATTTAGGACTCCCACTGTAGCATCGTCCGATTAGCCATAGTGGCATAAAGTGACGTTAAATAAAATATAAAACGCAGTTCTTTCTTCTTTTTTTTCCTTTTTCTATTTCTTTGTCATTTGAAAGCTGATAGCTTAGGGTTAGTAAAAATTTAGCGTCGTACGTGCGAACAACGTGTTTTCATAGTTGAACAATGTTTTTAAAAAATAATGCAAGTCTCTCGGCTACAGTTCGAAAGTTTCGTACAAAATATGATTGTTATAGTGATTTAACTTATTAAACTGTGGAGAGAGTATTTGGACTGCCCGCATACACAATCCTTAAATTTGTGCAGGCTCTCTTTACAAAATAATTTAATAAATGCACGGAACTCAAGTTTGAACATTGTAAAAATATGGAGTTCCCTTCAATGCTGAACACTGACCGACAGGACTGAGGAAGTGCAGGCTATGGGTACGTAGTGAGGAGACATGGACATGCGCATAGGCGTGCAGGTCCCGGCACGTTTGACGGAAGGGAAGCAGGGGCAGGGTGGAAACTTATGGATTGTACGAAATTTTCGAATCTTAGCCAAAAGATTTTCATTATTTTTAAAATATTGTTCAACAATGAAAATACGTTGTTGTCTAGTACAACATTTCATTTCTACCCATCCTAAACTATCAGATGTTAAACTGACAAACAAAGCGAAAACGAAAGATGAAAGAACTGTGTTTTATGTTTAATCTTAAATGTTCGTAATGAGTTAAAGTGGGCCCTTCCCTTTACTAGCAAACCATATTAATCCAGCACCCTCCGGACATCCATTGTCTATTTGTTTAAAGTTTTCCTATTTATTTAATGTGTTAATTGTATTTTCTATAGTTCTATAATTTAGGGAAGCCCGTGGGTGAGTGGCTAGTGCGTTAGTCTCTCATACTAAAGGTTGTTGTTGTTGGTTTAGGTTTTGAGGCGTAAAACCCGAGGGTCATTAACGCCTTTATTTCGTTTATTTATTTTATAATGCTAAAGGTTGTGAGTTCGACTCCCAGTCTCGTCGGGGCTTTTATAAGGATGTCCTTAAATGGGGATTCACTCACGCCTCTCTCCCGGGTATGTGAGACCCGTCAGCCAAATGGTGGCCACTCACAAAATTAGGAGTAGGGAGTGATGACCCTACACTACAAAACGCATCGAGAAATGTGAGTGTGATCTCCTTTGAGATTACACCGGGAGGCCCAGGACCTACATGGCCTATCGCGCCACTGAAAGAAGAAGATGAATTTTCTATAATGAATAATATTAAAGTATATTGTATCATTTAATTAATGTTCATTATAACTCGTTAATTCATTTATTGTTGGATTTAAACATTCAGATCGTAATTCAGTAAGATTATTAATATTTCCTGTTAAAAACCAGAAACAAAACCTCCTGATCGTTCTCATTGCCAGCCTGAAAGTAGTGTTGGAACGAACCTCTGATTTCTCAATAACAAAACTCCTTGATTTCCGGTCAGGGCCTGTTGGAACATAATAAACGTACTGCGCATGTCCTGCCTACTAATAGAGAACAAATCAGTAGAAAATGCCACATGCTGATGTTCATCTACCTCTTTGGAACACAAACATAAACTTTCATTCCTATTTAACTTTAACAGATCCTTTATAAAATCATTTTACATTATTATTTTGTTATTATATTTATGTTATAGCAATGGATGAAATCGGTAAGAGAAAACTATAGTCTATCTCTAATTGTATTGCTCTTTTTTCAATTGATCTGAATTATTGAATTGATCTTTAGGACTTCAGTGAGAAATTGGAAGTTTACTACATATTTTAAAACTCTAATTTCTATTTTTATGTCTTATAACAGCTCTTAAATTTGTGAATTTAATATATACACAATTACATATATATTTTTAATCTCCTTTATTTGACATAACAAACAAATTTATAATAATTGCAAAACAAATAATGCAATAGTCACAGGTCTTGCTGAAAATAAAGACTATCTGTTTTTTACTACCTTTTTTCCAAAATCAAAATTATTTTTGATAATATATACTAAAGTTATTAGTACTTACATACTATTTGAAAAACAAATATTGTCAGTAGAATAATTCAAAGATTTATACTTATAATACAAACTCATTATTGTGATAATTATGCCATTCATTAGACGGATTCCTCAAAATATGATGGTTTCTATCATAAATATAAGACCTGTTAGCATTCTCAAATAATTTAAAATTACTTTTATCACAATTCCCATCTGAGTTAATTATGAAAGGATAATTATATAAGATTTTATAAAGTAATTTAATAAATTAATTGAGCTATCTTGAGAAAGTAAAATGTTAGAAGCGCGAGCAGTAACCTAGCCAGCCTTCCTAGATTTCAATAGATTTGTAAGCAGTTTTTGATATAATTCAGTACCATAACACTTAAGTGAGTCAATACTTGAGTGAGCAATTTCTCTAAAAAAAAATGTTAGAGATGTTTTAGAAGTTCCTCTACAGCCAACTTATAGGATGCGTATATCCAAGATAATATTATCTGTTTACTTACATTAAGGTGAAACCCACAAAACAAAAACACATGTATTGTCTCGTGAAAGGCGAACGAATGATGCTGAACTGAATGGATGGCATGATGTAATTTGGCATCGAACGACACCACCACACATGTACACCAAATTTAATGCATTTACAGTACTTTTTTTTATTAAACTGCACTAGTCGAAGCCAAAAATTTCCATCATCGGATCCGTTATATTATTGCCGGATTACCGGATCCGGTTTTCCAGATTGCAATCCCTAGTTACTATACACTCATTTACACCTTTTGTATCTTGACTGGCATGATGATGGCCCACAATACATCCAAGTAATTACATCCAATATGAAGAATCATATATTTAGGTCATTCAAATATTAAGTATGTATATTTTAATTTAAATTAAATTAAATTTAAGTATTACTTTTTTCAGATGATGTTGGTGATGATTTTATTAAAAAAGAAAACCTACTTGAAGCTAAGCCTATCTGTAAGTCTTACATTTTCTTGAACTTAACTTGCGTTAGTTACTTTCTGTTTATCATAATTCTAAACACAGTCTCTAATTATCACTCCTCATTAAATAGAACATGGAATACCAATGATTGTGTCTTTGGTATCTTCTCTGAATTTGTCAGAGTTATGAGCAAGAAGAATGCTATAATTGCTTAATTCAATAACTGTAACCAAAATTTAGTGTAGAATTGATATCATGGATAAGCAATGGTTTCTAATAATAATTTTACAGAAGAGGTAAATTTGAATAACCACTTTGTTATTGTTTAACCTGCCGGGCCCAGTAGTTCCAAGCCTGCTCACTTAACCAATAACCACTTTGTTATTGTTTAACCTGCCGGGCCCTGTAGTTCCAAGCCTGCTCTCTTAACCAATAACCACTTTGTTATTCTTTAACCTGCCGGGCCCAGTAGTTCCAAGCCTGCTCACTTACTCAATACCCATCGCCCGCACTTCCTCTGTCCTGTCAGTCATTGTCCAGCCTTAAAGGAAATTCCACATTTTTACAATGTTCAAACTTGAGTACCATGCATTTATTGAATTCTTTTGTAAAGAGGGTCTTACTCCTTCGCAAATTAAAGAGCACTTGGGTTGTTTATATAGGCAGTCCTCTCTATTGTAATCCCCAGTGGAAGAATGTGCAAAATTATCTAAGTTAGGGAGAGAACGTCTAGAAGATGACCCGCAGCCCGTTCGCCCACTGGAAGCTGTAACGGAGTACCTGACATCCCACAGGCTCGGGATCACATTTTTACGTCCTCTCTAAAAGATAGCATAACTAAGGAATTTTTACTCCTATTAAATATCCTAGGGCCACCTGTCATTTTGAACCCATGATCTTTGCCATAAAAGGTTGTTATGCTAGCCACTATGCTGCAAGTGACCCCTTGGAAGAGAATGTTTTTTGGCATGGTTTGAAATTAATTTAAATATTGAAATTAATATTGACTGACACCCAAACTATATTATCCTCCATCGCATACTATTAAATATCTTATTTAATAAAAATATTTTGGTTTTAAATAATGGATTTGTTTTCTTTCATTTAGTAATGATGCAAAATCTGATCTATTAAGAAAATTCTATTGATATTTCAAATTAAACATTGATTGGTTCTTACAGTTGCTGAATCTGGTTTCAAAGAAGAGGAAGGACAAATGATTCTTTATGGTGAGGCTCTTGATAATTATATATTAATATAATATAATAATTGTCAATTATTATTGTAATACTTATTATTATTAGTTATTATTTAATTCATAATTATTTCGTGAAATGATATGAGTTCAGAAACTATCAAAATAGGCTGTTCGTTGTTTGTACTGTTGCAAACATTAATTTAAAACATTTTTTTGGAAATATTAGTTTAATTTTTAAAGATCTTTTTCTTATGTTGTGCAATGATAAAATTAAAATGGTCGATATAGTGAGGAAAAGTATTGCTTTATTGTATTGGGAAAATTTTAGTATTCAAGTTTTTATGGAAAATACGCATTTTAGGATCCTCTTAGTTCAAATGACTACATTTTGACTTAGGGCAAAATGACTAAGTCAAAATATAGAAGGTAGATTTGTGGGGAAAAATTGAATTTAGTAAATATTTGAGGCTGTAATACCACTTTTATTAAAAAATGCACAACGTTTTGGCAAAAAATCCATCTCTGGTGCAAAAAACAATTTTTAATAAAAGGGCTAATTGCCGAAACATTTTGCATTTTTAATAAAAGTGGTGAAGTATAAAATTACAGCCTCAAATTTTACATTGAATCATTGACCTTCATCTTAAATTATCAACACTTAATTTAATTTGTATTTTACAATTATTTTCCATCCGTTTTGGATCTCAGAATATATTAGACAAAATTTGACAAAAACACAACTTTCACTTACCTCAGCTGTTAAAGTCAATTAAAGAACTATTAAAAAAGCATTAAGTTGTTAAAGTTTTAGGTTAATTTTAATGAAAAGTTTATTCAGTTTCGTTGAAAACATGATTTACATAAAAAAATATAACAATATAAAATTGTAATATATAATAATCAGTAATAAGTTTATGCTATATTCTTCACTTTGCATTATCTTTTACAGCTTTGTGAATAAGATAATATTTTTTCCAACATTTTTCTCTTTCCAATGGTATATTACTGTTCATATTAACAAAAAACAAAAATTACATAAAGACAATTTTTTTCTCCTTTGAAAGAGTGGCATGGTCTAGTGGATAGAGCGCTAGTCTACTATGCTCTGTGTCCTGGGTTCAAATCCCGGTTATGACAGAATATTATTTATTCTGTTATTTCAGCCAGGGGGTGATCCTGGGGTATGGAGACCCTCCTGGGGCAGACCCAGCCTCTGTAAAGTGGGTGCCCAAAAATGGGGAAAAACCTGGTGGCTGAGAGTGTTATCTTGGCCGAATCACCTCATTGCACGGCCGTTGGCCTAGAAACAGTACGAATCTCTAAATCTCTGCATGTACTGAGCCCAAGAACCTTCATGGATTATAGAGGTACAGATTTTTTTTTTTTTTTTTATCAAAAAACCAAAAATTACATATTTTTTACATTAAATTACATAACTTGTATACTTTTCTGATTTATATCAATACTTATTAGCTTTTATTTCATTAGCATTCAATATTAATAGGTGATGTGGTTTTGGAATCTACAAAATTAAAGGTACTAGAGGAAGAAAATACAAAAAATCACCGTCTAAGACCTATGAGACTGTTTCAATCAGAATGAAACTTACATCATATTAAAGCCCATTAAATTTTATACTCATTTATTCAGTTTAATCAAAATCATTAGAACTGTTTATGAATAAGTCGTAAAAAGGTGTAAAATACATGGTGTAAAGTGCCTCCTCTAGTTCTATTTCAATAAATAAGTTACCATAACATCCCGGACGCATATTATTCTCGAATATGAAATTTCACTTTTGTACATCTTTACGTGTTCTCACTAGAATTACCACACTCACACAGACCTTTATACAGGACTTGGTTATTTGGACTCAGGGAACTCTAAAATGTGTATTTCCAGTGAAAACTCAAATTAGAAAATTTACACGATCGCAATACTTTTCCTTACTATATATTTCATATTTAGATAAGTGAAAGTAATAGGTTAAAGAAGAAGCCTGGTTTATTAGGCAAGATTCCCTTTGTCTTAAATAAGGATGTTAAGTTTTATAAAACATTTTATTTTCGAACTAGGCTTATCATATACACACATAAACCTTATTGTGGAACTTAGTCATATGGATTCAGAGGACCCTAAAACTGAATTCTATAATTTACAGTATTTTAATACTTTTTCTGATATTTCATATATAGGTCAGTGAAAGTAATAGATATGATAGCATTTAGTTATCGATTAAAGAACAATTTATTGTTTGAATTTGTTTTTATTTCTTTAATTATCCATTACCTTTTACAGGTGGGCTAGGTGAAATGAAACATGAAGGTGAAATAACTGTAGACGGTGATGGTGAGTAAAGTTTATCTTATACCATTATCTAAGATAGCACCAAAAGCAAATAAATATATCATATTATTGAGTGACTCATTAGTGCTGGTGCACTGCCATATTAATCTCAAGGACCCACTTTTTTTCATTAATTCTTTAAAAACTTCAACTATTTAATTCATTTTGTAATATTATCGTAGAATATTTATTAATATCTTAGTTATTTAATAAATTACTTATTTATCATCTTTTGTAGTGCATTACAGCACCTTCTACATTAATATACACTTTTGAATCAGAAAAATTAAACAAATATGTTGCCAAAATTTTATAACTTTTGAAAAAATTAAGATAAATGAAAAATTCTAGAGAGTAAAAAAAACTAAACCCATTGTATCTCTGGATCATTGAAATTATTTATTTTATGAACTGATTTTCTTACATTTTTTCAATTTAAACATTTTATTCTATTGGGTTGTGTCACATGAAATGTCCGTTTTCAAGGTAAAGGATTTTTATTAAAAATATGATATGAAAACAAGATAATTTTATTCGAAGTATTTACCTTCTTTTTCTACACATTTTTCCCAATGTGACACCAACTTTTTCAATTTTTGCACGGTATGTTTTGAAACATGGGGTCTTGCTGCCGCTGATCATGAGGTAGCCATGTATCGAGATTTTTTACTTTCCCAATACACTTTAAATGTCTGGAAACGGTAGATGCACTAGCATTTAGTTGTGCTGAGAGTCCTTTAACTGTTTGGTAGGGTTTCCTTCTACTGTATGTTTGAGGACATCCTTGTCTATTACGGACGGAGGTCTTCCTCGGGGCAAGTTTTCCAAGTCGGTGTCCCCAGCTGGAAACTTAGCAAACCAACGGCGAATGGATCGTTCATTAACACTCCCTTTCCCAAACTCCTTGCAAATATTTCTAGCGGCCTCAGCTGCTGAATGGCCGAGTTTAAACTCGTACAACAATATTACTCGAAAATCGCGTGTTTCTATGTTCATATTTAGAGGTATACTAAAAAGTGGGTAATTGATTGGTAAGCTAATGTTTATAATACAAAGGTAGAGGATTAGTAACTGTTTACTTTAAATATGTAAACATTTGGAAGAAAACAACAGAGATATTTAAAAATATTACTTGAAAATCGCGTGTTTCCATTGGGTAATTGATTGGGTAGCTAATGTTTATAATACAAAGGTAGAGTTTAGTTCTCTCATATGTTACGTTAGTTTTGGGATAAAAGTAATCATCAAACTTTTTAATATCCTTCTGGTAATCCTTGAATTCATCTGGGATCAATTTAAATTCTATAATTATTTCATCTGCCTTGTCACCCACTAAATAGATTAATGTATTAACCTGTTTTTTGTCAGATTTATTCAAATGCGTGGCAAGTCTAAAATGTTCAAAACTTCTTTTTCATTTAGGCCATTCTTCAGGGTTAGAAAATGAAAAGGTTTCTGAGCTTTCTCACAAATTTCTCCATTTTTCCAACAACAAAAAAGTTATACATAAAACAAAATCAAACGACACTCTGAGTATAACAGTTGGTTCACTTAAAAGTTAATTGTTTATTTTCTTCTTTATAATATTTCCTTAATTATTCCCACCAAGTTGTATGAAGGAATATTAACATAAATCATTCACAAGAATGTTTAATTGTAACAATTCACATTAACAACCATATATTATTAATTATTCATAGTCCATCTATCCCTATCCTTCATGAGCGCTCATTCAATCTCTCTATCCAATGAGCTACCACAACAAATTCTATTTACCATCACACACCTTTTTTTTTTGGTTCACCCCTACCTCGCCTTTGAAGGCTATACAGGAGTTTCTTGGGCGGGGGTTAATTGTTGAGATAAAATCCCCCCAGCACCGAGACTCGAACTCGTAATTATTTGGTTTCACATGATTTAGTCATATGTTGCTAAAGTAACGCATGTTCAAAGCAGCTCGCGCCTAGCCCACTCAGCTACCCCGCCCTCCGAAACCACTATCACACAACATACTTTGTTACTGTGCACTATCTTTACCATCCATTCCATATCATACCATCCTTCTAGCTGCTTCATTAAAATACATTACCTCCTCCCCAATCTTTGTATCGAACCTTATTCTCATTTTCACAAATGTTTTTATATTCGATTTCAGTAATATTTCTTATGGTTTATAGGTGTCATGGATGATTCAGTTGGAAAAAATCAGGCGAAAAAGGAATTGAATTTGAGGATAAAGATGATTGTAAGATCTCAAGATTCAAATGGTGTTAAATATCACCATTGCCCTCATTGCTCCTATATAGGAGATAGGAAGTGTCTTGTACAGCAACACATAATGGCTCGACACTCACAAGAGAGACCTCACCACTGCCCACATTGTGATTATAAAGCGGTAACAATGAGTAATTTAAATAGGCATTTAAAGGCCTGTCATTCAGGTGAGAAGCCTTACAATTGCCCTTATTGCGATTACAGAACGTCGCACAACAGCTGTTTAAATACGCACATAATGGCTTATCATACAGGTGAGAAACCTCATAAGTGCCCTCATTGTGAATACCGAGCATCACAAACTGGCAGTTTAAATGTACACATAAAAGCCCGGCATACGAATGAAAAGCCTCATCAGTGTCCTCATTGCGAATATAAAACTGCAAGGAGTTCCTCTTTAAAAAAACATATAGTCGCTCGTCATACAGGTGAAAAGCCCCATAAATGTCCTCATTGTAATTTCAAAACAGCCGAACGTAGTTACTTGAAAAATCATATAAGGGCCTGTCATACAGGTGAAAAGCCTTTTCATTGTCCATACTGTGACTATAAAGCAGTCATAATGGCTAATTTAAAAAAACATTTAATGTCTCACCATTCTCTTGAAAAGCCTCATCAATGCTCTCATTGCAAATTCAAAACCAACGATCGCTCGGCTTTGAAAAGACACATAATGTCCTGCCATACAGGTGAGAAACCTCATCACTGCCCTCATTGTGACTATAAATCTGTATCAACAAGTAATTTAAAAGTTCACATTATGTCGCAGCACACAGGAGAAAAGCCATATCAGTGCCCCCATTGCGACTACAGGGCATCACAAACTTCCACTTTGAAATATCACATAGTCGCACGTCATACTGATGAAAGGCGTCACAAGTGTCCTCATTGTAAATATAAATCAGTTAGAGTGCGTAATTTAAAATTGCATATAGCTTCTCAGCATAAAGGGAAAAAAACACTAGAATGTTTTCATTGCGCTTTCAAAGCTCCAAAACGTAGTAGTTTGAAAACTCATATAATATCTCTCCATATGAAAGAATAGCCTTGACATATATACAGCATCAGGACTCAAACGTTTACAAAGAAGACCTGTATATTGTATCTACTTTAAGAATACATTTTTTTATGCTTTTGTATTGATCAACAGTCACATTATCCTCTCCATGTGTTATTGATTAGTACAGACATCTAGAAATGGTCGGACAACACCTCTCTTGAGACAGCATCGCTAGTAGCCAGTTCAAGGATCACCCTTCAGAATCAATTAACTATGCCTGCACTTCCATTTTAAGAGTCATTTGATACTAGCCAAGAAAAGGCAAATTCCCAAAGTGCAATGTTTCATTAAAAATTATCGTAACATTCATTTCTAGCTACTGATGGAGTACACCTACTAGGTTTTCAGTGCATAATGGATTCCTACAGTCTACATAAAGGAGGTGATTAAACCTAGATCACACTCAGCCTTCAAATGTTTTGCCCAACTTTTGGGTACTCACTTTTAAATGCTGGCTGAGACTTTACTTGGAGAACAGTAGTCCAGTGTCCAAACATCACGAGTGAGTGGAAATGCTGAGAATTCATGAAGAAGAGATGGAACAAAGATGAGACGACATTGATTCAATTTTTCTCCTCAAGTAACTAGCCAGTCTTCTACAAACACATCTGATTTGTTCTTCACCTGCAAAGTTCTTCAGCATCAATAAACCATCACATCTATAAATACCTGTAAATAATTAATAGGTTTGTTTCCATATGACTATTTTACGGGTTGCATGTGTAGTAAGATTTTTCCATCTCAAACTGGTAATGTATCAACGGGTTACTGCGCATGGGCATCCAGCAAACTAGTCATGTGGGAATAAACCTTTCCCAATGGAACCACTCTAATTTCAGAAATGTTAATTTTCTTGTAATGTAATTTAAAATCTATTGATTCAAGATTTATTAATTCATTTTATGATCAAAATCCAGTCACTTATTCATTTTCACAATACCAAAATCACAATAGTTACATCTATGGTTAATATTAGGGTGTCTGATAAGTTTTATCTTGGATGGATATTTTGCTGTTAATTATTAAAATTTTTAGAAATGGGGCATAATATGGTTTCCTGAGAGATGGAAGGGTTATATGTATGTATATGTATATATTTTTTTTTATATATAATTTTTTTTCTTCTTATATCTCAAAATTATTTGTTTTAAACCACAGAACAGTTCATGTAATATTTATTTCTAATAAAATGACAATGATATAAAATGATTAGTTGTTGTTGTTTTTTTTAAGAAATAAAAATGTAATATTCTTTATTCAGCTTGAAAAATTAACAGGATTTTTAGGTTTAACTTTTACATAAATCAATAGATTTCAAACGAACACAATTAAATATAATATAGATAAATAGATTTATTGCTATTTACAACTGTATAATGATATACATCTAGTAAATGAGATACAAGATACAAATGCCATGGATTCACATGTGGGGATACTACCCATTGGCAGCTCTCCAAAAATAAAATATATTGTTAGGAATAAAACAAATGTATATTAATTTATTTTCAGTCTAATATTTCGTTCTAAAAAAAAAAACATGTAAATATAAGAATCTAATTATGTTTTTTTTTTTTTTTTTTTTGCTTCAAACACAATATTTTCATTTATCATAGGAATTCCTGAGGGATAGAAGAAGGTAATATATCAGGTGAGTAATAAATATAAAAAAGTAGATCAATCCTAAAAAACAAACGTTATCTATTGATTTTGCATTAAAAAATATTGATTTGTGTGTGTGTGTGCGTGCGTGTGTGTGTGTGTGTAAGGAAGAAACTTTAACGTCAATTTTCTTTCTTGTGTTATATCAAAAATATTCCCAGGAGTAGTTTAAAAAAATCGGAAAGTTTGTGTGTGAAAAGACATTTAATTTAATATCTCTGATTCTAGTGAAGGTAGAAAAATAAGTTTTGTGTCAAAATTGTCCCATTTCAAAAAAAGTAAGACATTTAACTTTGATGCTTGTTAATAACCCTATAATATTAGAGTTATTATCAAGCTAAAAAAAAAATAAATAAATAAAAAATAAAATAAAAAAAACCTGTACCTGTACAACCCATGACGGGTCTTGGGCCCAGTACATATAGAGATTTGTCAGTACAAAACAGTTTCTAGGCCAACGGCCGTGCAATGAGGTGATTAAGCCTTAATCACGCTCAGCCGCCAGGTTTTCCCCTAATTATTTTGGGTTCCCCATTTATAGAGGCTGGGTCTGCCCCAGGAGGGTCTCCATACCCTAGGGTCGCCCCCCGACAGAATTAACAGAATAAATATTATTCTGCCACATCCGGGATTCGAACCCAGGACCCAGAGCATAACAGACTAGCGCTCTATCCACTAGACCACGCCGCTCCCTATTATCAAGCTTAAAACTGAAATAACTTAAGGCTTATTATTTTAATTATTCCGTTTTTAAATAGGATAATTTTGACTCTAAACTTACTGTTTTACCTTCACTAGAACCAGAGATAAGAAATAAAATGCGTTTTTTTGCTCGCAAACTTTCCGATTTTCTTACGCGACTCCTGGGGAATGAATGAAAGATTTATATAAAAATAAACGATAAGAATAGAAATATATTGAAATATCGATTTAGGAAAAAATGTTCTTTATTGCCTTTTGGAAATTATCGTTTAAAAAATTAATAATTTAAAAACAAATCCAAATGAAGGAGAAAACAGCAGAATTATTTTTACTGGTTATTATTATTTTATTTTTTTTTCAGCGAATAAATATATAAATTTCGATGTATAAGATACTGTTAAAAAGCTAAAAAAAGAAAAGAAAAAATGTTATCTTACATAAAAAGGTATAGAAGGTACTAAAGGGTTACGAAAAGCGAATAAAATTAAGTTTTTTGGATAATAATTAGTATTGTTATGTTATTTAATCATAAAAGAATATATTTTAACGAAACAGTATATTTATTTTTACTTAACGTTATTTTAAAGTGTAGTTTTAAAAAAAGTTGATTTCAAGAGCAGTTTGTTGCGCGCTCTAAATTATTTTCTCGAGGAAATTAATGCTAGTAATTGCGTTTATTAAAAATTTCCCCATAAAAGTGAAATATAATATTTATTAATTTTGATCAACGATGATATTTGTAAAAAGAAGTTATAATTTTCACATTGTCATTCACGAACTGGTTCGAACAGACTCAAATCCATTACACCGCGTTGTGCAATCATGAATTTTCAAAATAACTTCCTCTAAAGTATATGTAATTTAGTTTATTTTATATAATTCCAACACATTATTCACAATGATGATACATGATATTATTGATGTTGAACTCAGGGAAAAAAGAAGAAATATTTTTTTTTTTTTAATGTATCATATAATCTTGGAAAACTAAAGATTTTAGAAAAAAATCACAAACTACCTGTACCCAAAAGAGGCACAGAAAAGGTTTTGTTATATTAGTTAATCTAAAATAAATATTTTTATAGGAACTTTATGTTAGTCTTTAACTTTATTTAAAACTTCAAAAATTGACGTTAAGATGCGTGATTGGAGGCGCAATCCCTCTTAAAAAAAACAACAGTGAAGTGAGAATGGTTGACTGTGTTTATATAAAGCGGAGAAGTTGATTCCGAGTGCAGTCAAACAAACACTTGATTGAGTAGATAGAAAACTTAATTTATTAGTGTCCACGTTCCGGCCTAAATTTCAGGGCGATTAAAGGAGGAAGATTGTTCTTAAAACAGTGCAAGAAATTTTTATTTATTTTGATCTCCCTCATTTAATCGCCCTGAAATTTAGGCCGAAACGTGGGCACAAATAAATTAAGTTTTCTACTCAATCAAGTGTTTATTTGACTGCACTCGGAATCAACTTCTCCCCCCAAAAAAGAAATAACCTTTGGCTCTACAAACCCTGAAGGGCCTCAGGGCTCAGTAAGTATGGAGATTCGTACTGCTTTTACCCCAACGGCCGGCAAGGAGGTGGTTCGGCTAAACTCACACTCAGCCACAGGGTTTTTTTTTTTTTATTACCCACTTAATAGGGGCTGAGTGTGCCCCAGGATCGCCCCACAGCCGAAATTGCAGAATAAATAATGTTCTGCCGGGATTCGAACCCAGGACAGGGGGAATTAGTAGGATAGTGCTGCCCACCAGACCACGCTGCCCCTCCCCCCCCCCCCCACTTCCATCCAACAAATACAAATTTAAAAAATAAAATATTAAAATAAAAATAGTTTAGATTCTTTGGATAACGTAAATGAACCTTAGTATAGTGTTGTATTAGTTCTAATGGAAACATATAAATAATAAGCATGGTTCACCAAATCTTGTCCTAAAAATCTGGTTACCATTTATATGATAAAAAATCTGCATTTAAGTCCTGTCAGACTGTTTGAATCAGAATGAAACTCACATGATATTAAAGACCACTAAATTTTACATAGATACACAAGTTTAGGCAAAATCTTTAGAGCCGTTTTTGAGAAAATCGTGCAAAATGCATGGTATGAAGTGGCTCTTCTGGTTGGCCGATTATGTTAAAAAAGTTGTTGTAACATCTCGGGCGTAAAGTTGCCTCTAATATGGAAATTCAGTTTTCGTACAACTTTTCGTCTTTGTGGCAGACACCCACATAGGTTTTTTTTTGTGGGATTTGGTTATTTGGACTCAGAGGACCGTAAAATGTGTATTTCTGTTGAAAACTGAAATTCGAAAATTTTCACTCTCGCAATACTTTCCCTTACTGTATAACTTATATAAATCGCTTACTGATAATTTGATAAAAAATAAAACGGTTATCGGTTATTTGGTATGCTCAAACAAGTCACCGGTTATTCTATGGACTCAACAAGTTACCAGTTATTTGGTAGACTCAAGTTGGTTAACGGTTAAAACTACCGTATTGCACTACCGTTCTTTTCGTAAAACATATCTATATTTCGATCTAGGTGCGGTGAGAAAGCAAACACACATTATATAATTATTTGCCTTCCTTTGAGTGCCGGTGTTGCAACTTCCATTCTAACTCCTCAGCGGAGAGATAACGGCCTACAAGTTTTTTTTTTTAATTACAGGAGGTTCATTTTAGAGAAGTTTACAAAAAATAGAAGAAAAAAAAACTACTAGCTCTAATGCCCATTAAGGATCTTGGATTGAGTAGATATGGGGATATTAAATGTTTAAGGCATTAAAAGGTTATTAAGTTGTTCCTAAATATTTGCGTACCCTCTTCATTAAAGCTGGGTGAATCCCAGAAGGTCTTCCTGGCCTAAGGTCGACCAACGGCTGAAATAAATAATTATCCTGCCGCAGCTGGATTCGAATCCGAAAATCTTATTATCCTAACTAAAAAAAATCAAAACCAATTTAACAAAATTTCTTTTTTTTTTTTTTTTTTTATTCGTATGTATTACAGTTTGTCACAATGGACAATAATTTCCTTGAGAAAATGTAAAACTGGCAAAAGTCCTGGTAGAGATGGCTTTAGTTACGAATTTTACAAAAACCTACCCATTAACTGGCAATTATACTTATTACATATGTATAATAAAATATTTGAAACTGAAAATATACCAATATCCTGGGTAAAAACTGTTTATATTATGATATTTAAAAAGGGTGACAGAAACCTAGCAGAAAATTACCGTCCGATTGCTTTGTTAAATTGTATTATGAAAATATTCACCCAAATAATTTTAAATAGGCTCACTCTATGGTGCGATGAGACGAATGCTCTTCCCGAAGCACAATCCGGGTTTCGTAAAGATAGAAGCTGTTTGGATAATTTGTTTATATTGACAGCTCTTATTCAGATGCAGCTGGGATCTCGGGGAAAAAAGTTTTTTGCCATATTTGTCGATTTTAAGCGGGCCTTTGATTCGATTAATCACAATCTGCTATGGCAATCTCTTCACAATCAAGGCATTAGTGGAAAAATTATTAGAATTTTAAAAAATATTTACCGGAACGCCTCGGCTGTTGTTAAAAGTGACGGTATGATATCAGAAGAGATCGATGTCACATTGGGTCTACTGCAAGGGGAAATATTGTCGCCTTATTTATTTAGCCTTTATCTAAATGATATAGATGTGTTTTTCCGAAGCAAAAATGTAGGAGGTATAAAAGTAAATAGCTCGTGCGACATACTGCTACTCCTTTACGCGGACGACCTCATTATCCTAGCAGATAGCTATACCGACGCCAAAAACAAAATAAATATTTTGAATCAATACTGCTTGATGAAAAGGCTAGAAGTTAATACTCAGAAAACAAAAATAATATGCTTCCACAAAGGAAAATGTAAACGGGTTGGCAAGATATACTATGAAAATAGTGAAATAGAAAGAGTACCGGAGTACACGTATCTAGGAGTACCATTTTCCGAAACGGGAATATTTTACAAAGCCACTAACTACTTCGAATCCAAAACTAAAATTGCAATAGGTTCTGTTATCGCACTTTGTGCAAAAACAAAGCTAAGATCGTGGGAAAACAAAATTAAAATAAATAATGCAATAGCAATGAGTATCCTCTTTAATAATGTGCAAATATGGGGACTAAGATATGTAGACAGGATAGAGAGCGTAAACATAAACTTTTATAAACGTTTATTCGCATTAAACAAAAATATTCCTTTTTTATTAATACGGTCGGAATTTAATGTTCCCCATTGCCTAATCTCAATATTAAAGCTTTCTCTCTCTTGGGTGCATAAAATTTTAAAACTCAGTGATAACCGACTCCCTAAAATATGCTTCAATACATTAAAGAAAACTTATAAACCAACAAATAAAGTACAAAAATACAACTGGTTTCACCAATTATACTGTATATTAAATCGAATAAACAAACAGTCTATATTAGAAATAGAAAACCCGGCTATTTTTCAGTTAGAGATGCACAAAACATTGATACTGTTTACAAATCATATGGAGACAATAGATAAACAAAAGTTAATCACTCCCGGTAAATACAACCCACTCTATCCGTCCATTCATAACAATAGACATAAACCTCAAGCTTACTTATTATCAAACGCACCGTTCCCTGTCATAAAAATATTTGCACAATTAAGACTCTCTGGAAATTACAATATTAAATTAACATTTAACAATATATACTACCAATTTAAACCCAAGGAAAACTGCACGCTATGTAACCTCAACGAAAGAGAGGACTTATTCCACATTTTTATTCGATGTCCCATATACGCACCGTACCGAACCCATTACATCCCTAGGGCCTTAAATATGAACATTACAAATTTTATCGCCCTCTTTACCACCGATGATATTGATGAATTAAAAAATATTTATTATTATGCAAGGCAATGTTGCCAAATCAGATAATTTATAATAAATGAATAAACATGTTTGTTAACTATATCATATTATTTATCGTGTTTCGCCATATTATGTCAAACATATATTTATATATTTATTATATTTTAAACTATTATATTATTCATATATTGTATTTGTGTTATTTTGTTATAAGTTTTATTGTAATACAATGTACCTAGAGCTGATAACGTAGTGAATTAGTGTCTTGTTAACTCATTTATTGAAGTATGTTTTTTATTCTATATTTGTTATGTAGCCAGCTCTATTTGTATGGGGGTTACCCCGAAAGCAAATAAAATTATTCATTCATTCATTCATTCATTCATTCAATGGACAATAATAATACTGCTAAAGGATCCCATTCATACAATATTTACAATATAAACAAAAGAAATGTCAAATTACATAAAATGAAACCAAACTAAATAAACGGCTAACAAAATTAGAGCCCCCAGAATCTAAACGATCAAGTCTACCAAAAAAAGTTTGTGATTCAAAAACGAGAAGTGCGAAATTTATATTTCTTTTTATTTATTTAACTCAAGAAAGTTCAATGTATTTTTATATATTCAATTAGGCATTATACACTTCCATTAACATTTTTTTATTCTTTTGAAAAAATTTTTTGCATCTTTTTTATCGACGTTTCGGGGTCTTGTCGCCATTTTCAAGACTAAACTTATTTATTTATTACAAATAAGAAATTTGACATAAATTTTAATTTGCCATCTGCAATCCCTTTGCAATAAGCAAATTTGTGGACTGCTGAAGCAGCGGCTCATCACAGTAGAGCCTGTTAGGTGATCAACATATCTCTTGGGTCTGAGCTCTACGTAGAAGTCGGGGTGGGCTGTAAGGATTCGTAGAGCATTTTAATGTTTCTGTAAGAGGGTTGGTGTTGTATGTTAGTCTTTGGTGGAAGTTATTGTATTGTTCTGTAGCAGTGGCTGAAATAGTCGGAATGTTTAAGTCGTTATGTATAACGTCATTTGTTACGTGGAACTTTTGTGGACGCACCACTATTTTACGCAGCACTTTCGACTGAAAAGACTGTATTCTTTGGATGCTTGATTGTTTAGCAGAGCCCCAAAGTTCTATCCCGTATGTCCAGCGATACCTTCAAAAACTAGCTTACTTGATATATTTAATCCAGATATAAACTATATTTAATGAAACCATTGAATTTCCTTTCCAAAGGTATCGTGTTTACCATTCCAATAGGTGGCTTTCAGGAAAAGATTAAAGTAATCAAGTTTCAATAAATGCCATTATTATTTAACTTAACTAAGGTTATACATATACAATTTATTTTAACTATGCCTGAGAATACTGAGGGATTTCCTATAGTTGACCTTGCCAAACAATATTACAATAAAAGATTACCTTTTGAATATTAATTTAAATTTCTTATTTAAGGGAATTATACGATGCCGCTTATGCCTGGAATGTTACAGTAAGCTTTTCCCCTAAACCGACGAACCATAAAAGCAACTATGAACTTTGCAATTGTTTACGATGAATCAGTTTTATCGTGTTTGAAATAGTTTGACTGGATTTACCCTAGTAACATTGGTGAGTACAGAAACAAATTTTACTTTGGTACCACAGTCTGCGAAAGTGATTTTATTAAGTGATTATCAGATATATAAATATATTGGATATATTTCATAGATAATGATCTGGTGCCTAAAACGTAGGGAATAACTAAACAGTTTAATTTTCAGTGAAAATTGGATCATGTGCATTTAATAGATATATCAAATCATTTTTTTTTTTTTTTTTTGGGAGGGGATGTGAAAATATTTATAAAAGTTTACAGGCAGGAGTGGTTCAGATGTAGCAAGGATCAAAGAAGAGTAGTGGCAGAACATACAACTTACGTTTGATCTCAATAATACAACTTAAGTTTGATCTCAATAATACACGTTTCTTAATAACATTAGGTTTAATCGCTTATTTATTTGTATTTGTTTAAATCAATTTTCATCGACAATATTTGTTGTTTGTTGATACGGACGGATCAGTTAGGTACGCAGACATCGTTGCATTCCTGAAAAACGGAACTTCTGCAATGATCCTGGACCCTACCGTTCGATACGAGACTAATGACCTCGATCAAGCAGGTGGAGTGGAAAGGGAGAAGAGAGCCATCTACGAGAAATGCATCCCTTTCCTAAAAGAAAAGTTCCGCGAGACATTTGGCGAGAGACTGTTCTCCGTTAGAGGTCTATGGTTCGGGTCTCGCCTTTTTGGAAGAAGTTGGGTGTCGATATAAGAGATATAGGTTAGCAGAAAACGTGATTTTGGACTACCTGGGTATTATCCACCATCACTTGTATAGCAATTAAATGGTGAATTTATTCATATTTCGATTTTGTAATGTGCGCACCAGTGGTCTAAATTTCAAATATAGTTGTAGAGAGAAATAAATAATAATAAAACAAAAAAAATTAAAATGTATGTGAAATATGTCCAAGGGATTGATATAGTATGCTGTGTTATTTAAGCAATATGACGTATTTGGCCAGAATTGCAAAATAAATAAAGCATTTTTCCCTTGATTCCAATGTGTTCTATTAACCGTAATATATGAACGTTGTACATTAACATATGAACCGTTCTGCTTAGTGACTTTCTTTCACCTTTTGATTGAACTCTCTACAAAAAAACTATACCTCAGTAATTATAGAGATTGGTACTGTTTATATTATATGAGTAATAGTGTAATAATAGGTATAGATCCCACTCAGTTTTTCCTCAAATTTTTGTTTGATACTTCATAGAGGACTCGAATCATACAATAGTAGACCAAATATATAATGTAACATGGAACCAGACAAGTTTGACGATACGCGGCCTTTCGTTCTAAATGATACATTATACACATCATAGGTGGAATAATCAGGAGTTAGTCATTTTTTGAAAATTTTTAATTTTGCTAACGTTTCGGCTCAAGCTTGTGAGCCATCATCAGGGCATTACTGAGTCATGTCCAAGCATAAACTGAGCTCAGCTTATGCTTGGACATGGCTTAGATTAGACATAAAAGATTGTTTTTTATGTATTTTTTAATAAACTGCACACCAAAATAGTTATTGAAGCGAAACCACTGATTTTTCTGACAATGTGTTTTTGTTTTGTTTTTTTACATTTTAACCAATATTAATGCCCAGAGTCCAGAGAGTCCAGTGGGAGGAACTCTCACTCCTTCAATCGCCCTGAAGAAGGCCTATAATTTAGGCCGAAACGTCGGCACCATTAAATTAAGTTTATACTTAATTGTGGGTTTATTTGACTGCACCCTCAACTAACTTCAATATATATATATATATCATGTAGGTTTCATTCTGAATGAAATAGTATGACTGGGCTTGAAAGCCAAGTTTTTGAATTTCTAATCTCTAAAGTATCTTTAACTTTGTAGATTTTTTTTTTTTTTTTTTTTTTTTAAAACATAATTTATTGAAATTTACAACTGTACTCAAAAAAATACATCAAGTAAATATGATATTAGAAAAATGACATGGAAGAGACTTGTAGAAGAACTACCCAATGGTAGCACTCCTGTAACTATTTTAAACTAGAAGGTCTCGGGGCCATCTCCTTTTCAGACGCCTCGGAGGATTGTCGGGAATTGAAGAGGAAGAAAGGATTGAAACTAGAGGATTAGGGTGGGAATGGAGTTTGTCATGAAAGGAATGGTATCTAGATCGGGCCAAATCAGCAACATACGGAATATTAAGGTCTTTGTGGATCAGTTTATTAGTTACAAAATAAGGAGCATTGAGGATTTTACGCAGGATTTTGGATTGTAGGGATTGGATACGGGAAGAATTTGATGGTTTAGTAGAGCCCCAAAGCTCTACTCCGTAAGTCCATATAGGCCGTATGATAGTCATGTAGATGAGCCTTTTGTAGTTAAGTGGAAGATTGGAACGTTTGTCTAGTAAGTGTTGAAGTAGTCGAAAACGTCGTGCAGTTTCTTGTCGTTTCAGTCTTGTATGAGGGTTCCATGTAAGGCGTTTGTCAAGGTGTAGTCCTAGATATCGGATCTGTTCAACCGGGACAAGAGGAGTATTATTGAAGGAGACAGTAGGGCAGGATGTCATTGGTTTACGACGAAGGGTAAAGGTAATTTGGCTGGATTTGTTGGCATTTATTTTAATTCTCCAGTTCTGACACCATACTTCAAGGTCTCTGATGGGGGATTGGAGAGTTTGAGAGGCAATAGTTGGATCAGCATTGACTGATAACACACATGTGTCATCAGCATAGGTAGAAAGGAAAGTGTTAGGATGGGATGGGATATCAGCTGTATAAACTGTGTAAAGGATGGGTCCTAGGATACTGCCTTGAGGAACACCAGCAAACTGACTAAAAATGGATGAATAGGAATTATTATGATTTACTTTGAAGGATCTGCCAGTGAGGTAGGACTGGATGATAATGAAGTATGTAGGAGGGAGGAATTTGCGGAGCTTGTAAAGCAATCCTGGGTGCCAACTTAGTAGATTTAAAAAAAAATTGACCATATCACCTTTAGAGGATTGATAAAACAAAATATATAACCAAATATAAATGTTGAACGAATTTAATAAACAACTGAAGAAGGAAGAAACTAAGGAACTGAAAATAACAGACCAAGACTGTTTCGACAGGGATGAATATGGGAGGAGAATAAAAGAAATTAAAGTCCTTGTGAGCGAGAGGTGTGTGAGGAAAGGAGTGGTGTGGGGGGAAGAAAGAAGGAAAGAACAATCGGAAAGAATGAAGAAGAGATAGGGAGAAAGAAAAAAGAAGGAAGGAGAGAAGAAGAAGAAGGGCTGTTAAAAGATGTGGATATAATGATATTCACCTGGTATATAAGGCCGTTCCGTGAAAAAAAAAAAAAAAATGTCATATGTTATTTAATCTACTTTAAAAGAAATATTTTTCTCGAAACAAAATACTTCTTTTCCAACTTTAATTTTTCAAGAATCCTGAAATTGATTTTTAAAATTTAACCATATCTAAAAGTTTAAAAATAGTTTTTAACTAGGTAGTGCTATGTTTTTTACCGGCTGCTTTTCTAAGGCAGCGGTACCTTCAAAAAATTGCTTACTTGATATATTTAATCCATATATAAACTATATTTAATGAAACCACTGGATCTCCTTTCCAAAGGTATCGTGTTCACCAATCCAATAGGTGGCATGCAGGGTAAGATTGAAGTAAACAAGATTCAATTATAATACATTATTATAATTATTAACTTACACTTATCCATTATATTAATACATTGCTTAAAACTTTAATTGAGAATACTGAGGGACTTTTTCACAACTACCTTTGCCATACAATATTACAAAAAGAAATACCTTTAAAACACTTAATCGGCTGGTGAAGGTGGAATCAGTTCTTGGCTCTTAGATCTCCAGCTGCTCTCTCTGACCTCCAGATGGACCTCGCTTCTTCTTCAGGATGGACTTCCACTCTCGTGGCTGGAATAAGATTCCTCTTTTTCGAATCATCTCCTCATCGTCGTCACCTCGGGAGGGGCTGATACGGGAAGTGCCCCAAGCCGGGGGTCCTTTGTTCTAGTGTCTAGGAACTATCCTGAGGTATTGCTGGGAGTCCCATGGATTTAGGTAAACGCCTTTTGATCTTTTGCCGACAAAGGCTTATTAACATTTATTTAATTAATATAATAGTTATCTAATAAAGAATTACCATCCCTCAGTATCCTCAATACATTACAGTAGGTTAGTGAAGTTGTGCTGTCGAGTGCACCAGATTTTTTATGCTAACATGACTCAACCTAATTTAAATTATCGCTTAAAGAAAAAAAAATATATATATTTGCATTTGATATTGGGATAGCACCGTAATGGTTTGGTGTTTGCTCAGGTGATATTCATGTTGTGAAGAAATTATCTACAACAAATACTGATATTACCCCACCACTCGAGGCGCTAGCATATATATCTATATATTTACTTCTTGACAGCTTCAGTGATCAGTAAGATCTGTACCTGTCCTCTTACCTCCTTCAGTAGCCAAGGTAAGCTGAGTACTGTAGAACATATTTTTCATAAATTGATAAGTTTCTTTCCAAAACGTACTAAATCAACTTGAGGAATTTTACAGTAAAACTAAAAACGCTGCAAATTATTACACAATGGTTTATTATTTCCAAATAACCTTATTACAGGAATATTACTTATTACTGATTAACAATTTAATATAGTTATATTCTTTAATCTAAATCATAAGTTTCCAACGAAAATGAAAACACGGTTTATTAAAATTAACTTAAAATATTTTTCTAATTGAAGTATACTTAATAGTTTTTAAATTAATCTAACAGTCGAGGTAAGTGAAAGTCGTGTGTTGTCCGCACCCGATTTTTTTTAAATATAAGTAGTCGTAAGAGAAACGTATAATATACCGTTAGAAAGCCCAACATTTTAGAGAAAAAAAGTTATTGTTTTATTTATTACAATAAAAATCTGGTGCGGGCAACACACGACTTTCACTTGCCTCCGTTTTTAAAATCGATTAAAGAATTTTCAAATACCGTAAGAGATAAAAATGAGTGAAAACATTAAAAAATAAATTAAATGGAATTTCTATAGAAACATGTGTTTTATTAAAAAATCTATTATCTAAACTAATCAGTTAGTTTTATCGGCATTTCATCACTCTCTATTAAATTTTAAAAGCTTGTGTATAAGATAATATTTTTTCTAAAATCTTTAGCTTTCCAAAGGTATATTAAACATCTATAATACTGTTCTTATGTTCAAAAACAAAAATTGCATTTAAAAATATTTTTTCAGTTTTCTCGAGTTTAATTAAAATCGTCAGAACCGTTTTTGAGAAAATCGAAAAAAAGTGCAAAATGCATAGTACAAAGTGGCTCTTCTGGTAAGCTCATTTTGATGAAAAAAGTTTTGTCACGTCTCGGGCGTATATTTGTCTTAAATATGAAATTTCAGTTTCATAGGAGCTACCACACACACACACACAGACACAGACCTTTTTGCGGGACTTGGTTATTTGGACTCAGGTGACCCTAAAACGTGTATTTCCGTTGAAAACTGGAATTAAAAATTTTCACGATCGCAATACTTTCCCTTACTATATATAGTAAGTGAAAGTAAAATTGGCCAAAATTATTTCAAAATATTACCTATATATACTAATATTTTAAAGCTGTAAAATTTGTTTATTTGAACGCGCTAATCTCAGGAACTACTAGTTCGAATTGACAAATTATTTTTGTGTTGGAGAATTCATTTATCGACGAAGCTTTTAGGCTTTATAACTTTACGCTGCGTCCAATAGGAAAAGTGGAATCAGTAAGAATCACTGAACAAGTGAAAAAAACGGGGAAACTTTACCTCTCATTCCAATGATTCCAAATGATCTACCTTTTAGTTATAAAATAATTCAATTTCCTGTTAAGTTATCTTTTGCCGTAAAAATCACAGGAGAAAACATTTAAACACGTAGCAATCTATTTACGTGCTCTTCACACGGCCAACTATATGTCGTGTTGTCAGGATCGGGTTCCGGAGAAAATCAGTACGTTTTTCTACCACAAGAAAATAAAGCTAAAAATATCATTTAAGCAGAAGTAATATAAAATATATTCTTTTAAAAACTTCTTAATCGCGATCATGATAACTCAAATTGACACGGACAAAGTCGCGGGCAATAGTATTAAATATCTTAAATTAAGGGAGCTACTGCTCTCCGGGTCCTAGGTTCGAATCCCGGCCGTGGCAGAATATTATTGGGTGGTGTCACATGAAATGTCCGTTTTCAAGGTACAGGATTTTGATTAAAAATACGATATGAAAACAAGATAATTTTATTCGAAGTATTTACCTTCTTTTTCTACACATTTTTCCCAACGTGACACCAACTTTTTTATCCCCGAACTGAAAAAAACTCTGAGCTTTGAAGTGAAACAAAATCTGAAAACGCACTTTTCACTTGACCATCATTTTCAAAATGTTTTCCTTTGACGAAGTTGTCTAAATTCCTGAACAGGTGGTAATCTGTTGGAGACAAGTCGGGAGAATATGGTGGGTGCGGAAGAACTTCGTAGCCCAGTTCTTCAATTTTTGCACGGTATTTTTTGAAACATAGAGTCTTGCTGCCGCTCAGTGAGATCATGAGGTACCCATAAATCGAGCTTTTTTACTTTCCCAATACACTTTAAATGTCAGGAAACGGTAGATGCACTTGCATTTAGTTGTGCTGAGAGTCCTTTAACTGTTTGGAAGGGTTTCCTTCTACTGTATGTTTGAGAACATCGTTGTCTATTACGGACGGAGGTCTTCCCCGGGGCAAATTTTACAAGTCTATATCTCCAGCTGAAAACTTAGCAAACCAACGGCGAATGGTCCGTTCATTAACACTCCCTTCCCCAAACGCCTTGCAAATATTTCTAGCGGCCTCAGCTGCTGAATGGCCGAGTTTAAACTCGTACAAAAATATTACTCGAAAATCGCATGTTTCCATGTTCATATTTGGAGGTATACTAAAAAGTGGGTAATTGGTTGGGAAGTTAATGTCTATAATACAAAGGTAGAGAATTAGTAACTGTTTACTTTAAATATGTAAACATTCGGAAGAAAACAACAGAGCCCTGCAAAATCGTTTATGTATTTCAGAAACTATAAAAAGGAACATTTCATGTGAAACAACTCAATTTTTAGTTGTTATTTCATTGGAGAGGTGACCTTTAGGTTACGGGAAACTTCCTGGGGCAGACCCATCCTCCATAAAGTGGTTACCCTAAAAATGGAAGAAACCTACTGGTTGAGCGTGATCAAAGCCTGATCAACTCATTGCACGGCCATCACCTAAAAACAGTAGAAATACCTATGTGTAGTGAGCTTAAGACCCTTCATGGGTTTTAGTGCTACAGGATTTTTTTTTTAATTCTTTCTAAAGAGAGCCGGTCAACTAAACTCCATGATGATTGAATCTGTTTTATGATGGATTTTCTCTCTTCATATTGGAATAATATTGGATTCTTACAATTAGTAAGGTCCATATATTCCAAGGCCGTGAGCTTTGCGAGTGGATGAAGCTCAACCTATTTCTGCTTTATGTTTCAGAAAATGCCGAACTACAAGGTGACCTACTTCGACTTCCCGGCTTGGCAGAACCAATCAGGTGGCTCCTCACCCTCTTGGGGGAGGACTTCGAAGACAAGAGGTTGACCCAGGAAGAATGGGCTACCTTTAAATCAAGTATGATTATATATACGTACATATATAAATTATCAACTTATATATATATATATATATATAATATATATATATATATATATATATATATTTTTTTTTTTTTTTTTTTGTTAGTTCTCGACAGTTGATAATTTAAGTTAACTACTGGTCTTGAGGTTCAATCAATAAACATGCAATTTTTTTTTTATGCTACGTTTCCAGATTTTTTCTCATATTCATGCCCTAACAGAAAAAAACAAAAAAAAACAAGAGAAAATTAAAATTTGTATACAATAATTGAGACGTTGATTTCCCAAAGGTACTATATCCAGTTTAGAAAATTTTACGAGAAACGAAAAAATCTGTCATTTATTTATTATTGGACCAATTTAGGTGATTATTTTTTAAAAATTAAAATCAAAAGTTGATTTTTAAGTGTATTGCCAACTCATTTTTTCAAATTATTGCAATCTCCCGATGATTTTAAACAATATAATATGGAGACAGTACTTTTTGTAAAGAATTAAAAGGGATATAGTGCTTTGTGGAAGAATATAACGCGAGATAAGTTGGTAACAGTCACCATAACCTTCCTACATTAGTGATAACTAACATCTTTATATCGTTAATTACTAAGTTATGTATATTTCCTTATTCTCCCTCTGAGAAATATCTTTCTTTGTTTGTTAATTACATTGATTATCTATTATTCATAAAGAAAGTGAATATTCAAAGGACAATTTATCTATTTATGGCACTATAATAAGATAGTATATAATTATGAAGTTTGTTTTGAACTTGTATTTACTATTTGTGTGAATTTACTATTATAACCATAGATACTGATAAATAATAACTTTTGAGCTTTTATTCTGAATAAAAAAATCGACTACTAAGTTAGATCAGGCACGGATTTTCTTCACATATTTAGCAAGTTCGTGGAATGCTAATTCCAGCTATTTGCTGCATCAAATACCATTATTCTATAAAATGTGAGTTTCTGAAAATTTTAAACCAAATTTATGTTTCTGTAAGAAGAAATACTATGCAAAAACTTAATTTAATTGACAACCTAAAGGAACCAAAGCGACGCAACTAAGTTGTTTCAAATAGCCTGAAAACCGATTATTAGGTTAAAACCAGTGATCAAAATAATAGTGGTGATTCAATACGTGCTAAATGAACCAATAAAAATGCATAAAATGATGAAAACAATAAATTAATGGTGATATATTACGGGGTTAGGTGCTTCTGCCGTAAGTAGGAAATATAGTACCTTTTGGAAGGAAATGGAAGGAAAGGTTATATCTGTTTACAGAGGATATAGTACCTTTTGGAACGAAACGTGGATATAGTACCTTTTGGAATGAAATGCAATTTTTAAAGGATTTTTATGTTTTTTAGATAAAATTTGACAACGGATTTAGATACAACTAAACCATTAGAATAAAAATATGTGAAAATATCAACTTTGTAAAAAATGTCCTTTAGTACCTAGTAGAAATCAACGTCTCAATTAATAGATGTTATTGTTAGAGAGACAGAAAACATTTTTGAATAAATTTAAAAATGTATTGAATTAACAATGAATAAATATACATTAGTTAAATAGACATCTCAATTAGAATTTACATTTTTTTTTAACGTTTATAAATACTTATAAAAGAAATTATTACAAATTTAATTACAGTTTAAGTCTATATCTCTTCGTGATATTTATAATTAATTTATGATTGCAGAGACCCCGTTCGGTAAGGTTCCGCTCCTGGAGTGCGATGGTGAGGCGATACCCCAGTCGACAGCGATCTGCCGCTACCTCGGGAGGAAGGGCAAGTTGGCGGGTGACAACGAGTGGGAGGGTCTGCAGGTCGACATTGTGGTCGATGCCGTCATAGACATCAGGCAAGGTATGGCGATATTTAGTTTGGACCATCTACTTCTTTCTGAAGCAAACACTATTATGCCATTTAAAAAAAATATATTTATTGATATTTACAACTGTACAATAAAAAACATTTAGTAAATTTAGTAAATACAAGATATACTGCCATGTAGGGATACTACCCATTGGTAGATCTCCAAAAACTATGCCAAATCAGAAGGTCTCGGGGCCATCTTCTTTTCAGATCTCAGAGGATTTTTCTCGGAGGATTGTCAGTAATTGTAGGGGTAGCAAGGTTTGAAATTAATTTATTAGAGTGGGAATAGAGTTTGTCATGAAGGGAGAGGTACCTAGTTCGGGCCAAGCCAGCAACAAAGGGAACATTAAGTTCTTTATAGATGATTGTAAGGATTGTAGACGAGAAGAATTTGATGGTTTAGTAGAGCCCTAAAGCTCTACTCCGTAAGTCCCCATATTGCCCTTATAATAGTGATGTAGATGAGTCTTGTAGTTAAGCGGAAGGATTGAGTGTTTTTCCAGTAAGTGTTGAAGTAGTCAAAAACTTCGGGCAGTTTCTTGTCGTTACAGTCTGGTGTAAGGATTCCAAGTAAGACGTTTGTCCAGATGGAGTCCTAGATATCGGATCTGTCCGACTGGGACAAGCGACGTGTTATTGAACGATACTGTAGGGCAGGATGTCATTAGTTTACGAGGTAGGGTGAAGGTTATTTGGTGGGATTTATTGGAATTTATTTTAGTTCGCCAATTCTGACACCATACGTCAAGACCCCTGATGTAGGATTGAAGGGTTTGAGAGGCAACAGTAGGATCAATATGGACTGAAAACACACAGGTGTTATCAACATAAGTAGAAAGGAAGGTGGAAGGATGGGTTGGGATATCAGCTGTAAAGGATGTGTAAAGAATAGGTCCTAGGTTACTGTCCTGAGGTTTCTGCCATTTGAATTCGGGACTATATCGTTTAGTAAGATCCCGGTTACCTCAGTTGAAAAGAATCGGTACCTAGGACTCCATCTTGACAAACGTCATACTTGGAATCTTCACACTAGACTGAAACGACAAGAAACAGCTCGTAGATACCGTTTACTACAACATTTACTTGACAAACACTCAAAACTTTACACATACCAAAAAAATTAATTTATATTACCATCATAAGACCTAGCTGAACATATGGGATTGAGTTATGGGGATCCACCAAACCATCAAATTCCTTCCGCATTCAATCCTTTTAATCCAAAATCCTCCGAAAGATCTAAATGCCCCTTACTTTGTCACCAAAAAAATAATCTATAAAGACCTAAATATCCCATTAATCGCTGATTTAGCTCGAACTAGATATACCTCCTTTAGTTCCAAATTACCCGCCCACTCCAACCAACTCGTCAGCAACCTCTAATCACCATCTATTTCTGATGATCCCCCGAGAAAGCTGAAAAGACGTTTGCCTCGAGACCTACTACATTAAATACCACTGGGTAGATTCTTCTCATACCTGTACCAAGGTCATATGATTAATTAACAGTTGTAAATTTCTTTTTCATAAATAAAAATCGGAACACCCTTTATATTTTAATCCTGGTAAATGTAAGTAAAACTTATTAAAAAGCTAAATGCTTTTAATAACAAAAACTTCTTATATAAGGTGTAGATTCTTCAATTTTATTCATAAAAACTTCTTAAATATTTTCAGCTGCCACTGCCGCGTGGTACGAATCCAACGAGGAGGCCAAGAAGAAGAAATTGGAGGCATTGAGGAACGAAACTTTCCCCCTGTACCTCGGGAAACTAGACGAACTGGTCAAGAAGAACAACGGCTACTTGGCTAACGGAAAGGTAACTTCTGTCTTCCTGTTTCCGTCTAAACATTATTTTCTACAATAATAAGAAAGAGTTAAATGTATATTCGTGGCTGTGTGGCTAGCGCGCTGGTCTACATGGCCAAAGGTTTTGAGTTCGACTCCCCATCTTGGAGGGACTTTTTCGACAGTATAATTAAATGTAAATTCGCTCACAAAAATAGGCGTAGTGAGTGATGACCCTACCCTACAAAATATCATCGAGAATGAGGAGTGTAATCTCCCAGCTGATTAAACCGCTCGGCCAAGGACTTACACGGCCTGTCGCGCCACCAGAAAATAATATATATAAATCAAATCACTAGAACTTCTCTTCATTATTATTAAATTATCAATCAACAGTTATTATGATATCGTCTTAATTACAACTTTTAGATGCCTTGTCCCATCTTCAGGTACAAGACATACAAGAAGAGGATCTCAAATGTATCTCACCGATTTTGATTAACTAGACATTAAACCATTATTCTCTGCTAAATATTAGGGGCCAAACACTACCCAGGAATGGCTGCTATACAGGGGTTTCGTTAGGGCGGGGGATAGATGCTGAGATAAAAGCCCCCCCAGTGCCGAGACTCTAACTCGCAATTATTTGGTTTCACAAGTTTTTGTAAATCTGTTGTGGCTAGGCAACGCGCGCTAACTAGAGATTGCAATCCGGCGTCATTTTCAATCCGGCCGGATCCGGTCCCAAATTTCATCAATCCGGACGGATCCGGATGGCTCGACAAAATCAGGTTGATTTTCACTTTTCGGTCCAAGATGAACTGGACTGTTAGTGAGTTATTCGAGTATAATTGTAGTCATATTAGGAGTTCATAAAATACAAGTTATGTTAGGATTAGATATGGAGCAAAAAAAATTAAAGTTAAGTAGTTTAGGTAACAATTACAATTTTAATGGCTATTAAAACAGTCGCCTATTGATTACCATTTGCTGAAAATAAAGACTGTTTGTTTTCTACCACTCTTTTTCCAAAATCAAAATTGATTTTTGATAATATATACTAAAGTTATTAGTACTTAAATACTATTTGAATAACAAATATTGTCAGTAGAATAATTTAAAGATTTATGCTTATAATACGAACTCATTATTGTGATAATTATGCCATTTATTAGATATATTCATCAAAATATGATAGTGTCTATCATAAATATAAGACTTGTTTGTGATTGTTAGCATTCTCAAATAATTTAAAATCATTGTTATCACAATTCCAATCTCAGTTAATTGCTCAAGGATAATTATATAAGTTTTTATAAAGTAACATAATAAATTAATTGAGCTATCTGAGAAAGTGAAGTATGGGAAGACTTGAGCAGTAAGGCAACTCAGTATTCCTAGATTTGAATATATATGTAAGCAGTTTTTCATATAATTCAGTAGCTTAAGACTTGAGTCAGTACCTGAGTGAGCAATTACTCTAAAAATAATGTTAGAGTTGTTTCAGAAGTTCCTCTACAGCCAACTTGTAGGGTGCTATAGCTCGCGTATATCCAAGATAAAAATATCTGTTTACTTACATTTAGGTGAAACACCGAGAAAACAATAAACACAGGCGAACGTATGATGCTGAACTGATTCGGTGACAGACTAGCACACATGTACACCAAATGTAACGCATTCAAAGTACTTTTTTTTATTAAACTGCACTATTTTTGGCCAAAAATTGCTCTAATTGGATCCGGTTAACTTAAGATGATGCCGAATTCGCCGGATTACCGGCTCCGGTTTTCCGGATTGCAATCCCTATCGCTAATCCACTCAGCCACCCCGCCCCCATTTGCTATTTTCAAACTTTTACAATTACTTTAGATGCAAAAAAGGCATAAGATTTATTTCAAGCAAAGTAATAAGATGTGTGACGTGCGCACCTGATTTCCCCTACTCCCTACAAAAGTGACCTTGCTAATGACGTTTGGTTGTGTCCTTGCAGCTGTCCTGGGGAGACATCTTCGCCGTGGCGTTCCTGGAAGGCCTCAAGTCTTCGGTCGGTGGAGCAGACTTCCTCAAGGACTGGTCGAACCTCAGGGGCCTCTGCGACAAAGTTCTCGCCTTACCTCAGATCAAGAAGTGGAACGACTCTCACAAGAAACCTTAATATTGTCATTACATATCAGTGCAATGAAACAGAGTTATACTGAAGGTCTAGGCTTCCAATTTTGTTGGAAAAGTAAAAATAAATCACAATATTCCTTATTTTTATCAAATCTGATTAACAGCTCTTGTTGTATTGTTATTGTTTTTTAATAAACAGCATGTTTTCATATGCCAATCATTTTTTCACCATTATTTCTATGAGATTTAATTAAGCCTCCTAGGTACTATTGGATGTGACTCTACACCTAGGTAGCAACTCGAGCAATAACCGTCTTTATTTAGAGCTGTCCTAACTATTGGGTTGTGTCACATGAAATGTCCGATTTCAAGGTAAAGAATTTTTATTAAAAATACGATATGAAAACAAGATAATTTTATTCGAAGTATTTACCTTCTTTTTCTACACATTTTTCCCAACGTGACACCAACTTTTTTATCCCCGAACTGAAAAACTCGGAGCTTTGAAGTGAAACAAAATCTGAAAACGCACTTTTCACTTGATCATCATTTTCAAAAAGTTTACCTTTGACGAAGTTGTCTAAATTCCAACAGGTGGTAATCTGTTGGAGACAAGTCGGGAGAATATGGAGGGTGCGGAAGAACTTCGTAGCCCAGTTCTTTCAATTTTTGCACGGTATGTTTTGAAACATGGAGTCTTGCTGCTGCTCAGTGAGATCATGAGGTACCCATGTATCAAGCTTTTTTTCTTTCCCAATACACTTTAAACGTTTAGATGCAGTTGCATTTAGTTGTGCTGAGAGTCCTTTAACTGTTTGGTAGGGGTTTCCTTCTACTGTATGTTTGAGGACATGGTTGTCTATTACGGACGGAGGTCTTTCTCGGGGCAAGTTTTCCAAGTCGGTATCCCCAGTTGAAAACTTAGCAAACCAACGGCGAATGGTCCGTTCATAACACTGTCTTCCCCAACCGCCTTGCAAATATTTCTAGCGGCCTCAGCTGCTGAATGGCCGAGTTTAAACTCGTACAACAATATTACTCGAAAATCGCGTGTTTCCATGTTCATATTTGGAGGTATACTAAAAAGTGGGTAATTGATTGGTAAGGTAATGTTTATAATACAAAGGTAGAGGATTAGTAACTGTTTACTTTAAATATGTAAACATTCGGAAAAAAACAACAGAGACCTGCAAAATGTATTATGTATTTCAGAAACCATAAAAACGGACATTTCATGTGAAACAACCCAATAATATCTAGTCTATTAGTGATCAGAAACCCGCGGCGTTCCGAGGTAGTGTAAAGATTAGTTGTTGAGGCCTTGATTTCCAAAAGGTACTAATATATTCTGACATATTTGTATTTTAATGGATTAGTTTTCTCTAAATTCGTCATCAGATTTTATCTAAAAAATCTTTTAAAATCATTTTAAAAACTATTAAATATACTTTAATTTGAAAAAAATTTCAGGCTGATTTTAATAAAACGTGTATTCATTTTCATTGGAAACATATAATTTAGATTAAATGATATAACTGACCCTATCCTATAAAATACATCGAGAAACGTGAGTGTAAACCTCCAAAATAACACGGCGAGGCCAAGGGCTTTCACAGCCTGTCGCGCCACTGGAAGAAGAAGGGGAAGAATATAATTATATTAAATTGTTAATGAGTAATAATTTTATTCCCAATTCGTCACTTTATATTACCTTTCACAACTCTGTGTATCAGGTAATTGTTTTTCTAAAATCTTTCTCTTTCCAACGGTATATTATTATACGTCTATATTACTTTTCAAAAATTACATTTCAAAAAATAGTTTTTCTCTTTTATCCTTTAGTTGGCCTAACTAAAATTCGTCCAACTTGTATATTTCGCCGTCCTTCATCAATGTCATTAAGATGATTTTGGTTAATCTTTTGGAATGAACAAAATTAAAGGTAGTTTAGAGGAAGACAATTTAAAATATCGGCATTTAAGCCCTGTCAGACTATCAATAAAGGGAGCTTAATCAAAATCGTTTGAGCCGTTTTTGAGAAAATCGTAAAAAGATGCGAAATGCATGGTATAAAGTGACTTTTCTTGTTTTCTGATTCAGATGAAAAAGTTGCTGTAACATCTCGGTTGCATAGTTGTCTTAAATATGATATTCCATTTCCGTACGACTTTTTTGACTTTTAATTTTTGCGCTAGACTTATCATACACACCTTTTTCGAGTCATTTGGACTCCGGGGACCCTAAAACGTGTATTTCCGTTGAAAACTGGAATTCGAAAATTTTCACTATCGCAATACTTTCCCTCACTATATATAGTAAGTGAAAGTAATAACCTACTAACAAAGTTGGGTTATGTGCTATTCTAAAAGTGTTATTGTGCTTGAAGCTTTTCTCTGTTTTTAACGATTTATCGTTCACAGAGACTCAATTTACTGTGTTTCAATAGACTACCGTTAATTTTTATTAATGTAACGGTTGAAGAAATGTGGTTTGTATTTTATCTGTACTTTGTAAATAGTGTAAATAAAGTTAACAGCTCGGGTAAGGTTATAACTTACCACGAGGCTGGGTGCTAGAACGTTGTAAAATATTGAGTATTGGCCTGGAAAGTACACAGCAGAGGACTGGACAGAGTAAAAAGCTGTCGAGCTGTACGACTAACTGATAAGTCTTATCCATTTCAAATTTTTACTATAACTTTTTCTCTTTAATGATAATTTTTCTTTTTGTATAAGAAATTACTTTCTATTTTCTTTTTTTTTATTTTTTATGATAAATATCTTTATCAATTTTCCTTTCATTTTTACTAATTATTATATACTCATTATTAGAGTAACTCCCGGGCGGAAACGGTAAGTCCTATGAAACTGAAATTTCATATTTAAGACAAATATACGCCCGAGACGTGACAAAACCTTTTTCATCAAAATGAGCTTAACAGAAGAGCCACTTTATACCATGCATTTTGCACCATTTTACGATTTTCTCAAAAACAGCTTTAACGATTTTTATTAAACTCGCTGTTTTGATGTAACAATTCATGTAGGTTTTATTCCGGTTGAAATAGTCGGACAGGGCTTAAATGTCGATATTTTAAGTTGTATGCCTCTATACTACCTTTAATTTTGTACATTCCAAAATATTACGCATATCATCTTAATGACATTGATAAAGGACGGCTAAATATACACGTTGGACGAATTTGATATTTTTTAATGTAACTTTCGTGTCTTTTTACTTTCACTTACCTATATATAAAATATATAGTAAGGGAAAGTATTGCGATCGTGAAAATTTTCGAATTCCAGTTTTCAACGGAAATACACGTTTTAGGGTCCCCTGAGTCCAAATAACCAAGTCCCGCAAAAAGGTCTGTGTGTGTGGTAACTCTAGCGCAAAAACGAAAAGTCGTACGGAACTGAAATTTCATATTTCAGACTACTATACGCCCGAGATGTTACAGCAATTTTTTCACTAAAATCGGCTGACCGGATGTCCTACTTTATCCCATGGATTTATCACCTTTTTACGATTTTCTCAAAAATGGCTCTAACGATTTTAATTAAACTCGCTATAATGATGTAAACTTTAGTGGGCTTTAATATCATATAGGTTTCATTCTGATTGAAATAGTCTGATGGGGCTTTTTAAATTTTAAATTTTCTTCCTCTAAAGTACCTTTAATTTTGTAGATTCTATAAAAAAAAAAATATATTATCCTGTTACCACTGATATTTAACAGCTAAATATGCACGTTGAGCCAATTTCATAAACAACTAAAGGAGAAAGCTGAACAAATATTTTTTTATGCTTTTTTTGTGTTTTTCAACACAACAATTGTAATATATTAGATGTATAATATACCGTTGGATAACTAAAGATTTTAGAAAAAAATATTATCTGATTCACAGGATTGTAAAAGGCAATGGAGAGTGATGAAAAGCATAAAAATAATTAGTATTGTTATGTTATTTAATCATAAAAGAATATGTTTTAACGAAACAGGATATTTATTTTTACTTACCATTGTTTTAAAGTGTAGTTTTAAAAAAAAGTTGATTTCAAGAGAACAAACTACTCTACGCGCGCTCTAAATTATTTTCTCGAGGAAATTAATGCTAGTAATTGCGTTTATTAAAAATTTCCTAATAAAGGTAAAATATAATATTTATTAATTTTGATCAACGATGATATTTATAAAAAGAAGTTATAATTTTCACATTGTCATTCACGAACTGGTTCGAACAGACTCAAATCCATTACACCGCGTTGTGCAATCATGAATTTTCAAAATAACTTCCTCTAAAGTATATGTAATTTAGTTTATTTTATATAATTCCAACACATTATTCACAATGATGATACATGATATTATTGATGTTGAACTCAGGGAAAAAAGAAGAAATATTTTTTTTTTTTTAATGTATCATATAATCTTGGAAAACTAAAGATTTTAGAAAAAAATCACAAACTACCTGTACCCAAAAGAGGCACAGAAAAGGTTTTGTTATATTATTTAATCTAAAATAAATATTTTTATAGGAACTTTATTTTAGTCTTTTTTAAACTTTAACTTTATTTAAAACTTAATTTTTATTACAATTAAGAATAGTTTGAATGAATAATTGTATTATTAGGTTCCTTTAATTAAAATGATCCTTTTCATTCAACTTATTTTATTTTCTTATTTTTTGTCCCTACGTTTCGGCTCTTTGCCATTCTCAAGGGATCTACAAAAAAACATTTATTTTAAAATTAAAAGATACACAACATTATTTATTTATTTTTTTTTTTAAATTCTTATAAATCAATTTACATACCTCTTTATACTCCTTTATACACTCTATACAATATATAGATATATATTTTGTCATAATTCAGTCAAATAAAAATTAAAACTATTACAGGCTGACCAGCCCTGTCCTGGTTGTTATCATCTACTGGATTAAAGAAATCTATTCCCTCACTCTTAACTATTGATATCAAAACTAATATACACACATATATTGTTTTATTATCTCCTCCTCAGTCAAGTCTACATTTATTTTCACAGCCAAAAATTTTTTCTTTTAAAATTCTTTAATAAATTATTACCATACATAAACATATACATACACACACACACACACACAAACACACACACACACACACACACATACACACACACACACACATACACACACACACACACACACACACACACATACACATACACACCCACATACACATACATATATATATATATACATAAACACATAAACAAATATATTAATATCCAATTAAAAACAAGATAATTTACCTAACCATAAAATTCCAAATATTATTCTATTATATTGTTATTTAAACTTTATTCCAGAAATTCCATTTATTTAAATTATACTACTTATTAATTTTGCTCAAAATCTCAGCATAATGGTCATTCAAATTTTTTGTGTCTGTTTTGTAATTTATACTGTAGTTAATGTTTTCTGATATATATATTGCCTCTAAAATTTTTCTTCTAAAATCATTACTTTCTTTATGTACTACCATAATATTTTCAAAGTCAAATTGGTGTTTTTTATTTATTACATGTTGTACTAAAGCAGTCTTATTACTATCTTTTTCTTTATTTTTAACATCATTTTGGTGTTGATACATCCTATCCTTCAAGAACTGTTTTGTTTCACCAATATATACTGCAGGACAATTTACACATGGTATTTTATATACCATTCCAGATTGGGAGTTTTTTTCTATTTTATCTTTTAGCTCACTATAATATTTTTTTATTTTGTTTCTTGGTTTGAAGGCAAAAGTATATTCTTCCATATCATATAATTTGAAGGATTTTTTAATTTCTTCAGAAAGTCCCTTTATATAATTGCAGCTTTGGAATTTTTGGGTTGTCTTTAATTTGTTTATTTTTTCACCATTGCTATTATTTTTATTTTTAGTTCTAATATTCAATTCCCATATGGTTTTTACTATTTTTTTGGGGTAAAAATTTTTTGAAAAAATTTGAAAAACCTTTTCTTTGACCTTATTTAATCTTTCATTATCTGTAATTGTGATAACTTTTTTGCAAAAATTGTTTACTATATTGTACTTCATATGATACGGATGACATGAAAAATAGTTAAGAATTGTGTTACTACAAGTTTCTTTTTTGGCCCATTCTGTGCTGATTATTTCCTTTTTTCTAATCAACATCATATCCAGAAATCTTAATCTGCCTTCTTTTTCTATTTCCATAGTAAACTTCAATCTTTCATGGTAATTATTAAGAGCTTTTAGGAAATCCCCTACTACATTCTTTTTTATTATGCAAAATATGTCATCAACATACTTTACTAATAACTTTACTTTTATACCTGAATTTTTTAAAGCATTATTAATTAATTCATTCAATACCATACCTGACAAATATACTGATAAAACCCCACCCATTGCTAAACCAAATAATTGCCTATATATTTCACCTTTATATTTGAAAATTCCATTTTCGCAGCAAAGTTTTATCCCTTCCAGAAATATTTTTTTGTTTTTTATATCAGTAAATAAAAAAATATTATAGTGAGCTAAAAGATAAAATAGAAAAAAACTCCCAATCTGGAATGGTATATAAAATACCATGTGTAAATTGTCCTGCAGTATATATTGGTGAAACAAAACAGTTCTTGAAGGATAGGATGTATCAACACCAAAATGATGTTAAAAATAAAGAAAAAGATAGTAATAAGACTGCTTTAGTACAACATGTAATAAATAAAAAACACCAATTTGACTTTGAAAATACTATGGTAGTACATAAAGAAAGTAATGATTTTAGAAGAAAAATTTTAGAGGCAATATATATATCAGAAAACATTAACTACAGTATAAATTACAAAACAGACACAAAAAATTTGAATGACCATTATGCTGAGATTTTGAGCAAAATTAATAAGTAGTATAATTTAAATAAATGGAATTTCTGGAATAAAGTTTAAATAACAATATAATAGAATAATATTTGGAATTTTATGGTTAGGTAAATTATCTTGTTTTTAATTGGATATTAATATATTTGTTTATGTGTTTATGTATATATGGTGTGTATTATGTATATGTGGGTGTGTATGTGTATGTGTGTGTGTGTGTGTGTGTGTGTGTGTGTGTGTGTGTGTGTGTGTGTGTGTGTGTGTGTGTATGTGTGTGTGTGTGTGTATGTGTGTGTGTGTGTGTGTGTTTGTGTGTGTGTGTGTATGTATATGTTTATGTATGGTAATAATTTATTAAAGAATTTTAAAAGAAAAAATTTTTGGCTGTGAAAATAAATGTAGACTTGACTGAGGAGGAGATAATAAAACAATATATGTGTGTATATTAGTTTTGATATCAATAGTTAAGAGTGAGGGAATAGATTTCTTTAATCCAGTAGATGATAACAACCAGGACAGGGCTGGTCAGCCTGTAATAGTTTTAATTTTTATTTGACTGAATTATGACAAAATATATATCTATATATTGTATAGAGTGTATAAAGGAGTATAAAGAGGTATGTAAATTGATTTATAAGAATTTAAAAAAATAAATAAATAAATAATGTTGTGTATCTTTTAATTTTAAAATAAATGTTTTTTGTAGATCCCTTGAGAATGGCAAAGAGCCGAAACGTAGGGACAAAAAATAAGAAAATAAAATAAGTTGAATGAAAAGGATCATTTTAATTAAAGGAACCTAATAATTTATTTAAAACTTTAAAAATTGAAGTTAAGTTTTGTGATTAGATGCGCGATCTCCCTTTAAAAAAAACAGTGAAGTAAAAATGGTTGACTGTGTTTATATAAAGCGGAGAAGTTTATTTCGAGAGTGCAGTCAAACAAACACTTGATTGAGTAGATAGAAAACTTAATTTATTAGTGTCCACGTTCCGGCCTAAATTTCAGGGCGATTAGAGGAGGAAGATTGTTCTTAAAACAGTGCAAGAAATTTTTATTTATTTTGATCTCCCTCATTTAATCGCCCTGAAATTTAGGCCGGAACGTGGGCACAAATAAATTAAGTTTTCTACTCAATCAAGTGTTTATTTGCTGCACTCGGAATCAACTTCTGCCCCCAAAAAAGAAATAACCTTTGGCTCTACAAACCCTGAAGGGCCTCAGTGCTCAGTAAATATGCAGATTCGTACTGTTTTTACCCCAACGGCCGGCAAGGAGGTGGTTCGGCTAAACTCACACTCAGCCGCAAGGTTTTTGTTTTTTATTACCCACTTAATAGGGGCTGAGTGTGCCCCACGGCCGAAATTGCAGAATAAATAATGTTCTGCCGGGATTCGAACCCAGGACAGGGGGAATAGTAGGATAGTGCTGCCCCCTCCCCTCCCACCAACAAATACAAATTAAAAAAATAAAATATTAAAATAAAAATAGTTTAGATTCTTTGGAGAACGTAAATGAACCTTAGTATAGTGTTGTATTAGTTCTAAGGGAAATATATAAATAATAAACATGGTTCACCAAATCTTGTCCTGAAAATCTGGTTACCAGTTATATGATAAAAAATCAGCATTTAAGTCCTGTCAGACTGTTTGAATCAGAATGAAACTCACATGATATTAAAGACCACTAAATTTTACATAGATACACAAGTTTAGGCAAAATCTTTAGAGCCGTTTTTGAGAAAATCGTGCAAAATGCATGGTATGAAGTGGCTCTTCTGGTTGGCCGATTATGTTAAAAAAGTTGTTGTAACATCTCGGGCGTAAAGTTGCCTCTAATATGGAAATTCAGTTTCGTACAACTTTTCGTCTTTGTGGCAGACACCCACATAGTTTTTTTTTGTGGGATTTGGTTATTTGGACTCAGAGGACCGTAAAATGTGTATTTCTGTTGAAAACTGAAATTCGAAAATTTTCACTCTCGCAATACTTTCCCTTACTGTATAACTTATATAAATCGCTTACTGATAATTTGATAAAAAATAAAACGGTTATCGGTTATTTGGTATGCTAAAACAAGTCACCGGTTATTCTATGGACTCAACAAGTTACCAGTTATTTGGTAGACTCAAGTTGGTTCACGGTTAAAACTACCGTATTGCACTACCGTTCTTTTCGTAAAACATATCTATATTTCGATCTAGGTGCGGTGAGAAAGCAAACACACATTATATAATTATTTGCCTTCCTTTGAGTGCCGGTGTTGCAACTTCCATTCTAACTCCTCAGCGGAGAGATAACGGCCTACAAGTTTTTTTTTTAATTACAGGAGGTTCATTTTAGAGAAGTTTACAAAAAATAGAAGAAAAAAAAACTACTAGCTCTAATGCCCATTAAGGATCTTGGATTGAGTAGATATGGGGATATTAAATGTTTAAGGCATTAAAAGGTTATTAAGTTGTTCCTAAATATTTGCGTACCCTCTTCATTAAAGCTGGATGAATCCCAGAAGGTCTTCCTGGCCTAAGGTCGACCAACGGCTGAAATAAATAATTATCCTACGCAGCTGGGTTCGAATCCGAAAATCTTATTATCCTAACTAAAAAAAATCAAAACCACTTTAACAAATTTTTTTTTTATTCGTATGTATTACAGTTTGTCACAATGGACAATAATAATATTGCTAAAGGATCCCATTCATACAATATTTACAATATAAACAAAAGAAATGTCAAATTACAAAACTAAATAAACGGCTAACAAAATTAGAGCCCCCAGAATCTAAACGATCAAGTCTACCAAAAAGACGTTTGTGATTCAAAAACGAGAAGTGCGAAATTTATATTTCTTTTTGTTTATTTAACTCAAAAAAGTTCTATGTATTTTTATATATTCAATTAGGCATTATATACTTCCATTAACATTTTATTATTCTTTTGAAAAAATTTTTGCATCTTTTTTTTTCAACGTTTCGGGGTCTTGTCGCCATTTTCAAGACTAAACTTATTTATTACAAACAAGAAATTTGACATAAAATTTAATTCGCCATCTGCATTTTCTTTGCAATAAGCAAATTTGTGGACTGCTGAAGCAGCGGCTCATCACAGCAGAGCTCGTTAAGTGATCAGCATATCTCTTGGGTCTGTGCTCTGCGTAGTCGTCGGGGAGGCATGTAAGGATTCGTAGAGCATTTTAATGTTTCTGTAAGAGGGTTGGTGTTGTATGTGAGTCTTTGGTGGAAGTTATTGTATTGTTCTGTAGCAGCGGCTGAAATAGTCGGAATGTTAAGGTCGTTATGTATAACGTCATTTGTTACGTAGAACGGTGCGTCCACTATTTTGCGCAGCACTTTCGACTGAAAAGACTGTATTCTATGGATGCTTGATTGTTTAGCTGAGCCCCAAAGTTCTATCCCGTATGTCCAGATTGGTTTTTGCAAAACTTTGTAAAGAGTTAGTTTGTTGGTTAATGATAATTTAGAACGTCTGTCAAGTAATCTAGATAAAAGGCCGTATCGTCTGTTGGATTCTTTGAGTTTTTGTCGAATGTGGATTCCAGGTCAGTCTTTTTTCCAAGTGAATACCTAAATATCGAATTTCGTCGGAAGTCGGAATATTATTAAAGTTAATGGGATAAGAAGGTTTATGGTATATATATATTGCTATGCTTTTTACCGGCTGCTTTTCTAAGGCAACGATACCTTCAAAAACTAGCTTACTTGATATATTTAATCCAGATATAAACTATATTTAATGAAACCATTGAATTTCCTTTCCAAAGGTATCGTGTTTACCATTCCAATAGTGGCTTTCAGGAAAAGATTAAAGTAATCAAGTTTCAATAAATGCCATTATTATTTAACTTAACTAAGGTTATACATATACAATTTATTTTAACTATGCCTGAGAATACTGAGGGATTTCCTATAGTTGACCTTGCCAAACAATATTACAATAAAAGATTACCTTTTGAATATTAATTTAAATTTCTTATTTAAGGGAATTATACGATGCCGCTTATGCCTGGAATGTTACAGTAAGCTTTTCCCCTAAACCGACGAACCATAAAAGCAACTATGAACTTTGCAATTGTTTACGATGAATCAGTTTTATCGTGTTTGAAATAGTTTGACTGGATTTACCCTAGTAACATTGGTGAGTACAGAAACAAATTTTACTTTGGTACCACAGTCTGCGAAAGTGATTTTATTAAGTGATTATCAGATATATAAATATATTGGATATATTTCATAGATAATGATCTGGTGCCTAAAACGTAGGGAATAACTAAACAGTTTAATTTTCAGTGAAAATTGGATCATGTGCATTTAATAGATATATCAAATCATTTTTTTTTTTTTTTTTGGGAGGGGATGTGAAAATATTTATAAAAGTTTACAGGCAGGAGTGGTTCAGATGTAGCAAGGATCAAAGAAGAGTAGTGGCAGAACATACAACTTACGTTTGATCTCAATAATACAACTTAAGTTTGATCTCAATAATACACGTTTCTTAATAACATTAGGTTTAATCGCTTATTTATTTTTATTTGTTTAAATCAATTTTCATCGACAATATTTGTTGTTTGTTGATACGGACGGATCAGTTAGGTACGCAGACATCGTTGCATTCCCGAAGAACGGAACTTCTGCAATGATCCTGGACCCTACCGTTCGATATGAGACTAATGACCTCGATCAAGCAGGTGGAGTGGAAAGGGAGAAGAGAGCCATCTACGAGAAATGCATCCCTTTCCTAAAAGAAAAGTTCCGCGAGACATTTGGCGAGAGACTGTTCTCCGTTAGAGGTCTATGGTTCGGGTCTCGCCTTTTTGGAAGAAGTTGGGTGTCGATATAAGGGATATAGCGGTGTTAGCAGAAAATGTGATTTTGGACTACCTGGGTATTATCCACCATCACTTGTATAGCAATTAAATGGTGAATTTATTCATATTTCGATTTTGTAATGTGCGCACCAGTGGTCTAAATTTCAAATATAGTTGTAGAGAGAAATAAATAATAATAAAACAAAAAACAATTAAAATGTATGTGAAATATGTCCAAGGGATTGATATAGTATGCTGTGTTATTTAAGCAACATGACGTATTTGGCCAGAATTGCAAAATAAATAAAGCATTTTTCCCTTGATTCCAATGTGTTCTATTAACCGTAATATATGAACGTTGTACATTAACATATGAACCGTTCTGCTTAGTGACTTTCTTTCACCTTTTGATTGAACTCTCTACAAAAAAACTATACCTCAGTAATTATAGAGATTGGTACTGTTTATATTATATGAGTAATAGTGTAATAATAGGTATAGATCCCACTCAGTTTTTCCTCAAATTTTTGTTTGATACTTCATAGAGGACTCGAATCATACAATAGTAGACCAAATATATAATGTAACATGGAACCAGACAAGTTTGACGATACGCGGCCTTTCGTTCTAAATGATACATTATACACATCATAGGTGGAATAATCAGGAGTCAGTCATTTTTTGAAAATTTTTAATTTTTCTAACGTTTCGGCTCAAGCTTGTGAGCCATCATCAGGGCATTACTGAGTCATGTCCAAGCATAAACTGAGCTCAGCTTATGCTTGGACATGGCTTAGATTAGACATAAAAGATTGTTTTTTATGTATTTTTTAATAAACTGCACACCAAAATAGTTATTGAAGCGAAACCACTGATTTTTCTGACAATGTGTTTTTGTTTTGTTTTTTTACATTTTAACCAATATTAATGCCCAGAGTCCAGAGAGTCCAGTGGGAGGAACTCTCACTCCTTCAATCGCCCTGAAGAAGGCCTATAATTTAGGCCGAAACGTCGGCACCATTAAATTAAGTTTATACTTAATTGTGGGTTTATTTGACTGCACCCTCAACTAACTTCAATATATATATATCATGTAGGTTTCATTCTGAATGAAATAGTATGACTGGGCTTGAAAGCCAAGTTTTTGAATTTCTAATCTCTAAAGTATCTTTAACTTGGTAGATTTTTTTTTTTTTTTTTTTTTTTAAACATAATTTATTGAAATTTACAACTGTACTCAAAAAATACATCAAGTAAATATGATATTAGAAAAATGACATGGAAGAGACTTGTAGAAGAACTACCCAATGGTAGCACTCCTGTAACTATTTTAAACTAGAAGGTCTCGGGGCCATCTCCTTTTCAGACGCCTCGGAGGATTGTCGGGAATTGAAGAGGAAGAAAGGATTGAAACTAGAGGATTAGGGTGGGAATGGAGTTTGTCATGAAAGGAATGGTATCTAGATCGGGCCAAATCAGCAACATACGGAATATTAAGGTCTTTGTGGATCAGTTTATTAGTTACAAAATAAGGAGCATTGAGGATTTTACGCAGGATTTTGGATTGTAGGGATTGGATACGGGAAGAATTTGATGGTTTAGTAGAGCCCCAAAGCTCTACTCCGTAAGTCCATATAGGCCGTATGATAGTCATGTAGATGAGCCTTTTGTAGTTAAGTGGAAGATTGGAACGTTTGTCTAGTAAGTGTTGAAGTAGTCGAAAACGTCGTGCAGTTTCTTGTCGTTTCAGTCTTGTATGAGGGTTCCATGTAAGGCGTTTGTCAAGGTGTAGTCCTAGATATCGGATCTGTTCAACCGGGACAAGAGGAGTATTATTGAAGGAGACAGTAGGGCAGGATGTCATTGGTTTACGACGAAGGGTAAAGGTAATTTGGCTGGATTTGTTGGCATTTATTTTAATTCTCCAGTTCTGACACCATACTTCAAGGTCTCTGATGGGGGATTGGAGAGTTTGAGAGGCAATAGTTGGATCAGCATTGACTGATAACACACATGTGTCATCAGCATAGGTAGAAAGGAAAGTGTTAGGATGGGATGGGATATCAGCTGTATAAACTGTGTAAAGGATGGGTCCTAGGATACTGCCTTGAGGAACACCAGCAAACTGACTAAAAATGGATGAATAGGAATTATTATGATTTACTTTGAAGGATCTGCCAGTGAGGTAGGACTGGATGATAAGGAAGTATGTAGGAGGGAGGAATTTGCGGAGCTTGTAAAGCAATCCTGGGTGCCAACTTTGTAGATTTAAAAAAAAATTGACCATATCACCTTTAGAGGATTGATAAAACAAAATATATAACCAAATATAAATGTTGAACGAATTTAATAAACAACTGAAGAAGGAAGAAACTAAGGAACTGAAAATAACAGACCAAGACTGTTTCGACAGGGATGAATATGGGAGGAGAATAAAAGAAATTAAAGTCCTTGTGAGCGAGAGGTGTGTGAGGAAAGGAGTGGTGTGGGGGGAAGAAAGAAGGAAAGAACAATCGGAAAGAATGAAGAAGAGATGGGGAGAAAGAAAAAAGAAGGAAGGAGAGAAGAAGAAGAAGGGCTGTTAAAAGATATGGATATAATGATATTCACCTGGTATATAAGGCCTTCCGTGAAAAAAAAAAAAAAAAAATGTCATATGTTATTTAATCTACTTTAAAAGAAATATTTTTCTCGAAACAAAATACTTCTTTTCCAACTTTAATTTTTCAAGAATCCTGAAATTGATTTTTAAAATTTAACCATATCTAAAAGTTTAAAAATAGTTTTTAACTAGGTAGTGCTATGTTTTTGACCGGCTGCTTTTCTAAGGCAGCGGTACCTTCAAAAAATAGCTTACTTGATATATTTAATCCATATATAAACTATATTTAATGAAACCACTGGATCTCCTTTCCAAAGGTATCGTGTTCACCAATCCAATAGGTGGCATGCAGGGTAAGATTGAAGTAAACAAGATTCAATTATAATACATTATTATAATTATTAACTTACACTTATCCATTATATTAATACATTGCTTAAAACTTTAATTGAGAATACTGAGGGACTTTTTCACAACTACCTTTGCCATACAATATTACAAAAAGAAATACCTTTAAAACACTTAATCGGCTGGTGAAGGTGGAATCAGTTCTTGGCTCTTAGATCTCCAGCTGCTCTCTCTGACCTCCAGATGGACCTCGCTTCTTCTTCAGGATGGACTTCCACTCTCATGGCTGGAATAAGATTCCTCTTTTTCGAATCATCTCCTCATCGTCGTCACCTCGGGAGGGGCTGATACGGGAAGTGCCCCAAGCCGGGGGTCCTTTGTTCTAGTGTCTAGGAACTATCCTGAGGTATTGCTGGGAGTCCCATGGATTTAGGTAAACGCCTTTTGATCTTTTGCCGACAAAGGCTTATTAACATTTATTTAATTAATATAATAGTTATCTAATAAAGAATTACCATCCCTCAGTATCCTCAATACATTACAGTAGGTTAGTGAAGTTGTGCTGTCGAGTGCACCAGATTTTTTATGCTAACATGACTCAACCTAATTTAAATTATCGCTTAAAGAAAAAAAAATATATATATATTTGCATTTGATATTGGGATAGCACCGTAATGGTTTGGTGTTTGCTCAGGTGATATTCATGTTGTGAAGAAATTATCTACAACAAATACTGATATTACCCCACCACTCGAGGCGCTAGCATATATATCTATATATTTACTTCTTGACAGCTTCAGTGATCAGTAAGATCTGTACCTGTCCTCTTACCTCCTTCAGTAGCCAAGGTAAGCTGAGTACTGTAGAACATATTTTTCATAAATTGATAAGTTTCTTTCCAAAACGTACTAAATCAACTTGAGGAATTTTACAGTAAAACTAAAAACGCTGCAAATTATTACACAATGGTTTATTATTTCCAAATAACCTTATTACAGGAATATTACTTATTACTGATTAACAATTTAATATAGTTATATTCTTTAATCTAAATCATAAGTTTCCAACGAAAATGAAAACACGGTTTATTAAAATTAACTTAAAATATTTTTCTAATTGAAGTATACTTAATAGTTTTTAAATTAATCTAACAGTCGAGGTAAGTGAAAGTCGTGTGTTGTCCGCACCCGATTTTTTTTAAATATAAGTAGTCGTATAGAGCGACGTATAATATACCGTTAGAAAGCCCAACATTTTAGAGAAAAAAAGTTATTGTTTTATTTATTACAATAAAAATCTGGTGCGGGCAACACACGACTTTCACTTGCCTCCGTTTTTAAAATCGATTAAAGAATTTTCAAATACCGTAAGAGATAAAAATGAGTGAAAACATTAAAAAATAAATTAAATGGAATTTCTATAGAAACATGTGTTTTATTAAAAAATCTATTATCTAAACTAATCACTTAGTTTTATCGGCATTTCATCACTCTCTATTAAATTTTAAAAGCTTGTGTATAAGATAATATTTTTTCTAAAATCTTTAGCTTTCCAAAGGTATATTAAACATCTATAATACTGTTCTTATGTTCAAAAACAAAAATTGCATTTAAAAATATTTTTTCAGTTTTCTCCTTTTGTTGTTTTTCAAATTTGCACAACTTACATATTTAGCTGTTATTTATCGATGCTAACAAGATAATATGGTTATCTTTATAGAATATACAAAATTAAAGGTACTTTAGGAAAAGAAAATTTAAAATATCAGCATTTAAACCCTGTCAGACCATTGTAATCAGAATAAAACCTACATGATGTTAAAGCCCATTAAATTTTACATCGATATAGCGAGTTTAATCAAAATCGTCGGAACCGTTTTCGAGAAAATCGAAAAAAGGTGCAAAATGCATGGTATAAAGTGCCTCTTCTGGTAAGCCCATTTTGATGAAAAAAGTTTTGTTGCGTCTTGGGCGTATATTTGTCTTAAATATGAAATTTCAGTTTCATAGGACTTTTAGTTTCCGCCCGGGAGTTACCACACACACACAGACCTTTTTGCGGGACTTGGTTATTTGGACTCAGGTGACCCTAAAACGTGTATTTCCGTTGAAAACTGGAATTATAAAATTTTCACGATCGCAATACTTTCCCTTACTATATATAGTAAGTGAAAGTAAAATTGGCCAAAATTATTTCAAAATATTACCTATATATACTAATATTTTAAAGCTGTAAAATTTGTTTATTTGAACGCGCTAATCTCAGGAACTACTAGTTCGAATTGACAAATTATTTTTGTGTTGGATAATTCATTTATCGACGAAGCTTTTAGGCTTTATAACTTTACGCTGCGTCCAATAGGAAAAGTGGAATCAGTAAGAATCACTGAACAAGTGAAAAAAACGGGGAAACTTTACCTCTCATTCCAATGATTCCAAATGATTTACCTTTTAGTTATAAAATAATTCAATTTCCTGTTAAGTTATCTTTTGCCGTAAAAATCACAGGGGAAAACATTTAAACACGTAGCAATCTATTTACGTGCTCTTCACACGGCCAACTATATGTCGCGTTGTCAGGATTGGGTTCCGGAGAAAATCAGTACGTTTTTCTACCACAAGAAAATAAAGCTAAAAATATCATTTAAGCAGAAGTAATATAAAATATATTCTTTTAAAAACTTCTTAATCGCGATCATGATAACTCAAATTGACACGGACAAAGTCGCGGGCAATAGTATTAAATATCTTAAATTAAGGGAGCTACTGCTCTCCGGGTCCTAGGTTCGAATCCCGGCCGTGGCAGAATATTATTGGGTGGTGTCACATGAAATGTCCGTTTTCAAGGTACAGAATTTTGATTAAAAATACGATATGAAAACAAGATAATTTTATTCGAAGTATTTACCTTCTTTTTCTACACATTTTTCCCAACGTGACACCAACTTTTTTATCCCGAACTGAAAAAAACTCTGAGCTTTGAAGTGAAACAAAATCTGAAAACGCACTTTTCACTTGACCATCATTTTCAAAATGTTTTCCTTTGACGAAGTTGTCTAAATTCCTGAACAGGTGGTAATCAGTTGGAGACAAGTCGGGAGAATATGGTGGGTGCGGAAGAACTTCGTAGCCCAGTTCTTTCAATTTTTGCACGGTATGTTTTGAAACATGCCGCTGAATGAGATCATGAGGTGCCAATGTATCGAGCTTTTTTACTTTCCCAATACACTTTAAATATCTGGAAACGGTAGATGCACTTGCATTTAGTTGTGCTGAGAGTCCTTTAACGGTTTGGTAGGGGTTTCCTTCTACTGTATGTTTGAGGACATCGTTGTCTATTACGGATGGAGGTCTTCCTCAGGGCAATTTTTCCAAGTCGGTATCCCCAGCTGAAAACTTTGCAAACCAACGGCGAATGGTCCGTTCATTAACACTCCCTTCTCCAAACGCCTTGCAAATATTTCTAGCGGCCTCAGCTGCTGAATGGCCGAGTTTAAACTCGTACAAAAATATTACTCGAAAATCGCGTGTTTCCATGTACATAATTGGAGGTATACTTTAAAGTGGGTAATTGATTGGGATGCTAATGTTTATAATACAAAGGTAGAGGATTAGTAACTGTTTACTTTAAATATGTAAACATTCGGAAGAAAACTACAGAGACCTACAAAATCCTTTATGTATTTCAGAAACTATAAAAACGGACATTTCATGTGAAACAACTCAATATTTAGTTTGTTATTTCATTCGAGGGGCGACCTTTAGGTTATGGAGACCCTCCAGGGGCAGCCTCCATAAAGTGGGTACCCTAAAAATGGGGAGAAAACCTACTGGTTGAGCGTGATCAAAGCCTAATAAGATCATTGCACGGCCATCGGCTAAAAACAGTAGGAATATCTATGTGTACTGAGCCCAAGACCCTTCGTGGGTTGTAATGCTAAAGGATTTTTTTTTTTTTATTAACTCTTTCGAAAGACAGCGCATATTCAAAATTTGTTAACATTCACTTACCTATATATGAAATATATAGTAAGGGAAAGTATTGCCATCGTGAAAAATTCAACGGAAATACATGTTTTAAGGCCCCTGAGTCCAAATGACCAAGTCCCGCGAAAAGGTATGTGTGTGTGGAAAGTTCAGAGTGAAAACGAAAATTCCTATGAAACTGAAATTTCATATTTGATACAACTTTTCATTAAAATCAACTAACCAGAAGAACGACTTTATACAGTGCATTTTACACCTATTTACAATCTACTCAAAAACGGCTCTAACGATTTTAAATAAACTCGCTGTATAAATGTAAAATTAGACAGGCTATATATGTGATGCAGCTTTCATTCCGATTGAAATAATCTGAGAAGGCTTAAATGCCGATATTTCAAAATCTCTTCCTCTAAAGTACCTTTAATTTTGTAGTTTTTATGAAATTGACCATCTCATATTTTTATCATTGCTAAAAAACAGGTTAATATATAAGTTGAACCAATTTGATATCCAACTAAAAGAGAAAACTGAAAAAATATTTTTTTAATGCAATTTTTTTTATTTTGGACATAAGAACAGTAATATAGATGTATAATATACCGTTGGACAGCTAAATATTTTAGAAAAGTATTATCTTATACACAAGCTTGTAAAAAATAATAAAGAGAGGTGAATTGACCGTGCTGCAACCTGGTGGCTTTAAATGAAGCAGAGCGCCCCAATTTTGTTTTTGAACATAAGAACAGTAATATAGATGTATAATATACCGTTCGAAAGCTAAAGATTTCAGAAAAAATATTATCTTATACACAAGCTTGTAAATTTTAATAAATAGTGACAAAAAGCCGATAAAACTAACTGATTATTTTAGATAACAATATAATAGATTATTTAATAAAACACATGTTTCTATTAAAAACCAATGTAAATATCTTTAATAATTTATTTTCGTTTCTAAATTTGTTGAAAAAATTCTTAAATAGATATAAATAACGGAGGTAAGTGAAAGTCGTGTGTTGCGCGCATCATATTTTTATTTAGTTATAACACAATAATAAGAAAGTATCTAATCTGAAAGAAGTCCGTGTTTAAAGAAGTTGACTTCTTTAGACACGGTATCATAGTCACCCTGACGAAGACTCACAATGTAGGCCGCAACGTCGGCACACAATTAAAATAAACACTATGTTTTAATGTGTGTTTCTCTCTAATGACCCCAACCATCTTCCCATCTAATTTCCCAACGGGTCATATAAACTTCATCATTATGAATCCTTTTTATGGTGGACTTTCCTTCTTCATATTGGAATAATATTGGATTCAATACCTACAATTACAAAGGTCCTTAATATTCATCAGCTTTGTGAGTGGAAAAAGCTAAACTTATTTATGCTTTATGTTTTAGAAAAATGCCGAACTACAAGGTGACCTACTTCGACTTTCCCGGGTTGGCAGAACCAATCAGGTGGCTCCTCACCCTCTTGGGGGAGGACTTCGAAGACAAGAGGTTGACCCAGGAAGAATGGGCTACCTTTAAATCGAGTATGATTATATATACATACATATATAAATTATCAACTTATATATATATATATATTTATTGTTGTTAGTTCTCGACAGTTGATGATTTAAGTTATCTACTGGTTTTGAGGTTCAGTCAATAAACATGCAATTTTGTTTTTTAGGCTACGTTTCCAGAATGTTTTCTCATATTCATGCCCTAACAGAAAAAACAAGAGAACAGAGAACAAAATTTGTATGCAATAATTGAGACGTTGATTTCCAAAAGTTACTATATCCACTTTAGAAAATTTTAGGAGAAACGCAAAAATCTGTCATTTTTTTCATTATTGGACCAATTTTGGTGATTATTTTTTTTTATTAAAATCAAAAGTTGATTTTTAAGTGTGTTGCCAACTCATTTTTCCAAATTATTGCGATGATTTTAAACAATATAATATGGATATAGTATTTTTGGAACGAAACATGGATATAGTATTTTTGAAAAGAATTAAAAGGGATATAGTACTTTTTGGAAGAATATAACGCGAGATAAGTTGGTAACAGTCACTATAACCTTCCTGATACAACATTAGTGATAACTAACATCTCTATAACGTTAATTACTAAGTTATGTATATTTCCTTATTCTCCCTCAGAGAAATATCTTTCTTTGTTTGTTAATTAGATTGATTATCTATTATTCATAAAGAAAGTGAATATTCAAAGGACAATTTATCTATTTATAATTAATATTTATAATTAATTTATGATTGCAGAGACCCCGTTCGGTAAGGTTCCGCTCCTGGAGTGCGATGGTGAGGCGATACCCCAGTCGACGGCTATCTGCCGCTACCTCGGGAGGAAGAGCAAGTTGGCGGGTGACAACGAGTGGGAGGGTCTGCAGGTCGACATTGTGGTCGATGACGTCATAGACATCAGGCAAGGTATGGCGATATTTAGTTTGGACCATCTACTTCTTTCTGAAGCAAACACTATTTTGCTATTTAAAAAAAATAAATATATTTATTGATATTTACAACTGTATAGTAAAATACATTTAGTAAATGTGATACAAGATATACTGTCATGTAGGGATACTACCCATTGGCAGATCTCCAAAAGCTATGCTAAATCATAAGGTCTCGGGACCGTCTTCTTTTTAGACCTCAGAGGATTTTCCTCGAAGGATTATCAGTAATTTTAGAGGTAGAAAGGTTTGAAATTATTGTATTAGAGTGGGAATAGAGTTTGTCATAAAGGGAGAGGTACCTGGTTCGGGCCAAGCCAGCAACAAAGGGAACATTAAGTTCTTTATAGATGATTGTAAGGATTGTAGACGAGAGGAATTTGATGGTTTAGTAGGGCCCCAAAGCTCTACTCCGTAAGTTCAAATTGGCCTTATGATAATCATGTAGATGAGTCTTCTGTAGTTAAGCGGAAGGTTTGACCGTTTTTTCAGTAAGTGTTGCAATAGTCGAAAACGTCGGGCAGTTTTTTTGTCGTTTCAATCTTGTGTGAGGATTCCAAGTAAGACGTTTGTCCAGATGGAATATCAGATCTATCACACAGGGACAACGACGTGTTATTGAAGGATACTGTAGGTAGGATGTCATTAGTTTACGAGGCAGGGTGAAGGTTATTTGGTGGGATTTATTGGAATTTATTTTAGTTCGCCAATTCTGACACCATACGTCAAGGCCCCTGATGTAGGATTGAAGGGTTTGAGAGGCAACAGTAGGATCAATATGGACTGAAAACACACAGGTGTTATCAACATAAGTAGAAAGGAAGGTGGAAGGATGGGTTGGGATATCAGCTGTAAAGGATGTGTAAAGAATAGGTCCTAGGTTACTGTCCTGAGGTTTCTGCCATTTGAATTCGGACAATATCGTTTAGTAAGATCCCGTTTACCTCAGTTGAACAGAATCGGTACCTAGGACTCCATCTTGACAAACGTCATACTTGGAATCTTCACACTAGACTGAAACGACAAGAAACAGCTCGTAGATACCGTTTACTACAACATTTACTTGACAAACACTCAAAACTTTACACATACCAAAAAAATTAATTTATATTACCATCATAAGACCTAGCTGAACATATGGGATTGAGTTATGGGGATCCACCAAACCATCAAATTCCTTCCGCATTCAATCCTTTTAATCCAAAATCCTCCGAAAGATCCTAAATGCCCCTTACTTTGTCACCAAAAAAATAATCCATAAAGACCTAAATATCCCATTAGTCGCTGATTTAGCTCGAACTAGATATACCTCCTTTAGTTCCAAATTACCCGCCCACTCCAACCAACTCGTCAGCAACCACTAATCACCATCTATTTCTGATGATCCCCGAGAAAGCTGAAAAGACGTTTGCCTCGAGACCTACTACATTAAATAAGCACTGAAGTGCTACCACTGGGTAGATTCTTCACATACCTGTACCAAGGTCATATGATTAATTAACAGTTGTAAATTTCTTTTAAATAAATAAAAATCGTAACACCCTTTATATTTTAATTCTGGTAAATGTAAGTAAAACTTATTAAAAAGCTAAATGCTTTTAATAACAAAAACTTCTTAAATATTTTCAGCTGCCACTGCTGCGTGGTACGAATCCAACGAGGAGGCCAAGAAGAAGAAATTGGAGGCATTGAGGAACGAAACTTTCCCCCTGTACCTCGGGAAACTAGACGAACTGGTCAAGAAGAACAACGGCTACTTGGCTAACGGAAAGGTAACTTCTGTCTTCCTGTTTCTGTCTAAACATTATTTTCTACAATAATAGAAAGAGTTAAATGTATATTCGTGGCTGTGTGGCTAGCGCGCTGGTCTACATGGCCAAAGGTTGTGAATTCGAATCCCCATCCTGGAGGGACGTTTTCGACAATATAATTAAATGTAAATTCGCTTACAAAAATAGGCGTAGTGAGTGATGACCCTACCCTATAAAATATCATCGAGAATGAGGGGTGTAATCTCCCACCTGATTAAACCGCTCGGCCAAGGGCTTACATGGCCTGTCGCGCCACCAGAAAATAATATATATAAATCAAATCACTAGAACTTCTATTCATTATTAAATTATCAATCAACAGTAATTATTATATCGTCTTAATTACAACTTTTAGATGCCTTGTCCCATCTTCAGGTACAAGACATACAAGAAGAGGATCTCAAATGTGTCTCACCGATTTTGATTAACTAGACATTAAACCATTATTCTCTGCTGAATATTAGGGGCCAAGCACTACCCAGGAGTGGCGTAAAAAAGTCGGAAAGTTTTATTGAAAGGCTACCTTGAAGGCTGCTATGTAGAGATTTCGTTAGGGCGGGGGATAGATGCTGAGATAAAAGCCCCCCAGTGCCGAGACTCGAACTCGCAATTATTTGGTTTCACAAGTTTTTGTAAATCTGTTGTGGCTAGGCAACGCGCGCTAACTAGAGATTGCATTTCGGCGTCATTTTCAATCCGGCCGGATCCGGTCCCAAATTTCATCAATCCGGACGGATCCGGATGGCTCTACAAAATCAGGTTGATTTTCACTTTTCGGTCCAAGATAAACTGTTAGTATGTTATTCGAGTATAATTGTAGTCATATTAGGAGTTCATAAAATAAAAGTTATGTTAGGATTAGATATGGAGCAAAAAAAATCAAAGTTTAGTAGTTTAGGTAACTTGTAAAATTTTAATGGCTATTAAAACAGTCGGCTATTGATTACTATTTGCTGAAAATGAAGACTGTTTGTTTTCTACCACCATTTTTTCCAAAATCAAAATTGATTTTAGATAATATATACTAAAGTTATTAGTACTTATATACTATTTGAATTACAAATATTGTCAGTAGAATAATTTAAAGATTTATGCTTATAATACGAACTCATTATTGTGATAATTATGCCATTTATTAGATATATTCATCAAAATATGATAGTGTCTATCATAAATATAAGACTTGTTTGTGATTGTTAGCATTCTCAAATAATTTAAAATTATTGTTATCACAATTCCAATCTCAGTTAATTGCTCAAGGATAATTATATAAGTTTTTATAAAGTAACTTAATAAATTAATTGAGCTTTCGGAGAAAGTGAAGTATGGGAAGACTTGAGCAGTAAGGCAGCTCAGTATTCCTAGATTTCAATATATACGTAAGCAGTTTTTCATATAATTCAGTAGCTTAAGACTTGAGTCAGTACTTGAGTGAGCAATTACTCTAAAAAAAATGTTAGAGTTGTTTCAGAAGTTCCTCCACAGCCAACTTATAGGGTGCTATAGCTCGCGTATATCCAAGATAAAAATATCTGTTTACTTACATTTAGGTGAAACACCGAGAAAACAATAAACACAGGCGAACGTATGATGCTGAACTGATTCGGTGACAGACTAGCACACATGTACACCAAATGTAACGCATTCAAAGTACTTTTTTTTTATTAAACTGCACTATTTTTGGCCAAAAATTGCTCTAATCGGATCCGGTTAACTTTAGATGATGCCGGATTACCGGATCCGGTTTTCCGGATTGCAATCCCTAGCGCTAACCCACTCAGCCACCCCGCCCCCATTGGGTATTTTCAAACTTTTACGATTACTTTAGATGCAAAAAAGGCATAAGATTTATTTCAAGCAAAGTAATAAGTTGTGTGACGTGCGCACTTGATTTCTCCTACTCCCACACAAAAGCGACCTTGCTAATGATGTTTCGTTGTGTCCTTGCAGCTGTCCTGGGGAGACATCTTCGCCGTGGCGTTCCTGGAAGGCCTCAAGTCTTCGGTCGGCGGAGCAGACTTCCTCAAGGAGTGGTCGAACCTCAGGGGCCTCTGCGACAAAGTTCTCGCCTTACCTCAGATCAAGAAGTGGAACGACTCTCACAAGAAACCTTAATAGACCTTAATATTGTCATTAAATATCATTGCAATGAAACAGAGTTATACTGAAGCTCTAGACTTCCAATTTTGTTGGAAAAGTAAAAATAAATTACAACATTCCTTATTTTTATCAAATCTGTTAACAGCTCTTGTTGTATTGTTATTGTTTTTTAATAAACACCATGTTTTCATATACCAATAATTTGTTCACCATTATTTCTATAAGATTTAATTAAGCCTCCTAGGTACTATAGGATGTGACCCTTCACCTCGGTAGCAACTCGAATGTCCACATGAAATGTCCGTTTTCAAGGTAAGGGATTTTTATTAAAAATACGATATGAAAACAAGATAATTTTATTCTAAGTATTTACCTTCTTTTTCTACACATTTTTTACAATTTTTTAATCCCCGAACTGAAAAACTCTGAGCTTTGAAGTGAAACAAAATCTGAAAACGCACTTTTCACTTGATCATCATTTTCAAAAAGTTTACCTTTGACGAAGTTGTCTAAATTCCAACAGGTGGTAATCTGTTGGAGACAAGTCGGGGAAATATGGAGGGTGCGGAAGAACTTCGTAGCCCAGTTCTTTCAATTTTTGCACGGTATGTTTTGAAACATGGAGTCTTGCTGCCGCTCAGTGAGATCATGAGGTACCCATGTATCAAGCTTTTTTACTTTCCCAATACACTTTAAACGTTTAGATGCAGTTGCATTTAGTTGTGCTGAGAGTCCTTTAACTGTTTGGTAGGGGTTTCCTTCTATTGTATGTTTGAGGATATCGTTGTCTATTACGGACGGAGGTCTTCCTCGGGCAAGTTTTCCAAGACGATATCCCAGCTGAAAACTTAGCAAACTAACGGCGAATGGTCCGTTCAATAACATTCCCTTTCCAAACGCCTTGCAAATATTTCTAGCGGCCTCAGCTGCTGAATGGCCAAGTTTAAACTCGTAAAAAAATATTACTCGAAAATCGCGTGTTTCCATGTTCATATTTGGAGGTATACTAAAAAGTGAGTAATTGATTGGTAAGGTAATGTTTATAATACAAAGGTAGAGGATTAGTAACTGTTTACTTTAAATATGTAAACATTCGGAAAAAAACAACAGAGACCTGCAAAATGTATTATGTATTTCAGAAACCATAAAAACGGACATTTCATGTGAAACAACCCAATAATATCTAGTCTATTAGTGATCAGAAACCCGCGGCGTTCCGAGGTAGTGTAAAGATTAGTTGTTGAGGCCTTGATTTCCAAAAGGTACTAATATATTCTGACATATTTGTATTTTAATGGATTAGTTTTCTCTAAATTCGTCATCAGATTTTATCTAAAAAATCTGTTAAAATCATTTTAAAAACTATTAAATATACTTTAATTTGAAAAAAATTTCAGGTTGATTTTAATAAAACGTGTATTCATTTTCATTGGAAACATATAATTTAGATTAAATGATATAACTGACCCTATCCTATAAAATACATCGAGAAACGTGAGTGTAAACCTCCAAAATAACACGGCGAGGCCAAGGGCTTTCACAGCCTGTCGCGCCACTGGAAGAAGAAGGGGAAGAATATAATTATATTAAATTGTTAATGAGTAATAATTTTATTCCCAATTCGTCACTTTATATTACCTTTCACAACTCTGTGTATCAGGTAATTGTTTTTCTAAAATCTTTCTCTTTCCAACGGTATATTATTATACGTCTATATTACTTTTCAAAAATTACATTTCAAAAAATAGTTTTTCTCTTTTATCCTTTAGTTGGCCTAACTAAATTCGTCCAACTTGTATATTTCGCCGTCCTTCATCAATGTCATTAAGATGATATGGTTAATCTTTTGGAATGAACAAAATTAAAGGTAGTTTAGAGGAAGACAATTTAAAATATCGGCATTTAAGCCCTGTCAGACTATCAATAAAGGGAGCTTAATCAAAATCGTTTGAGCCGTTTTTGAGAAAATCGTAAAAAGATGCGAAATGCATGGTATAAAGTGACTTTTCTTGTTTTCTGATTCAGATGAAAAAGTTGCTGTAACATCTCGGTTGCATAGTTGTCTTAAATATGATATTCCATTTCCGTACGACTTTTTTGACTTTTAATTTTTGCGCTAGACTTATCATACACACCTTTTTCGAGTCATTTGGACTCCGGGGACCCTAAAACGTGTATTTCCGTTGAAAACTGGAATTCGAAAATTTTCACTATCGCAATACTTTCCCTCACTATATATAGTAAGTGAAAGTAATAACCTACTAACAAAGTTGGGTTATGTGCTATTCTAAAAGTGTTATTGTGCTTGAAGCTTTTCTCTGTTTTTAACGATTTATCGTTCACAGAGACTCAATTTACTGTGTTTCAATAGACTACCGTTAATTTTTATTAATGTAACGGTTGAAGAAATGTGGTTTGTATTTTATCTGTACTTTGTAAATAGTGTAAATAAAGTTAACAGCTCGGGTAAGGTTATAACTTACCACGAGGCTGGGTGCTAGAACGTTGTAAAATATTGAGTATTGGCCTGGAAAGTACACAGCAGAGGACTGGACAGAGTAAAAAGCTGTCGAGCTGTACGACTAACTGATAAGTCTTATCCATTTCAAATTTTTACTATAACTTTTTCTCTTTAATGATAATTTTTCTTTTTGTATAAGAAATTACTTTCTATTTTCTTTTTTTTTATTTTTTATGATAAATATCTTTATCAATTTTCCTTTCATTTTTACTAATTATTATATACTCATTATTAGAGTAACTCTCGGGCGGAAACGGTAAGTCCTATGAAACTGAAATTTCATATTTAAGACAAATATACGCCCGAGACGTGACAAAACCTTTTTCATCAAAATGAGCTTAACAGAAGAGCCACTTTATACCATGCATTTTGCACCATTTTACGATTTTCTCAAAAACAGCTTTAACGATTTTTATTAAACTCGCTGTTTTGATGTAACAATTCATGTAGGTTTTATTCCGGTTGAAATAGTCGGACAGGGCTTAAATGTCGATATTTTAAGTTGTATGCCTCTATACTACCTTTAATTTTGTACATTCCCAAATTTTTTCCCATATCATCTTAATGACATTGATAAAGGACGGCTATATATACACGTTGGACGAATTTGATATTTTTTAATGTAACTTTCGTGTCTTTTTACTTTCACTTACCTATATATAAAATATATAGTAAGGGAAAGTATTGCGATCGTGAAAATTTTCGAATTCCTGTTTTCAACGGAAATACACGTTTTAGGGTCCCCTGAGTCCAAATAACCAAGTCTCGCAAAAAGGTCTGTGTGTGTGTGGTAACTCTAGCGCAAAAACGAAAAGTCGTACGGAACTGAAATTTCATATTTCAGACTACTATACGCCCGAGATGTTACAGCAATTTTTTCACTAAAATCGGCTGACCGGATGTCCTACTTTATCCATGGATTTATCACCTTTTTACGATTTTCTCAAAAATGGCTCTAACGATTTTAATTAAACTCGCTATAATGATGTAAACTTTAGTGGGCTTTAATATCATATAGGTTTCATTCTGATTGAAATAGTCTGATGGGGCTTTTTAAATTTTAAATTTTCTTCCTCTAAAGTACCTTTAATTTTGTAGATTCTATAAAAAAAAAAATATATTATCCTGTTACCACTGATATTTAACAGCTAAATATGCACGTTGAGCCAATTTCATAAACAACTAAAGGAGAAAGCTGAACAAATATTTTTTTATGCTTTTTTTGTGTTTTTGAACACAACAATAGTAATATATTAGATGTATAATATACCGTTGGATAACTAAAGATTTTAGAAAAAAATATTATCTGATTCACAGGATTGTAAAAGGCAATGGAGAGTGATGAAAAGCCGATAAAACTAACTGTTTTTTGGGTTCCCGAAAAGGAAAATTCATGTTGACTTGGCGGCTTGTCAATGAAGCACAGCGCGCCAGTTTTGTTTTTGAACATAAGAACAGTAATATAGACGAATAATGTACCGTTTGAAAGAGAAAGACTTTAGAAAATATATTATCTTATACACAAGCTTGTAAAATTGAATAATGAGTGATAAAAATCTGATAAAACTAACTGATTATTTTAGATAATAATATAATAGAGTTTTTAATAAAACACATGTTTCTATATTAATTCAATTTAATTAATTCCTTAATGGGTTCACTCATTTTTATCTCCAACTGTAAATTGGAAATTCTTTAATCGATTTTAAAAACGGAGGTAAGTGAAAGTCGTGTGTTGCCCGCACCACATTTTTTATACTAACAACGATAATATTGATGCATAATATACCGTTGGAAAGAGAAAGACGGGTTTGAAACCTCGACTATGGACATAGAGACTGTTATGCTAGCCACTAAACCACAGGTGACCCCAGCCAGACGTTTGTGACCCCAACACCACTTCCGTACTATTAAAGGTTGCTCCTGGACAACATTGCACAGAGAATCGTCAACCAGTTCTTGCCCCTATGACGGTCTCGGCCTCTCTAAAATATTCAAAACAAATTAATTACTCCACTTCAATTTCATTTAAAAACAAGAGAAATAGAGATTAGAACGAGTAATAGTTGCAAGATAATTGTTAAATACAATGACAATACGGTTTACAATAACACGTATTCTTCTCTGTGTAAATCACAGAAAAATAAAAAATTATAAAGGTAAAAAATTAGGACGCGCAACACACGACTTTCACTTAACTCCGTTGTTAAAATCAACAAAGAACTTGCAAATTAAATAAAAATTTGTTTATAGATTTAATTTTTGAAATAAAAATCTTTCTGCATTTTTTTACAGAATGTTTAATTAATCTTCTGCATTTTAGAAAATTTCGTATAAATTATTTTATGATTTAAAGTCAATTTCTGGATTTTAATTTATGGATAATTTTTCTTATTTTAAAATATATTATTTGCTTTTTATTAAAATATCAGTATAACGGTAGTTTAATTTTTAAATTAAATTTTAAAAACATAAGATAAACCGATGAACATTCTAAATTATTAAATAGAATTTCTATAGACACTATTTTATTAAAAATATTATTATATTAAATCTAAAAAATCACTGATTGGCTTGCACACTCTATTAACTTTACACCTTTGTATTAGATAATATTTTTTTAAAAATCTTTAACTTCAACGGTAAACAATTAATATTAATGTTTCTTATGTTTCAAAAACGAAAATTCATTAAAAAATATTTTTTAGTTTTTCTCTTTATTCCTTCTCAAATTTGCTTTTAAACTTGCATATTTAGCTGTTTATTTATCAATGCTAACTAGATAATATAGTTATTTTTTATAAGAGTCTACAAAATTAAAGATACTTTAGGGGAAGAAAATTTAAAATATTAGCATTTAAGCGCTATCAGACTATTTTTATCAGAATAAAACCTACATGATATTAAAGCCCATTAAATTGTACATCGATACAGCGAGTTTAATCAAAATCTTCGGAACCGTTTTTGAGAAAATCGAAAAAAAGGTGCAAAATGCATGGTATAAAGTGGTTCTTCTGGTAAGCTCATTTTGATGAAAAAGGCTTTGTAACGTCTAGGGCGTATAGTTGTCTTAAATATGAAATTTCAGTTTCATACGAGTTTTCGTTTCTGCCCGGGAGTTACCACACAAACACACAGACCTTTTTGCGGGACTTGGTTATTTGGACTCAGGGGACCTTAAAATGTGTATTTCCGTTGAAAACTGGAATTCGAAAATTTTCAAGATCACAATACTTTCCCTTACTATATATAGTAAGTGAAAGTAAAAAAAAGATCGAAATTTATGTTTTAAATTTAAGAATAAAAACTATCTGGCGCTATTAACTGCATAGGGAAACTATTGGTAGTGCTCCAATTATGCAATCTAGTGTTTGCCTAATATTAGTTTTGGCGATATTAATTTATAATTGATGTTTACATAGTGTTCAGAAGTTTCACTTCTTTTATTGACGTCCAAGTAATTATGACATTATCTCGAACAAACATAGATAGGGCCTTGAGATAGCTACTTTCCTCTTCTTATTTATAGCTTGTTAATATTTTTTATGATAACGAGTTTCTCTTCAACCGAAGGAAAGGTAAGTTAGTGTTGTTATATTTTATTCCTTAGTTATTTTATTTTTATTTATTTAACGTCACTTTATGCTACTGTGGCTAATCGTACGATGCTACAGTGGGAGACCTAAATTTTGCCTATCCAGGTTTAATTAGGATAGGAATCTTTAACTAGTACCTGACTATCGCGCAGGCTAGGAACCACCTTTTTACGTCGCCTCCGAAATACGGCATTACTAAGCATGTTTTACTCCTATATAAAACCTAGAGCCACCTGTGGGTTGGGCATAGCAGGCTGTTATGCTAGCCTCTATAACAGAGGACCCCTAATTATTTTTGTTTTATTATATTATTTTCAATTAAAAACCTTTTTAATCGACCTAGAACGTTACGTTTCCACGATACATAGAACCCAGTAAAAAAATTTGAATAATCAGCCTGTTCGCCCCCTGCTTTAGGCTGTACTTTGGCCGTGGTTTTCCTCCGAAAATGTACCGATTTTTTTTTTTAATTTTGGCAAAAACGTCACTGGGCATTCGACGTCATCATCTTTACACCTCGACTTCGTTGATACCAGGCAATTAGTTTTAAAATAGTGGTCGATAACAAAGGTTTGAATTCAATAACTCAGTTTTATTTGAAGATAGAGAAAATTGTTTAAAGAGTTTTCTAATCAGGACGCAGTGATTAATTATAAAAAAATCTGGTGCGGGCAACACAAGACTTTCACTTACCTCCGTTTTCGAAATTGATTAAAAAATTTACAAGTATAGCAAGAGATAAAAATGAGTGAAACCATTAAAGAATTAATTAAATGGAATTTCTATAAAACCATGTGTTTTATTAAAAAATCTATTATATTATTATATAAAATAATCATTTAGTTTTATCGGCTTTTCATCACTCTCTATTAATTTTAAAAGCTTGTGTAAGAGATTTTTTTTTCCAAAATCTTTAGCTTTCCAACGGAATATCATTCATGTATATTGCCGTTCTTATGTACAAAAACAAAAAATTGCATTAAAATATATGTTTTCATTTTTTTCCTTTAGTTGGATATATATTTACCTGTTTTTCATCAGTTATCAGAATAATAGTTTTATAAATTCTAACCTTTAAGTTTTTAGATAGAAGCCGCGAGCTAAGTAACATAGCAACTGAATAATAACACGCATTTCCCACCTTTAACCGGGACTTTATTTCTTCCTGGATTTCATTTTTTTCCTGTTATCATTGAACCTAAATACTTGAATTTCTCTACGTGTTCAAAAGTATGCCCTGATACATCAATATCACCAAGATCGCCACCGTTTCTGCTACTTATCATATATTTCGTCTTATCGGTATTTAAATTCGAGGTATATAGAAAATGCGCTGTAATAAACGCAAGATATCTCAGCAGATAGAAGTACAGCATCTTATAAACATTCAATAAGTAAAAAAAACATTTTAAAAAGTAGTCACGCTAAAATGAATTGCCGAAAACATTGCAAGCTTTTGTTAAACTAACTACTACTAATCTTAGGCATGTAGCCAAATACATTGTTAATATATGTAAATATCATTCATTCAGAAAATAATTTGTGTTGTTTATTTTTAGGAAAATGCCGAAATATAAGCTCATCTACTTCGACTTCCCGGCCTTAGGAGAACCCATCCGGTGGCTCCTCTGTATCTTGGGCGAGGAGTTCGAAGACAAGAGGATATCGGCTCAAGAATGGCCTGCTTTTAAACCAAGTATAATAATTATTAACGTTTTTAGAATTGAACATGAACCATCTTCTATTATTATTTTCACATAGCAAATGACCAGATCCCGCAAAAACATTCAGTTTATGTTACAGTGCAATAAGTTTAGCTGAAAAGCAAAAAGTACGAAACTGAAATATCATATTTATGGAAGGAATACCTTGCCCTGAGATGTATTTGCAACTTTTTCACCAAAATTGACTGACAAGAAGCAAAACTTTATACCATGCATTATGCACCTTTTTAAGATTTTCTCAAAAAGCTCTAACGATTTTAAGTAAACTTTCTATATCAATGCATAATTCAATGGTTTTGGATTTCATGTAAGTTTTCTTCTTATTAAAGTATTTTTTCTCTCGAAGTATCTTTAATTTTGTAGATTAGTCAAATAAATCAATTACTAGAGAGATACACTTTATTCAACAAGTGGTGCTGCCCAACTTAATTGGGTTGCTAATAACACACCTTACTTTGTTTTTCTTTAATGGGAAATTTTTTATATAAATATATTAACATCTTAAAAATCTTAGCATGCAATATACATAACACATAGATTATTTTTTTTCCTTTTCCTAAATTATTTTTCTCATTTTATTCTTTTTTTTTTCTTTTCTTGTTTATCTCTCAAATTTATTCAAAAAAAAAAAAAATATATATACATATATATAATGATCACAATAATGCCTATGGCAACCATATGAAACTCCGCTTCCATATTAAATCTGCAGCATTTACAATAAATATAATAAAATAAGATAAAATAATAATAATATCACAATAAAAAGTTAAAAGATTAAAAATGAAATAGTGTTTAAAAAATCAAAATCAAACATTTTGAACTGTTTGCTTGAAGCTCGTAGTCCCACCCTAAGTAAAAAAAAGTAAAGTATTGGAAAACCTCAAGTCGCAGCAACCGCAGGGAGGAGGTGGTCTTGGCCCGCTTGAGAATAGGGCACACAAGGTTAACACATGGGCATTTAATATGTAAAGAGTTGCCCCCAAGATGTCAGCATTGTAGGGAAATCCTAACAATTACCCATGTGTTCGAGGAATGTCCCTTCTACACTAGACAACTGGACCAAAAGGGAATACCTCACAATGTCGCGGTTGCATTAGGAAACGATGGGAATAGAATTGACCAATTAATGTGCCTCCTTTCTGAAATGGACTTTTATAAGAGGATTTGAGGACTTACTTTATGTTTATTTATTTCTATTTATCTTTATTTATTTTTATTATTGTTTGTTTTTTTATCCTTGAATATCGTCTACTAATATAACTTGATATATGTTTATTTTTTACTAACGCTGTCATTTTATTTTTATTATAGATTATTCTTATTATCTGTTTTAATTAATATTATTATTTAATATTAAAAAAATTAAAAAAAATGTCTAAATTAATTTTTTTTTAAAGAGCGTATCCGGCACTATTTATGAGTGTATTATTTGTTAATTATGTATTATCTGTATGTACGTATTCATGTATTATGGATGTATTACTTATTATGTATATCATTATTGTCTATTATGTATTATTATTTGTTCATAATGTATTCGTTCATTGTGTATTATTATTTAGTGTATTATTATCATTTGTTATACTGGTTCATTATTTATTTTGTTTGTTTGTTTATTTAACGTCACTTTATGCTGCTATGGCTAATCGGACGATGCTAAAGCGGGAGTCCTAAATTTTGCCTATCCAGGTTTTATTAGGATAGGGATCTTTAACGAGTACCTGACATCGCACAGGCTCGGGACCACCTTTTAACGTCCCCTCCGAAGGACGGCATAACTAAGGATTTTTTACTCCCATTAAAACATTATTTATTTTAATTAATATTATTATTTAATATTTCAACTAAAACCATAATTGTTTGTTTTAAAAAAACGTGTATCTCATAGTGAGTTAGGTATTATATATCTAAGTGTATCTTATAGTGAGTGTATCTGGCACTTATGACCAAGATGTTTTGTGCCAATAAATAAATCAAAAACCAAAAACCACCCTAAGAAATGCTTGATGTATACGACTAAGCTTTGCCTCATTAGCTTCCCTTTTACACTCCTACCCAAGATCGAAGGATTGAGGTTTGTTAAGAACTTTGATTTCAGGAACACCTTACGGGAAGCTACCGATCCTGGAAGTGGACGGGGAGCAGCTGATCCAGTCCAGCGCGATCTGCCGCTTCCTGGCGAAGAAGGCAGGCCTGGCTGGAGCCGACCAATGGGAGGCCTTGCAGATCGACATGGCGGCCGACATCGTCAAGGACATCCGGGATGGTAACGTCTTTAGTGCCTTGTAAAATAAATTTGTAGTGTTTTTCAATTTAATCCTCTCTGTTTTTTATAAAATCATATTTACTTGCTCAATAATGTTTATATTTTCTGAAAAACGCAACAAATTATTTCAAAATGGTTTATTTTTTCTAAATAACAATATTAGGGTATAGCTGTTTATATAGCTGTAATTTTGCAATTAACTATATGAAATGAACAATATGAAAAGCAATAATGATTCAAAGGAAAGTGGCATGTCGCCACTGCTAATTTCAAAACGCAATATCTCGCTAGTTCTGAACCAATTGCAATGATTCTTTTTTCATTTTGTAGGGCATTTAATTCTCTATGAAATTACACTAAGAGCCAGTTTTGGTATTTAGTTATTTATTAATTGGGAGAACCGGATTTTTTTTTATTCGTTTTATTTGTTTGTTTATTTTATTTAACCTCACTTTATGCTACTAGGGCTAATCGGACGATACTACAGTGGGAGTCCTAAATTTTACCTGTCCAGGTTTTATTAGGATAGGAATCTTTAACGAATACCTGACATTGCACAGGCTCGGGACCACCTTTTAACATCCCCTCCGAAGGACGGCATAACTAATGATCTTTTAATCCCATTTGGGTTAACCCGTAACCTTTGTTATGCTAACCACCGAGTTCTACGCATCTTGAAATGTAAGCCCACAAATTTTGAGGGAGGAGGGTTAATTTTTTTTTGTTGTCTATTACAAAGGTTCATTATTCAAAATAATAAACTAACAGCATGTATGCTAGACTTTTATTTATTTATTAATCAGGGAAAACAATTAATTTTTTCTCTTTGTTCATCGCGGTGTCCTGATCTCGAAAATATTTTTGATTTCTCTCTATCTTCAATAATAACCGTGTTTTGTTGGAATTACATCTATCATAATTTGTGACTTGAATATATAGATCAACTTTTTTTCTCTTTATCGCGTTTTACTGATTCTGAAACTCTATACATATTTTTCTTAATCTTCAAAAATAACTGAGTTATGAGTTTTTTATAATATTCCGGTTTTTTTTTTTTTTTTTTTTGTTAAAAAAACACTAATAAATGTTTTCTCTATCTTCTAAAATAAAAATAAGGTCGTATCGTTTTTCAATATTTCAACTTAATCGTCTTTGTGTTTATAAAATCATGTTTACATGGTCAATAATATTTACATATTTTAAAAAAGGTTTAGTTAAAGTGCTTTTATGCATCAGGTGCAAGTGAGATTCCTTATCTTTAAGTGGTATTTGCTTACTCAAAGTTTATTTGAGTGTATGTTAAACGGTTCCTATTTCATTCGATTAATTCCTATTTTATATTTCAAATGAACTTTTTCTAAATACATTTTAAAAGTTTTATGTATTTTTCATGGGAGTCCCATTCAGTTTCCAGTGGAATATCTTTTTTCTGAAAATGAACAAAAAGTAGAAATACCTAATTATTAACAATCATGAAGTGACAATTGTTGACTGTGTGTATATATGAGAGAAGTTGGTTGAGGGTGCAGTCAATTTAACACACAATTAAGCGTAAACTTAATTTATTGGTGCCGACGTTTCGGCCTAAATTATAGGCCTTCTTCAGGGCTATAAGACAAACAAAAAAACAAAGATAACAACCAGCATTGGAATACAATATATAAAGATGATAAGAACAACAAATTATACTGAAGATTACAAACAAAGTGAAATACTAGTAATGAGAAATAATTAAGAAATTATTACATTTATCAATTGTCATTACTATTATTTCACTTTGTTTGTAATCTTCAGTATAATTTATTGTTCTTATCATCTTTATATATTGTATTCCACTGCTGGTTGTTATCTTTGTTTTTTGTTTTTCTTATAGCCCTGAAGAAGGCCTATAATTTAGACCGAAACGTCGGCCCCAATAAATTAAGTTTACGCTTAATTGTGTGTTAAATTGACTGCACCCTCAACCAACTTCTCTCAAATTATTAACAATGTTAGTTCGTTGATTAATAACAACTTTCCATTTATTTTAAAAACTTGTGCATGATTTGGTAAGTAATGTTTTCTTTTAATCCGTCCGAAGGAAGAATATAACCTGTAGGATACTGTACAGTGGCAGCACTTGATCACCTTAACATATGTTCAAAAGTTTATGATCTTATAACAACTTTCTATTAACTTATTACTACTCCTATATAATAGGATAATTAGTAATATTACTGTTCCTAATCCAGGAATTATTTTTTTATGACTTTATAACACACATTTTAATTTTACCTTCCAAAGAAAACTTTAATTTCATAAAGTTACTAAATTGTTTTAGTAAGAGTTTTTCACGCTTACCGAAAAATTGCCCAGAATGGATACACTACTTTAGCAAATAAACATCTCATTTTTTTTTTCAAAAATTGTTTAATAAAAAAAAAACAACTTGTTAATTTGTTCTAGCCTTCGCCAACGCTAAGTATGAACCAAACGAAGAAACCAAAGCAAAAAAATTCGAAGTACTGAAAAAAGAAACTTTTCCATTTTATCTAGAAAGGTTGGACGCGCTGGTGAAGAAGAACGGCGGATACGTGGCCAACGGAAAGGTAAGTTGTGTAGTCAAGGCTACTTGTAGGATCTGATAAACGGTGAGAGTTCAACTTCTGAAAGTACTATCATGATAGTTACAGTACTTAATATATAATTATACATATACTTAATATTTATATGTAGTTTCTATGGTGATTCTACTTAGTTTTCGTTAAATAACAAGAAAGAATAATACAAATTATCTGGTGCGCGCAACACACAGCTTCCACTCACTTATCTTCTTCGTGAGAATCAATTAAAGAAATTTTAAATAAAAAATAATTAAATTTAGTTTCCATGGAATCAGGTATTTTATATTAAACTAGTCAGTCGACCCAATCGGGTGCAATTTAAATGTGGTGTCATTTATGCTTAAAAACATAATGTTTGACCGATTTAGAATTTATCGCAGAAACCAAGAATTGCGTAGTAGGGGATATATGTAGGGATAGATAGGGAAGAGAAGAAGAGCGGGAATATTCATAACTGACTTTCATGGATAAGCTTACATTTAAAAGAATCCAATCAGTAAAATAATGTAACGAAAAATTACGCCTTCTTAAACCAGCGAGGTAAATAAAAAATAAAATTAAATAACGGTTTCCATGTTTTTCGGGTGACTATTATTTTATTTTTAAAATTAACTGTTATCCAGTCCTACCTCTCTGAAAGATCTTTTAAAATTAACCACAGTCGTTCCTACTCATCCATTTTTAATTAGTCTGCTGTGGTTCCTCAAGGCAGTATCCTAGGACCCATTCTTTACACAGCCTATACAGCTGATATCCCAACGCATCCTAACAGATTCCTTTCTACCTATCCCGATGATACTTCGGTGCTGTCAGTTAATAACGATCCTAGTATTGCCTCTCAAACTCTCCAATCACACATCTGATACATTGAGGTATGGTGTCAGAATTGGAGATTTTTTTATTAATTGATATTTACAACTGTATAAGGAAAAAATTACAAGTAAATGTGAAAAAAGTAACAATTGGCTTGATAAACTCTTGTGAACAAGCTGCCACCAGTAGCACTTCAATACTTATGGCATTAGCAGGTCACCGGCTTTTCAGGCGCCTACGAGGATTATCAGGAATAGATGGAGATGAGATGATACAGACAAGCGGGTTTGTAGTTTGGAATTAAAGGAGGTATATCTAGTTATGGCTAAGGATAGTTTTATTAGTGACAAAATAAAGAGCATTTAGTATCTTTCGGATTGCAAGGATTGGGATGCGGGAGGAATTTGATGGCTTGGTGAATTGGAGAATTAAAATCAATATCCATCAAAAAATTACCTTTATCCCGGTTATACGCTTGTCTCAGCTGGACAGATCCGTTATTTAGGCCTCCTGCTTGACAAACGTCTTACATGGAATCCGCATACAAGACTGAAAAGACAAGAAACTGCTCGCCGATTTCGGTTACTTCAATACTTACTAGACAGACGCTCTAACCTTTCACTTAACTACAAAAGACTGATTTACATGACAATCATAGGGCCTATCTGGACCTACGGAGTTGAGCTTTGTGGCTTTACCAAACCATCAAACTCTTCCCGTATCCAATCCATACGAATAAAATCATCTACAAAGACCTTAATGTTCCATATGTTCCTGATTTGGCCTGTACCTTTCATGAAAAACTCCACTCCCACTCTAATCCACCAGTTTCAATCCTTGCTTCCTCTTTAATTCCTGACAATCCTCCTAGGCGTCTGATTGTCCTGACCTGAGACCTTCTTATTTAGATTCTTGTTAAATGCCAATGGGCAGTTTCTCTTCATGTGTTTTATCATTAAGTAGCATATTTACTTGTTGTATGAAAATATACAGTTGTAAATTTCAATAAAATAAAAAAAATTAACTATTGTAATACATATAAGAAGTTAAATATACTTTCTATGAAATTCCCTTTTAGTTAGTTGTTTGCATTCATTTTAACAACTTACTTTCGATTTGGTATGCAATATTGCTTCTAATATCTTGGGTACTGTATGGAAGAGCATAACTTGTAGGATATCCCACAATCCCCTTAATTACAAACATAAATAGCATATGTTCATAAGTTTATGGGCTTCTAGTGACATTCTGTTAAATTGTAGAACTTACTTTATCGCATATAAACTATTCTACAATCTTGTATTTTTCAACGATATCTTATACGCCAATATTACTACTCACATTCTAGGCAAGATTATTTGTTGACTTAATTAAAAAAAAAAATGCAGTTTGAATGGGGTGTCTTTAATTATTTTTTTAAAATTCTGTTAGACCTATCTAGAGTTATCGCTTTGGGATTTTAAGGTCAATTACAAAAATTTCTCATAGCAAGAAAATATATTTTTCCACCTAAAGAAAAGCTAAATTACAATGTATTTTACTTACGAACCTTCAGAAAAGAATGCCCAAAATGATGCTGAAAACCGTATCAGAATCCGTCGAGTAGTTTTGAAGGAGTTAGCAGAGATCAAGAGCCGCGCGCGATCACCTCTATTATCTAAAAATATGTAATGAAATGAAAATTAAAAAAAAAAATTTATTCTGGTTTCAAGTCCCCTTAGAATAACGAACAATGAACAAAAATAAATCCTTATGGTCTGGTTACTTAAAGAAAATATTTATAAAAACAAATAAATATATATATATATATATTATATATAAAAGAAAAATTATTTATACATATAAAAGATCAAATATTCATTATATCTATAAATCTTTGCAAATTCATACTATATATACCTATACTTTCCATTGGAACGGAAGATTGAGATGCGAGTAGGTAGTGGAAGAGTTGATGTTTGAAGAAAGAAAGAGAGGTGGCTTTACGAATAGAGATGGGCAGCGAATTCCCATGCTACAGCAATCCTAGGTTTCCACAAACGACTGGATGAATTTTTATATGGTTTTCATCATCATTTTGGGCCTTCTTTTCTGAAGGTTTATAAGTAAAATACATTGCAATTTAGCTTTTCTTTAGGTGGAAAAATATATTTTCTTGCTAAGAGAACTTTTTGTTACAGTGACCTTAAAATCCCAAAGCGATAACTCTAGATAAATCAAACCGAATTTTAAAAAAATTAAAGACACCCCATTCAAACTGCACCCATACGAAGCACAGGCGAATCAACTAGTTTTATATATATATATATATATATATATATATATATATATATATATATATAATATAAGAGAGAGAGAGAGAGAGAGAGAAATTTAATTCGCAAAAAAAATTTAAAGCACGAAATTTATTTTAAGCAGAGAAGTAAGTGAAAGTTGTGTGTAGAGTGCAACAGACTTTTTTTCACAAAAACTATGGAGCTAAGAATGATACATTGAATTTGCAGCTGTCCTGGGGAGATATCTTCACGGTGGCCTATCTCGATGGGCTGAAAATCATGATGGCCATCGACCCTATCAAAGGTTATGAAAATTTGGAGCGCCTGAGGGACACAGTTCTCTCGATTCCTCAAATCAAGAAATGGGTTGAGTCTCATAGCAAACCTGTTTAGAAAAATATTTTTAATTATGTTAACATCAATAAACCGAATTTTTTTTTTTTTCTCTCTTTTATCATATTACCTATTCAAAATTTCCTTATTTTTAGATTGTAACTTTAGGAGAAATGTCATTTATTTCTGGTACTACACGCCAGCAGAACCTGGCCTCTCTCATGAACTTCCTTCACTCTCCATAATAACATCCGCCACCTTTTAATGGACCTCCAAAATCCAGCAAAGTGGATAAAATAATTAGTTGTGAAGTAAGCTCATAGCACTTCACAATATTTCAATTTAATCCTCTCTATGTTTATATAATCATGTTTACTTGGTCAATAATGTTTATATATTTTAAAAAATAATTAGTTAAGATGCTTTTATACATCAGTTACAAGCGAGATTCCTTATCTTTGAGTGGTATTTGCTCGCTCAAAATGGAAGACAAAATAATTAATTTTCGTCATTTAATGATTTTTACTTCTGAAAAGGAAAACCCGTTGCACAGAAGGTTAAAAAAATTGCAATGATTATGGCTATGATGTCTCAGGAGAAAGGACCGTCTGTAAGTGGTTTGGTCGGTTCAGAACTAGAACCTTATACTTTGAAAGCGCTCAGGTCGTCCTCAAACAGTTCTGGGGGGGATGGAATTAAAATATTATCTCAAAGATGGCTAAAAGAAACAGCTCGTATATAACTGATTTAAAAACATTTACAAGGTATGAAGTTTTTATTGAAATCACCAGTAAAAAATGCAACAAACTTATTTTATAACCCAATAGAACATTTTTTCAGATATAGCATAACTATTTTTCATGTAGACTATTCTACTATAATATACAGGAAGGCATAAAATGCTCTACTTTTTAATATAATTTTTATTTTACAAAAATATACAACTCAATAAATAAATAAACTAATAATATCAATAAAGATTATAATTACATGCCAACTGGCTATGAGATGCTTTAGCCATATTCTTTTTAGGAACCCGGGAAGGTTAATTAGAAATGTATTGCGATGGCAGTGAACAAAGAAATATTTAATATTAAATACCAAATGAAAACAGATCTACGTTTGTTTGTTCACAACGTATCTCAGTAAGTAAGGTCCATTTCCAAAGCTTTTTTTCAGAATATTGACTGGATCCACTATCATAAGTGTTAGGCGATACAAGACTAGATGTCAAAAATTCATCAGTTTTCATTAAATTCCTCTTAAATGTTAACATTAGCAATCCCATCGGAAAGATAATATTTATTTTTCCTAACCCAGAAGCCACTTACCATTACGATTATGTTTTTGTGTTTAAATACAAATCGAGTAGCCTCTATAGAAGTTAAGGACTTTTTATGTTCTTTTCATCTTTTATCCGTCTTAGAAGCTTCAAACTGATGGCATTAAATGACTACCCATAATCGATATTCGCGTGCTTTGACCTCAGTGATTGTTAATTTCAGGAATTGGGATTCTCAACTGTATGATGGGCGACTATGTGCCTTTTCAAAGTACCAGCTTCGGATGCTTTGTAGTCACAATGAGGGCAGTGATGAGGCTTCTCTCCTGTATGTTTGGACATTATATGTACTTTTAGTTTACTCATTATTATCGCTTTATAATCACAATGAGGACATTGAAGAGGCTTATCGCCTGAATGACGAGCCATTATATGCCTTTTTAAATTCCACATTTCTGCTGCTTTGTATTCACATTGAGGACACTCGTGCGGCTTCTCTCCTCGATGAGCGACCATTTTATGTATTTTCAAATTCCTCACGGTAACGGCTTTGAAGTCGCATTGAGGGCATTTATGAGGTTTCTTTCTTGTATGGAGGGCCATTATATGCCTTCTTAAACTACCAGCTTGTGACGTTCGGTAATCACAATCGGGACAATGATGAGGTTTTTTTTCAGTATGGTTTTCGATTACATGTTTTTTCAAATCATTCATTTTTACTGCCGAGTAGGTGCAATGATGACACGGATGATGTTCCTCGTCTGTATGGTCAGCAATTACATGTATTTCTAAATCATTTATATTTTCGGCTACATGGTCACAATGGGGACACTGATGATTCTTCTCAATGTCACGATGGGTCAACAAGTGTCTACGTAACGTGCAGGCTTGTGTCGCTTTGTAGTCACAATGAGGACATGGATGCGGCTTATCTTCTGTATGCTGGGACATTATGTGCAACTTCAATTTACTCATCACGACAGCTTTATGGTCGCAATGAGGACACTGAAGAGGCTTATTATCGTTGTGGCAATGAATTATATGCCTTCTTAATTTACACATTTCGACTGCTTTATAAGGGCAATGAGGGCATGAAAAAGGTTTCTCATCTGTATGACTGGACATTACATGTATTTTTAAATTGCTCATAGTTATCGATTTATAATCACAATGAGGGCAGGGGTAAGGCTTATCGTCTGTATGACGAGCGGCTATGTGCCTTTTTAAAGTACACGATTGTGATGCTTTGTAATCGCAATGAGGGCAATGATGGGGTTTATCTTGTTCATGTCGAGACATCACGTGAATTTTCAACTTACTCATCGATATCGCCTTAAAGTCACAATGGGGACAATGATGGGGCTTGTCACCGGTATGGCAGGCCATTATGTGTGTTTTTATGTAACTCTTAGTGACAGTCGTGTAGTCGCAATGAGGGCAGCGATGAGGCTTCTCGTGTGTATGGCAAGTAATTACGTGTCTTCTTAAATGGCTGAGATCTACTGTTTTAAATACGCAGTGTGGGCAATGATGAGGTTTATCTTCCGAATGACATGCCATAATGTGCCTTTTCAGTTTCCCCGCTGTAACCGTTTTATAGTCACAGTGAGGACAGGTGTAAGGCCTCTCTCCTGTATGTCGAGCCATCATGTGGGCCTTCAAGCCACTCTTTCTAATAACTTTATAGTCACACTCAGGGCACTGAAAATACTCCTCATTTACAAGTTTATGATTAGTATTTATGTGTTTCTTCAAATCGTTGTGGTGCTCAGTTTCAAATCCGCAATGATGGCAGTGGAAAGGTTTCTCAGCAGAATATAAGGGTGTTACATCCAAGTTCATACCATCATTTAAATCATCCAGGCTGATCTCCTGGCTATGGTCCACTGAATCCTCAGCACCTAAAAATCACAAAGTTGTGTGTAGTGATGGTATTATTGGAGAGAAAAGAAAATGATGAATATTAATATATTAGAGTTTTTATTATAGAATATATACAAATCAACTTTGATAACTGTTATCAAATAGGTAACTATTCTATTTTACTAAGTATTGTTTCATATAATGAGCACACTCAAAATATTTTAATACTTTGATAAATGAGATTAAAAGAAAATTATTTGATAGAAAATCGCGACAACTATTCTTATATCAAATTGCAGTAAGAATCTATTACAGTACAGAACATGGATAAAAGCATGAATTAGTAAGCGATAAAAAATTATACACACTGTTTATGCCACTTTTATTATTTTCCTTATTTTTATTTTATGTTATAAATTCCTCACAAACTAAGTTTTTTCTACAATCATTATTTATATTTATTATGAAGTTTTTTAAATAAAAATAAAAACACATATTATTTTACTGATGGAACGGAGTTGATGTAAAGACAAAGTATGATTATTATTGTTTGTTTACCTAACCAACTAAAATTTACCTATTATACCAATTACCAATGACCAATTTATTTACCTCAACTAACAATTACCAATCCCGTTTATTAATTAAACCTAAGAAGACAATTCCGTGAATCCGTTTACTAAGCATTGTGTAAGGAGTTCCTAAGGACAACCTTGCTAGTTCCTGCGCACATGATGAAAACATGTTTTTTTAATGTAGAAACTCTATTTGAAGAAATTAAACATCAAGTGAGGGAGAAATACTAAAGAATTTTTTATTTTTTATTTTTTTTTTTTTAGATTCTGATTTGGTGATTTTACTAAAAGATAATTATAAATTTTTAGATTCATCCAATTCAGAAGAGTATATAAATTTAAATAAAATATTCAGGAGCAATCTCTTATATATGCATTGGTATAAAGGTTGGGGAGTGGGTTTGAAGTTCAATCTTCAGTCTACTCCTTGCCTCATGTTGAAAGTTTTAACAGAGTATGGATATATTAGAAAACCGAATATTGTAATAGTTAATAGCTAATGAAGTTGAACAAATAATTATTATTAACATTAATAAGGATATTTTAAGAATTTGACAATATTTAAAGATATGATTTATGTAAGAAGAAATAAAATACTAATACAGTAGAAATATTCAATTATGATTTTTATAATTGTTAACTGTTGATATTAATATATTATTAAATTGTTATTAGTTGCTGACCAAATATTCCGAAGATGAGGCGTATAAGCCTCGAAACGTAAATTGTTGTATAATAATAATAATAATGATGAATGTTCCTGAATATTTTATTTAAAGATAATTTTAAAATTGGATACTTACAAGAAGATTCAGCTCCATCTGCCTTTTCTTCTTTTATGAACACAAATGAATCATCCATACCTGAAAAAGTAAACATCAACTTAAAAAAAAAATGTTATTGACTCATAACTAAAATATTAAAAACTTGTTTATTAATTAAACGTCCATAAATAACACATAATTGGAATAAGAATCTTTATTTAAGGAGTATCTTACATCGCACAGGCTCAGGACCACCATTTGAATAAGGTTCTAGGGATCACTTGTAACTGTGTGTTAGCATAACAGCCTCATAAGCCAAAGGTCACGGGTTCAAACTTGCAGGGGGTCCTAGGATTTTTTAATGGGAGTAAAAAATCCTTACTTATGCCGTCCTTCAGAGGGGACGTTAAAAGGTGGTCCCGAACCTGTGCGATGTCAGGTACTCGTTAAAGATCCTATTATATCCTTGCCTATCCAGGTTTTATTAGAATATGTTCTAATAAAACCTGGATAGGCAAAATTTAGGACTCCCACTGTAGCATCATCCGATTAGCCATAGTAGCATAAAGTGACGTTAAATAAATAAACAAACAAATAAGGTTCTTCAAAGGACAGCATCACTGAAGATTTTTTACACCAGTGGTTGCTAACTAAAGGTTCGCACACCCTGGGGGGTTCGCAGATGATGTTCAGGGAGTATGCGAGATGTTATTGTAGCATAATTTAATAATTAATAATAATAATTAAATAGGGAGCGATGTGGTCTAGTGGACAGAGTACTAATCACCGTGCTCCGGGTCCTGGGTTCGAATCCCGGTTGTGGCAGAATATTATTTATTTTGTTATTACAACCGTGGGGCGACCCTGGGTATGGAGACTCTCCAGGGGCACACCCAGCCTATAAAATGTCGGTACCCAAAAATTGGGAAATAACCTGGCGGCTGAGCGTGATCTCAGCCTAATGACCTCCTTGCAGAGCACTGTTACACCTATAAACAGAACGAATCTCTATATGTACTCAGTCCAAGACTCTTCATGGCTTGTAGAGGTATAGTGCAGAGGTTTTTTTTTTTTTTTTTTTTTCTTTCTTAACGTTAAATATAAGTGAAGCCTTGGTTTTTAATAAGAATCAGACACACTTTATACAGATAAGTTTAGCACTCTAAGCGATGTAATTGCTATTGATAGGAGACAAGCCTCGGTTACTGCACGATCAAAACCTTATAATTGGTCATTTCGTAATATTCCAAAAATAATGACCCTAAAGGACAAATGTATCAAATAATATAATCAACAATATTTGATTTCTGTATGAGTATTTCAATAAATACCTATCTTAGTTTTAGAATTTTAGTAATTCAATGCTTTTTGGTTTGAAGCAAACTCTTAGAGCCTGGTACTGTTTCTTTATTTCTATATCCTTTACTGAGTCTAGAGTGTCATGGCGGCAACTGAAGTTATACCTTAATATAGCTCTCTGTTTATCCTGTGAATTCTCTTAGTATTACCTAATGTTTTGTTCCCAACGCTTGTAAACAATGAGTGTTTGTGATTGAGACCACACTGGAACTACATTTGTTAGGTGAGTGCAGTTAATAGACCTAATAACTGTGATTAATAGTGCACGTTAGGAGCTAGGCAGGTCTCCACGTGGTAGACGGGTCCTGTCCCGCTTCCTGCTCGGCACTGGCCATCATTAAGCAGTAGCAACTCGCTTATCATCGCTTCGATAGCTCAGCTGTTCCGTGCACTACAACAGCGCTCAGACTCGCCTCTTTTGGTCCCGAGTTCGTAGCCCATAGACAGTAGACTTTTTTTTTTACTTTACTTTCTTTTTTATTTATTTATTTATTTTTTTTCTTATTCTTATAATTGTATCTTATTATTATTAATATTATTTTGTTACTATTGTAAAAATGTCTTGTTTCTTTTCTTTTTTTTTTTTTTTTTTTTCTCTGTTTAGGTAAATAATTTATAAACTCAAGGAGTTCAACTTTTATTTTTTTTTAAATATATCTATATATATTATAGATATATATTTTTATATTTTGTTCTTAATTTTTTATTTATTTATTTTTATTTTTTTTTTCTCTATCCTTTAAAAGAAAATGGGTGAATCTTCGGGAATGGAAACGGACGAAGAGACGGCATTCTCAGAAGTCAGCGAAACTGACTCCCAATATTTAAAACGTAGAACTCTCCAGAAACGTCAACGTAACATTGTTCCAGGAGGATCTGGAGGATCACCAAATAAAAAAAAAAATAAAAATAGTAAAAAACAAGCCACAGCACCTATCACCCGTAGTAAATCCATAGTCGAATTACCCGGTCCTTCACAAGAAACTACCTCAGCCACACAAATCACACCTAATATTCCTACGAGCAATAAATTTGCAGTCCTGTCAAATATCCAAACTGAAGCCACAAAACCAAGCCATTCAGAGCCTGAACCTCCGCCAATTTTTGTTACTCACATCACGAACTTTGTCGCCTTCGCCAATGAAATATCTCGATTAATCGGACAAACTAATTTCAAATGTTTTTCCCAATTAAAAGACGTAAAAATAAATACGACCACTAAGGAAAACTACAAAAAATTAGTCTCTCACTTAACTGAAAAAAAATATGACTTTCACTGCTACCAACTTAAGGAGGATAAGTCGTATAGGGTAGTTCTGAGGGGACTTCACTCTACTACTTCCACTTCAGCCATCAAACATGACATAGAAGAGCTGGGCCATAATGTTAGGCAGATTACTAATGTACTGCACCCGATAGAAAAATATCCTTTGCCTCTGTTTTTTGTCGACTTAGAACCAGCAGCCAACAATATCGACATATTTCAAGTCACTAGGCTAGTATATTCATGCATACGTTTCGAAGAGCCGAAGCAAAGAACAGACATTGTACAATGCGCCAAGTGTCAGACCCTTGGCCACACAAAAGCTTATTGCCACCATCAGGACAGATGTATTAAATGTGCTGGACCACATGCGTCCAATACATGCCAGAAACCAAGAGACACTCCAGCAATATGTGCACTATGTGGTGAAGGGCACCTGGCCAATTATAAAGGTTGTGTAGTCTACAAAACCATGCAGCGTCGAAAACATTTAAATAATACATTTAAATTGCACAATAGCAAAGTTCCTCAATACCAAAACCCAGGCCCTTCGGCGAAGAATGATAGAGCTACCTCTGGAAACCAACTGACCAACGAAGATCCACGTCCGACGACCTCCAACATAAAGATCAAAACGTTCTCCAATGCTGCCAGAAAACCAGAAGCTGCACTTAACAGTAATCAACAACTTCAGCCTCAACCATCCCATCATCTTCCTCAGCCTCAACCACTCTATCATCACCCACAGCCTCTACCATTCCATCATCAGCCTCAGAATTCCCTACCACAGTCCCAGACGTCCCAACCCCTTCAAAACACTCCTAGGAAAGAGTTTCCCACCAAAACTTTCCCACGGGATCAGTTACCACCACAGATCAATCCCAAAATCCAATATCCTTCCCAGCCTGCCTCCCAAGTGATTCCACCCCCAGCAGCTCCGTCAAACATTGAACCTCCTCAGCAACCCCGACGGACTGCCCAATTTCTTAATAGACAGCCTAATCCTATAATCAAAGAAGCTTCCAACTACTCCTATCCTTCACAAAATACATCCGAAATTACATCAATCCTTTCATCCTTCCTTTTAGATCTTCAAAATACAATAAGACCTCTTATTACCCTCCTTACCAGACTCCTATCTGAAGTTCCTTTCCATATCCCACAATGAACAAAAACTCCCTAGCCATTCTTTTGTGGAATGCAAATGGCCTACTTAACCACCGTGACGAACTTGACCTATTTCTACATGACAATAACATAGATATTGCACTTTTGACTGAAACTCACTTCACTCAACGATCACATTTTTATGTACGTGACTACATTACTTACAGATCGGACCACCCAGACAACACTTCACATGCTGGTTCTTGTATACTTGTTCATAAATCCTTACCCCATTCCCTTATTCCTTCTACTCCAACTGACACCATACAATCCACCTCAGTAAACATTACAACCCGTCCTTACCATTTAACGTTCTCAGCTGTATACTGTCCTCCTGGCAATGCCCTTTCATACAACCATCTTGATTCCTTATTTCGTTCCCTCGGACCGCGCTTTATAGCTGGAGGTGACTACAACGCTAAACACCAACGATGGGGTTGTCGATCATCCAATCCCCGTGGTAATGTCCTTTCTCATGTCTCAAGATCCAACTCTTACTCAATTCTTTCACCCATGAATCCCACATACTGGCCAACATCCCGCAAAAAACGTCCAGATATCCTCGATATATTTGTCACGTCTCAGATTTCCTCCTCCCAAGCAATCATCAAGACCTTGGACCTTGGACGACCTTTCATCAGATCATAGTCCAGTTCTGCTTTTATTACATTCAAATTTCGCTCCAATACCTTCCTCTCCTAAACTGATTACAGGACGAATCAACTGGGACAGATTTCGACATGATTTGGACAATAAATTGGACTTGAAAATTCATCTCAAGACAACAAATGACATTGACAGAGCAGTAGAAACACTTACAACATCAATACAGACCAGTTTAAAAGATAATACATCAAACAGAACTACAACCAATACAAAACAGACTAACTTGACACCTCACCTTTGCATGTTATTAAGGGAAAAACGTAGAGCTAGAGTGAAGTGGCAAAATACTAGATACCCATCTGATAAAACTCATTATACTAAACTGACTAACAAACTAAAATCAGAAATAAAAAAATTCAAAATACAAAATTTACTCAATTTTACCGAAAATCTCAACACTACTGACAAAACATTATGGACTACCACGAAGAAGCTACTCAAATTTAAAGACTTCAATCATCCACTCCTTACCGAATCCCAAAGCTGGACAAGATCAGACGAGGAAAAAGCCCAGCTTTTTGGTCAGCACCTCCTTAAAACTTTTATTCCACACCCGGATATCCTTAATCCCGATCACCTTGAGTGTATTGAAGCAGAACTAACTATTCCTCTCCAAATGTCTCTTCCACCTAAAGCTTTCCATCCTTCTGAAATTTCCAGCATTATTCATAGTCTGTCATCCCGCAAAGCTCCAGGGCCCGATCTAATCACATCCCAAATTTTAAAACTCCTTTCACGGAAAGCCATCCTATTCCTTACCTACATTTATAATGCTGTACTCCGTACAACATATTTTCCTGACTCCTGGAAATTATCCACAGTAAAAATGATACATAAACCCAAAAAGCCACCAGAATATCCGTCCTCTTACCGTCCCATCTCTCTTTTATGCATCATGGGAAAAATCCTTGAAAAACTGCTTCTAAAACGTATCTATCCCATCCTTGATTCCAATAATATTATCCCCGATCATCAGTTTGGCTTTCGAACATCCCACTCCACTATCCAGCAATGTCATCGTGTGGTGGATGTGGTCTCCTCCGCTTTGGAGCGCGGATTGTACTGCACTGGAGCCTTTCTTGACGTAGAACAGGCCTTTGACCGAGTCTGGCACCCAGGACTGCTTTACAAACTCCGAAAATTCCTTCCGCCAACTTACTTCCTCATCATCCAGTCCTATCTCACTGACAGATCCTTCCAAATAAATCACAAGTGCTCCTATTCATCCCTTTTTGTTCAGTCCGCTGGCGTCCCACAAGGCAGTATTCTCGGACCCATTCTCTTCACAGTCTATACAGCTGACATCCCAACCAATCCTAACACTTTCCTCTCTACGTATGCTGATGACACTTGTGTGTTATCAGTCAATAACGATCCTACTATTGCCTCTCAAACCCTGCAATCCCACATCAGAGACCTTCAGGTATGGTGTCAGAACTGGAGAATTAAAATAAATTCAGAAAAATCCCACCAAATAACCTTTACCCTCCGTCGTAAACCTATGACATCCTGCCCTACAGTATCCTTCAATAACATTCCGCTCGTTCCAGTTGAACAGATCCGCTACCTAGGGTTTCTACTTGACAAACGTTTAACATGGAATCCGCACACTAGACTAAAACGACAAGAAACTGCTCGTCGCTTTCGATTACTTCAACACTTACTTGACAAACGCTCAAAACTTCCACTTAACTACAAAAGACTCCTCTACATGACTATCATTAGGCCTATATGGACTAACGGAGTTGAGCTTTGGGGCTCTACTAAACCTTCAAATTCTTCCCGGATCCAATCCTTACAATCCAAAATCCTTCGCAAAATCCTCAATGCTCCTTACTTTTCACAAATAAGCTCATCCATAAAGACCTAAATATTCCATTTGTTGCTGATCTAGCCCGAACCAGATATCACTCCTTCCATAACAAACTCTTCTCCCACTCTAACCCACTAGTTTCAATCCTTGCTTCCTCTTCCATTCCTGACAATCCTCCGAGGCGTCTGAAAAGAAGATGGCCCCTAGACCTTCTAGTTTAGAAAAGTTACAGGAGTGCTGCCATTGGGTAGTTCTTCTTCAAGTCTGTATCACGCTATTTATCTTTTATCTTCTACACATTTACTTGTTGTATTTTGAAGTACAGTTGTAAATTTCAATAAATGATGTTATAAAAAAAAAATATCCTTTACTCATTTCTCGTTGCAGAGTTACGGTATCACAGTGATTTCCCATGAAAGGAATGTGATACGGTGTGGCCGTATATTAGACTTAAAACCTAAATTTATAAATAATATTAAGGATGTAGGGGGTTTTTCCCAATGAAATGATTGGATGAAGGAGTCTGCGAAAACTTTTTATTAAGAACCACTACTTTACACCCTTTAAAAATTCCTAGGGCCATATGCTGGTTTGAACCTGCGACCTTGATCAGAGAAGGCTGTTATGCTAGCCACTAAACCACAGGTGACTAGCCCACATTAATTTATTTTTTATGGGTTGTCTAGTAGATTGAGCGCTATCAACTTATTCTTCATTATTATTTTGGTGCTTTAGCCGTGGGATTATCTCGGAGGGAGAATACCCTCCTGGGGCACACCCAGTCCCTTCAAAGTTAAGTACAGGTTATACAAATAGAAGTACAGATTCTATAAGAAATTGAAATAAATGCTTAAAATATCTGGTGCATACAACACACAACTTTCGGTTATCTCCGGTGTAGAAATCAATTTAAAAACTAATTAAATAAAGCTGAAAAAAATCAACGAATTACATTGATTTTTGATGAAAACATGTGTTTAAGAGTGAATAATCTAAAAATAAAGGAAGGAACCAAGTGGCGGCCGGTAAAAGAAACAATTAAACAGTTTCAACTATTTATTGTCTGCCAACGTTTATAGGTCCGTAGTGTGGTTCATCATCAGGGCTAAAAAGATACAAAATGAATACGAGTGATAGTAACTATCTATGGGAAAGAACAATCTAGGTGTATATAACAATTATAACCACATTAAATACAAAATTTTATTTACTATTGAGTTAGAGGATGTAAATATGTAAAATATAAAAATAGAAATAGGTGGGTAGAAATAGACCAATCTCTGTTCGATAAATATCAGGCCGTTTTACAAAAGAAATTCTTGGATATATTTTTTTAAAACAAATTATTTAATCCAGTCATCGCGACGTTTCAGCCTCTAGGGCCATTATCAAGCTTCTGTAATCAATTAAAGTCTCATTTGCATTTATTCATTTTCAACAATTCAATTACAAAAACATATAATAAATTATTTTTAATAATTATGTCACCTACCATGCATATCCATCTTAATTATCTTTTCATTTCACCGCTTTTCAGCAGCGTCGTCATAATTTTTTTTTAAATGTCATTTTTCAAAAAAAACCTGTATTCAAAAATATCATATTATTTTTCATCATCAATTGAAAAAGGGGATTTATTTATTCAAAAAAGAAAAGAAACATTTTTTCCAACTTACTTAACAGTTTTTGGCCGCCTTTTAGGTGTTCTCATGCGCGACTGAACTTGGGGTGGGGATGCCAAAGGATTTATATATTTACTCTCTCGATAGTACTTGCATAAAAGGTGTTTAGGTTGTCTACGTCTGTTTGGTGGTTAACTGATTTTTCTAAATTTTTGTTATATAAATTGATTCTATGATTCTCCGTTTATTTATGTTTTCTTCCTTATGTAGGACCGAGATATTATCAAAATCAAAAATATGTTTATGTTTATCGCAGTGTTGTGACAAACATGTAGCCAATTTTGATTTTGTGCATTTCGAGTTACAGTTTTGTTTATGTTGCTGTACTCTCTTATGGAGCCACTGCGAAGTTTGTCCATAATATGATTTATTTGCACAATTTTTACAATCTATTTTATATATGACATTTGTCATCTTTTGTATTGGTATTTCGTCCTTAGTTTAAGTTTTTCAATTTTATTTACAGTATTTTTCCCGAATTTAATTTCGGTTATATCATATTTTTTAAATGTTTTTTCTACTTTATTAGTTAGATTTTTTCTATACGTTACTGAATAATATTTTTTAGGATATGTATTGTGAATTTTGTTGCATTCTTTATTATTTTCTGGCTCAGAGCAATCTCTTCTCACAAACCTAATAGTTTTATTTGCATTTCATCACCTCTCTTACAGACCTTAAACAACTAAGTATATAACATTTTTCATCTATAGAATAAATGCTTCCTTCAAAACTCAATGTAATACTTTTTTTTACAACACATATAAACACATCAGGGCTAAAAAGATACAAAAGGAATACAACGAGCGATAGTAATGAGTTGGAGGATCTCAATATGTAAAACATAAAAATAGAAATAAATGGGTAGAAATAGAACAATCTCTTCTTATATATCTAGTAGTTTTATTTGTGTTTCATCACTCCTCTTATACAAGTATACCTTAAACAACTTAGTATATAAGATTTTTCATCTAGAATAAATGCTCCCTTCAGGGATCACTTGTACCTGGGTGGCTAGCATAACAACCCTCTATGCCTAAGGTGACGGATTCAAACCTGTGCAGGTGGCTTTAGGTTTTTTTAATGGGAGTAAAAAATACTTAGTTATACCGTCCTTCAGAGGAGACGTAAGAAGGTGGTCCCAAGCATGTGCGATGTCAGGTACTCCTTAAAGATCTCTATCCTAATAAAACCTGGATAAAAAAAACGTAGGACTCCCACTGTAGCATCGTCCGATTAGCCATAGTAGCATAAAGTGACGTTAAATAAATAAACAAAAAACAAATGCTTCATTTAAAACTCAATGTAATACTTTTTTCACTTATCAATATTTATACTTTTTTTCACTTATTTTTTGTATAGAGATTTTCACACGTTTTCATCAAAAATCAATGTAATTCGATGATTTTTTCAGCATTATTTAATTAATTTTTAAATTAATTTCAACAACAGAGATAAGTGAAAGTCATGTGTCTACACACCAGATTTTCTAAGCATTTATTTCAACGGTTATTATATAGTTTATAGCGGTTATTATATAGTTTATGTGGTGTTAAATTAAGTTTATTCTAAATTGTGTGTTCTATTGACTGCACCCTGAACCAAATTCTCCCACGTAATACTTTTTTCTTTGACTTAAACTTTATTTAAAACTTTTAAAATTTAGAGATCACAGTCACCTTTTCTATATCAGCTAACATAACCTTCTATGCCTTTGGCTGCTATTTTAAATCTGGCAGATGGTCCTAGGATTTTTAATGGAAGTCAAACCCTTGGTTATGTCATCCTTTGGAGAGGACAAAAATTGGTGGTCCCAAGCCTGTGTGATGTCAAGTCTCCTTAAAGATCCACATCCTAATTAAACCTGAATGGCAAGATTTAGGACACCTCCTCTGTCTTCATCCAATTAGTGAAAATAGCATAAAGTGGCGTTAAATGAATAAACAAACAAAGTTTTAAAATTTAATTCAAGAAGGGGAGTAAGTGAAAGTAGTGTGTTGTGTGCACCACATTTTTGTTGCGAAGCAGAATCTCGAGTGTAATATTCAGTATTGTGTAACAAATTGCTACTCAACATCCGGAATAACAAGAAGAGCTTGTGTGATTACAGTTCTTTTCTTTTTTTATTCTCAACCATGATTAAATATGTCAAATGGAAATTATTCTAAAATTAAAAATAAACAGAAAACTTACAAACAGGCTCCTCCATTTCTTCAGACCTTTCTTCTTTAATAAAAACAAAAGAATTATTCACATCTGAAATAAATAAAAAAGTATACAATGAATGAATAATTTAATAATTATAACATTATAATGTTTAAGAGATTGGAATATCAATTTAATGAACATATTTTATAGCAAAAGGAGTGGCGTGGTCTAGTGGGTAGTGGGTAGTCTACTGTGCTCCGGGTCCTGGGTCCGAATCCCGGCTGTGGCGGAATATTACTTATTCTTTTATCCAATCAGGGGGATATGGGATCCTGGGTTATGGAGATCCTCCTGGGGCACACCCAGCCTCAATCAAGTGGGTAATCAAAAATGAGGAAAAAACCTGGCGGCTGATTGTGATCTCGGCTGAATCACCTCATTGCATATCATCTCTACATGTACAGAGCCCAAAACAAAACTCTTCATGGGTTGTAGTGGTGCAGGTTTTTGGCTATTTTTTTCATTTTTTTTTTTTTTTTTTTTAATAGCAAAACCACAAATAATGACAAAGGACTTGGTGTAAGTTAAAAATAATAAAAAAATGTGATAAATTATTACACAATGGTCTCTTATTTAAAAATAATTATATGAAATGAAAAGAAATTAAAAATGTACTTATAATACTATAAGTAAAGTCTTTTAAGAATAACAATTATATAGAATTGGAGGCTGTAATTACGCTTCACCACTTTTCATGACAATGCATATTTTAGACAACTATATGCCTGAGATGTTACAGAAACTTTTTCATTAAAATCAGCTAACCATGCGTTTCAGATCTTTTTACAATTTTCTCAAAAATGGCTCAAACGATTTTGATTAAACTGGCTATATGGATCTAAAATTGAATGGGCTTTAACATCATGTAGGTTTTATTCTGATTGAAATAGTCTGACAAGGCTTAAAATCTAAAATAACTTAAAAAAACAAGCGACTTTTATTTACCTCGACTGTTAAAATCAATTTAAAAATCTATTAAATATACTTCAATTTGAAGTTGATTTTAATTTAACGTGTATCCATTTTTGTTGGAAACATATGATTTAGAATAAATGATATAACTATATTAAATTGTTAATCAGTAATAAGTTTATTCCCCATTCGTCACTTAATATTACCTTTTACAACTCTGTGTATTAGATAATATTTTTCTAAAATCTTTCTCTTTTTAATGGTACATTATACGTCTATATTAATGTTCTTATTATAAAAAAAAACAAAAAATTAAATAAACAATTTATTTTGCTCTTTCATCCTTTAGTTGGTCATCAAATTCATTCAACTTGTATATTTAGTCGTCCTTCATTGATGTCATTAAGATGACATGTTTAATGTTTTGTAATGTACAAAATTAAAGGTACTTTAGTTGAAGAAAATTAAAAATATTGGCATTTAAGCCCCGTCAGACTATTTCAATCAGAATAAACCGTACATAATATTAAAGCCTGTTACATTTTACATCGATATAGCGAGTTTAATCAAAATTGTTGGAGCCGTTTTTGAGAAAATTGTAAAAAGGTGCTAAATCCATGGTATAGAGTGGCTCTTCTGGTAAGCCGATTTTTATATTAAAAAGTTGCTGTAAAATCTTGGGCGTATAGTTGTCTTAGATATAAAATTTCAGTTTCGTACGACACACGCAGACCTTTTTTTGAGACTTGGTAATTTAGACTCAGGAGACCCTAAAATGTGTATTTCTGTTGAAAACTGGAGTATAAACTGTTCTTATTCATTGTACATGTTATAAACGGAAACACAATAATATTTTCAATATCATTCCTATTCACTCCTAATGTGGAGGTACGATGTGCCACTGAGTCATGAACTACTGAATCTGGAGTCACAAAGAGATTTAGAACTAGTTGGGAACAGTAATATTTTTATCATTGTGGATGTAATTAGTTGACCGTTGAGAATTACTGGAAGGAATTAGTCCGGGTGGCGGTCATTAAATGAAACAACTAAATAGTTGTTTCCAATCAGTTTCCATTCACCCACCATGCTGATGACCTACAAAGGGGGGTCGAAATGTTGGCAAACAATAAATAGGTGAAACTATTTAGTTGTTTCATTTAATGACCGCCAACCGGACTAATTACTTCGAGTAATATTTTTATTTCATTTTTTTTTTTTAAACTACAATCAAAAACACACCCAGTAAATATGTAATAGAGGGGATGTGGACCTAAGATTTTTGTATTGTTCAATTAATTGAGATAAAAAATAAATTTGTTATATTGCTCACAAGATACCATTGAGTGTTCCTATTCGCACCATTTTACGGAACAATATTTCTTGGTCTAATTTTACGTGGTGATTAATTCAGAACTTAAAAAAATTATCTTTCATTGATGCCTTATAGGACATATCTATACAGTCCAGAAGCCCCATTGCTGAGTGGACTTACTCACCTTAAGATAAAAAAAACTGGCCCCAGAAGAAGGCATAATAGCAGAAATTCGTATATTTTAATAAAGAGTGGTGAGTTTAATCAGTCTCCAATTCTGTATTAGACTTTGACCATCACCTTAAATTATCTACACCTATTTAATAGAAATGATTTTCCTTTCTGCTTTAGTAGGGATTTCAATTTTTCTTTTAAATAAAATAAAAAACTTACCAGCAGATTCAATTTCATCTTTCTTTTCTCCTTTAATAAAAACACAAGAGTCACTGAGACCTAAAGAAACAAAACAGAGAAGAAAAATATAATAGAATGCATAATACTTGAAATAATATCAAATAATACAGGAGAAAAGGGGGGGAGGGTCATCCGTGGTACAGTAGCTAGCAAAACAGCATTATATTCCTAAGGTCGCGGGTTAGCAAGTTGCTGTGAAAGCATGTTGCCTAATAACCTATAGAAATATAGAATTACGAGTTTGCGTCTCGGTTCCAAGGGGCTTTTATCTCAGCATTAATCCCCCCACCGTCAACTTAAGATTTAGTACCTAATATTTTTTTCTAAAATATTGCACACTGTATGGAAGAATATAAATTGTATGTATTTGCCATAGAGATCACTTGTAGCTGGGTGGCTAGCATAGCAGCCTCCCATGCCAAAGGTCACAGGTCCAAACCCGCAGGTGATCCTAGGTGCCGATGAAAATATAAGTCTTATATTATATATTATAATATATCCACTGCTTTTGTGAATGGAGAACTCAAGAAGATATATATTCAACAACCAGAAGGCTTCAATGACAATTCAGGGAAGGTTTGCAGATTACATAAAAGGGCTCAAACAGGCTCCACCTTGTTGGAACAAGAAGATAAAGAACTTCTTAGTGGGCATTGGTTTTCAAATAAGCTCAGCTGATTCTTGCCTATTTAAAAAAGATGTGGGGGTTACTTGTAGCATGGTGGTTAGCATAACAGCCTCCTACGTCAAAGGTCCCGGGTTCATCATACCCGCAGGTAGCCCTAGGATTTTGGTGGCGTGTATGGAGATAATTAGGCCTTGACCATGCTCAGCCACCAGGTCGTTTCTCCAATTAGGGTACCCACTTTAAAAAGGCTGGGTCTGCCCCAAGAGGGTCTCCATAACCCCTAGGAATCCATAAGACCCCAGTCTTACACCAGCTGAGTTAACAGAAAAAATAATATTTTGTCATAGCTGGGATTTAAACCCAGGACCCGGAGAACAGTAGACTAGTGCTCTATCCACAAAAATACGCTGCTCCCTGTTCTGTCATAAATACTGTTACAAAAGTTGAACTTGGTTTAAATCCTTGGCCATTTAGATAATCCTCACCTCTATCAGATTATTTTTTTACATGTCAGGGTAATAATCCCAACTAGTTTGTACTTTTCTTTCACTCAATTAATATGGAGTGGGGTAATAAATAAATGAGAGTAAAAGTCCTTCGGAGGGGACGTTAAAAGGTGGTCCCGAGCCTGTATGATGTCATGTACTCGTTAAAGATCCCTATCCTAATAAAACCTGGATAGGCAAAATTCAGGACTCCCACTGTAGCATCGTCCGATTAGCCACAGTAGCATAAAGTGATGTTAAACAAACAAGCAAACAATGTATTTGCCATAACCTCCCTCAATACAAGTAATATATGTTAATAAGTTTATGGGCTTACAACAACTTCATATTAGCTCCTACGAATTATTTTATTACATATTGACTTTTCTAAAATCTTTCCAACGCTACACTATACTTCTATATTACTACTTATATTTCAGGAATAATTTTTTTTACGACTTGGTAACAGTAAATTTATTTTTCCCATTTAAAGAAAAGCTAAATTGTGATATATTATACTAATAAACCTTGAGGAAAGAATGCCTTAACTGATGGTGAAAACTCTATCAAAATCCATTTTTATGGTTTAAAAGATGTTAGCGGAAACCAAAATTGCATTATCATGTTAAATATATATATAAATAAATATAACAGATAAATATAGATAAGTGAAAGTAAAAATGTTTTGAACTGCATAAATTGTGTTTTAAAAGTGTTATAAAGATATTCAAAATCAATTGAGTGTTTTTTTGTTTCTTTCCACTTTTAAGCATCTTAAATTATATTGAATGTACTTAGGCTTCTTCCAATTTTATAACTAAACAGGTTGTTAATTTTGAAAATGGTTTAACCCCATTCTTGGTAAGATAATTTATTATTTATTTACTTATTACTTATTTATTTGGTTATCTCGGCCAGCAGGCTACTGTGGGATAGGGAGACTCTAGGGTACTCGAACCAAAATGCAAGAAAAGACCTGGTTTATACCCGAGGATAGTCTCGGACTAATCACCTCTCTCCTTAAATTAAATTCAAAGTGCATATATAAGTGCAGCGCATATGCTCGATGAAAGTCTAAGGTTTTGATTTTATACTTACTATCATATGGGATCACTTGTAGCTGGGTGGCTAGCATAACAGCCTCCTATGCCAAAGGTCACGGACCTTTTTTTTTAACCCTAAGGAGGGTAACAGGACTGTACACAGGACACTGTCAACTTGATAAGCATCTCCATAATATGGGTTTGGTGGCCTCACCGACTTGCAGATTCTGCACGAAGGATGATGAAACTGCATTTCATGTGATATGCAGTTGTCCAGAGATTGCCAGGATATGGTTTTACCACTTTGGCGTCGACCATATCCCTGATCCCAAGTTGCGTGAACTGATTAACCCACACAGGTTAGTAAGATTCACCAAGGCGCTAGCCCTATATTAACAGTAGATTGGACGGAGCACAATAAGCATAATAATTGGCTGCAGTACATTAGATTAGCCGGCAAAAAAAAAAAAAAAAAAAAAAAAAATTAAGGTTTTGATTTTACACTTACCATCATATGGGATCACTTGTAGCTGGGTGGCTAGCATAACAGCCTCCTATGCCAAAGATCAAGGGTTCAAACCTGCAGGTGGTCCTAGGACTTTTTAATGGGAGTAAAAAATCCTTAGTTATGCCGTCCTTTGGAGGGAACGTTAAAAGGTGGTCCCGAGCCTGTGCGATATCAGGTACTCGTTAAAGATCCCTATCCTAATAAAACCTGGATAGGCAAAATTTAGGACTCCCACTTTAGCATCCTCCGATCAGCCATAGTAGCATAAAGTGATGTTAAATAAATAAAAAAACAAACTTAATATCATCATATTGTTTATCATATTATTATTTGTATGTCTATAATACTTATGTATAATTGTTAATTTATTTTATCATTGCCACTACATTCACAAATTTTCATTATCATATTGATATGTAGCTCTTTCGTTCTGATGTTTGTAGCTCTAATGACAGCTTACAAGTTTGAGCCGAAATGTTAGCAAAATTAAAATATTAAAAAAAAAACTGACTCACGATTATTTCTACCTACTTAAATTTTAACAATGTAAATATGTAACGAATCTAAAACTTGATGGGTTGTTAAGGTATTTTTTATTTTATATATTTTACAAAAATAAATACTCCTCACCTTGATCTGGAACTAGAAATTCTTCTTCTTTGAAGAGAACAACCCCACCTGATGACATATACAAGATAATATTAAATACGAAATAATCAAAATTACACTTTAAATAATTAATCTAAGTATAATAAAAACTCAGGGTGGGGCGTAGTCTAGTGGATAGAACTCTAGTCTGCTGGGTTCGAATCCCGGCTGTGGCAGAATAATATTTATTCTGTTTTTTCAGCCGACTCTGGAATGGACTCCTGGGTCAGACCCAGCCTATATAAAGTGGGTACCTAAAAATTGTGGCAAAACCTGGCAGCTGAGTGTGATCTTTGCCTAATAAACTCATTGCACACTTCTTGGCCTAGGAACGGTATGATTCTCTATATGTACTGAGCCCAAGACGCTTTATGGGTTGTAGAGCTACAGGTTTTCACTATCAAAAAATACTTTCAGGAGGAAAGCTTCACCCATGAATGAGGTTAATTTACATTAAAGTTGCCAATCAGTTGTGATGATATACCTAGTTCTGCCATAAACCTAAAAAACAAAACAAAAAAAACCTGTAGCACTACAACCCATGAAGGTCTTGGGCTCAGTACATATAGAGATTATTACTGTTTATAGGAGTAACAGTGGCGTGTATGGAGGTAATTAGGTCTTGATCACGCTCAGCCACTGGGTTTTTTCTCCAATTTGGGTACCCACTTTAAAAAGGCTGGGTATGCCCCAGGAGGGTCTCCATACCCTAGGGTCGCTCTGCAGCTGAGTTAACAGAATGAATAATAATCTGCCACAAGACCACGCCGCTCGAAGTATCCTAAATTAAAAAAGGAAGCTTGTCAAACGATTTCCAATTTTCAGAACAAGGTACTTATGTGAATCATTTTATTCCACTTTAAAATTCGTGAAATCCAGATACCGATCAATATTAACTAACCAGCATCTAAAAAAGAATTACTGAGAAATGATGTCACCAATTATTCACCAAATTAGAAGAGTTATAAAAGAGAAGTAAAATAAATAGGTTTAATATTTAAATTCAACGCACAAATTTTGTACTTATTTTAATATGTTTTCAATAAATATAATATCTGTAATAAATTTGGGTATTAAAAATGTTTTAATTACTTATTTATTTGCGGCACGCGAAACAATTTAAATTTTAAAAATGGCTCAGACTATCAAGCAGCTTAGCCGCTCCTCATATAGACCAAGAGCTAAGCTATATTTTAAAGTTACTCCAACCATACACGCATTAACATATATGTAAATCAACACAAAATTAAATGTTGGTAACAGCTAGCTTCGTACACGGTCTAGAGGAGTGGTTTCCCACAAGTGCTCCGCGGACGCCTAGGGGTCTGTAGATGATACCTAGAGCGTTTGCGAGGTCTCATCGTGAAATCTTTTTAAATTAAAAACAAGTAGCTATACAACCTATGAAGGGTCTTGGGCTGAGTACATATAGAGATTCGTACTGTTTATAGTTCAACGGCTGTGCGATGAGGTGATTAGGCCTTCTTCACATTCAGCCTTCAGGTTTTTTCACCACTTTATATAGGCTGGTTAGGCCCCAGGAGGGTCTCCATACCCAAGGTAACTCCACTGCTGAAACAACAGAATAAATAATATCCTGCATCAGCTGGTATTCGAACCTAGGACCCTGAGAACAGTAGACTAGTGCTCTATCTACTAGACCACCCCACTTCCGTCGTTCTAAATTACTAAAATCAGAAATGTTTTTGAAGCTTTTACTCCTTGCGGAATCCCCTATAATGGATATAGAACTTATTGGAAATCATCTTCATTTGAAACATCAGAAACTTACCACTGGCTCAGGTTCTTCATTATTTTCTTCTTTGATAAAAATACTGCAGTTACTCATATCTGAAAAAGTAAGTAATTATGTAAATAATTTAATAACCAGAATATTGAATATTAACTAATTGACCGAATGGTTCATTAACACAAAAATTATTTTTGTCCTATTTTTTCTTTAAGTTGGATACCGAATTTGTTCAACTTAAATATATACCCATTTTTTTATCTATGCTAAAAGATGATATGGTTAATTTTTTTTTCGAATCTATAAAATTAAAGGAAGAAAATTTAATATATTGCCATTTAAGTCCCGTCAGATTATTTCAACCAGAATGAAACCTTTATTATAATAAAGCCCATTAAATTTTACATAGATAGTGAGTTTAGTCAAAATTGTTAGGGTCATTTATGAGGAAAATCGTAAAAAGATGCAAAATGTATGGTATAAAGTGGCACTTCTGGTCACCCGATTTCGATGACAAATTTGCTGCACCATCTCGAGCATATAGTTATCTCAAATATGAAATCTCAGTTTCGCGGGAATTTTGGATTTTGTGCTAGACTTGCCGCACACAGACTTTTTCGATCAACTTAATTATTTGCACTCAGAAGACCCTAAAATTGAAAACTATAATTCGAAAATTTTCATGATTGCAAGACTATCCCTTACATTATATTTCATTGGTAGATAAGTCAAAGTAAAAATGAAAGATTCTAGGTCTTAATAAATACAAACACATATATATATATATATATATATATATATATATGTTTATATCTATTTATATGTGTATATAAACAGTATTTTATATAAATGTATTATGTATTTATATCTATTACATTAAAGAATAAATTAGTTTAATAATTAAAGCAGTAAAAGAACTTTGCATATCCTCTAAATTTCCTTGAATGGAAATAGTACTTTTTTGGTAATCATTGTCTCAATTCACGATCAACATTATAAATTGGTTAAACAACACTTTTTGAATTTGTTTAATTTATTGCCCTAACCGGAAGACTCCCCAACTTAAACAAACTAATCAAAAACACAACACTATCAGGCCAAGAATTTCCACAATTAATGATAGTAAAACAATAACTTGATTAAAGATCACTAGGCTTACCTGAGGTAATTATATGTCCCGAAATTCATCCAATTATATTTATATTCTACTTACTAACTCAAATAGTTAATTTAGAATTTCATATAGTATTAGCCTAAGACTAAAATAGTAATTGAGGTTTGCAAGATGAACATTTAAAAGTTTAATATCTGATTAACTGAAAAATAAATAAATTATCATACCAACTTCATCCATTTCTGTAAAAAAATAATGGTAAACCAAAATAAAATGTTATAAAAAAGTAGTATGTATTGGTTTAATCACTGAGTACTGTTTATAATCCAAAGAGGTAGGCATACGTTTTCGGATCTTAAACAGAATATAAATACTAAGAAGCGCTAAGTTTGGCCTGGAATCTGACGTCATCGGCCCTTCTCTCAATCTAGTTCTCCAATGCTTATTATAAAAAATAACTCAGTTATTTATGAAGATAGAGCAAACTGTGTACGGAGTTTTGGAATCAGTGAAGTACGACCAACAAAAAAAAAACCAACAGGAAATAGGAAAACAATTTGAAATCATGCCTGTGTATATATACACTTGTACCTCTAAAATACCACGAATATTCATGAAAAATATAAATAATTGAAATTTCACCCTTAAATACCCCCATAATTTAGTTATTTTTGAAGATGGCGAAAAATATGTATATAAAGTTTTTGAATCAGTAAACCGCGATAAACAGAAAAAAAAATGTTGATCTATATATTTAAATGACAAATTATAATATATATAATTCGACCAAAACTCGGTTATTATTGAAGAAAGAGAAAAATCGAAAATACTTTCGCGATGAAAGAGAAAAATAAAAAAAAATCTTACATGGTCAAGTAACAACTTATAAGTGATATGATTCCCTGATAACTTGGTTGTTGCTGTTAGTTTATTCGTTTAACGTCACGTTTATCGGCTAATCGGACGATGCTACAGTGGGACTTCTAAATTTTGCCTATCGAAGTTTTATTAGGTCTTTAACGAGTACCTGACATCGCACAGGCTCGGGACCACCTCTTACCGTCCCCTCCGAAGGACGGCGTAACTAAGGATTTTTACTCCCATTAAAAAATCCTAGGACCATCCTCAGGTTTAAACCCGCATCTTTTGGCATAGAAAGCTGTTATGCTAGCCACTACGCTATGGGTGACCCCCTGATAACTCGGTTATTATTGATGTGGAAAAACTGTAATGTCAAATCGGTTCAGAACTAGCAGAGGTAAAGCGTTTTGAAATAAGCAGTGGTGATACACCATTTTCCTTTGGATTATTTATTCTTTTAAATATTGGTTAATTGCCAATTAACCGCTATATAAACAGTTATACCCTGGTATAGTTATTTGGAAACAATAAACCATTGTGTATTAATTTTCAGCGTTTGTCTTGTTGTGTTGAAAAATATCGATACGTCCTAAATACAACCCTTAATTTTCTTTTCATCTTTAATTTCAGCATTATAATTCTTATTATTCTGTGTTTTAGAAGAGTGGTCCATCTATGAAAAATTAAAATGAATGTTGTTTTTATGGATTATATCTATACCGCCGTTTTTGTTTTGTTTTTTTCTACAGGCCGCCTAATTTTCTCTTTCTTTTCAACCTTTATTGTTAATTTGTTTGTTGAATGAAGGTGTGTAACAATGATAAATGTGCAACACAGATATAAACTCAGTTTCTCTTCCAAGCCAACAAAAAAAAATCTGGCGCGCGCAACACACGACTTTCACTTACCACCCTTGTTAAAATCAATTTAAGAATTTTTAAATACCGTTAGAGATGAAATTAGTTTAAAGAATTAATTAAATTGATTTTCGATAGAAACATGTGTTTTATTAAATAATCTATCATGTTATTATCTAAAACAATCAGTTAATTTTATCCGCTTTTCATCATATTAAAGTTATAGAGTTATTAGGCAGTGGAATAAATGAACCTTCTACTAGACAGCTTGTTTATTACTGCTATATACACAAACAACATGGCGCAGGGGACGCTACCAACTGGACTGTTTGTTGTTGGGCTGCTGTACACCTAGGTGGAAGTTCAGTGCCACAACTATCTTTACATATACAATCGATATTTAACACACTCCCTCAATTGAATGTTTTCAAATATATACATACACAAGTAAATATTCAATTGTATCTCACATACAAAACAAGTAAAAATATTATTCTACTACAAAATTCTACACCACAAAACAAGTAAAAATATTATTCTATTACAAAATTCTATCCAACAAAACAAGTAAAATATTATACTATTACAAAATTCTTTACAACAATTTTAGCACAATATATATAAATGACATTAATATATTAATTAATTAAAGCCTTCCGAAACATTTGAAACTTATCAAAGGCAAGTGGTTTTGTGAACAAATCTGCCACATTGCGGTCAGAATTGATGTGTTCCACAGATATTATTTCTTTGGAAATAAGATCTTTAACAAAATGGAATTTTATATCAATGTGTTTAGCTCGTTTAGAGTTTTTGTAGAACAACTTACACCTTTAGGTGGTTTTATAAACACAGGATAGTCTAGTGAGCCATTGAGAAAGGCTGTTGGCACATCAACTTGTCTAATACTCCAATCGTTTTGGCATGCAAATGACAAGAGAGTTCTTACAGTATCCATTCGGCAAACTGGTGAGTAATTGAATACACAATCACCTTGAGTTTGTTCTTCAAACCCTCTTGCTATCAATCTGGCCTTTTTGATTCCATCTTCCTTCACTGTGAAAAACCCATTTAGTTGTGATTGGGACACTTCCATTCGGTGCTTCCTCTTCAGACCAAGTGTTCATCTTCTCATGAGCTTTTAATTCTTTAATAATGGCTTCCTGCCATTCCTCTTTTTTATTAGCATCCTCATAAGATGATGGAACTCCATCTGATCGGCTTACCATACAGTATGCATTATATAACTCATAATCATTTAGGAAATGAGGTTATGGCCGGTTTCTCTGAGGTCTAGAAGTTTCTTCTGAATGCTCTGGATTAGATTCTTCATTCTGAAGTCTTGAAGGGTTTTCTGACTGCTCTGGATTACAATCATTCTGAGGTCTAGAAGTATCTTCTGGCTGCTCTGAAATATTAGTTTTATTCTCTTCACCATTTTTCCTTCCCTCTTCATAGCTTCCACCACTATTATGATAGACAATAGGTACATTTTTAACTTCTTTATAGGGCATTTGGCTCTCCTCGAATATCACATCTCTAGATCTAATAACTTTCTGCTCGTCTGGCAACCAAATCCTATACCCACCACCACAATAACCAACCATCACCCCCTCCTTGCTTCTGGGATCCAATTTAGAACCTTTAGGAAGAATGGTAGGCCATGCTCGGCAACCAAATATTCGAAGTTTAGACAGATCATTTCTGCCATTCCATATTAATGAGGGAGTTTCACCTTTACTTAAGGCTGAAGTAGGTGACCTATTCAGTTCATAAGCAGAACATCGAGCTGCTTCCCCCCACAAGAACTTTGGGATGCCGGAATCTGATACCTTAGTACGCATCATATCTAATAGTGTCCTATTCATTCTTTCACTCTTTCCGTTCATTTGAGGGCTATATGGCAATGAATATTCTAATTTTATACCTTTATCTGAACAATATTTTTGAAAAAATTTAGACGTAAATTCTCCTCCATTATCTAAACGTAGCCTTTTCACTGGGACACCCTGCTGCCTTTCTAGTTCCGCTATATAATCCATCAGGTTTGTTTCAGCTTCGCTCTTCATATGGAGAAGTTTGACATGCACAAAATGAGTGAAGTCATCCAAAATCACCTGCATATACCTATGTCCTTCAACTGATTCAGGATTGAAAGGACCACATATATCAGAGTGAATTAATTCACCAACCTTTGATGTGCGTTTCCTATTATTTGAAAAGGGCTGTCTAGTAGCCTTACCTTCAATGCATGCCGAACACTTCTTGTCACTATAGGGTAATCCTAAACTTTTGAGTCCATGCCGATTCAAATGTCCTAGCCGTTTATGCCATAGATCTCCATCCGTAGCACTTGAAATGTTGCACTTGACTTGATTATCACTGGGTTCATCAAACGTAAATATGTACAATCCATTCACTCGTGGACAACTCAGCTTAAAATTTCTTCCACAGATTTTCATCTCCTTAGAATCTGTAATCACTTTTAAGCCTTTTGAGGTAACTGCACTCACTGATAATAAATTATGTTTTAACCCCGGAACTATTAAACCTTTAATGTTTACAATCCTACCTTGAGAGGTTACTCTTAGGGTACCTTCTTTTCTAGTAAACATCTTATCACCATTAGCTATATGTATGGCAACATCATGAACAAGATTCGAAACATTTGACAAAAGGGGTTCCAATTCTGCTTTAAAAAGATGGTTACTCGCACCTGAATCAACTAAGAACACATTGTTAGATGATAGTTTAAAATTACCACAATTTAGGGCCACCATTACAACTTCTTCTTCTACATCTGCCGTATTTCCCTGGATTGTTCCTCTTCTTTTCCCACGAAAGCTTCTATTATAAGATTTACTTCCACGGTTCTGCTTATTTTTGGGACATTGTGCCTTGAAATGTCTTTTATCCCCACATATAAAGCAACCACTCTGTGCTTTAAATGATACTTCTGATGATGATGCACAAGCTGATGACTTTGACTTTAACTTGGTATCTGTATCTAGAAGTCTGGCTCGCACAAAATCCATTTGGACTTCTAAATTAGTTTCTAGAGCTGTCACAACTGTGTTGAATTCATCTGGTAAAGACATCAAAAGGTGACATACCTTGTCTGACTCTCCTAGAACTGTGCCTTGTTCTTGAAGGTTTCGGATAATGGTATCAAATGCCAAAAAATGTTCTTCCATGTTTCCTTGAAGAGAATATTTCAGGCCCATCAACTTTCTGTACCAAGTCAATTTTGAAAAAGAGGTAGATCTGACAAAAACCTTCTTTAAAGCATTTATCATTTCCTTGGAACTTTGGCAATCCATGATTATTTCCAGATGTTTATCTGAAATGCCTTGGATAATGATGGACTTTGCCTTCGAGTCTTTAATGAGAAATTCCCTTTTCTCAGCGCTAGAGGTAGGAGGGTCTGCTTCTAACACATCTTTTACCTGTTCTCTTTCCAAAATAGATGACATTCTGAAAAACCAGCTGTTAAAACTTGTTCCGACGAGTACTGGAACCCTGAAGTAGTAACTGACGCCATAGTACCGGTAAACAAAATTCACTAATAAAATAATATCACTTCGCGACTACGCGTTGACACTATACACAAATACTATGCTCTGCACAAAAATACTCTGGGCCCATAACCTATTAAAGTTATAGAGTATTAGGCAGTGGAATAAAAGAACCTTGTACTAGACAGCTTGTTTATTACTGCTATATATACAAACAACATGGCGCAGGGGACGCTACCAACTGGACTGTTTGTTGTTGGGCTGCTGTACACCTAGGTGGAAGTTCAGTGCCACAACTATCTTTACATATACAATCGATATTTAACACATCACTCTTCATTACATTTTACAACATTGTGCATAAAATAATATTTTTTCTAAATTTTTTAGCTTTCCAACGGTATATTATACATATATGATACGGTACTTATCTTAAAAAAAAACAAAATTTACATTAAAAAATACTTTTGCACATTTCTCTTTCAGTTTATTATCAAATTCATTCAACTTATATGTTTAGCATTTTCTAATCAACGCAAACAACATGAAATGGTTAATTTTTTTGAATGTACAAAATTGAAGATACTTTTGAGGAAGAACATTTAAAGTATCGGCATTTGAGCCCTGTCAGGCTATTTCAATCAGAATGAAACCTACATGATATTAAAGCCCATTAAATTTTACATTGATATAGTGAGTTTAATCAAAATCGTTAGAGCAGTTTTTGAGAAAATCGTAAACAGGTGCTAAATCCATGGTATGAAGTACATCTTCCAGTCAGCTGATTTTGATGAAAAAGATTCTGTAACATCTCGGATGTATAGTTGTCTTAAATATGAAATTTCAGTTTTGAATTATCTTTTCCAGCCCCTTATGATTCTGATTCTTCTCCATGACCTTGCTCAGCTAACTTAAGCTATGAACCTTCCAAATGTCTCCTAATCAAAAACCACAGGCTTCTGAACGTAACATAAAATACTTCAATTATGTATAAAATGTTTGACAATATACATAAAAAATCCTGACAAGATGTGATCTGGGTACTGTCCTTCCTCATGTCCCACATGCTATTATTGTGTTCATTTTTTTGTTTTCCCATTTGCTGTTTGCCACAATACTGCTGAAAGGTGCGAATAAATAAATGAAGTGAAAAAAAAAATTATATATATATATATATATATATATATATATATATATATATATATATATATATATATATATATACTTACTGTAACTGATGGCAGTTGGATAACTTGCACACTGCAACCATAATTTATCTCAACTTAAACCTTAACTGTGAAGAAATGATTTATTTGAAGATTTATCTTTTTTCACAAATTATTTGTGCATGTGGTCGAATCAAAAATAAAATCCTGTATTATCTAGTAATTAATTAGTAATATTAAACTTTTATTCATATGTAACTATTAGAAGTAGGTTTAAATATTAGGGTGTTCAGAATTTCAGTTTCTTGTGTCAGTTAAAAAAAAATGACTATTAGAGGTACCTCCTATTAAACTTCAAACTAGTTAAATGGTTTATGTTTGAGCTTGACATGTTTTTTCAATTCAATTTCGAAATGATCCCAAGTAGATGCTGATTTCAGGAAAAATATGTATATATATTTCTTTTATATGATTATATATATATATATATATATATATATATATATATATATATATATTTTTTTTTTTTTTTTTTTTTTTAATTATATATAATGTTTTTTTTCTCATGTAAAATACATTTATTTTTCTGGTTTCTACATTTTTATCATAATTTAGCTTTTAAGTTATTTTATTTGTTCATGTTATTAGTTTAATTCTATTGTTTTTCAATTATTTTACTCTAAGACTCTAGTCTTAAGTCCACCTTTTTATTTCCTGTAATGTTATTCTGAAGGGACTTGTCCCAGAAGAATTATTATTAAATTAATAATTACAAATTATAATCAATAATTAAGAATTATAATCAATAATTAAGAATTATAATCAATACTTAAGAATTATAATCAACTTACTCACTGTTCATCAAAGCTGGTCATTGAGTTATAAGCTAAATCAAGATTTAGGACTTTTAAAAAAAAACTGTATTATATAAATTTATTAGTTTTAATTATTTTACAACTTAATAATGAAGGAAGGTGTTGAAGTATAAACATCATTTATTGTTCATGTTCACACTCGTAACCTTAGCTATAACCTCTGTGTATTAACTTTGACTTAGATTACTGTTACCATGTAGTACTTTTTTTTTTGTTCTTGATTCGCTGTATTCATTAAAAAGCTTGTATCAGTCTATCAATGAGAAATTAATTCAAAATACCTGAAAATATAAGAGTTCATTTTCGGAGTCTGGTGATTTAAGGACAATGAAAATAGAGACAACAACACAGTTAGATTATGAAGAACAAGAAAGTATGCTTGATAAAACTGAGTCTGTTGTTGGCAATAATTGGCCAATGTCGCCACCTCTTCTCGGCTTCAATGAAAAGATTACCACAGAGATTTGAAGACTATTGTGGTATAGGGTATCAATTGTAGTTTAGGGTATCGATGGTGATATAGAGTATTGATTGGGGTATAAGTTAAGAATTGTGGTATAGTGTATCGATTGTGTTATAGGGTATCGATTGTGGTATAGGGTATGGATTAATATGTGCCCAGTAGATGGGGACACACATGTTTTTATTATGAGTTGTACCATAGAGGTTAAATATTCAATATCAAGAATTCATACCTTATTAATATAGTAATATGAATTATTCGCTTCCCAACTCGAACATTGTATTTCACATTTCGATTTGAATATCATTTTTAGCATGGTTACTTGGGGACCGTGGTGCCCATGGAGAGTGAAAGACCTCCAATAACGGAAGTTCTCAGGTCTGTGTCCTTTGCCCGCTCCTTTGAACATCCCAGATGGTAGAAGGAATGGGCCTGGAAGCCACGGATAAGTGGAAAAGTCGGTCAAATGATGGATATAGATATCCGAAGAAGAAGTAAAACCCAGGAAGTTGGGAGACTAGGAAGTACGGTCTGTTACTGCTACTCCATTCTTCCTCTTGCTACTGATGCAACAACTATTACCACTGAGGCTCCAGTCCAAGCTGACAAGACCCGAGAGAGCTGAGAGTGCCTCCGGTAGTAATAACAGGTACATATCCATCAGGAATTTTATGGGTTCGTTAATACTGAAAATTATTTCGTGCCAAGAATTAGTCAATAATTACGCTTTTATTTTATTTTTTTACTCTGTCGATGACCAGGAGTCACCAAGACAGAGGTTAGCAGCTTCTAATATGACCTAGCATACCATTGCCGTCCGTGGAGGAACATGACATCCTCAACAATTTTTAGTTAAAATCCTAGATATTCAAGATCTTGAATGTGTAAAGAACGCCTTAGCACCAGTAGGAGTAGTGAATGTTAGAAGACTACAAAAATCATTATCAGATGGGTCAAAAACCTTGCTCTCAACTATTCTTGTAACAGTACTTGCCACTGTTACTATCGAAAACATCCAAAAAATCAGAGCGGTCAACAGGACACTCTTCCGTGTGGAGAAATATATTCCACAAAGAACAGCTCAACACAATGTTTTCGTTCTCAAAAATTCAGACACACTAAAAATTACTGTGGTTATTTAATGAAATACTATTATTCTTCCGATGTGAAACGTGGCCGCTTACTTTGAAGGATGAACAACGGCTTAAGGTTTTCGAAAATAAGGTACTGCGTAAAATATTTGGTCCGAAGAGAGATGAGGCTACTGGGGACTTTAGAAGGTTTCACAAGTCGGAATTGCGGAGCTTGTACCCTGTGAATATAATTGAGTTGATAGCATCGCGGAGACTCAAATGGGCGAGTAAAGTTGTTGGACTCGGTGAGGATCGGATTCCGAGAAAGTTGGTATTCGCTGATCCGACTTTTAGGTGTCTGTAAGGTAGGCCGAAACATCTATGGGAGGATTGCGTTAAGGCTGATCTCGGGGGCTTAGGCTTGAACGGTGAACATTGGACGAGTCTGTGCAGGCGGAATTTTGTAGTATAAGCATCGAATCTTCGGGTACAGTAAGCCTATTATTATTATTATTATCATCCAATAAAATGCGTACGTTGCTCCAGACCACATGACATCTCACAATATCCCAAGCAGGGCAAACCAAAGTGTACAAATTGCGATGAAGAACATGTCACCTCTTTTTGTGGGTGTCCTTACCGACTCCATTTAACTGAAAAGCTAAAGAAAAGAGAAATAAGAATTAGCACTGAAAACTAGATAATCACTGGCAGCCTGATACTATATTATTACTACTGATACTGCCATGTGCCATCAGAACCCTCGTCTTTATATGACATCAAACCACGCTCTAGTTTCAATCATTTCCCTCTGATAGGAATCAATCTCTCACCATTCCTAATCATCCTCTATCTTCTTCCATTGCCCTTTCGGTAGGTGTGACCTAGGGCTCAAACATATCTCCTCTTCTTTTTAATTCTCACATTAAAAATTTCCCAAATTCTATCCATCACTGTCCCTAACACTTTATGCCAATGACTTCCAAATCTACTTATCCTCCTCTTCTCCTAAAGCATCAGTAGCATTAGCTAATAGATATGATCCGTGTTGGGGCAAACTTGAATAAAATAACGCAAAATGCTCTGAACACACAATCCAACTATAGGTTGCAATGCCCTCCTCAAATCCAATACCACCTTTCCTAATGTAATTCTAAATGATCACCTGTTATGTATTGAAGATACTGAGGGGAGTAAGTTCATTATTAAATAATTTTAATACCAATCAAGTAAATGTTAATAAACCTTTGTCGGCAAAAGTTTAAAAGGCGTTTACCTACCCCCCTTGAATTTTCCATGAGCACCCAGCATAAGGACAAAGGCTGAACCGACGACTTCGGGCACTTTCAATAATCAGTCCCACTTCCTTTGTTATGATCACCGAGGGGAGGTTCCAAAATATAATATTTGTGAAAAGAAGAGGGGATAGAGGTGATGAGGGCGAGAATGCAGAATCAAAGAAGTCAGTTGAAGTCCAGCGAGAGAAGCAGTCGTATTCCATCAACGAGAAGAGTCAGTTGTATCCGAGACAAAGACGAGTCAGAGATCGAAGAGAAGTCCATCAGAGGTCAGAGAGAAACCAGAACAGAGCCGAGCCGATGGGGTACGAAACTCAGTAGTGACGAATCACACCTTTGCCAGCAGCTGTGTTTTTAAGGTAACCTTTTGTTGTAATGTTGTTTGGCAAAGCTAATAAGTATTCTGTCATAGTTCTGGGCATTGTGTAAATAGATTGGATATGTATTTTCTAATGTTAAATAATAATGTCATTTGTTGGAATTGGTAAACAAGAAACCTTTGGAAAGGAAATCCAATGGTTCCAAAAGGTATAATATATAAATATATTAATTTATACAGTTTTGAAGCTACCGCTGCCTTAGAAACAACGGCCGGTCAAAAACATAGCACACCCAGTCCCCTTCAGCCTATTACCATCCCTGATTTTGCTAAATATGGGAAGGAATACCGTGTCTCTTCTAACCTTTATAGGGAAAAAATGATTTGAAAAAGATGAAAAGACTAAAATAAAAGCTTAAAAGTTATTTATTTATCAGTCTCTATAGTTAAATATAGTTTACAAGTAGTTCATAATATAAATAAATTTCTTAAATTAAAAAAAACTTATAGAAGTTGAAAACAAAATTTATAACACATAATTTCTTATTATTGTGCTATAAATAAATAAAATAACAGAAAGTCTAACATAAAATATAATTAAACAATAAGAAAATATACATTAATTACTAATTAACATAATAAATAAGAAGGTTATCAGTAATGCAATGTGGAAGGTTACAGAGACTGTTACCACCACAGCAAATATCACAGGTTATATTCTTCCATAAAGTACTCTATCCCTTTTAATTATTTTCAAAGAGTACTATATCCACATTTCTATCCTAAAAGTACCATATGTACTATTTATTATTTTGTAAAAAGACATGGGAAAAGTGGAATAATTGGAAAAAAATATATTTTAACACTGGACAAAATAAACATTAATTTTAATTAAAAAAAAAAAAAAAAAAAAATCAAGTATTTTGGTACAATAATAAAAAAAATTACAGATTTCCCGTTTCCTTTAAAATTTTCTAAAGTGGATATAGAACCTTTTGGAAAGCTAAAGTTCGATTGTGACAAATACTATTCCAAGAAAGATACAACTTTAATCATCACTTTCCATATATCATATAATTATAACTTGAGGTTTACCACCTCTATGAACGGCCTTAATATGTTTTTTTAAATTATTCCAGACAACGGTTTCATACTCGCAATGAGGACACTGATGAGGCTTTTCACTACTGTGATTGGCCATTATGTGGTCTTTTAAAATACTTTTTCTAGTAGTCTTGTACTCACAATGAGGACACCGATAAGGCTTCTCACCAGTATGTTTAGCCATTATGTGTACTTTTAAACTACCTAACACAGCAGCTTTATAATCGCAATGAGCACATTGATATCGCTTCTTATCGGAATGATTGGCCAATATATGCTGTTTTAAGTATCTCATAACAGCAGCTTTGTACCCACAATGAGGACACTGATGAGGCTTCTCACCAGTATGAATGGTCTTTATATGGGTTTCTATCCTACATCTTTTAACAGCTTTATATTCACATAGAGGACATTCATGAGGTTTCTCACCTGTATGCTTGCTCATTATATGTATTTTTAAATGATCTTTTCTAGCAGTGTTAAATTCACAATTTGGACAATGATAAGGTTTTTCACTTTTATGATTGTGTATTATATGCAACTTTAAAGTATCCTTTGTAACAGCTTTATATGTACAATGAGGACACTGATGAGGTTTTTCCCCTGTATGTTTGGACATAATATGGTTTTTTAAATTAGCCTGGGAAATAGTTTTATAATCACAATAAGAACACTGATGAGGCTTCTCACCTCTATGAATGCCTATTATATGTTTTTTTAAACTATTTTTAGCAATAGTTTTGAACTCACAATGAGGGCACTGATGAGGCTTCTCACCAGTATGTTTGGCCATTATATGTATTTTAATTTTATTCTTTGTAACACCTTTGAACTCACAATGAGGACATTGATGAGGTTTCTCACTGGTATGTTTAGCCATTACATGTTTTTTTAAATCACTATTATGAAGAGCTTTGAATTCACAATGAGGACAATGATGAGGCTTCTCATCCTTGTGAATATCCATTATGTGTTGCTTAACATGGCTCCTTGTAAATCCTTTAAACTCACAATATCGACATTGATGATGCCTTTCATGATTAGTCTTTATATGTCTTTTCAAATTACTTCTGGTCACAGTTTTGTAGTCACAATGAGGACACTGATGAGGCTTCTCACCGGTATGTTTGGCCATTATATGTTCTTTTAAACTATTCACTGAAACAGTTTTATACTCACAATATGGACAGTGGTGAGGTCTTTCTAATGTATGACGACCCTTGATATGTATTTTTAAGGAACCAGCTACAGATGTTGTGTAATCACAATGAGGACAATGATGAAATTTCTCATTAGTATGATTTTGCATTATATGTATTTTTAATCTGGCCATGTTAACTGTTTTATAATCACAATAAGTACACTGATGAGGATTCTCACCAGTATGTTTTGCCATTATATGCTCTTTCAAATGATGTTTCGAGACCGATTTGTATTCACAATAAGGACACTGATGCGGCTTCTCACCAGTATGTTTGGCCATTATATGTACTTTTAAATGACTCACTGCAAGTGTTTTATACTCACAATATGGACATTCGTGAGGCCTTTCTAATGTATGACGACCCTTGATATGCATTTTTAAGGAACCAGCTACAGATGTTGTGTAATCACAATGAGGACACTGGTATTGGTGAGGCTTCTCACCGTTATGCTTGGCCATTATATGCACTTTCAATTTACTGAAGAACCTGCTTTTAATCCACAATGATGGCAGTGAAAATGTTTCTGACCAGAATGTAGATAAGTCACGTCCATGCTCATCCTATCTTTCAAAGTGTCTTGGCTGATCTCCGCACCTTGCTCGGTACATCTTTACCACCTAAAATTATACAATCATACACTAAATTTGGTATTATAGAAGAATTTGAATCCACTAAGAAGATGATGTTATAAAATCATGTTCAAAAATGTAAGTGAAACTGGTCATTTCTTCATTGAAAACTGAGGGGGTCATGATCAATAGAGTCCTCTTTGAAGGTGTCTTTATTTTTTTTTATATCTTTATTTCAAATCCTACGATGAGTGATAGTAACCAAATAACTTTGTTTCGTTTGAACAGCATTGATGCCACTTGCTTATTATGCCTGCCCGTCGCAATTCGGAAAAATAATGCAACATATTCCTCATTATAATTTTCAGCTAAGGATTTATTACCATAATTTCATCGTACATTAATTAATGGTACCGAGGTAAAATAATCACCATTATAGATCACCATATGAAATGATAAATTAATTTTTTATATATTATAAAAAATAATGTAATTATTTTATCATATTCAAATTTTTATTTTTTTTTCTAATTTTAAAAATAAGTGTTGTTTTGTTTTTTTATTATTCAAAAATCATCTGCATGTATAAATTGCTAGAGATGTAAGAGCATCGGACATTCTCTGAAGTGAAATACCTCTAGGAAAGAAAAAAAAAGGAGCGATTATTCAAGACAATTTCAGTTTTTGGTGTCTCCTTAAAGAAAATTATTGCTGACCCCTTCTCCAATTCAGAGAAGTTAGAAGCTTATCACTTTTATAATTGCGCCTTACATTTTTTTTTAATACTTCACCTTTATTGCTTTAAACATCCAACGATGAGTCATCTCAGTTGTGTGATTAATAATATGACTTTGTTAATTCCTCTTCTTAACACTCGTATACTTACTATGTGTTGCAATTTTAAGACTTTTCACCTGTATGTTGGGCCTTTATATGTTGTTTTAAATATCCCATTATAGCAGCTTCATAATTGCGATGCGGATGAACATTGATGAGGCAGATCATCCTATGTTTTCTAAAATTCTCGCTTGCAACTGCTTTATATTCACATCGAGGCTCCTCATCTGTATCATTAAACATATGTCTCTTTACATCAACTTTCTAACAGTTGTATATTCACCATAAGGACACAGATGAGGTTTTTACCATGTATGTTTGAACATAATATAGTTTTTTAAATGATTACAGAAAACAGTTATACACTAAAAATAAGAAATACCGATGTGGCTTCTGACTTGTTTAGCCATTATATGTCTTTTTGAAACTATTCCCAGAAACAGGTTTTAACAGACTTGAACACTGATGTAGATTCTCACTGCTATGAATAGCCAGATTTTGTTTTAAATAATATCTGTTGGCAATTTTAATCTCACGGTGAGGACATCGGTAAGACTAATCACCACAATGTGGGACCAATATATGTAATTTTTAAGTTCCCATTATGACAGTTTTATACTCGCAATGAGTACATTCATGAGGCTTCCCATCAGAATGATTGGCTAATGTAAGTTTTTTTAGTATCTTATAATAGCACCTTTATACTCAAAATTAGGACATTCATGAGATTTCTCACATATATGATAAAACATATATCTTTTAAACAACAATATATTTACAATTTGAACATCATTGAAGTTTTTACCCAGTACGTTTGGACATGTCTTTTCAAATACTCTTTTATAGCAGTTTTAAATTCTCAATTTGGGCCCTGATAAAGCTTTTAACTTTATAAACTCATATTATATGGACAAGATTTTTTAGCTATATAATTGGGCATAATATATCTTCAATGAGAATCTTAAAGGACGTAAAGAAATAAACAATAAACAAACAATATCTTCAATGAGGACCCTGACGAGGCTTCTCACTTGTATGTTTAGCCAATATATATCTTTTTAATTTCCCATGACAATAGTGTTATACTTAAATGAGCACATTGATAAAGCTTCTCCTCAGAATTATTGGCCAATATATGTGCTACCATTATTTTTTTCATTGCACCTGACATATAATTACAATGAGGACACGTTTATCTCATGTACTTTAATATATTATATGTGTCTTTAAATCCACATTTCTAACAATTCCAAAAACACAATGAGGATTCTCATCTGTATTTTTTAGCATATTTATCTTTAAATATGTTTATATACAACAGCTTTCTACTCTCAATGAGGACATTATGTGGCCCATCACCAGAATGTTTGCTCACTATATGTATTTTTATTTTATGTTTTGTAACAGCTCTAAACTCACAATGAGCACAACGATAAGGCTTCCCATCAGAATGTTTGACCTTTATATGTTCATCTAAATATCCTATTATAGCAGCTTTAAACCCACAATGAGGACACTGATGAGGCTTCTCACCAGTATGTTTGACCATTATATGTCGTTTTAAATGTCCAGTTCTAAAAGCTTTGTATTCACAATGAGGACACTGGTGAGGCTTCTCATCCTTGTGAATATCCATTATGTGTTGCTTTAAATGACTCTTTTTAAATCCTTTAAACTCACAATATTGACATTGTTGAAGCTTTTCATGATTAGTCTTTATATGTCTTATCAAGTTATTTCTGGCAACACTTTTGTAGTCGCAAAAGAAACAGTGGTGAGGCCTTTCCAAAGAATGACGACTCTTGATATGCATTTTTAATGTATTAGCTACTGCTGTTCTGTAGTCACAATGAGGACAATGATGAAATTTCTCATTAGTGTGATTTTGCATTATATGTATTTTTAATGTTTTCACGATAACTGTTTTATAATCACAATAAGGACACTGATGAGGCTTCTCACCAGTATGTTTGGCCATTATATGTTCTTTCAAATGATGTTTCGAGACAGATTTGTAGTCACAATAAGGACACTGATTAGGCTTTTCTCCAGTATGCTTGGTCATTATATGCATTTTTATTTGGCTCTTTGTAACCGATTTATGGTCACAATAAGGGCAATGATGAGGCTTCTCACCAGTATGCTTGGCCATTATATGTGCTTTTAAATGACTAGCTGAAACTGTTTTATACACACAATGAGGACAATGATGCGGCTTCTCACCAGTATGCTTGGCCATTATATGTGATTTTAAATGACTCGCTGCAAGTGTTTTATACTCACAGTGAGGACAATGATGAGGCTTTTCACCAGTATGTTTCGCCATTATATGTTTTTTTAAACTACTCTTTAAACTTGCTTTATACTCACAATAGGAACAGTGGTGAGGTTTTTCCAATGTATGACGACCATTGATATGTATTTGTAATTTGTTCTTTGTTTCTGTTTCATACTCACAATGAGGACAATGATGAGGCTTCTCACCAGTATGCTTAGCCTTAATATGTGCATTTAAAAGACCCACTGTAACTGCTTTATACTCACAATAGGAACATTGGTGAGGTCTTTCTAATGTGTGACGACCCTTAATATGTATTTTTAAGGTACAAGCTTGAGATGCTCTATAGTCACAATGAGGACACTGATGAGGCTTCTCACCAGTATGCTTTGCCATAATATGTATTTTTAATTTGTTCTTTGTATCTGGTTTATACTCACAATAAGGACACTGAAGTGTCTTCTCACCAGTATGCTTGGCCTTTATATGTGCATTCAAATCACTCACTGTAACTGCTTTATACTCACAAAAGGAACAGTGATGAGGTTTTTCCAATGTATGACGACCCATGATGTGTATTTTCAAGGTGCGAGCTTGAGATGTTCTGAAGTCACAATGAGGACAATGATGAAATTTCTCATTAGTGTGATTTTGCATTATATGTATTTTTAAATTGTTCTTTCTAACCGATTTATACTCGCAATGAGGACACTGATGAGGCTTCTCACCAGTATGTATGGCCATTATATGTTGTTTCAAACGAAACTTCATAACAGATTTGTAGTCACAATAAGGACACTGATGAGGCTTTTCACCAGTATGCTTGTTCATTATATGTATTTTTAATATGCTCTTTGTAATTGATTTATACTCACAATGAGGACAATGATAGGGCTTCTCACCAGTATGTTTGCTCATTATATGTTCTTTCAAATGACACTTCAAGCCAGATTTATAGTCACAATGAGGACACTGGTGAGGCTTCTCACTAGTATGCTTGGCCATTATATGTTCTTTCAAATGACATTTCAAGCCAGATTTGTAGTCACAATGAGGACACTGGTGAGGCTTCTCACCAGTATGTATGGCCATTATATGCTCTTTCAACTTACTAAAGAACCTGTTTTCTAATCCACAATGATGACAGCGAAAATGTTTTTGACCAGAATGTTGATAAGTCACGTCCATGCCCATCCTATCTTTCAAGGGGTCTTGGCTGATCTCTTGCACCTTGCTCAGTACATCTTTACCACCTAAAAATTATACAATCATAAACTAATTCTTGAATTATACAATTATTCGAATCCACTAAGAAGACTTGTGTCATAAAATCGTGTTGAAAAATTAAAGTAAAACTAGTCATTTCTTCATTGAAAACTGAGGGAGGTCATGAACAATAAGTCCTCTAAGAGTGTGTCTTTATCTTTATTTCTAATAACCAAATATTTTGCCAATTCAAATACAAACGTGTTATGTATTCAATTGTATTCCTTGTTGTTCATAAGTTGCATGCCTAGTTGATTCGTGTTTTAGGAAATAGAAGGTAAGAATGCTTATCTATCATATCATCTCTATATTACCATAATAATTCATTGCCTCTTTAAAAATTAAATGATTCATCAGTTTTTTTTATTTGTGCACAGATGTTAATAATGCATGTAGTTTGAAATTGGATAGAAAATGTGTTATGTTGCGAAGCTGGAAGGAGTAAGATGATCTGCACTTCGTACCTATCTGTCACAAAGGCCATGATTCAATATCATGAATGTAGATCCTACCACAAAGTTGAAATATTGATTTCAATGAAAAAGGGTGTCAAATAAGTGGGCTGAGGGAAGAAACTTTTGGCCTATCCTTAGTACCAATGAATAAAGAATCAGGCACGGCGGCAGAGTTGAACATGATTTTGGGTCACATCTTTATAGTGGATTCGAATCTGGCAATAATGTATATTGAAAAAAATTTGAAAGTAGGGAGTTTATATGACTTAATTTATAATGGTCAACATCATTAACTATGAACACATACATATGACGAAACTGGGCCAAAACTACAAAACAGAAGTATTTTCAAATGAAAACTTTGCATATAATATTGCATATTTGTACCATTCAGGTACAAACCAAACAGAGTGAAGTTTAAAAACTGTAGGCTAAGGGTTAATCATGGTTTCAGAAATCATAAACTCCAAACATTTATTTCATTTTTAGGAAACAAATGTATGATAAATAATGGGTTATATTATGGCTAGGGTTATGGCTCTATATTACCATATTAATTCATGTTATTTCTAAATCCTAAGATATCATTACATATTATTCATAAAAAAAGTAAACGATAATTTTATATTAAAACAAACAACTGTTACATACACACCATCAAAAACATTTATTATTAAAGTAGAAACTTCATTTGAAGAAATTAAACATTATCTATAATAAAAGTTTTAAAAACTGAAAGGAATTAGTCCAGGTGCCAGTCAGTGAATAATACAATTGAGTAGTTTCAACCATTTATTTTCTGCCTACGTTTTGACCCCCATTGTCGGTCATCATGAGGGCTAAAAAGATACTAAAGTGATACATTTAAAATAGATTAAATATACTTTTTTTAAAACTATTGAGCTAGAAAATGTCAATAATATAACATAAAAGGAAGGAGATATGTAAAGAAATCAATTAATTAAATTACAATGACAAAGGTATAATAACGAGAGGGCTATACAGAGCAGATAATGACTAAAGATAATGTACAAATAAGTAAAAACTTACATGAAATATGGAGTAGAGTGGAGATACGTACCGTAATGTAGGAAAATGGAAATTAGGTACAATTTAGAGAATAGAATTCATGAGGTAGATAGGAAAGTACGTACAAAAGGTTGGGTGCAATGGAAAATACGTACCGCATTTTTAGACAGGATCTGACAACAATGAGTAAAATTGTAATACTAACATAAACAGAAGTAATCAGATTAACCATATAATATTAATAATATCATAATGGTACTAGAAAATGTTTTAACAAAATTCTAAAAGTAAAAACCTTTATAATACAATAGAAAGAACAATAATGGATAAAATATATGGAGTAAAACTGAATACCTCCCAACCAATGTTTCAATAATTATCATAAATATATTAAGACATTAAACATAACAAGGTGAAAATATTATGAAAAAAACATTTTAAGTAACAATCATTGACGGATCATACAAGTTGATAAAAAGAATAAAATAATTACATGTAGGGATAAATTGAATTTTAAAATTATTAAGAATTTTTTAAGTGCATAAACAAATAAAATAAATCTATACATAAAATAGATAAAGGTCAAATAAATAAATAAACAAAAATGTGTACAGTGGGATGGTCATGAGGAACTGTGTTACTTAATAGAGTTTAATATATGGCTATAGGTGGAGGAGATGCATTGTTAATCAGTTTTGTGATTGACAGGATTAGATTGGAGATGAATTGTGGGCGGATTCAGCGATAAGTCTTTTTTTATGGTTGGGAACAGAATCTAAAATGGAAGTCTTGAATGATTGAAAGTTATGGAGTGTTCAGAGTGTTTAGAGGCTAGAAGCTTTCAAGAAAATACAGAGGATTTATTTTGGAATATGCGGGTTTTTAAGTAGTTTTTGGTTTCACACACATAGGATACATCACAATCTAAACAAGGTATTTTATAAACAATATTTGAACGGTATACAGGATTTATCGGTTCTTTAGTAATGGTGAAAAGGTTCTGGGTGTTTAATCTCAGCTTTAGGGTGGGTAAGTAAGATTTAAAGGATTTTTTAATATTTTCAGACGGGTATGGGATATAAGTTAGGGATCTATATAGAAATATTGTGGATGAATTTTGGTTGTGAATTGTAGGGAAAATAATGGTCATTTTAACATTATTATATGAGTATACAAGTTGTTTAATATAAAAGGGGAAGTTGTTTAAGGTTAGGATTTTTTTAATGCGCCAGATATTAGTAAGATGGTACTGTGGATTAGAAAAGGAGAGGCAATGGTGGACATGATTTTTGGCAATATTAATTTTCGATGGTATGGATGCTGGGAGAAGAAACTGAGAAGTCTACCGGAATAGATGGATTTTGTGTACCAATCAGTGGAAATTGAACCGTCCGTATTTCTTATTATGAGTAGGTCTAAAAAGGAATTGAGTTAGTTTCTTTTTCTGCTGTAAAATGTAATTTTTTTATATCTTTGTACATTATTTTTAGTCATTATCTGCTCTGTATAGCCCTCTCATCATTATACATTTTGTTATTGTAATTTAATTAATTGATTTCTTTACACATTTACTTCCTTTTATGTTATAATATTGACATTTTCTAGCTCAATAATTTATAAAATAGTATATTTAATCTTATTGTAAAGGTATCTCTTTTGTATCTTTTTAGCCCTGAAGATGACCGACAATGGGGGTCGAAACGTAGGCAGAAAATAAATGGTTGAAACTACTCAATTGTTTCATTCACTGAATGCCACCCGGACTAATTCCTTCTAGTAATTTTCAACGATCAGTTTTAAGTTTTAAAAATAAATTATGAAGTAAGATATATTTTTTTGGCCATTTCCAAAAGAATTTGTTTTATATTGAGGGTGTATAGTCGACTGTAGAAACTATTATAGGTGGAATAGTCAGGAATCAGTCATTTTTAAAAAGTTTTTAATTTTGCCAACGTTTCGGCTCAAGCTTGTGAGCCATCATCAGGGCATTACTGAGCCATGTCCAAGCATAAACTGGAGTTTATGCTTGGACATGGCTCAGTAATGCCCTGATGATGGCTCACAAGCTTGAGCCGAAACGTTGGCAAAATTAAAAACTTTTTAAAAATGACTGATTCCTGACTATTCCACCTATAAGAATTTGTTTTATTTTCATATTTGGCAACATTCTGGCCTCTAGGGCCATTCTCAAGTATCCATAAAAAAACTGTACATTTTACAACTCTTTCAACTTTCAAAATACTTATTTCATTAATAGCGTTTTTTCCTAAAAAAAAAAAAGGCTTAACTATCATGACTTTTTCATAATTAGACCACACTTCTGATGAAGCGATGAAAGATTGTATTTGGAGAATGAAATATGCATGATAGGTAAGCTTTTTGTAGGAAAAACACTGTTAATAAAACTAGTAACTTGAAAGTTGAAAGAATTATAAAATTAACAGTGATATCATAAAGATATATATTTCTTATAGATACTTTAGAATGGACCTAGAGGCTGAAATGTTGTAAAATACAAAAATAAACCAACTTCTTTTGGAAATAGCCAAAACATATATCTTACAAAAATATTGAACCAAAACAAAAATTAGGATTACGATGAGATTTTTTTTTTCATACTCTCTGGCTTTATTATTTTACACAGTATACAATATGTACATATATATTGACCTTCAATTAACCGAAGGTAAAACAATAAGAAAATAAATTGAGAAGTTTTATAGAAACCACACTAATTGAAAATTTATACTTTTGAAAATAAGCGAGAATGTATGATAATTCACTATCACCAAATCTCATGAATTTTCGCCTACCTGTTCTCTCGCCGTGTAACACTGCCTTAACTTAAAAATGGAGCAAACTTGGATCACCTAGTTACCAAAAAAGGCACAAGATACCGTTCATGAGAGGACAATTTCTTCACAGGTTTTAGACGCTAATGGGGGCAGAGTCTCTTAGCCAAAGCTTAACTATTTCAGTGAAGTCACATGGAAGGCAACAGAATGGGCCCCTTTTCGACTCACCCAAAGATGGTTTTATTATTGCCAATTCCCGCAAACATAATTTTTGTAATTATATAGAAAGGTATTTAAAGGAAAACCTAAAACCTTGCACTATTTTGGGGAACAATCAGATAGTTTAGTTATGTACTTTTTAAATTAAAAAAGATGAAACTTACCAGCCTCATTAATTCCATCCATCATTTCTTCTTTAATAAAAACAAAAGAGTCGTTCAAATCTGAAATAAATAAATAAGATTTACATCCAATGTACGATTAAGCTTTTATTTGAGACTATAATTTTAAATGAAATTAGTAATAATAAAATGAAACCAGGATGCAATCAAAGAGCAAAAATAGAAAGAAACAACCAGAACGTCGAGGTTAAATGTTGATGATCTGGATTTTTTTGCAGAATCAGAATGGGTTACAGTCAACCAGATTAATTTGTTGAAAAAAGGTGGTTGAAAAAGTTTGCAGATATAGTTTACGAAGAGAAAGAAGACAATCTCCAGGAAATGTTCCATGATAGACCATTTTTAATATTTGGAAGAAATATCGAATGGGGATAAATAAAAGAGCAACAGAATACTGGAATACTTAGCCTTTTGTGTAAAAAATGTATATTATTAAAATATATAAACCGATCTTTAAATAAAAGATCATGACTCTAAGGTCAAAAGGTTTCAAAGTTAACAATAAAAAAATTTGGACAAGAAGCATTTAATTAACAAAATCTTAAAACAAACAAAATAATTATTACACAAATTATATTATTTATTTAATTACCTGTACCTCTGCGACCCATAAAGGGTCTTGGGTTCAGTACATATAGAGATTGATACTTTTTCAAGGCCAACGGCTGTGTAAGGAGGTGATTAGGCCTTCATCACACTCAGCTGCCAGGTTTTTCCCCAATTTTGGGTACCCACTTTATAGAGGCTGGGTGTCCCCCATGAGGACCTTAAACCGTGTATTACCATTGAAAACTTGGACTAAATCTTTTTGTGAAAATAATACTTTCCCTTACAATACATTTTATATATAAATCAAACTAATATAATCTGATATAAAAATAATAACTGATTAATATAAACCTAACATACAACAATTTTTGTAACAAGTTCAAAGGATTTAAAATTACATTAACGTCACTCACCATAATCTGGAACAGGCATTTCTTCTTCTTCTTCTTTGATACTGACAAAGCCACCTAGTGATATTAAAATAATATTGATTATTAGTTAATCCATATTAATACAAGCTAAATAATTAATAATTAAATAAGATTGTATAGAACTCAATTTTGTTCAGGTTTTCATTCAAGAGATCAGAAATAGAGGAGAATATGTGGGATTGTTTACGGAACATATTTCAAATTTGGTTCAGAATTAATATTTTAACTCATCATCTATTATAATAATATAAACTTACAAGGCTCAGTTTCTTCGGGACACTCTTCTTTTATAAGAATACCACATCCATCGGTGCCTAGAAAAAGATTTAAAAAAAAAAAGAAGTAAATTTTGTACTATTGGAAACTACATCAAATAATAAAATTAACCAAGTACAATTAGATTAAATTGACTGGTCCCTTTAAAATGGAGCAGTTGAAAGCTGATGGATATGGTTATAGCAGATAACCTGATAGCAGTTTTTAATAGATATGGACTTGATTTTCTGTTTTTAAAACTCACAGAAACAAAAGAGAATAGAATAGAAAAACTTTACTATCACTAAAGAAAATTGATAAAAGTCCTCAATGATAAAGTATTAATTAAAAGCAAGCTTTATGTCTATTCAGACGTCAATTACAGTTAAGAAGTTAAAGGATATTTTTACAAAAATGATATTTTAACACATTTCTATTCTAACCGTTTTTTTGTTATATCAAAATCAGTCATCTGATTTCTTAAAAAAAATATGGTGCACGCAACACACGACTTTCACTTACATCTGTTGTTAAAATCAATTTAAGAATTTTTAAATACATTTAGAGATAAAAAAAAAATTGTTAAACATTAATTAAATTGGATTTCAAAAGAAACATTTGTTTTATCAAATAATCTATTATGTTTTTATCAACAATCAGTCAGCATCATCGGCTTTTTATCACTCTCTATTAACTTTTACAATTCGGTGTATTAGATTATATTTTTTCTAACATATATAGCTCTCCAACGGTATATTAAACATCTATATTACTATTCTTGTGTTCAAAAACAAAAAATATTTTTGTACTTTTCTCCTTCATATGTTCATCAAATTCGCTCAACTTATGTATTTAGCCGTTATTTATCACTGCTAACAAGACGATATGCTTAATTTCTTGAAATCTACAAAATTTCAGGCACTTTACAGAAAGAAAATTTAAAATATCGGCATTTAAGCCCTGTCAGACTATTTAGATCAGAATAAAACCTACATCATATTAAAACCCATTAAATTTTACATCTATAAGCGAGTTTAATCAAAATCGTTAGAGCTGTTTTTGAGAAAATCGTAAAAAGGTGCCAAAAGCACAGTATAAAGTGGTTCTTCTGGTTAGCCGATTTTTATGAAAAAGTTGCTGTAACATCTAAGGCATATAGTTGCCTTAAATATGAAATTTCAGTTTTGTACAACTTTTAGTTTTTGCTTACCAAATAAATATAGTCATAAGTTCAAATATTAAAAAAAAAAAATTTTAAAAAACCTGCTCACCATAATCTGGAAGAAGTATTTCTTCTTCTTTGACATCGACAAAGCCACCTAGTAATATTTAAAAAAATATTAAAAACAAGATAATCAAACAAAATATTTAAATACTATATAAGAAAGTATTGGGTAATAAAATAAGTCCCTAGCCTTTTCCAATATTTCAATTTAATCCTCTCTCTGTTTATAAAATCATGTTTACTTGATCAAAAATGTTTAGATATTTTTAAAAATAATTAGTTAAGGTGCTTTTATGGATCAGTTTCAACCGAGATTCCTCATATTTAAGTGGTATTTTGCTTGCTCAGAATTGAGGAGAAAAAATTCATTTTCGTCATTTAATGATTTTTTATTTCAGAAAAGAAAAATCTGCTGCACAGATGGTTATACAAAATTTGCAATGTGCATGGCGATGATGCCTTAGGATAAAGCACCGTCTGCAAGTGGTTTGCTCGGTTCAGAACTGGAAATTTTGACTTGGAAGACACAAAGCTCTCGGGCTGCCCTCAACTGTTCTGGGAGGATAGAATAAAAAAATTATCCAATATAATGTCAATAAGTAAAATATCAGAAGAAAGATATGCATGGAAGCCCTATAGAATGGTCGATGAGGTGTTGATTAGTGAAAACAGATAGGTGAAGCAGTGAAACATTATATGAAGAAAAATATGCATGATATAGACACTTAAGGAAGGCCCTAGGGGCAGAAATGTTGTAAACTATGAAAATAAATTATTTCTTATGGGATTGGCAAAAAAATATATTTCATAAATTTTACAGACAGTTTTGCTCCTTATACATCTTCCATTACTGTTCTTAATATTATATAGGTTATTTTTTATCCTGTATCATTATTATATTATTATTATCATATGTTAAATTTCATTGATTCTTTGTATGGTAGTATTAAAACTTTAGTCATTGTTGTCAGACCCTGTCCATAAATACGGTACGTACTTTTCATTCTACCTTTTTTTCCTACGTATTTTCCATCCTACCAACCCCCCATCTACCAAACAGTACCTAGTTTCCATTCTCCTACCATGCGGTACTATCTCCACTCTACTTCATATTTTTATGTTTCATATTTCATGTAAATATCTATATCTTTGTACATTTTCTTTAGTCAAATTTATTTATTTATTTTTTTCTGTAAAGCACTTTCATTATTATACTATGGTCATTGTAATTTAATTAAGTTTTTTACATATATAGTTCTTCTGCTATATTTTAATACCGACATTCTCTAGCTCAATAGGTTATATAATATTGTATTTAATATCATTGAAATTGTATTTTTTTGTATCCTTTTAGCCCTGATAATGACCCACAAAGGGGGGTCGAAACGTTGGCAAACAATAAATATTTGAAACTATTTAGTTATTTCATTTAATGACCGCCACCCGGACTTATTCCTTCCAGCACTTATAAATTTTAATATTTCTAAACATATTTGGACATTTCAAAGAGCTTTTACTCTTCTATCATTAGGTTTTAGATTTTCCACGTCTCAGAAAAACTTCTTCATTTAATTAGCTTTAAAATGGTGCAAAACAAACCTACCTTTATTTGGCAATCAAGGATACACAGAGACAAGAATTAAAAAAAAAAAAAAAAAAAAAAAAGGCTAAAAAGAAAATTTGTGCTTAATATGTGTCTCATTAATTCCTTGCCATATGGCGGTAATAGATATTACACCTTATAGCAGATTCAAGAACATAAGAGAAACCAAAAAGCTCATATGGCCCATCGTCCAATAATCAATGATAAGGGAGGAAAATCAAATTTGGAGATTTTTGATGTTCAATGAAAACCAACGATAACAGCAAACAACTCAAAATTTGATTTTCCTATGTAACCATTGAGAATCAGGGCAATGGGCTATATGAACGTGTCTGTTCCACTCAAGGTGTAGTGTCACCTCTCACAATATGACGAGACATTTGTAAGAGTCACAGTAGAATTGAAAACATCTGATATTCCATTTGTGTTATGGGTAAGAATATAGAAATGAAAGATGCGTTAGAAATATTTGAGACTTAAAAGTTGTCACTGTCATAAAGTTTTTGTTTTGCTAATCAAAGGTAACCATCCATCATCATAAATTGTAGTGGATAATATCCAATACCAAATAAAATCACTTAAGCCGCTCAATACTAAAAGCCAATTACAAGATTTACTTCATTCAACAACCTAAATGTACAATACATTTTTATATTAAACTCAGACATTTGTTGTTGAAATTGTTACAATATTTCAAGCACAAATCATAAGTGAACAGATCATTTGACTGATATAGCTCTAATTGTATTAAATATTGATTAATAATTCAAATTGTTGACCTGGAAATTATCAACTCAACTAATTTAGTTTAAGAACTAATTTTTAAAAAATGTTTGACTTGATTCATTTGAAAAATTAATTTTAAAAAATGATTACTTGATTTCACTGTTATTTAATCTATTTCAATAGTATCTGAACTAAGGGTAATTAAAATATATGTCATACCAACTTCATCCATGGCTGTCAGAAAGTGAAAACTAACTTGCTGGTTTATTTGCTAGAGTATTATGTTTACAATCCAAAGAGCTACAGTGACCGAAGAAAGTATTTGCACACCTTGTCTTTTCTCTTAATAATAAATTTAAATAATAATAAAATAGTTTGAGGTTCATTAATAAAAAGTACTTGTTGAAAAACAGGATAAAATCAATAAAAAATATTGATCATAATAAAAATGTATTTAAACATAATATGAACACAAGGAAGAAGCACACTATGTTTGTTTACTTGCTCTTGTTTGCATGCTTGAGTATAATCCTGTTCTTTTCTATCATTATTATAAAATATTTCAATCTATTTTGTACATTTTAAATTAACCGATCTTAATACCCAAAAATATATAATTAGTAGCTGAAACGGTGGCGATCTTGGTGACATTGATGTATCAGGGCATACTTTTGAACACGTAGAGAAATTCAAGTATTTAGGTTCAATGATAACAAGAAAAACCTTTTTCACCTTAAAGCGATTGAATTCTCTTCGTCACCTATTCCCGTATGAAACCCGGAAGCTCCTCGTTACCTCTCTAATATTCCCCCACTTCGACTACTGCTGTACCGTATACGGTTGTGTTTCTGGGAATCTCGAAGTAAAAATAAAACGCCTAATTAATTGCTTTGTTCGATTTATCTTCGTGGTCCCGAGGCACACCTCCGTCTCCGAATTTCATAGCGAGTTGAAGCGGCTTTGTCCTTCCAATCGTCGCAAGTATTTTCTTGCATCTTTCCTGTACCAAGTTATCCAATCCCGCCGTCCATCATACATTTTTGACCTTTTACAATTCAAATCCTCTGTCCATTCCCGCTGTACACGCTCTAAGCCTTCAGATTTATACACAACGGCCCACCAATCTGCACATTTTGACAGATCGTTCCTTATCCGATCCTCAATCCTGTGGAGTTCTATTCCTCTTTCTATCCGCCACTCCAACTCTCTTCCTACATTGAAATCCCGCTTTTTCATTCATCTCATGACCATCCAGTCAGAACAAAATTGTAATTGACTCTATTTTATTCTATTTTCAACATATTTGCGTATGTCTGTTTTCTATTATTATTGGTTGTCATTGGTTTGGCGCTACAACACGTTGACGCGTCCAGGCCTCCTCAACCAGCAACCTCCAGAAGTCTCTGTCCTGTGCTGCAGCCGTCCAGTTGTGGACTCCTAAGCTCCTCGCATCCGCGGCCACACAGTCACTCCATCGAAGACGGGGCGGCCGACTCTCCTCCGTCCATGTACTATATCCGTCAATAATCTTTTAGGAGTTTCGTGTTCCTCCACATGTCCAGCCCTTCTTAGGCGATGTCGCTTGATGACGCAAACAACGTCAGGCTCTCCAAAAATATTGTAAACCTCTTCATTTTTTCTTCTCCTCCACTCTCCACCAACCAACACCGGTCCAAAAATCTTTCTGAGTATCTTTCGCTCAAATGCGGCCAACCTCTGGTACATATCTTTTGCCATGGTCCATGTCTCCGCTCCATACGTAAGGACTTGGCGAATCAATGTTTTATACAGAGTGACTTTTGTTTTCCTGGTCACTGACCTGCTTGACAGATGCTGCCTCAAACCAAAGTAACATCTGTTTGCGGCCAACATCCTTCCATTGATCTCCGTTTCAATGGCATTGTCGCATGTGACTTTTGAGCCAAGATATGTAAACTCAGAGACCCATTCGAAGAGACAATTTCCAAATTTCACCTTTTCCCCAAGATGTCTTGGGCGTTGTTCAGCAATCATATACTTGGTCTTATCATGGTTTACCGCTAGTCCAAATTTTTTTGCTGCTTCTGCGAGAGTTAGGAATGCCTCTTCGACTGACTTCTTTCTGCGTCCAATTATATCGATGTCGTCGGCGTATGCTAGGAGCTCTACGGTTCTATTTATAATAGTCCCTGTAGTCTGAATTGCTGAATCTCTTATCGCCTTCTCTAGAGCCAGGTTAAACAGTAGACATACTAGGGCATCACCCTGGCGCACTCCTTTTCTGGACGAAAAACTTTCTGAGCGATCGCCTTGCACTTGTACAACGCATTCGAGGTCTGTCATGGTCATCTTGATCAGTCTTATTTGGCCTTCAGGTACGTTCAGCTGTCTCAAGGCTTCGTAGAGACCCTTTCGATCCACACCATCATATGCCGCTTTGAAGTCTATGAATAAATGATGGGTGGTTATACGAAACTCATGTCCCTTTTCCAATATAGTCCTGAGGCAAAATATTTGGTCTGTTGTGGATTTTCCTTTTCTAAACCCACATTGGTAAGAGCCTAATTCTCTTTCTGCGTGTGGAAGAAGCCGTTGAAACAGAATGCCTGAAAGGACTTTGTAGGCGCACGGTAGAAGGGCTATGCCCCGATAGTTTCCACAATCAAATGGGTCCCCCTTTTTAAATATGGGGCATATTAAAGATTTCCTCCATTCCGATGGCATATCTTTCTTTTCCCAGATGTCCATAATCAGATTGTGCAGGGCTATTTTCAGACGTTCGCCACCGTACTTGAGCAACTCAGCTGGTAGATTGTCTGCCCCTGGGGCCTTGTGGTGTTTCAACCCTACCAAAGCACCAGCTACCTCTTCATCATCTGGTGGTATTGTAACGTCCCCATCCTGACAGAGTTGAGGGCAGTTGTTTTCATCCTCCTCTTGATGTACTGCATAAATATTCGCAAAGTGTTCCTTCCATATATTCATGCACGCTGCCCTCTCAACTATTATATTGCCTTCGCGATTCCTGCAGGCTGAGTGGGTGGGCTTAAAGGGCTTCCTGCTTTGATTGACTGAGGCGTTTTCTATTAGTTTTAGTGAAATTGTTTATAAATAATTAATTGCTCTAAGACTCTAAAGCCCAATTTATATGTTATGTCGATGTTATTCTAAAGGGACTTGTCCCAGAATAATAGAGAATTTATTTATTTATTTAAAGATCAAAATTGAGGCGATAATAAGTCCAGGAGTTAGTGCTGGTGCTCTAGCTAATATGGTCGAATCTACTTCTGGGGTCTGGGTTAGCACCACAACAATTAGAAATGTTTTGAATTCTGAGGGAATTTACAGCAAAGTCCCAAGAAAGAAACCTTACATCAGCGAAACCAATCGCAAAAAAAGCTCTTTTGGGTAAATATATAATTCTCTAATAAGAGTAACTTTAATTTGTTTGGATCTGACGGCAGAAAGACGATTTGGCGAAGGAAAAGTGAAGAATTCAGGAAGCAAAACGTCTCAGTTACTGTAAAACGGAGGTGGGAGTTTAATGGTTTGGGGTTGGGCTTATAATGGTGTAGGAAATCTCGTACCTATTGAAGGGATTTTAAATGTAGAAAGTTATGTCAAGATTTTGCGCCATAACCTACTAGCTAGTGCAACCATATTTGGAATTCAGGTTCGGTATATATTAGGCTTTATAATGATCCGAAACATGCAGTAAACAAAACTAAAGTGTGGTTAATATTTATTGTTTGATTGGTGTGATTTATAGGCGTTCAACTACGGGTGGTCATCAACGCCTGGTTAATATTTATCATTCGCCAACAACTTCATAACCCTCCACAGTCTCCTAACTAATACATAATCGAAAACTTGTCGCATATTTTAAATAAAAATGTTTGCAAACACCAAATAACTGGAAGACACCACCTCGTTAAAGTAATGTCCTGCAGAACACTGTCTCTATAGTTTTTATATAAAAAAATAAATCGTTATATTGTTTATTCATTTAACGTTACTTAATACACATTTAATGTTACTGCGGCTAATCCGACGGTGCTATAGCGGGAGTCCTAAATTTTGCCTTTCCAGGTTTATAAGTATAAGGATCTTCAAACATTTTCCTGATATCGCAGGCTTCGGAAGCCATTTTATGTCTCCTCTCTCCCCAAGCACAGCATAACCGAATATTTTTTACGCCCTCAAAATAATCCTAAGGTCATCCTCCGGGTTTGAATCCGCGACCTCTGGCATATTAAATCCTTAGTCCCTTATTATATAAATCTAAATATCAAATGTCACCTGCAGTTCAGTGGCTAGCATGAAAGCCTTATATGCCAAATGTCCTGGGTTCAAATCTGGGAAATGTCAATTGGATATTTTTTTTTGTTTACGACTAAATTGAAAGATTTTCAACAGCATTTTTTACATCCTTTTTGATGGAGGAGATAACTAAGGATGTTTTAGCTACTTGAAATTCATGTGGCCATCTGTTGGGTTTGAAACCGCATCCTTGTTTATTTTACATCCAAAATCCTTTAGTAAATTATTGCGGGTCATCTGTTATACAGTGGCTAGCATGGCAGCCTTCTACGCCTAAGTTCGCGGGTTCATACGCAGCAGACGGCCCCAGGATTTTCATTAAGTTATGCTAGCCATTGGAAAACAGGCGACCTTTGATAGATTTATATAATAATTTCTTATTAATTTGGTTAAAGCTATAAGATATATCCAAGAGCCATCTGCTGGGTTTGAACCCCCGACCTTTGGCATAAAAGGCTGTCATGCTAGCCACTGTAAAACAGGTAACCCTTGATAGACTTATCTAATAATTCTTTATTAATTTGGTTAAAACTAGAAAAGAAATATACAAGATCCATCTGCTTGGTTTGAACCCCCGACCTTTGGCATAAAAGGCTGTCATGCTAGCCACTGTAAAACAGGTAACCCTTGATAGATTTATCTAATAATTCTTTATTAATTTGGTTAAAACTAGAAAAGAAATATACAAGATCCATCTGCTTGGTTTGAACCTGCTACCTTTGATAGATTTATATAATTTCTTATTCGTTTGATAAAAATATCAAAGAGATATCCAAGGGCCACCTGCCCTTGAGGTCGTGGATTCATACCCTGCAGATGGCCCTAGCATTATTTTGAGGGCTCACAAAATAATTGGTAATGCCGTCCTTCGGAAGGGACGTTAAATGGCTCCCGAAGCAGTGTCAGGACAGTAGTACAATGTCAGGAAAATGTTTGAAGATCCTTCTTAAACCTAGATAGGCCAAGTTTAGAACTCCAGCTATAACACCGTCGGATTAGCCGCAGTAACATAAAGTAACGTTAAATGAATAAACAATAACAAGATTTAATAAAAACATGAAGAGAACAAAAGCTCATTAAACTAACTGCATAAAATGGGTTCAAGAAATTATGAAATTGATTGAAAAAATTATAAATTTGACTGAAAAAAGCTACATAGTAAGGAAAAATATAGTATTGCGATTGCAGAAAATTTTGTAATTCTCTTTTTTAACGGAAAAGCAGGTTCCCTTGGGTTGAAATAACAAAGTCCTGCGAAAAGGGGTTTGTGTGTGAGGTAAGTCTAGCACGAAAGCGAAAGTTCGTACGAAACTGAAATTTCATATTTAATCTGACAGAGCTTAAATGCCCATAATGTAAATTTTCTTTCTCTAAAGTATTTTTAATTTTGTAGATTCAAAAAAATGAAACATATCATTTTATTAGCATTGATAAAAAACGGCTAAAGAATTTAATAACTAACTAAAGGAGAAAAAAGCTAACATATGTTTTAGGTAACTTTTTTTTTTCGGAACCCAAGAATATTAATATAGATGAATAATGTACTGTAAGAGAGCTAAAGATTTTAGATAAAATGTTATTTTGCATACAAAGCTGTAAAAGGTAAGGCAGAAAGAGGAAAAGGGCATAAATTTAAGGGTTTACTGTAGATAATAAGTTATACTGTTAGATTATTTAATCAGATAAATATGTTTCCATCGAAACTCAATTTAATTCTTTGACATTTACATGGCAGGATGGGTGGCATGATAGAGGATGGGTGGCATGGCAGGGGTTGGATGGTTGGCATAGCAGAGGATGAATGGAGCATTGAGGATAAAATTAAATAAACAACAAAATATTGAAACAATTTTTAATTCAATCCTATACAACTAAAATCCTCTCACTCTATAATTTACTGACAGACAACTTTGATTATAAAATTGGTGTTTGCACATAAAAATTTGACAAAAATTTAGGTTATTTTTCCAGTTTATTGTGATACAATTGAGGTCTGTGATACTAATCTATCTTGGTAAACCTTTCAATGCTTCCAATAAAACTTAATTATATCATTTCATTTATTATTTTTTAATATCAGTTGTACTTAAACCAAAAGAAACTGGACTATATTCATTTTTTTTAATTTTTGGCACATTATTTAACAACTAATAATTCAAATGAAATTTATTATGATTTAAAATCTAAATAAATAAAACAACAGCTTAAATCAAATAAAGAACTTAAAAGCTCTGTGCATCAATAAATAAATGTAATATTGATACCAAACAGCAAAATGATTAAAGGTATGTCAATCTTTTCAACAAAACCTTTAAAAGAAAATAGATTGAGTTATCCAATAAAAAATTAATAATAGTTCTAGCATAGCTGACTGCAGAATTTACAATAGGAGCTGATTTGGGATGTGATGTCAATATACCTTTCTTAAAAAAAATATTTTAATATCTATACTGACATTTTGAACTAAATTTTAGGCTTTGAAAAAAAAAAACTAGTTTCTTATAAAAAAAATTAGGAGACAATAGTAATAAAGGATGGTAACAGCCAGTAATATAACAACTATTGGTATGGAAATAATGGAAGGTTATGCATCACACACAATATATATATATATATATATATATATATATATATATATATATATATAAACAGTTCATGACAATTGTTTGTTTTGATATAACTTTACCATTTAGTGGTTTAAGCTTTTTATTGAAAATAATATTTAGTGATATTATAAGATTTTATTAAAAGTAACATTTGAAGACCCCTACTTATAAACATTAGTCAATTTATTGGCTAGTCACACATGAAATTTTTAAAAAGATTAGTGAGAATTAAAACCTGTGTTATATTTACTATCTATAAAAAAACTAAGTTTTTTATTTTTTAAATTCCCAAGTAGGCATACAGATTTTAGCTCCTTTTCAAATGTGACAATGGTAACACCTCAATCCGAGAGGTGTCATTGTAGCACGAAGCGTCAAAGCCACTGTACCAAATTACATTATCTGTGGAATTTAAACTGAACACATAAAAATACTCAATAATTGCAGGTTATTAAAAGTTTGATGGAAGTGGTCACCAGTGACAAAGTGGCATAACAGACTTCTAAGGCCAAGCTCACAGGTTCAAACCTGGCAGATAATTTCTATAATTTTTTATAGGCAGTAAAAAAAAATCATTGGTTCTGCCGTCCTTTGGAGGAGATGTAAAATGGTGGGCCAGAACGTGAAATATCAGGTACTCATTAAAGATCCCATTCCTAATTTAACCAGGATAGGCAAACTGTAGGACTCACAGTAGCATTGACTGATTAGCCACAGTAGCATAAAGAGGCATGAAATGAATAAAGAATGTTCGATAGAACATAAACTGGTAAATATATACAAAATGGTATGATAATCATTTATTTAAAATACCATTCCATTGGAAATTCTTAAGTTAGTCGTGCCAGAGAAAAACAAGAAGAGGTAACTAAGTTGATTTTACTACAAACAAAAAACTTTATTCTCCATAATGAAGACACATAAGTTATAATTAAAAATTCTTATTAACATTTAATGTGACTGAAAAGAAGATAGCCTCGAGATGTGCTGACTTATGTAAGTACTACCAATGGTTAGCTCCTAAAAAAAGATCCAAAAGGGAGTATGAAACATTCTGAATATTTTTATTTTACCTAATGGCATTTCGCCTTATCAAGTACAATAATATTATATGGCAATCGATTAATTTAATTTTTAAAATCATGATTATTTTATAATCCATAGGAAGTGCTATTAAAAGTGATAAATTAATTAAATAAAAGTTAAATATTGTATTCAGCAGACAGCAAATTTAAAAAAAAATTAAAAGCAAGTCAACAAATCCAAAAAAAAAATAAATAAATAAATAAAGACACATGAGAAGAACGTTCTAGCAAGCCATATTTAAAAAAAAAAAAAAACGATAAAAATGATGTAATAGCCCAAATAAATAGAATAAAATAAAATGGAAAGAAAATTAATTACTCTGTATTTCACTATAGTAGGGCTCTGGACATGTCTAATTTCGAGGTGGGCATAAACTTAAAAAATTCCAAAAAGAACAAGGAAAGAAGTTGAGATCCTCCAAAAGCATCTCTCCGATACAAACTCAATCTGTCTAGGAATTTTGAAAACTCAGGCCTAACTAAGTTAAGGCTCTGAAGATGCACAAAACTTCAAGTAAACTTAATGAGAATGTAAGCAAAATCTACTGCTTTTGTAACATCATTCTTTAAGGAGTGATTACCTGGTTGTGGAGGGGATGTGGCGGAGTGAGTTAACCTGTCTGAACAGTCTCGTTTTGCCTAGCAACCTGATAACTTAAGTTGAATTTGAGGTTGCCTGGCAACCTGATAACTAAAGTCGAGATTGAGGTTGCCTAGCAATCTGATAACTAAAGTTGAGATTGAGGCTGCCTGGCAACTTGGTAAACAAATTTGATAAGGTTAAATAAATTGGATTTCACATCTTGGAGTCCAGGAGCTTTTATTAAATACGCATTAATCTCCCACCACACTCCCTGACCCCAAGAAACATCAGTATAGCCCACAAACATGAGGTAGGAGTGAACCTCCTCCCTAAAAACAAAAAGAAAAGTTGAGAAGACAAAACATTTTGAGTTCGTGTGACGGTGACAGGAGGGCTTTTAACTCTGGCATTAGTCCCTGACCCTCACCCAACAAAAAGAAAAAAAAGAGACTGGTTAAGTAAATAAATATTCAACTAAGTTCAGGCAAAGTTTTGAGAATATTTATTGTTCTCATATTCATGCCAATTTTAATGAATTGTGTCTTAAATAGAACTATTAGCTTGTGGTTGTAACAACCTTCAAAACAACAAAAGATTATCTTGTATAAGACACTGTCTTGCTTCATATAAGATACTACCACTGCAATAGTATATTATTTTAAGGGACCAGATTTTCCTGATATCCTGATGTAATATAGTCAAACTCAACTGAAATCAAAACTTTTTACACAACTAAGAACAACTTTAGGCCGTCAATTCCAATAAATTAATTTGAACGTCAACATTTGGTAAAGAATGATCGATATTGAGCTACTTGAAAGTTTCGTTGAGGCTAAATAGTTCAATCTAACTCTAGAAACATCTTTTCTTATTTAGTAAAATAGTAAGAAATATAGTCAACTTTTTTTTTTCTGAGCTTATAGTTTCTCCCCAATTTTAGGACTCTGATGAAAGCCTTATTTTTAATTAAAGTATTTAGAAACCACAAGTCACAGTTGTAAGAACCCAAGGGATTGTCATTTTCCAAGCAAATCGTTCTGTAAATTTAAAGTGATTAATATAATTAAACGTTATAATAAATTGTAAATTTGGAATAGACAAATCTCTTTTATCAGTAACAAATCACCTTAATTTCATTATTGAGCGTTTAATTAATGATTCTTGAATTTACAAAATATTTACAATTTGAAAATTATCTAATAATCTACAAAAGAAAAAAAAATTATTAGCATTTTTTATTTATTTTTAGAATGATTCAATTTAGAGTTCTCAGTTAAAATTACTTTTATGTATATACATATAAACAAATTTTATACAAGTAATATCACAATTAGTAGTGCCTATCATTAAACATAATGCAATTGAAAAGCTCACATTTATTATAATTAATGAAAAAGCTTCTTGTCTTTTTTTTTTTTTAATTAAAAAAAAATCTAAACAGTGCAATTCTACAATCGGTTAAAGTTTGAAAATACCTATCTATGTCTTGAATACAAAAAACAACTACATAGTATTGACTCGAAATCTTATCTAACACATCAAATTCTTATGATGGTAAATTCAGAACCTAGTCTAAATAATACCTAGCAGAATAGTCTCTGGTAAGATGGTGCAAATTTGTTTTATTTTAGTACCTTCTATTTACAAAACTGTATATTTTTCAATTGAAACATTGATTACAAAATCTATATTGCTAGGTTGACTTTGTTTTCCTCAAATAAAAATAGTTATATAAATGTATAATATGCTGATGAAAAGCTGAAGATTTTAAAAACAAATGTTTATTAATATATGTTTTAGAAAGTAATGGAAAGTGACGAAAATTGCATAAAGTTAAGTAATAGGTGTAGATAATAATTTATATTTTTATATTGTTTAATCTGAAATATACGACAATCAAAACTAAAAGTAATATTTTTAAAATTTGATTTTGACCAGCATTAAACATGTTCCGGGCACTATGGTGTCAATTGATCCCGCTCCAACTTTCCACTAGTGCTGAGTATGTAAGAGGTTAACTTTCAAAAATGCTCGAACCTTTTTCAGCTTTGGACCTTTCCAAGAGTTGAAACCAATAATGTCTATATGTTTTAATAAACTTCAATAATCTTGCACATTCCGATAAAAAATTGTACATGGTTGAATGACGCCATGCCGCACTGAGGTTACATTTTGATCTCTAGTGCGGGACGGGCTCAAGTTGTCTGTTCTATTCTTCTGGAAAAATATTGATCCATTGCTCCCCTTTCCTCATTTTTTTTTATTTTCCTAAAGTATGAAAAAGATTGTTTGTTAGTTGTGGTTTTAGGCCCAGTTGCACCGACCATGGTTAACTAAAAATTTACTAATCAAAATAAGTTCCGATCACGGTTAGTTTTAACTCCATGTTACCTAATCGGGATTAGCTAATTCACCTTCCGACCTCGATCAAATATTTAACCCATGTCAAAGTTACCTTTTTATGGTTACATTTACCTTGAAACATTGTATGGCTCAGTTCCAGTTTATTTTATTTTTAAATATTTTCGTAATATTTATCCTAATAGATCAAGAAAAAATTATTACAATCTCTACAGATGAATAATCAACATCAGATGAAGATATCATAGAACTGATCAATATACTTCCTAGAAACAAAGTTTACAAAGTAACGAGCAATCCCTTTGAACTACCCGTAATTCAAGAATAATTTTTTGATGACATGATCATGGAAAATTTAGTTTACTCTTTCAAAGAAAAACTTAATTGCAATGTACATTACTAATAAATCTTCAGGAAAGAATGCCTTAAGTTACAGTAAAAACCGTATCAAAATTCGTCGCATGATTTAGAAGTAGTTAGCAGAAACCAATAATCATGATATCATCTTACATAAATAGAGATTTGGATATCATATACTTTTCATTTCAATACAACCCATCATCACAATACAGTCAACTCGCGCCAATAACCAATAAACCACTCACAGCATTTGTGTAGGGTGATATCCCTATAGAATGGGAAAAACCGAAGAAAACCGACAAATAAAGAAATAAATTGACACCACCTTACCACAGACAGCAACACCTAATCTGTTTAACAAGATATGATGGTTTTGAATTTAGCATCATGATCATTTACGATGTTAAATAAGATTGTAAATGCCGATATCATCTTTTAAAGACGAAGCAGACTTTCACTTTACTTAATGTTGCATTTGGGAATTTTTGTCCATTAGCTGAATAACGTCTGTTAGTTTTTGGTTTTTCTTTTTAGCGATTGGTTGAGTACGACTTTAACTGGTAAAGAAACGGGATTCCCTCTGCCTCCAGCTCCTGAGGAAACAGGAATGACGATTGCGCGCAAGGACTTTGCTCCGCAGCCACTGCTATGTGCTTGAAAACGCTGGCTTTGATGATCCGTCGCCGCCACTAAGCCTCCGCTTGCGCAGCTGTTTCCAAAACCGCCGCTCCAAACTTTTGTCCTAATGACAAAGAAGGTTAAAATACAGAGGTTCAAACAGTCCATGAACTAGAATAGAAACTAATTTCATTCTTGGCCTAAAGGCTGTCCTTTACGGTGATAGGTAAAGGCAAGTGAAAGTACTCTCATGAGAGTAGCTGTCATTGAAGAGTCATATTTGTATACAAACTTTTTTTCTTTTCTACTTCATGGCTGTATATAAATGCTGTAATATCCCTTACTATATATTTCATATATTACTATATATTTTCATTGAAAAAAAAATCTGGTGCGGGCAACACAAGACTTTCACTTACCTCCGTTTTAAAAATTGATTAAAGAATTTTCAAATACAGTTAGAGATAAAAATTAGTGAAACTATTAATTAACTAATTAAATTGAATTTCCATAGAAACATGGGTTTTATTGAAAAATCAATTATATTATAATAATAAATAAACTATATTCACATATTTACATTTTGACAAAATGTTAACAATGATTTTGGATGAGTCATCCTTACAATCAGAAAATATTTTGGTTTTTTTGTGATTATAGTACAGTAGCCTAAATGGTAAACATATGGTGAAATAAAATTGAGGTTATATTGCAATTGTAGGAAAAATTATACAAAAAACCTATGCATAAATTATATTATCATCTAAAATAATCAGTTGGTTTTATAGGTTTTTCATCACTCTTTATTAACTTTTACAAGCTTGTGTATTAAATAATATTTTTCTCTAAAATCTTTAGCTTTTCCACAGTATATTACACATGTATATTACTGTTCTTATGTTCAAAAACAAAAAATTGCATTAAAAAAGTATTATTTCAGTTTTTTCCTTTAGTTGGGTATCAAATTCATTCAATTTATATATTTACCTGTTTTTCATCAGTGGTAACAATATTATATAGTTATTTTTATAGAATTACAAAATTAAAGGTACTTTAGGGGAAGAAAATTTAAAATATCGGCATTTAAGCCCTGTCAGACTATTTTAATCAGAATGAAAGTTACATGATATTCAAAAGCCTATTAAATTTTACATCAATATAGCGAGTTTAATCAAAATCATTGGAACCGTTTTTGAGAAAATCATAAAAAGGTGCAATATGCATGGTAGGGGGGTAAATAGGTAGGGCAACAGGAGGACTAGAGAGGGAGATAGGTGCGGGCATCTCCCCCACTCTTTGCGAATTTATCAAGCCATAGTGCCCTACCCACTGCTTGGTAAACCTCCAGTCCTCCCTATCCCTACCAACGCCTACTGTCACCTCCTCGTGGTGCCCCCCGGGGAGTCCGATGGGACTCGCGGACGACAGAGGCGGGGGTTTGTCACTCTGGTGACTACCCTATTAAGACACCCAAGCCAGGTGGAGGGCGCTCGAGCTGAGGCTGAATGGCAGGGGGTGTATAAAAATACACTGTTTCTTATCGACCCACTTGGGGCACCTGGCACACCCCATTTCAACTAAATGCCCGCTGCAGGGAGAGGGGGTTGTACCTGCAGTGTAATTACCCCCGCACTCGTGGGAACAAAAATGTCACAAATAATAAAAAAATTTTCAGATAGCGAGGAGGAGGTGGAGGCGAAGGAGTTATTGGAGATGATGGCCGTGGAGGATTCTTCATCATCCTCATATGGCCGGTCAGGGACTCAACTGGACCCGTCGACTGCCAGCGTGCAGCAAGATGATGACGAAACCAGGAGCTCGTTAGCGACGCTCATGGACGAGGTAAGAGATCTCTCTGTTGCATCGGAGGGTGAACGGAGCTTGGGTGGGCCCATTGAGAGAACCCCCAAGCCCCAGGAGGTGAAGAAGCCCTCCGGTGCTCAGAGAAGAAAATTTAAGAAATTGAGAGAGCAAGAGAGAGCTCAAACTGGGAATGATGCTGGACCTTCGGGACTCCTGGAGAACCAAAGTCAGGCGGCTCAGACCGCCAGACTGTCGGGACTCTCGGATGACCGGAGTAAAGCTGTTCCTGGAACGAGCTCTGAGAAAAGACCTAGGACCTCACCCGGAACCTCTGCGCCTATGGCAAAGAGGGCCAGGAGTGCGGCCCCTAATGTTATTTCATACGCTCTAGCTGCCGGAGGGAGTAAGGTAGCTATCATTCCCACTCGATACCCAGCTGATCAGCTCACCTGGGAGCAGAGTGAGGATGTTAAGAAACAGCTGATCGGCTTTGTCGATCAGCTAGAGGAAGGTGGCACCCGGGCTGAATTTAGTGGGTTCAGCTTTAAGATGGGCGGCTGTGTGGTGGTTTGCGACAATCAGGAATCTAGAGACTGGTTGTCGGAAATCATAAAAAATATTAAACTTAGTGGGGGCCTAGCGCTCCGCATTGGTGACTTTGAGGAGCTCAAAAAGCCGGTCAGAGTCGGTGTAATCCCAGAACTTGGCAAGCTGAGAGCTTCTACTAGGAAACTCTTCAATAAAGCCAAAAGTACAGGTAGTTGGAATGCCTATAAGCAAGCACTGACCGACTACAATAAAGCCATTAGGAAAGCTAAGAGAGGGGCATGGATGAATTTTTGCAACGACATCAATGACACATCCTCTACTTTTAGAGTAAATAGAATCCTATCCAAGAGGCCGGGCCAGGGAGCTATGGGTGCCATCAGTGCAGAAGGGGGCCATACCGATTCAGAGATTGGCACCCTGAAGGCACTTGCTAGAGCACACTTCCCTGGCTGCGAGCTGATGGATGAGGAGCCAAACAATCCCACCTCGGAAAAAAATACTATTAATTCAGATAGGTGGACAGAAGCTAACAGAATAGTCAATTCTGGGAGACTAGAATGGGCAGTTAAATCATTTGCCCCATTCAAATCAGCCAGCACTGATGGAATTTTTCCAGCTCTACTTCAAAAGGGCTTTGAGGTGCTGCGACCCCACCTCCTTGTTTTATTGAGAGGTAGTTTAGCACTTAACCACATACCTGATAGGTGGAATGTGGCTAAAGTACGATATATACCTAAACCTGGGAAGGCCTCCTATGACCATCCCAAGGCGTATAGGCCTATATGTCTGACATCTTTCCTATTGAAGACACTGGAAAAGATTATTGACAGACATATTAGAGACAATATACTGGCTGATAAACCACTACATAGTGCTCAATATGCTTATCAGCCTGGCAAATCCTGTGAGACTGCCTTACACTTCCTGGTCTCCAGGATTGAGAAAACTCTGATTAACAAAGATATTGTGGCAGGCATCTTTGTTGACATAGAGGGTGCCTTTGACCGAACTCCTTATGACACTATGGCATTAGCCTTAGAAAGGAGAGGAGTGGGAGGATTAATCTCCGGATGGATTAATGCCATGCTGGAGGGAAGGATGCTCACATCCGAACTGGGACACTCCAGATTGTGGATTAGACCGAGAGGAGGATGTCCGCAAGGGGGCGTGCTATCTCCACTTCTGTGGTGTCTGGTCGTCGACTCGTTGCTGACAATCCTGAGTAATGCAGGTTTCTATGCACAGGGATACGCTGATGATATCGCTGTGCTAATTGAAGGCAAGTTTCCGGAAACCATATCGGATCTGTTCAAAACAACCATGAAACTTCTTAGGGAATGGTGTCAGACGAATGGTCTAAGCATCAACCCTCAGAAGGTCAATCTCTGTATCTTCACTAACAAAAGAAATATAACCATCAGACCACCCCACCTTGGTGAGGCTGAGGTCAATATCTGTAGTGAAGTTAAACATCTAGGAATTACTCTTGATAGTAAATTAAAATGGAACAGCCACATTGATAAAACCTGTACAAGGGCACTTAAGTGTCTCTTTGCATGTAAAGGGGCTGTTGGAAAAACATGGGGCCTCAAACCGAATGTGGTCCTCTGGATATATAAAACAGTTATAAGACCGATGGTCCTATATGCAGCTGTTGTGTGGTGGCATAAGGCAAATACATGTAAATCCTTGCTGCAGCTTGGGAAGCTGCAAAGACTGGCATGCCTTATGACAACCGGAGCTATGAGTACAACCCCGACTGCTGCAATGGAAGTTTTACTCAACCTAACACCATTACACATAGCAGTAGAAACTCAAGCACTTAACACAGCCTATAGGCTCACTAAGTTAGGAACAAGATCCAGCTCTTTGGTTTACCGGGGCCATGGCAACTTGTTCAGAAGGATTGATGAAGATTCGGTGCTTGCCATGCATTCCGATCTTCAAGTAAAGAAATACAAGGACACACTTTACTGTGCAATGATTAACAGGACTGACTCGCACAAACCGTGCAATGGAGTCAACTGTTATACAGATGGATCCATGACAGAGCTAGGCTCAGGTGCTGGAATATGGAGAATGGATAAACCTGAGGAAGGGTTGTCCATTTCTCTTGGTAAGCATACCTCAGTCTTCCAGGCTGAAGTAATGGCTATCAATATCTGTGCTCAAACCTTAATTTCAGAAGGGATGAGAGACAGACAGATAACTATCCATACCGATAGTCAAGCTGCTATTGGAGCTTTGGGCAGTTATATAACACAGTCCAAACTAGTAGAGGAATGCAAAAACAATCTAAATATGCTTTCCCTGCTAAATAAAGTCCGGGTATATTGGGTGCCTGGTCACTCAGGCATCTTAGGGAATGAGAGGGCTGATAGCCTCGCGAGGAGGGGTTCTGCCCAGCTACCCCCCACACCTGAACCTGTGTGTGGAATTAGCCTCAGCAAAGCCAAAGGACTGATTAAGGCTGCTGCTGATAATAGATCCAGGCAATACTGGAGGGATACCGACAAGCAGCATCACTCCAAGATGTTTCTGGATGGACCCTGCAAAGAGAGAAGTCATATTCTACTCTCTATGGACAGGACAACCCTAAGGAGGGTAACAGGACTATATACTGGACACTGTCAACTTAATAAGCATCTCCACAATATGAGTTTGGTGGCCTCACCGACTTGCAGATTCTGCAAGAAGGAGGATGAAACTGCATTTCATTTGATATGCAGTTGCCCAGAGATTGCTAGGACACGGTTTTACCATTTTGGTGTCGACCATATCCCTGATCCCAAGTTGCGTGAACTGATTAACCCCCACAGGTTAGTCAGATTCACCAAGGCGCTAGCCCTGTATTAACAGTATATTGGACGGCGCACAATAAGCCTATATTGGCTGCAGTGCATTGGATTAGCCGGCAAAAAAAAAAAAAAAAAAAAAAAAAAAAAAAATATGCATGGTATAAAGTGGCTCTTCTGGTTAGCCGTGTTGATGAAAAAGTTTTCGTAACATCTCGAGCATATAGTTGCCTTAAATATGAAATTTCAGTTTCATAGGACTTTCCGTTTCCGCCTGGAAGTTACCACACACACACACACAGACCTTTTTGTGGGACTTGGTTATTTGGACTCAGGGGACCCTAAAACATGTATTTCTGTTGAAAACTGGAATTCGAAAATTTTCACTATTGCAATACTTCCCCTTACTATATATAGTAAGTGAAAGTAAAAAAATTGATTTTAACAAGGAAGGTAAGCGAAAGTTGGATGTAGCGTAGAAGATACATATATATATCTTTGAATTTAAATGAGACAAGTAAATTTCTTTTGAGGAATAATAATGTCTTACATGCTCCCTCTTGTTTAGATACTCGGGAGGTAAAGTCGTCGGAACGTCATCGGCCAAATCGCGGCTGAAGAGGCGGCTCAGCCTACTGCGGCTGCTGCTTGTGTGTTCTTCACTTTTACTTCCACGTAGAAATTCCATACTAAAAAAAAAGGAAATTCATACAAATAAAACACACTGAAAATTATCACACAATGTTTTATTATTTCCTAATAAATTGTGATATACCCACCCATTTTTTATAATTATTGTAGTTAACTATTTATTACTGATTATTGTGTTAGGCAGGCTAACAATAAGATAAGAAGTAAAATTTAAATTTAAATATCAGCTCCAATTTGATTATATGTTTACAAACATAGCATCCATTTTGGATGCTAAGAAAAAAGGGTACTGACAAGTACCTATCAGGTAAGAGATAGGTAAAAAAGGGTCAGTCAGGTTATGAGCTGATAGGAGTCAGTAGTTTTCACTGGGAACTTGGAGAGTGTGGAGCTGAATATGAAGAGGGATCTTGGTTAGCCTGCATATTGTTTGTGTTATTGTTGTAAGTTATAATTATAATTAACATTTGTGCCTGATTGTTAAGAACCCATACCATACCCTCAGAGTAAAGTTTTAATTAAGTAAATATTGTGTGAATTAATTTTTTTTCTTAAAAGAATATTTTTTTTAACATAAGCATATTATAAAATATTATCATATTATTGGATTGTAAAATAAGTTCAAAGAATTTTTCAATATTTAATCCTCTCTGCGTTTATAAAATCATAGTTACTCGGTCAATAATGTTTATATATTTGAAAAAAAAGGATTGGATAAGGTGTTTTTATGCATCAGTTGAGATTCCTTTATCTTTAAATGGTATTTTGCTAGCTCAAAATGTAAGAGAAAAAAATTCATTATCGTCATTAATTGATTTTTTTTATTTCCGAAAAGGAAATTTGCTTCACAGACGGTTAACGAAATTTGCAGTGTGTGTAGCGATGATGCCTCAGCATAAAAATATTTTACAAAAATATGAAGTTTTAATTTTAATCACCGGTAAAAAACACTACAAACTTATTATTTTACAACCCAATAATATATTTCAATCCCATTCTTGATCACAGAAACTAGAGGCAGTAACATTTTTTCATTGCCATATTTGTTTTTCTCAACCTGAATGTTTCTGTCGTCCTGTTTAATTTTAATAAAATACTCTATACTTTTAATCTGAATATTTTCCCATCACTAGTTTCAATCAAACACTTATTTTTCGAAAATTATGTATTGGAAACCATCTCCTCAATTATTAACCGCCACAGCTAAATATTACAATAAATTAATGAAATATTGTAATATAAGATATTGTATCTCATAAATATCTGTCTGGGATTATTTTATTAATGGTTACATTTTATTGTGACGAAAAGATATTTATTAATTTTATAATCTGACTCCAATTTTTGTATAAATATTTTAACTTTCTTACTTATATATATATATATATATATATATATATATATATATATATATATATATATATATATATATATATATATATATAAAAACTAAGGGAAAGATACAAGTTGAGCGAATTTGATAAACAACTAAAGGAGAAAAGTGCAAACATATTTTTTTATGCAATTTTTGAACACAAGAATAGAAATATAGATCTATAATATACTGTTGGATAGCTAAAGATTTTAGAAAAAATAATATCTAATACACGGAATTTAAAAGTTAATAGAGAGTGATGAAAAGCCGATAAAACTAACTGATTGTTGCCGTTAAAAAAATTTATAGATTATTTATGAAAATATAGGTTTCTATCAAAACTTTATGTAATTGATTCTTTGATATTTTTTCATCTCTAAGTTTATTTAAAAATTTTCAAATTAATTTTAAGAATAGAGGATAAGTGAATGTTGTGTTGCGTGCACCACATTTTTTTACACACTCTCTGAAAGCTTCTCCACGTACCATCTCAGTAACTCAGCAGTTCAGTAAATTGATTTGGACCGATTTACAAGAAATATTTTATGTTTATTCGATAAATATGAGAATCGGTCCAGAAGTATATTTCATACCGCTAGGTATTTGGTGTCCTATACAGAATTATTTTGTTTTTTTAACATAAATCTTTTTTTAATATATTTTTTTTTTAATATATTCTTTATTTGGCATAAAAAAATACGTATTTCCACCCTCCTTCCCCCACCCTAGCATTTTTAAATCGTGATTTTAGTATTTTTGTAAGAAAATATCCAAATAATCTGGTTTGGTCAACACACAGTCGTAAGTTTAAAAATTGAAAAAAAGATTTAAAGTTAATTTAAAAGTTTTTTTAGTTTCGTTGGAAACAAATATTTGTGGTTGTACTCCTCTGAAACGGCTCGATCGATTTGTATTAAATTTTTTATGTTGGTATCTTTGGTAGGAATGAGAATTGGTTCCAAAGTATTTTCATACTGTTAGGTGTTTTCAGTGTCCCTACATAGAAAATTGTTTTTTTATGAAATGTTTTTTTTTATTTTGGCATAAAAAAATACAGGTAACCTTAAATTTTCACTCTCCTTTCCCCACGCTCGCATTTTTTAATTGTGATTTTGGTATTTTTATATGAACAATATCAAAAAAAATTAAATGTTGTTCATATTATAAAAATATGGTTGCAGGCAACAAGGAGCAGTGCATATGGAAGAACAACATTTGCTGATAGTAATATAAAAAAGGATTCAGATTATAAAATTAATAAACATCTTTCTGTCTTAATAAAATCTCATCATTCATAAAATAATCTCCTACATATCTAAATTATATATTTTAATACTTACATTTTATTAGGCCTGGAAGGTTTGGAGTCGGCGGAATGACTCCGGCGCAGTTTTAGCCTGTTAAAGAAGCTATGATGCGGCGTGCTCGTCGCTGATTTGGCCTTGGCCGCGCAGCTGTCTGATTTATTACCCTTCCAGCATATCAATCACTTTTATTACAACGCCAATAAAATAAAATGGGTTAATATCTTTTATAGCATCGTATAAAAGAATTGTAATTAGTCAAAAGTGTTGGTGGTGAAGGTGAAAAAAAAAAAAAATGATCGAGAAATTGTAGACTGTAGATTATAAATGATTGTTGAAGTTGGTTGGGGTGTGCTGATAAAAAAATTGTACTAATAAGAAAAACTTATATTTGTGTGCAGATCTTTCGGTATAAATTCTAGGCCTTTATCAGAGATAAAAAGCAAACAATAAAACAACCAATAAAAAAAAAAAAAAAGATAACAGTTATATATGATGACTTTTGATAGTAAAATATATAAATGAGAGAAGTTGGTACAGGGTGCAGCCAATATAACACACACATTAAGCTAAACTTAATTTATTGGTGCCGACGTTTCGGCCTAAATTATAGGCCTTCTTCAGGGCTATAAGAAAGAACAAAAAAAAAGATAACAACCAATAGTGAATAAAATATATAAAGATGATAAGAAAAATAAATTATACTGAAGATTACAAACAAAGTGAAATAGTAGTAATGACAATTGATAAATATAATAATTTCTAAAAACAAAAGGGGGGAAAGAAATTTTAATAAAAGGTGAGTTATTTTTAACAGTTTGTTAATTAATTAATTACTTTTAATTAATTAATTGCAGTTAATTTTTTACAGTATGAAAAAAAAATAGCGAGACATTATAAAGTTAAAAAATACTTTTAACAGTAAGAGAAAAAGAGTTATAAATCTATGACGTAGAAAATGTTCATTCTTTCATAAAGTGTGAAAAATTAAAATATAAAATATAGTGAATACGTGTGTATACATATCTCTCTGTGAAATACTTTATATATATATTGTTTTCTTTTAAAGTTTTGAAAAAAGAGAACTAAAGGTTGGAAAGGTTGAGATTTTAGAAGTGGATGGGTAAAGAGGTGAGAGACGATTTAAATCAGATATGTAAATGTATACTTACTGGTTGTGTGAGCTGAGAAGGCGTCACCAACAATGGGACCCATAAACGTTGGCATCAATAAATTAAGTTTACCCTTAAGTGTGTGTTATATTGACTGCACCCTGAACTAACTTCTCTCATATATACACAACAATCAACTATTGTCACTTCATAAAATAATAAAGATATTAGTAACAAACCAAACAATAAATAAAGATATGATAATATGGTATATAATTAGTAAAATATGGAATATAACAGTGTATAGGTGGAGAATAATAAAGTGGCCTATGACCACCACTTATACTTAAATTAGCAATCTACCTGAATTTATATTTGGTCTCATTTATGTTTTAATATTTCAGTTAAACAAATTAAGAGTTTGCCACTTTAGGGATTAAGAGTTCATCGTAACAAAAAGTGCACTTCACAAGAAAATATTATGTTCATTGTATAATGTCTTTTTATTATTCATTATATTTAACAATCGGCAGAAATTAGAAACATTAATTGGTCTAAAAATCAAAATTGGTTCTGGAAGGAATTAGTCCGGGTAGCGGTCATTAAATGAAACAGCTGAATAGTTTCAACTATTTATTGTTTGCCAACGTTTTCCATTATTATTTTACTTTTTATTTTTTCCACCCTGTTATCTTTGGATACCTTTAACAGAATTAGGGATAATTTAGTTGGGAGGTACAGTCAGTTTTTCTCCATATACATCTTCCATCACTGTTCTTACTATTATATAGGTGATATTTCAAGAATAGAATTATAAACAATAAATAAATAATTTTTTTTTTTTATCTTGTTCATTATTATATTATTATTATCATATGTTAAATTTCATTGATTCTTTGTATGGTAGTATTAAGAATTTTAGTCATTGTTGCCAGACCCTGTCCATAAATACGGTACATACTTTCCATTCTACTTTTTTTCCTACGTATTTTCCATCCTACCTACCCCCCATCTACCAAACAGTACCTAGTTTCCATCCTCCCACCATGCAGTACGTATCTCCACTCTACTTCATATTTTTATGTTTCAAATTTCATGTAAATTATTGATACCAGTGTAAATTTTGTTTAGTAAACATTTTTTTCTGTATAACACTTTCATTAATATACTATAGTCATTGTATTTTAATTAAGTTCTTTTACATATATAGTTCTTCTTTTATATTTTAATAAGGGAGCGGCGTGGTCTAGTGGATAGAGCACTAGTCTGCTGTGCTCCAGGTCCTGGGTTTAAATCCCAACTGTGGCGGAATATTATTTATTCTGTTATTTCAGTCGGGGGCGACCCTAGGGTATGGAGACCCTCCTGGGGCAGACCCAGCCTCTATAAAGTGGGTACCCAAATTGAGGAAAAAACCTTGCGGCTGAGTGTGATCTCGGCCTAATCACCTCATTGCATGGCTGTTGGCCTAGACACAGTATGAATCTCTATATGTACTGAGCCCAAGAGCCTTCATGGGTTGTAGTGAGTGGTACAGGTTTTTTTTTTTTTTTTTTTTTTTTTTTTTTTTATATTTTAATACCTACGTTCACTAGCTCAATAGGTTATATAATATTGTATGTAATGTCATTGAAATTGTATTTTTTTGTATCTTTTTAGCCCTGATGATGACCCACAATGCGGACCTTTTTTTTACCTACGTTCACTAGCTCAATAGGTTATATAATATTGTATGTAATGTCATTGAAATTGTATTTTTTTGTATCTTTTTAGCCCTGATGATGACCCACAATGCGGACCTTTTTTTTTACCTACGTTCACTAGCTCAATAGGTTATATAATATTGTATGTAATGTCATTGAAATTGTATTTTTTTGTATCTTTTTAGCCCTGATGATGACCCACAATGCGGACCTACAAACGTTGGCAAACAATAAATAGTTGAAACTATTCAGTTGTTTCATTTAATGACCGCTACTCGGACTAATTCCTTCCAGTAATTCTCAACGGTCAACTAATTACATCCACAAAATTGGTTGTGTTTATTTGTTTCTTCGGTTAAATGGTTTCTATTTAATTAGATTTATTACTATTTTATATTTTAAATGAACTTTTTCTTGATACATTTTAAAAGATTAATTTAATTTCCATGAAAATCCTATTTAGTTTGAAGTGAAACAGCTGTTCCCATGAAATAATCTTAAAAGTAGAAATAATTGATAACAATGTCAGTTTATGGATTTAGAACCACTGTCCATTTATTTTGAAAATTTACTTCTTACAATTTGATACATAATATAACTTGTGTGTACCAGGGCAACACTGAATTCTATAACCTCCCACATTACTAAAAACATATGTTCATAAGTTCATGGGCTTATAACAACATTCTGTTAACTTGTACTAGTTACTTTATAGCATGTTAATTTTTCTACAATCTTGAACTTTCCAACAGGATATCATACCTCTGAATAACTACTCATAATTCAATAATAATTTTTTGATGATTAGATAACAGAAAATGTAGTTTCTATTCAAAAGAAAAACTTAAATGCAATGTATTTTTCTCATAAACCTTCCGGAAAGAATGCCCTAAATGATAGTAAAATTGTATCAAAATCCTTCACAAGGTTCCGCAGGAGTTCGCAGAAACCAAGAATTGTATTATCATTTTATAAATTGAGACATTAACATGTTTGTTATTGATAATGTACTAAGGCAGTGTCGAAGGTGATAAATATTTAACAAGTTAATCTCAATTTTTGGAAAATTTCATGGTAGTCAGTATGTTTAATTTATGAATATTCAATTAAAACAAAAAAAAAAAGAACTCAATTTAAGTATAAACGGACTTAAGCCACCTTAACAATGATTTATAATATTCGACAATAAGATATTAAAATGAATAGCATTAAAATTAACGAATAATATTTTGTTTATTAGGGTTATAATTTTCTTTACTTGTAAAAGTTGTTGTATACGTACACATACAATATTGTATATACATTTGTAAATTTTAAATAATAAGCAATATAATATAATAGTAAAATTCAAAGGAAGAAATAATGAGCTGTCAATCATGTGAAAAATATATTGACATATATAATTTTGTATGTATAATAAATAAAAAATATATAATTTTGTCAACATTTCGGCCAAAACATGTGAGCCATCATCAGTGCTGCAAACATCAGAAAACAAAAGAGATTCATATCAAAACAATATAACTTGAAGTTAGGCTTGACAGGGCTCACTGATAGCATGTTGATATATATATATATTTTTCACTTCTGTATTTACTGATAAATTTTAATTTCATACTACTTTTCCAAGGCAGCGGGACTCCGAAACTGTATTAATTATTATAAAAATGTTCTGTTATTATTTTATAAAACTATTGGATTTCTTTTCCAAAAATATCATGTTAATCAATTCATTATTAGGATGAGGTGGCATAAAGTAATTAACTTATAATATACATTTATTTACAAAAGAGTATATATTATTATTACACATAAAAACATGACACAGCAAGGCACTATCATTATCGACAATACTGAGGTTCTGATTTACCACATAATATAATATAAAGGTACCTTTGGACGTAACTGCGAAATTCTTCCCTGGCTTGACCCCTCAACTTCCTCCGTCCGTGGCTTGACTCCCGCTTCCTATCCTGTCTGAGCAAAGACTCCCTTCAGGTAGAGGGCTACCTTTGTTCTAGGAGTGGAGGGTCTATTTTTTGTATAGCCTTTTTAAGAACCATTAGCCCAGAAACTGCTCTATTTTATACGATTCAAAAATATTCCTTAACCTCCCAGTATTCTTGATACTTAGCAATATAAATATTTTTCACTTCTGTATTTATTTACTGCTAAATTTTAATTTCATACTTATCATCATCATAGTATTCACCATATTATTATTATTTGTATTTATAATATTATCTTTGCATATTTGTATTTTTTCATTTTGTCATTGCAATAATTTTTACATTCATTAGTTTCCACTGTCGAACTGTATTAATATGAAAGCCTTTCGTTTTCTGAAGTTTGCAGCCCTGTTTCTGCTGATTGATGGGACATGTTTGAGTCAAATATTGGCAAAATTAAAATATTTTTCACACAACTGACCATTGATGATCTCTACCTATGATAAATTTCAGCAGTCAACACCATACCATACCAGGCCATACCATATCATACAACACCATACCATACCAGGCCATACCATACCATACCAGGCCATACCATATCATACAACACCATACCATAACCAGGCCATACCATATCATACAACACCATACCATACCAGGCCATACCATATCATACAACACCATACCATACAGCCATACCATACCAGCCATACCATACCAGGCCATACCATATCATACAACACCATACCATACCAGGCCATACCATACCAGGCCATACCATATCATACAAACCATACCATACCAGGCCATACCATACCAGGCCATACCATATCATACAACCCATACCATACCAGGCCATACCATATCATACATCCTCAATAATAGTAACATTACTGAAAAAATATAATTTTCAAAAACTTTTTACATACACAATCATCACCCCCTGATGGTGAAAAAACAGCACAGACAAAGAAAAGCCTAATTTATTTTCTTTTTTAATTTTTCAGGAAGTTTTTCTTAATATTAAACACTTAAATAAGCACACCTTAACTTCCTTTTGTTATATATTTATTTTCTTTCATAATTTTCTACATTGTTTTTCAACGTTTCGGGGTTCTTTCCCCATTCTCAAGACATTTTTTAAAACACTTTTACATATATCATTCATTATTTCACATTTATAGCTTACTGTTTTTTTTTTACAACAATATCAATCTTTATTTATATAGCATACGTCTGCACAGTTTTAAAAACATTGATTGGAAATCCATTACAATGCGCTACTTATTTGCTAAAATTTATTTTTTACATCAATTGTTTTTATTGTTGGTAAAAATTAAAAAAACCCTACTAAGAAAAGAAAATGGAAAAGAGAAACTAAAAAAAAAAAAAAAATAATAATCAGATAGAAATAAAATAAAAAAATTAAACATAATTATAGTTATTAAAATCATATGATGGAATTGAGAAATTTATAATTTTATAAAAGTATATGTTTAGTTCTCTTATGTCTATATTTAGGGGTTGATAGTTTAGTATAATTACAATTTGTTATATAGTGGTATCGTCTGTCAGTTGGCATTTTGAGAAAAATGATTGAGTTTGTTTGTGTATAAATTCTTGTATTGTAGGGATGTCCAGATCTTTGTGCATGGTAGTTATTTTTGTGTATGGCGGATAATTATTAATTATTCTTAGGCATCTATTTTGTATTACTTGCAATTTTTTAATATGTGTTTTGCTTGTAAGACTCCACGCTGGGCATGCATATGTAATTATAGGTCTGATAACAGATTTATATAAAATTAGTTTGTTTTTTGGTGTTAATTTTGAATGTTTATTAAAATAGGGGTACATTTTATATAATAATTTACAGGCACTATTTATTTTATTGTCTACGTGACGTTTGAAAAGTAATTTCTAGTCCAGGGTGACTCCTAAATACTTAATGTGCTTTGAAATGGCTATTGTTACGCTATTGAGTTGTATAGTAGAGGAAAGATTGGGTCTGGGTTTTGTAAATATTATTGCTTCAGTTTTTTCTGTGTTGGTTTTTAGTCCCCACTGACTCAGGTATTTTGTGGTTTTAATGAAAGCTTCTTTTAGTCTTTTAGTGATAGCGGATATTCTAAATGAGGATGCTAGAATTGCAGTATCGTCGGCAAATAGTGCAATTTTTGTTTTGCTGTTTTTGGGGATATCGTTGATAAATAAATTAAATAATAGAGGGCTAAGGCATGATCCTTGAGGTAATCCAGTCTTAGTGTACCTTTTTGTCGAACAGTAGTTGTTTAGTGAAACATAGAAAGATCTGTTATTTATGAAGGAGGCAATTGATAGTATTAGGTATCTAGGAAAATTATATTGAATTAATTTATATATGAGAAACTGGGGAGAGATTTTATCAAATGCTTTCTCTATGTCTATGAGGATCATACCTGTATGTTTTTTTAAATTATAATTTTCAGTAATTATATCAATTACCTGAGCTAGTTGTCCGGTAGTTGAGTGGAAATTTCGAAAGCCGAAATGTTCTTGAATGAATAGCTTACTGCTATTCGTCAGCGAATAGACTTCCATGTAGACGAATAGCAGTAAGCTATAAATGTGAAATAATGAATGATATATGTAAAAGTGTTTTAAAAAAAGTCTTGAGAATGGGGAAAGAACCCCGAAACGTTGAAAAACAATGTAAAAAATTATGAAAGAAAATAAATATATAACAAAAGGAAGTTAAGGTGTGCTTAATTAAGTGTGTAAGAAAAGCCTAATTAAATTATGAAGCATGACCCCTCTTTAAATGTACTGCTATGTATTTTTAGCAACTCAGCCACATTGAGCAGCTACCTGAATTGAGGATTTCTCTCTCTCTCTATTAAAGACATAATAATAAAGTTAGTGGATATGTAATTACCTGATCGGTGGAGTAAGATTTGGTAGCCTCTTCGCTGGATGCGCTGGATTCGGTCGACTCCTCTTCGTCCTCCGGGAGAGGGTCCAGCCTCCGTCGCTGCGGGAACCCTCGGGATACAGGGCACAACGGAACGAGGCTTCCCATCATGCTCACCTTCACATGGTCATATCTTTTAGTATTACTATCAGAGCTAACAATGTTTTGGACAATTCATTTTATATTTGGTTTATTATTTTCAAGAACTGACCTTTATAATCGACCAAAAAAAAATAAAAAAATAGTTTTTGCTCAAAATTAAATAATAAAAAAATCCATTTGTTCACCGAAAGCGGTTTTTCTCCGAAACTACGGAATGAAATTCAGTACAAAAATACTAGGAATTTTGAAGATGATCCTAACACCTTGATGTTGATATCTGCTGATTAGTTTTAAAATGGCAGCCGATTAAAAATTAATGAATTCAATAACTCAGTAATTTTTGAAGATAGAGACAAATTCGAAACTAGCAGTGGTGATATACCATTTTCCTTTGTATTATTTATTGCTTTTCATATTAGTTACTTGCCTTTAACCAGCTATATTAACAGTTATAATCTAATATATTTATTTGGAAATAATTTGCATCGTTTTTTGACATTTTTGTGTTTGCCAAGATTTCTATAAACAGCTGTTATAGTATAACCTTCTATGGGCATAGGCAGAAAGCTTTGGAGGGGACCTCGCTCCCACCGGAAAAATTGATTGGACAAATAAAGAAGAAAAATAAAAATAAATTTTATTCTGGGACCTTCTGTCCCCTAAGAATAACAATAAAGTACAAAACTGAGTATTATGTCTGGAATAAAAAAAAAAACATTACAAAAACAAACTTAAGGTTATATTTATATTATTTATAAAAATAGTAAATATGATTGGTTGAACGACATATAACTACTACTTGCATTATTTAAAGAGTAGTAAATACAACAACAATAGAACATTCATGTATGACTATATAATACTGAATACTATAATTAAACCTATCATAAAATCATAGAAAGAAAAGTTTTAAAATAAGATATTAAGATAAAATGTGTGGTTACTCAGTGTTTTTACTTTCAAGCATGTATTGGTTTGTAGCCTTTTTCCAATATTTCAATTAAAGCCTCTATAAAATCATGTTTACTTGGTCAATAATATTTACATTTTTTAAAAAGAATTAGTTAAGGTGCTTTTATGCATCAGTTTCTACCGAGATTTCTTATCTTTAGGTGGTATTTTGCTTGCTCAAAATGGAAGAGAATTCATTTTCTTCATTTGATTATTTTTTTATTTTCAAAACTTAAAATCCACTGCACAGAAGGTTAGCAAATTTTGCAGTGCGTATGGCGATGACGCCTAAGGAGAAAGTACTGCCCGTAAGTGATTTTGTTTATAAATGAAAATACAACAAACTTATTTTATAGCCTGATATTTAAATGTCACTATGTGTTCACACAATCATGAAAAAGATAAATAAAATACTTACTCCACTTAAAAGTTTATCCATCATAAGCTGTTCCCTCGCATCGTCAAACGCAGTCCCTACCGTACTATCGTAATGTTGAACATTATCCTGCATCAAAATAAATGATCGTATAAATTAAACAAAATTAAGCAAATCAAAAACACAAGAGGGTTACTCAGAATCTTATTTCAAGAGTTAACTTAAAAAGATGATAAATTCAGGGTCGTGGTTGAACTAATACTACAGTTCTACAGTGGTCAGCAGCATGACCTTTCAAAACTTTATAAAACCCATAGTATGAATAAGAAAACTATATATATATATATATATATATATATATATATATATATATATAATATAATATATATTTTTTTTTTACTTTCACTAACCTATATATGAAATATGTAGTAAGGGAAAGTATTCCGAACGTGAACATTTTTTAATTAGATTTTTCACTGGAAATACTCGTTTCAGGGTCTCCTGAGTCCAAATGACCAAGTGCCACAAAAAGGTCTGTGTGTCCGTATGTGGTCAGCCTAGCTCAAAAGTAATTAGTTGCATAAAACTGAAATTTTATATTTAAGGATGTTATATGCTTGATATGTTACAGTAACTTTTTTTAATCAAAATCGTCCTATCATATGTGCTACTTAATACCATGCATGCATTTTGCAATTTATACCATGCAAAACGGCTCTAACGATTTTGATTAAACTCACTATATGGATGTAAAATTTTATTGGCATTAATCCCATGTTGGTTTCATTCTGATTGTCTGATAAATTCTGAACATTTGAATTTTCTTCCTCTAAAGTAATTTTAATTCTGCAGATTCCAAACAATTAACCATATCGTTTTATAATTATTGACAAAAAGAGGCTACATATTAAAGTTAAATGAATTCGATATCCAATTAAATGAGAAAGGAGCAAAAATATTTTTATGAAGTGAGAATGGTTGACTGTGTGTATGTGTATATATGGGAGAAGTTGGTTGAGGGTCCAGTCAACAGAACATACAATTAAGTATAAACTTAAAAAATATTTTTACTTTCACTTACCTATATGTGAAGTATATAGTAAGGGAAAGTATTGCGATCATGAAAGTTTTTGAATTCAAGTTTTCAATGGAAATACACGTTTTACGATCCCCTGAGTCCAAATGACCAAGTCCCACAAAAAGGTCTGTTTCCCCGTGTGTGTGGTAAGTCTAGCACAAAAACAAATAGTCTAGTCGTACATACTGAAATTTCATATTTAAGACAAATCTACACCCGAGATGTTACAGCAACATTTTCATCAAAATCAGCTAACCACAAAAGCCACTTTATACCATGCATTCAGCATCTTTTTACAATTTTTCCCAAAAACGGCTCAACCAATTTTAATTAAACTGGCTATATGGTTGGAAAATTTAATGGGCTTTAATATAATGTAGGTTTCATTCGAATTGAAATAGTCTGATGGGGCTAAAATAGCGATAATTTAAATATCCTTCCTCTAAAGTACCTTTAAATTTGTACTCTCCAAAAGACTAACCATATCATCCTAATGACACTGATGAAGGGCGGCTAAATATACAAGCCGGGCGAATTTGATGACCAACTAAAGGATAAATGAGCAAAACTATTTTTAAAATGGTTTTATTGGACGATGCTACAGTGTGAGTCCTAAATTTTGCCTATCCAGGTTTAATTAGGTAGGGATCTTTAACGAGTACCTTACATCGCACAGGCCTGGGACCACCTTTTTACGTCCCCTCCAAAGGACAGCATAACTAAGGATTTTTTACAGCCATTAAAAAATCCAATCCTAGGACCATCTGTGGGTTTGTACTCATGATCTTCAGCATAGAAGGGTGCTATGCTAGCCAACCTGCTAAAGGTGATCCCATTACAATTTGATATTACTATATTATTTAATCTAAAACAAAAATGTTTCCAACAAAACTGAATATAATTCTTTAAAATACTTTCAACTCTATTTTATAGTTCTTAAATTAATTTCATCAATCGAGGTAAGTGAAAGTTTTATGTTGTGCACACCAGATTTTTTAGAGTTTAGGCACATACCTGAAGTTTTGTTTTACTTTTTTTTTAAGATAAAGATAAAATCAGGTAGGCGGGTAATGCTTTCCATTCTCCATACACTCCATGAACTAATTTCTGGCATCTGTCATGACTCTTGTCAGCATATCAGGCATTACGTAGGCAATTTCTTCCTGGATATTGATCTGTATCAAATCTTGTATGGACCTTGGACAGTTCACATTAACACAGGATTTCAAATAAGCCCACAGAAAAGAACCACAAATGGCTAAATCTGGAGAGCATTCCACTCCAAATCGGGAGAGCATTCCACTCCAAACCGGGAGAGCAAGCCACTCCAAATCGGGAGAGCAGTTCATTCCAAATCCCTGATTGAGATGAGGCACTCCGGGAAGTTTTGTTCCCTCCTTACAGCCGTCAAAACTGTAGCGATGTTTGCCGTTGCATCGTCTTGTTGAAACCACATATCGACTAGCTACAACTCACCTAGCCTTGAGAATAAAAACTCCTGTAACATGTTTAGATGCCTGATATGTCAGTTAACTCAGTGTATGGAGAATGGATATCACCGTTCTGGGTTATTCTTAAAGTACAACAAAACTTTAGCTATATGCCTAAGTAATGCTTCACTCTGCAGTGATTTTTTTTTCAAATTTTTTTCTGAAACATATCAAATAAAACAGAATACTTACTTCATTGTTTGGAGAGGTGACTCCAGAGTCGCCGCTGGTCGGTGTGCCCCAAACTTCTTCCCCCGAAGTAGCACCAGAAGTTTCGTATTCATCCTCTCCGGCTAACGATGTTGATGTTGCTATCAATTCTTCCGAATGTTTAGAACCAGGATTGGTCTTGAGATACCTGGTATAAAATTTAACTTAATTACTTTCAAAAATGAACTATTATAATGTTGGGGTTTAGTTGACCGTTGGGAATATTTTATGGGGAAGATGGTTGGGGGTGCAGTCATCAACAAAACAAAAGAATACACTAATAAGTAGCACTAATTGGAATGTGGGCCCTCATTAGGGCCTCTATGAGAAATAAGATAACCAATACAATTAAAAGAAAAATAATAATAAATTGAGTACAATAATATGATGACAGTAATATAATACGAAAATAAATATAAAATTAATTTAAAATGATAATCAGATGTAGAGAGTGGCGTGGCATGGTGGATAAAGCACTAGTCTACTGTTCTCTGGGACTGAGGTTTGAATCCCAACTGTGGCGGAATATTACTTATTCTGTTATTTCAGGCAGGGAGCGATCCTAGGGTATGTTGACCCTCCTGGGGCAGACCCAACCTCTATAAAATGGGTACCCAAAAATGGGAAAAAAAACCTGGCAGATGAGTGTGATCTCGGCCGGCCCAATCACTTCCTTGCATATCACCTTTGAACTACAAACAGTACCAATCTCTATATGTACTGAGCCAAAGACCCTTGATGGGTTGTAGAGCTACAGGGTTTTTTTTTTTTTTTTTAATTATAACAAGATGATAGTAATAAAATATGGAAGAAAACATAAAATTAAGATGATAAATTGGAATGAGAATATTTGAAGACTATAAAGAGAAACCAAGCAAATAATTAAAATTAAAAGAAAAACAATATATAAACAATTAAACATGTTTAGATGGGGTGTTTGGCATCATTTAAATTAAGTTTATATTTAATTGTGTGTTCATTTGACTGCAACCTTAACTAACTTCTCCCATGTAAACAATTAAACCTTTAAAAAACAATTTTGAAGTAATATTTTGAGGTATTATTTAAAAAAAACATATATTATTAGAAATGAAAAACGACATGAATAAAATTTTTCAAGTTAAATAATATTAACTGGTACGTATGGAGGTGAAAAAACATGGAAGGTGGGGGGGGAGGGGTATTCAGTAACAACCCAATCATTTAAATATACAAATATACCCATTTTATCATTTTAATTAAATTTAAGTGGTTAGCATAACAGCCTCCTATGTCCAAGGTCCCGGTTTCAAACCCGCAGGTGGCTCCGTTAAAAGGTGGTCCCAAGCCTGTGCGATATCAGGTACTCATTAAAGATCTCTATCGTAATTTAACCTGGATAGATATATTTTAATACCCTCTCGCTGATGTATTGGTCCGATTAGCCCCAGTACCTTAAAAAAAAAAAAAAAAACCTGTACCACTACAACCCATGAAGTGTTTTGGGCTCAGTACATGTAGAGATTCGTACTGTTTCTAGGCCAACGGCCGTGCAATGATGTGATTCGGCCAAGATCACGCTCAGCCGCCAGGGTTTTTCCCCATTTTTGGGTACCCACTTTATAGAGGCTGGGTGTGCCCCAGGAGGGTCTCCATACCCCAGGATTGTCCCCCGGCTGAAATAACAGAATAAATAATATTCCGCCACAGCCGGGACTCGAACCCAGGACCCGGAGCACAGTAGACTAGCGCTCTACCCACTAGACCACACCGCTCAAATGATGTTATTGTTAAATGATGTTAAATGATTGATTAAAAAAAACAGCAACAAAATATCTGATGTAAGAGTACATATAAAAATTAAGTTAACAAAATAAAACAAGTAGAAACATAGTATCTTTTAGCCCTGAAGAAAGAAGAGATGTTGGTATTAATTAAATAGCGTTTCTTATTATTTTTCTTAGGCGACTGAAATGTTTCATAATTGAAAATAATAAACCAAACCTACCTCTCGATAAATGACACTCCGTGAGAATCTTCACCAATTCTTTCTAGAAATGCCATCTTCTCGACAACGTAAGTTCCAGCTCGCACCGTCCATCCTTTGATCGACTGACCGACTGTTTCGTACTGGTTGAGCTGATCTAAAAAAGGAAAATCCAATTATTATCATCTAATAAAATAAATATAATTATTTTATTTTGAAGAAACTACACAAAGACAATTGTTTGGGTTGAATAAGCCTTATAATAAAATAAGCTTTAAAACCACACTATTCCTCTACAAGCTGTTATTTAATTGGAATCTATTGAGCTAATCTATTTATTGATTTCTACTAAATTACGGTATTTGCTCGAATATAGATTGAATTTTTTTATTTAATCCTATTTCTTGAAAATGAATGAATGAATGGTTATTGCTACTTAAATTTTTAAACTGGAGTCTGTGGTAGTGTGGCTAATACGCTAGCATAAAAACCAAAGGTTGTGAGTTCGATTTCCAGTCCAATCTGAACTTTTTTGAGCATATAATTATAAAAAATATATACATTTATTGAAATTTAAAACTGTATTAATATTATTATATTATATAAAATAAAGGATGGCTTGATATACATATAGAGAAACTACTACTATGTATGTAGAGAAACTACACAGACCTCGAAAAAAATAATATAATTAAAAGGGGATTCACTTATTCCTAGACTACAGTGAGATCCATCAGCCAACTGGTGGTCACTCACAAAAATAGGCATAAGGGTCATTATGATTGGTCATCCTAACGCTATAACTAATCATCATGAATCATTAGACTACATCACATGTCCAGGACCTACACAGCATATACCACCAAAGAAAAAAAAATTATAAATCACATTTGGGTAGCAAGCACATTAGTAATCAAATAAAATAAAATTTTGGTTAAAATTAGAACAAAACATTGTATTTATCCTAAGCTAATTCGACCGATGATTTAAACTCTGTTATCATGGAAAAAATGCATTTGTAATCATGATACAAAACTTATTTGTATTCAGTGTACATTGTAAATATTGTGCATAAAAAAATATTTTTATTGTTTTTGAGTTAAAATTAATTTTTATTTGAAATCTTGAGATGAATAAAGATTTCTTCAAAGAAGAATACATATTCTTAAGCATTATTAGAAAATCATAATAAAGTTTTAATTGTTTTCAATCATGTTATGACCAATTTAATTTAATTGTTATAACCAAAATGATGCAAACCTGCAGATGGACTAAAGTCTATGCATAGTATGCAATAAATATATATATATATATATATATATATATATATATATATATATATGTATAGTAAATTTATGTATGTAAATTAAACAATAAAGCACATTATTATTATTATTATTATGACCAAAATGATATTTAATAAACCAATTCTTATTTTTAATGATGGAGTTTAGTTAACCATTGAGAAATTAGATGAGGAAGATGGTTGGGGGTGCGGTTATCAGAAAGAAACAGACATTAAAACGTAGTAATTATTTGAAGTTCAAGGAATTAAATTAAGTACTACGTGTTTGTTTCTTTCTGATGACCACATTCCCAACCATCTTCCTCCTCTAATTACTATTTTTTTTTTTAAATCAAACCGCTAGATCAAAGCATTCGAAGGTCAAAATTTATTAGAATTACGAAAATAAGAAGTAACAAAATTCAAATTTTGTTATAAAATTTATAACTAAGTCTATTATTTAGGTAATTATATTCTGATTTCAAAGTGTAATATTTTCAAAATATAATAATGTGATAACTGATTTATTAACTAATTAATATACATTTAGTTTTGTTTTAAGTAAATAAAACTTGGAAATTGGTTCATTATTAGTAGTTTGTTTTTATTTCCTGGGTGTGAGCCGTGGTGGCTTGTTCACCAGCCAAGGTTGTAGGTTCAAACTTGGCAGATAGCCCATGGGATTTTTCAAAGGAAGTAAAAAATTCTTGGCTATACCGTCCTTCGAAGGGGATGGTAGTCCAGAGCCTGTGCGAGGTCAGGTACTCGTTAAAGATCCCTATCCTAATAAAACCTGGATACGCAAAATTTAGGACTCCCACCGTAGCATTATCTGATTAGCCACAGTAGCTTACAGTGACATTAAATGAATAAACAAACAATCTATTTCTTTCTCATTTACAAAAGTGTGGTTCAAACTATATTCGAGCAAAAGTGATATCTAAAATTAGGGTAAATTTTTTTTATTTGAAAATGGAACTATACTAAGACTGTGAACTAAAGAACTTTTACTTAATATTTTTAGAAATTCTTACATTTCTGTTTTTTCCCATCTTTCTTCAAAAGAAGCTTTAACTCGATCTAAACCCTTTTAAAATTCAATTATTTTTTTTCTTCTATAAATAACAAAGATTGTGGTAAATTTATCATAAAATAAATTTATGAGAAGTCGATTTATTTAAATTATTACAAGAATATTTATAATATTATTAACACAATGGAATTCATTAAAAAACATTTATAAAAGTTTGAATGAAGAATGAGATGGTTCAGGTGGCGATCAATAAGTGATCACAGTCTTCAAGATTAACAAAATCAAATGTAAGGGTTTATAAAAAGAATATATTGCCATGTTAATTTAAAATAAAAATATTTTTAAAAATTGAAGCATAATTAAAAAAAAGCTGCAAATTATTACACAATGGTTTATTATTTCCAAATAAATATGTTATGATATAACTGTTTACAGGCAATTAACTAAATGAAAAGCAATAAATAATTTAAAGGAATATGGCCTATCACCACTGCTAATTTCAAAACCCTATGTCACTGCTATTTCTGAACTGATTTCAATGATTATTTTTTTAGTTTTGTAGGAAATTTAATTCTCTATTGAATAGTACTAACAACATAATTTTTGGTATTTATTAATTCATAGATAAGCGGTTTTTTAAAATTTATTATTTGGATTCTATGTATCTTAAAACCAAAGCCCTAAAATTTTGAAGAGGAGAAGGGGTATCTTTTTTTTTGGAGGGTCGATTATAAAGGTTCATTATTGAAAATAGGAAAAAAATCTTATCATCTCTATTTTTACTTTCACTTACCTATGTATGAAATATACAGTAAGGGAAAGAATTGCGAACGTGAAAATGTTCGAATTCCAGTTTGCAATAGAAATACACTTTTAAGGGTCCCGTGAGTCCAAATAACCAAGTCCCACAAAAAGGTGTGTGTGTCCATATGTGGTAACTCCAGCGCGTAAAAGAAAAGCCTTATGAAATTGAAAATTGATATTTAGGACAACTATATGCCTGAGATGTTACAAAAACTTTTTCATCAAAATCAGCAGACCGGAAGTACTACTTTATATTATGAATTTTGCACCTTTTTATGATTTTCTCAAAAACGGCTCTAATGATTTTGATTAAACTCATAATATTGATGTAAAATTTAATGAGCTTTAATATCATGTAGGTTTCATTCTCATTGAAATAGTGTGACAGGGCTTAAATGCCGATATTTTAAATTTTCTTCCTCCAAAGTACATTTAATTTTGTATATTTGAAAAAATTAGGCACATCATCTTGTTAGCATAGATAAATAAGAACTAAATAGGAAAGTTGAGGGAATTTAATAAACAACTAAAGGAAAAAAGTGCAAACATATTTTTTTATGTAATTTTTGTGTTTTAGAACACAAGAATAGTAATATAGATGTATAATATACCGTTAGATAGTTAAAGACTTTAGAAAAATTATTATCTGATACACTTTACAGGAATTGTAAAGGATAATGGAGAGTGATAAAGAGCCTATAAAACTAACTGTTTTGGGTTCCCAAAGAAGGGATATTAATGTTGACTGTGCTGCTACCTGGCGGCCTGTCAAAGAAGCAGGAGGTAAGTGAAAGTCGTTTGTTGCGCGCACCACATTTTTGTCTACATATTAGTACCTTATGTATGTTAGTGTTTTTAAGTTAGTTAAACAGATATTATTGATACAAAGAATAATTAAATTCCATGTTAATAACTTACAACTTTTTACACAATAATTAAAAAATTAAACTTGTTGAATAATTACTATCTGTACTGGTATTTGTTATGCTTATTCTACTTTAATTAATCTCATTAACTTTAGTTAGCAAAATTCATTTTTAATTTTTACCATTAAATAATGGTGATTTATTAACTGATTATGTTCTTTTTGTACTGTTTTTTTCACTTTCACTGACTATTGATTTTAATGTTAATGTTTGATGTTAATGGAAAAAGTTTTTGCTCAATACATCACAGTAATCAGTGCCAGGTGCACTTAATATTCATAATATTGGATTTAATTAACACACGGAGAGACTCAATTTATAAGGAAAAACAAAAATTGTAAGATAAGTCAATAAATAAATAAAATTGTTTTAAATTTATATTTTAATTTTTCAAGGCAATACTTAATCATTTATTATCTCTATGCAAACCTTTGCATTGCATTTTGTTACTCTATAGCTCTGATGAAGACCCATAATATGGATCTATAAATCTTGGTTTCACAATAAATAGTTTTTATTATTTTTTGAAATCATTGATTAACCATCACCCGAACATCTCATGTTTCATTTTATACATACGATCAACTATTCCATAAGTAATATAAGTTTGATAGTATGATACAAATAATGGATGGACGTTGAACAAGAAAGTTGGTTACGCTGAGGTAAGGTACGCTAGAGGACCTTGAGGTAGGTCCTCGGCCTCTTCCTCTTGGTCAGACTCCTCGCCGTCCAACTTCTCGAGGCTGCTCACGGTGCCGTACCTCTTCAGTCCGGTTGGGGAGAGCGATCGGTAAGGGACTTCCCCATCGCTCTCCGCTCCTTCTCCATCACAGTCCTGAAAACAGAAGGAGTCATTTTATTCCACACTGTATATATTATTAACATTAACCAATACTTGTAGACCACGCTGTATATTGTAATATTAATTTTTTTTAATAAAAAATCCTCAACCGAAAATAAATTGAATTTAATTTAAATCTATTAATCTCAGCTGGGTTTTCCTGACAATCTGGCACAATTAATTTAATATTTATAGAGAGAGAAATCCCCAATTTGATCGGTTAACTCAACTTTGCTGAGTTGTTCAGAATACACAGCTTATACTGATCAATCTTGAAGATTATCTTAACACATTCATGTAAGCGTGTACCATTGGTGGTTCCCACTAGTCTGTCCCATGGGGTGGTGTGTACCACTGGTGGCCTGCACTAGTATGTCTTATGCGTGCACCATAGGTATTTCCCTATCCATTTTAACAATTATTTATAAGGGCAAAATAATAAAAAAATAAAACATTTAAACGGTCTTTCTTTCGTGTTATACTTACTGGCAGAAATCTGAGCTTAGGATCCGAAAACCGCACAAATTACACAAATTTCAAAATAAGCACTAACTAGACGTTTCAAAAGTGGATCCTCCACATTTTTCTTCAGCAGCAAATCACAACATGAAAGCTACCTTTCACAGAGCTTATGAGGAACCCAAACGTAACGACAGAAGTACCCGGCCTTCTTTAGATGATCAAAAACAGTCACTTTGCAGGCTCTTGACTCCGCAGCTATCTCACAGACAGTAATTCGTGGATTGTTTGCGATGACCGTCATAATATCCTCGATGTCAAGAGTTAAACTCCGGCCATTCTGGGGTTGGTCTTCCAAATTGACATCTCCTGATCTAAACCTCGAAAACCACTTCTGAACCATGCTATCAGCAATTGAATCACTGCCATACACCGCACGAATCTTTCTTGCAGTCTGGGCTGCGTTTTTCATTTATTTTAAAACAGAACAGCATAATATGCCGAAAACGAACTGAATCCTCACTAATGTTGGTTTGCAATAAAATACACTACTGAACCTCAATAAAGACGAATTCAGTGTGCAAACATAGTTGATTCTATGAGGATTAAAGGCATATAAATAAAAATTAGCTTTGTGATTCATTTTCAGAAGAAAAAATTAAAAGGTAAATTTTATTTTTAAAATCTCTACGAACTTTACGGACAACTCAACATTTATAAGAATCTGAAGTCATCATCATCATAACCACTCCCCCTTCTACCACTGTTTGGTGTGAGTCGAGCTTATAGAGTCTGGCGCCTCCTGCATGCCTCCTTTACACGGTCCTCTCAGGAGATTCAGCCTTCCTCTGGGTCTTTTTACTTCTCTGCATGCTTCTGTGTATTGAGGTGAGGGTCCAAAATTATGAGAAGTAGAGTAGGATAGGGAGAAATGTCGATATATAGACAGCTACTTGGTCCACTTTGTCACCTCTCTTCTCCCCAGACAACCACGCCTGACCATACAGAACATCTTGTCTGCCGTTCCAATTCTTTGGGCCACTTCCTCATCTATGTAGCCATTCTCATTAAGATGAGCTCCCAGATATTTGAAATTCTTGACCTGTCCGAATCTCAGTCCTTCAACACTTAGTATCCTTATTATTCTTCTGGGTTTCTTTCCAATTCGCATGCATTTAATCTTCCCCGGATAAGAATCTGAAGTTTATATCGAAATGACCAGTAAAAAACGCTACAAACTTATTTCACAACCCAAAATACATAAAATATAAAATTGTGAACTACTCACAAAAGATGTACTATTGAGTTCTACACTAGTCCAAGGGAAGTTGTTGTTCAAAGGCGTCGCGGGCTGGACGGAGATCTGAGGCACTGGCAGGAATGGATCACTGGGGCTCAAAGCAGCGGTGCTCGACTCTCCCCAGTCATCGCAGAAACCTTCACTCTTTGGGCAGTTGGCGTTTATGTCCGTTCTTCTTGTAACGTCATTATTGTTCAGATTGGTGTTATTGTTATTATTGTTCAAAAGGCACGTTTTATGGCATTTTCGACACACAGCCATTAGTTTTTCAGAGTTCCCAGAAAATGATCGAACTGTCATCTGTAAAAAAAAATTTCAGAATATATTAATAAAAATATTGTTGTGATATATTAAGTAAGAAGAAATAATAAGGAGGGAAGATCAAAAAGGCGCGAAGTGATGGGCCAATCATAAAAAATATTCGAAATGCACAGCAGAGTGAGAGAATACGGCGTGTTTTCTGGCAATGACTCTCTTATGTTGAGGGTCGTGTATGAAGACGGATGCTTGTAACATGGGAATAGATTATGCTACCAACCATCAAATCATTTATGATTTCCAGCCATCATGGAAATTAATGCACTAACACGTAGAAAATAAGAAAATTGAAGACACGATTAAGGATGAAGAAAACAAAATCAGATAAACTATAATTTTTTATATATTCAATTTTTAATAGTTTCAAGTTATTTTAATTTTATATTTATATATTATAATATGATTAAAATAGAATATAAGTTTTTAACCTTAGCCAAGACTGGGAATTGTTAATTTGAAAAACCCTTAATTATCTAACATTATTCATTTAAAATAAAAATATTATAACAATATATATTATTATTATGCAGTTGTTGTCTTTTATTAAAGCTTCATAGGTATAATTCCTTTTAAAGTTTTACAATATTTATTTTTAAAAAATCAGTATTAAGCCGACAAGTTCTATTTCAATCAGAATGAAACATATATGACATTTAAAGCCCATTAAATTTTACATTGATGTAGATTATTTAATCAAAAATGGCTCGAATGATCCATGTAAAATTTAATGGGCTTTAACATGATATAAGTTTCATTCTGATTGAAATAGTCTGACAGGGCTTAAATGGTGAATTTTTGTTTCTTCCTCTAAAGTACCTTTAATTTTTTACATTCCAAAATATTAACCGTATCGTCTTATTAGCAATGATAAAGAACGGCTATATATACAAGTTGGACAAATTTGATATCCAACTAAAGGATAAATGAACAAAAAAATATTTTTTTAAGCAATTTTTATGTTTTTGAATATAAGAGCATTAATATTGTATAATGTATCGTTGGAAAGAGAAAGATTTTAGAAAAAATATTATCTTATACACAAAGTTGTAAAAAGTAATGGAGAGTCCTGAATAGAGCATAAACTTATTACTGATTATTATACACAACAATTTAATATTGTTATATTGTCCAATATGAGTCATATGTTACCAACGAAACTGAATAAACTTTTCATTAAAATTAACCTAAAACTTTTTTCATCATAAAGTTTATTTAATATTTCTTAGATTGATTTTAACCTTCGAGGTAAGTGAAAGTTGTGTGTTTTTTGTTAAGAATCAGACTCTTATCTCCCAAGGCTTATGTTGGTGTATAAAATGAAAGTATAACTATTACTATTATAAAGCTTTAACATTTGTCAAAAATAAGTTTACTTTCAGTATTTGTTATTGCCATTGTTTCTGCTGCGTAGCCTCGGTACCCAAAATGTGTGGCTTAGGACTGCATCTCATTTAGAGTGGGCAGCTGTTTTTATTGAACCTCTAAGGTTCGAAACCTTGGTTGCATCTTAACAGGTTCAATGAATCAGCACCAAGCAACACAGGGCAACAGCAGAGAAGAGAATAATATTGGGTTGTAAAATAAATTTGCAGCGTTTTTCAACTTAATCCTCTCTGCGTTTATGAAACCATGTTTACTTAGTCAATAATGTTTACATATTCTAAAAAAAGATTAGCTATGGTTCTGCATCAGTTTCAGCCAAGATTCCTTATCTTTAAATGGTAGTTAAAAATAGCTAGCTAAAAATAGAAGAGAAAAAAATTCATTTTCGTCATTTAATGATTTTTAAAATTAAAAAGGGTTAACAAAATTTGAAGTATTTTATGGCATGATACCTAAGGAGAAAGCACCATCTGTAAGTGATGTGCTCAATTCAGAAACGGAAATTTTCTCTTGGAAGACACAAAGCGCACTGATTTTCCTTTAACTGTTGATGTTGCCCCAAAACGATGAAAGAAGGCAAGATGTAATAGATCAAAATAGATCAGATATAATTGATTAAAAACATTTACATAATCGGAAGTTTTTTTTGTTATTGAAATCACAAGTAAAAAACACGACAAACTTATGATACAACCCAATAGTTTTTAGTTTGCTTCATGTCAAAACTATTATAATATGTAAAATATGGTGGTTATAAATTTAAATTCTTTTGCTTTATTTTGTCAATATCCTAACTCAGAAGAGTTATTAAAACATACAAAGAGACACTATAATTACTTGGCTATCGGAGGTGCTGTGATCGGAGAGATCTATTTCCTCGCAGCGGGAGAGACTCCTCCCTCGAGACGGGACGCCCAACTCCTGCACCCTCTTCCTCATCCTCTCGGGAGACCAGACCTCGGGCTCGGACAGTTCTTCGGGAGAGCCCTCCCCGAGCTGGCCCCTCATCCAGAGGGAGAGGTGCAGCGCCGATCCCTTGCTCATTCCCGACTTGCCCAACTGTCGACAACGATGCTCAATCAATTCATTCACAGTTACGGGCTTTGGTTCAACCTGCAGAAATAAACTGATTTGATAAAAACAATAACCATTAAATAGGAAATAATAAAAATTTTAATTATATAATTTTAAAACAGGAAATTATTTTATTTTCTTGAAGCAGTGAAAGGTCTTTTCTCTATTTTTCCATAATTTATTTTCATCCAACATGATCCCTGACGTTTAGGTTTTTTTTTCACCATCTTCAAGATTACTACAATATGATGAATTAAAAAATATTATATACACTATTACAGTTGAGAATGACCTTCAACTGTAGCAGATCCGTGGTCAAGATGAATGGTCTCTTCCAGAAAGAAGATTTTGAGGTCCAAGATGATCTTAGGCAAGTGATCCTTAATCTCCTACTCTCTTTGATATAGCATTGGAGTATGCGATAAGGGCTAACCATACCATACGTGTCCAGGTGGTAATATTTATAACAGGATGACACAGCATCTGGCTTATGCAGGCTATGTAATAACCGCATAAAATATAACAGCATTGGAAGGAGATCTTAAAGAATTTGAAATAGCAGCAAAAGAAGTAGGGATACAAATCAATGAACATAAGAAAGTTTACAGGTTTACTTCTTGGAAACTGGGTGTAGCTGATAAATATGTCAAAATAGGAAACAAAAACCTCGAAGCAATGGAAAGCTTTGAGCATTTGGGAGCACTAGTAATGAAATGGCGAATGAATTATAAAATTAAAAGTAATGATGATCGCCAGGAATAAGTGCTGCTTGACAAAGCACAGGATTTTAAATTATAGATCTGTCTCACAGAATAAGGACCATGCTGTACAAAAAGAAGTGAGACCAGTTGTTACATATCGTTCCGAAACCTAGGCGATTTCCAAGATTTCAGAGTGGAAAATATGGCCCAGTTTGCGAAGATGGCTGTTGGAGAATCTGTACCAGCAAAGAGCTGTGCCGATTGTATGGAAAAACAGATTTGATCTCCATCGTGAGAGGGAACCAGATCCGATGGCTTGAGCACGGAGCAAGTATACTCAGAGAATCTATTCCCAAACACCTTCTTGAGGACCATCCTGATGGTAGACCATGTACCATAGTAAAGGAAGACCATGTGTTGTTAGGCGGCAGGACAAAGATGAGGATGTCCTAAAGAATATGGAGTATGCTTGCCCAGGATAGGATGGAATGGAGAAGAGTAATAAGAGAGGCCCAGGTTCTTGCAGGACTGTAGGGCCAAGAATAAATAAATATACACTATTAACTAAAATAAAAATTTTATAAATGAAAATGTAAAGAATTCAAATTTCAAAGATAATAGTATATTTAGGTATTAAGTTCGACAAGCATTTAACTTTTGCAGGCCACTTAAGAAAAAAAAGTTGCTAAAAATTTAGGATTCCCACTGTAGCATGGTCCGATTAGCCACAGTGGCATAAAGTGATGTTTGATTCATAAAAAAACAAAACAATAAAGAATTAAACTAAATGGAAATTGGAAAAATAATTTCAATTTTAAATAATATATGTAATGGTAATCGTTAATATACTATTTTCTCTTCACCATATAGTAGAGAATTTTTAGGATGGAGAAGGCATCCTGAAATCTTGTTTAAATGGATGAAAATAAATTATGGAAGAATTTGAGAAATAGAACTCTAAAATGCCTGTAGAGTAAATTTTTTTTTTTTTTTTTTGGTAATCCAAAAGGAAATGATTCTACATAAGAGCCAGTTAAATTGAAAGTGTCTTAAGTCTAGTTTTCTATGGGACATTGTAAACAAATTCAAAACTGTTTTCAGGCAATCTCATTATGAAAAACTAAAAAAAAAAATCTTATATTTTAGCTTTAACAAACTTAAAAGATCCTATTCCATTTCAACACTGTTCTCATGTTGTTTATCACATACCTTACTCTACCCCTAATAAGTTCCCATAAATCAAAATCCTCCAAAAAAAAAAAAAAAAAAAAAATCATTTTCAATGTAAACTAAGTATATTTTCTAGTAAAGCCACCAAACTACAAAGTAATTAAACGTGTTGTATTTCTAAAATACTCCTTTAATTTTTAAAATAGCTCTATCCTAGGAGAAAATATTACTTCCTGAATCTATTAACCTTCACCTGTAAATCATTAAGTACCTATAAATAGATGTTGATCGCACCTGGTAAATTATTTTACTCCTATGTAGAACCATCATAAGAATAATACTTTTCAGTTCTAAATAAAGTTCTAATCTTTAAATTTTTAGACAGAAGCCACAAGCTAAGTAATTTTGCAACTGAAAATTAACAAGAATTGAGACATTGATTTCCAAAAGGTACTATATCCATTCTAGGGAATTTTATAGGAAGCGTGGAAATCTCTCATTACTATCTAATTTTTGGGTCTTTTCGTATTAAAATCTAGAATTGGTTTTTTACTATATTAATAGCATCATATTAAAGTTATGAAATGAAATATTTTAGTATGGTAGGGAATGAAACTAAATGCATAATTAGTACTTATAGAAAATTACCGCATTTCTAAATCACTTTTTTCATGGACTTCATAGAGTTCATTCGATAAAATGAAATAGAAGATTTATATAAAACTAAATGATGATAATACAAATGTGTAAAAAAAATTCTGTAGTACCTTTAGGAAATCAATGTCTCAATTTTATAATTTTAACCTCAACATTATTTCCACCTGATTTTCTTTTTTCTAGTTATCTTGGAAACTAAATTCTTTAATTCTTATCCTTAATTGTTTATTTATATTTTCTTTCACTTTATTAAGACTACACTTGTTTGATTTTACTGCCAATATTCAGTTTTAGCAACTATAGTGCAGAATATAATTCCTGTTTTACTTTCACTGGCCTGTACATGAAATATATAGTAAGGAAAAGTATTGTGATCATGGACATTTTTTAGTTCTAGTTTTCAACGGAAATGCACGTTTTAGGGTTTCTTGGGTCCAAATAGCTAATTTGCATGAAAAGAGCCACTTTGTATCATGCATTTTAACAATTTTTTCAAAAACGGCTTTAACAATTTTGATTAAACTTGCTGTAAAATTTAATGGGCTTTAATATAATGTACTCATAATGATGGAGTTTTGTTGACCGTTGAGAAATTAGATGAGGAAGATGGTTGGGGGTGCGGTCATAAATTAAAAACACACAATTAAAAATAAGCGTTATTTTAATTATGTGCCGACGTTTCGGCCTACAATGTGGGCCTTCATCAGGGCTAAAAGAAACAAGATAACAACCAATGTAATTATAGACTTAATAATGCGTTAGGTATATAATAATAATATGACAGTAATAAATTATGGGAACATAAATAATATTAAATGTAAAATGATAATAAGATGACAATTATAAAGTATGGAAATAAAGTGACAGTTATAAAGTATGGAAATAAACAAAATTAAGATGATAGTTATAAAGTATGGAAGTAGACATAATTGAGATGATAATATTGTAATGAGAATATATAAATAGAGACTAAGTAAATGAAAAAAAAAAAAAAAAAAAAAAAAAAACGATAAAGGAAAAATATGTGAACAAATAAAATTTTAAATATTAACAATTTTGAGTTGATATATGACGGTAATATATTAAAAACATAGTTAAGAGTATAGGTAATATATAAAAAATATAGTCATTACAAAAGAGAAACAGTATGAATAAAAAATAATAATTTAAATTTTAAAATAATGTAATATTAAACTAATAATTATATGTCAGGATATGTAACGGAGAAAGATATGAGTATGGAAAGGGGGAGAAAATTTTCTTATTGATAAGGGTCTTTTTTCATTGCCCATTTCTTTCTCCCCCTTTCCATACTCATATCTTTCTCCGTTACATATCCTGACATATAATTATTAGTTTAATATTACATTATTTTAAAATTTAAATTATTATTTTTTATTCATACTGTTTCTCTTTTGTAATGACTATATTTTTTATATATTACCTATACTCTTAACTATGTTTTTAATATATTACCGTCATATATCAACTCAAAATTGTTAATATTTAAAATTTTATTTGTTCACATATTTTTCCTTTATCGTTTTTTTTTTTTTTTTTTTTTCATTTACTTAGTCTCTATTTATATATTCTCATTACAATATTATCATCTCAATTATGTCTACTTCCATACTTTATAACTATCATCTTAATTTTGTTTATTTCCATACTTTATAACTGTCACCTTATTTCCATACTTTATAATTGTCATCTTATTATATTTTACATTTAATATTATTTATGTTCCCATAATTTATTACTGTCATATTATTATTATATACCTAACGCATTATTAAGTCTATAATTACATTGGTTGTTATGTTGTTTCTTTTAGCCCTGATGAAGGCCCACATTGTAGGCCGAAACGTCGGCACATAATTAAAATAACGCTTATTTTTAATTGTGTGTTTTTAATTTATGACCGCACCCCCAACCATCTTCTTCATTTAATATAATGTAGGTTTTATTCTGATTGAAATAGTCTGACAGGGCTCAAATGCTGATTTTTTAAATTTTATTCCTATAAAGTAATTTAATTTAGCCAACAAAATAACCATCTTATCTTATTAGCATTGATAAATAATGGCTAAATATACAAGTTGAAAGACTTTAATGACCAACTAAAGGAGGAAAGAGAAATTTTTTTTTCCTATCAAGAATAGTAATATAGATGTGTAATATACTGTTAAAGAGCTAAAGATTTCAGAAACAACGTAATCTTATTTACAAAGTTGTGAAAGGCAATATAAAGTGACAAAGAGGGCATAAACTTATGTAATAATTATACATAACAATTTTATATTGTTATATTATTTAATATAATATTATTTAGGGAGCGGTGTGGTCTAGTGGATAGAGCACTAGTCTGCTGTGCTCCGGGTCCTGGGTTCGATTCCCGGCTGTGGCAGAAAAATTATTTATTCTGTTAATTCAGTTGGGGGGCGACCCTAGGGTATGGAGACCCTTCTGGGGCAGACCCAGCCTCTATAAAGTGGGTACCCAAATTAATTGGGGAAAAACCTGGCGGCTGAGCGTGATTAAGGCCTAATCACCTCATTGCACTGCCGTTGGCCTAGAAACAGTACAATTCTCTATATGTACTGAGCCTAAGACCCTTCATGGGTTGTAGTGGTACAGGTTTTTTTTTTTTTTTTTTTTTTTTTTTTTTTTTTTTTTTTTATATTATTTAATCTTAATCATGGAATATTCTTTTTTTTTCCAAGTTTCCAACGAAACTGAATATTTTTTATTTTAATTCAGACCTTATTTAATAATTCTAAAATTGGTTTTAACAACCCAGTTCAGTCACCTTTTTTTTTTCTTTTTTTTTTTTCCATTCAAACCTACATTTTCATAAAAAAAAAAAAAAACACCAAAAATCAGCTGATTTTCTGACCATCTACATTTTATTAAAAATGACCAAACAGGCATCTTTGAGGATCACCATCAACATAATTTGTAGAATTTACTTTATGCTTTCAGAAATGTAGTCCTAGCTTTATATAGGTAACCATGAAAGTATGTGTTCAATGACTTTGAAATTGTATGTAGAACAAAAACAAAATGATTCAAACTTTCAATCAAAATATCAACAAAACTTTTGATATTTAAATTTCTAGAGAAGTCAATGTAGCTGTAGCTATGGTGGCAATTGTCTTGTGGAGTTAAAAGACTTTCGTTGTAACTGGCTCTTATTTTATGGAATTTTTTATATCCAAGACTTTGATTCGATTTCATCTAAAATTCACTTAATAATTGCTGGTTTTTCTAAAAAGTTAATTTTACAAATTTAATTTTATTTCGAAGATTTAATAGTTGACCATATGATAAATATGAAGAAAAAGATGATTTGGGTGGCGGTCATAAGAGATCAGCAGATAGTAAACAAATTATTCATTCTCATCATTGTCGTAATTTTCTTTTGTTTGAATATTTGTTCGATAATTATCAGGCCGTTTTACAAAAATTCTTGGATATTTTTTTTAAACAACTTATTTAATCCAGTCATCGCGACGTTTCAGCCTCTAGGGCCATTATCAAGCTTCATGCATATCCATCTTAATTATCTTTTCATTTCACCGCTTTTCAGCAGCGTCGTCATAATTTTTTTTTTAAAATGTCATTTTTTCAAAAGACTTTCTTTTGTAAAACGGCCTGATAATTATCGAACAAATTATTCATTGACCTAATAATGAACAGTCTGGGACATGGTTAGGTCTTATGACTGGGAATCTGTAACTTTCATTGTATCACTTTTTTTCACCCTCAGTTTAACATGCTCTATCTCTGTTGGTGTTGCTTGAATGGAAAATTTGACAATAGTTTCCTGTGAGGATGAAGAGCGAAGGTAGGTAGGTCAATGGGAAGAGGATGAAAACGAACTGGGAGCAGTAGTCAGCAATATGATACTAGGGAAATCCGCTGGTAGTGAGGGAGTAACTCCGGAAATGATGAAATACATGGCAACTAAAGGAAAAGAAATTTTTCTGCATCTGTTAAAACTCGTGTGGAAGCAAAAGAAAACAACAAAAGATTGGATGGTAGCCATCATCACTCCTATCTTTATGAAAGGTGACAATAGAGATTGAAATAACCACCGAGGCATATCTCTCTTGAGTACCAGATAAGATTTACTCCAAGATCCTTGAAAAGAGAACAAGAAGGATCGAAGGTTTACTTGAAGAGGAGCAATACGGCTTTCAGGAAAATCTTAGTACCCGGGGCCTTATCTTTGCCATAAGGCAGGTTTTTGAAAAAGGATTAGAAAAAGAGAAAGAAATGTCAGTGTGCTTTATTGACCTCACAAAATCCTTTGATCGTGTAAGAAAATCTGATATCTTGGATGCCTTGAGAGAAAAAGGGGTCATGTCCTAGAAAGTCTCTACAAGAGAAGTGATCAGATTTTTCAAAGACACTTCTCAGGAAATCGAAATAACAATCGGAGTCCAACGAGGTTACTGTCTCAGTCCACTTTTGTTTATTTTAGTAATGGACTCAGCAATACGAAGGGCCATAGAAAAAATGTGGAAGTTCCACCTGAAATATACCAACCTGAGACCAGTGAGCCTCTCATTACTTGCATTCGCTGATGATATCGTTATTTTTTCTTCAGTACAATGTTCATAAATTTTGACATTATTTCACTCGTCAGAAATTTAGTGGAGAATAAATTTTGTCATATAACTTTTGTCTCTAGAACCTACTGTTTAAGAGCTATAATGGTTTGATTGAAAAAAATTGACCAATGTCTAAATGTATATAGATGATTAAAAATAATCTTTGCTAATAGTATATTATGTCTTTCTTTCTTTACGTTTTGTACTTGATCAATCCTCTCGCCCGTCATTAACTCAATTTTGTCCCAGACTGGGAAAAGGGGTATATATTATATATTATAGATAGATACATCCATCAACTATTGTTTTTCCAAGTCAGAAGGAAATACTAAAACCATATTTTTTTACACTATTTGGTAATCTTTTATGATCGCCATCCGAATCATCCTAATATTATTTCAAATCATAAAAAAAAAAAAAAAATCCTTCCATAACTTAAAAATAAAGTAACAACAATAGTAAAAAAAATTATAGATTTTAGTGCAAAAAGAATAAAATAAATCGGTTCTATAACTCCTATTGAATGGAATATCCTAGAATGAGTACCGTACCTTTTGGAAATCATTCTCTCAATTGAAATGAAATATGTTTGATTCCTATATTTCCATTCATAAAAAGTTTCTTGTTATATTCCTACTCATTCATTATATTCATTCATGTCTTATACTCCTACTATCACTATATATCTGAAACTTTAATGTAAAAATATATAACCTTTTGATTTGACAAATACTTATAATTTAATTAGCATTTACTATACTACTAAACATGTTTAAATGTTTTAATAAAACTACTCCAACTAACGTTTTGTTTTTTTGTGGCTATACAGATTCCAATTAATCTAAAAATATACTGAATATGAAAATAGGTTGGTTCAGTCTGAAAATAAATTCTCTTAGATGAGAATACTAACTACACAGATGTGACAGAATATTTATCTCTATCACATGAAATGTCAGTTTTGAAATTTACAAAATTATACATTTTCATAATTTAAGAAAATCACTTCAATGATTCGTCATACATAAAAAAATTATTTATTCTTTTGTTTTTAAGCATGGGTGACCATGCTGGGACTCACCCAGCCACTGTAAAGTGGGTAACCATTTTTTTTTTCTTTCTAAAACTGTAGTTCTATGTTCCACTCCACCAGCTTTCTACGTTCATGAATGGATTTGGATATAATGACATCCCACGGACCCCCCCTTGACATCGCCTGCAGACCCCAAGGTACCTGAGAGCCACTTGTTGGAAACCGCTGCCTTATATTCACTGAATGCAAGGTCCTTCATAATTGGTAGTGGTACAAGTTTTTTTTGTTTTTTTTAAACCTATTATATGAAAAAGTTAGTGAACGTTTAATATTTTATTTTATGACATCTTCACAATTATATAAAAATATTTTAGTGATCATGTAATTTTATTTTCCAAATAAGGTGAAGTTATCTATACTAATACTATTAAGCTGGAGAGTTTGTTTGTTTGAACGCGCTAATCTCAGAAACTACTGGTTAGAATAAACAAATTCTTTTTGTTTTAGATAGTCTATTTATCGAGGAAGGCTTTAGGCTATATAACATCATGCTGCGACCAATAGGAGTGAAAAATCAGTGGAAAATCTTTTCCTGTTGTTATCTTTTGCTGTAACGATTAATGAATCACAAGTGCAAACATTTAAAGGCGTAGGAATTGTTTAATGTCAAGACTGCTTTTCACATGGCCAATTGTATGTAACCTTGTCAAGATTGGGTTGCGGAGAAAATCAGTATGTTTTTCTGCCACAATAAAAATATTATTTACACAGAAGTACTTTAAAATATATTCTTTTAAAAACTTCTTAATAGCGATCAAAATAACAGAAATTCACGTTGACGAAGTCACCACGTTAATATCTCTACTCTTTCCTTCCATATTTTTCTCATTCTCTCTGATTACTACTTCTTTCTTCAGTCCAAGCCACTCCTTTTCTCGCCCCTATCTTTCCCACAAAGACCCCAATTTCTTTTAGTATTTTCCTATAATCACCTCTATCTAAAAAGTCTTGATCTGTTATTTCCAGTCGCTCAGTTTCTTCCCTCATCTGTTGATTTCCCCAAAACACTGTTGTATTCTCTCATTTTATAGAAGATTTCTCTAATTAATCTCTCCCTAATCCTAATCTTCTTATTCTTACGTTCGTTTCCAAATCATTGATTTCTTTGTAAAATTCCCTATCAGTTCTCAACCTATAGCCTTCCTTTGTGTTCTTTGGGCCATTTCTTTAAAGTATTTTTCTTTCTATTCCATACATTTTCTTTAGGTTGGGGAGAGAAGCATTTTCCATCCTATATCGACTTAAGCGCATTGTAGAGTCTTATCTTCACATTTGTAAAATTTGTTTCTCTCAGGTTTTATTATATTAACAAAATATTTGATTTTAAACAAATTAAAAGGAAAAAACGCAACTTGACAAAAAATGTTCAAAGTTTGGATAAAAAAGGTAGTGAATACTTTAGAAGAAAAAGAAACTGTGAAAATGACGGAAACTAGCCTTATACACATTTTTATGGTTTATAATATGCTCACGATACATGGCCAGCAAAGGGAGTAATGGAGGATGAATAAAAATTAAAAATAATAAAAACGTGTACCTATAACCCATGAAGGGTCTTGGGCTCAACACATGTAGAGATTCGTACAGTTTCTAGGCCAATGGCTGTGCAATTAGATGATTAGGCCAAGATCATACTCAGTCGCCAGGTTTTTCTTTATTTTTGGGTACCCACTTTATATAGGCTGGGTCTGCCCCAGGAGGATCTCCATACCCCACGACTGAATTAACAGAATAAATAATATTCAGCCACAGCCGGGATTCAGCTCGATATTCAGGACCCAGAGAACAGTAGTCTATTGCCTCTATTCACTAGATTAAGGATAAATACAATTTTAAATTGGTGTAAAACTGACATTTCATTGGATATAATCTGATATTTACATTTTCTCATTTCACAAAAATTCTAAATTATTCTAAGATCTACTACCTTATTTTAACTATGAATTATAAATATAAATAATCTCTAATCAGTCTTAAAGTCTAAAATAATATTTAAAAACACAATCCCTCGAGATCCTAAACTAATCGCTATTGAAATATTACATGTTCATTACCTAATTAAAAAACTAATGGCGGTCATGCAACGAATCAATAAAATTTGTACGTCATGCGTTCGTTCAAAATGACATGAAAAATAATATTACTCATTGTTTCTTCAAGGCTTCATTGTGATTCTTCAGTAGCAACTTCTTTTGGACGATGGCAGATTGTAAAATTATTGGTCAATAACACCAGTCTTCATCCTTCTAGCTTTTGATTGTAAAAATAATTTTCGAAACATTGATAAAGTTGATATAAAAATTTCGAGGTGACCATCATAATAGCCATAGCTTTAATAAGGGCACAGTAATTTTGTCAAATAAAAAAATAATTTGAGAGTATTATATCTTATCGCTGCAAAAGAAATTCTAGTTTAATGTTTGGGTCAGGGGGGATTCTTTACTATTGGTTTGTAAAATAAGTTTTTCAAGTAAGATTTTCAATTCTTCAATTTAATCCTCTCTGTATTTATAAAATCATGTTTACTTGGTCAATAATGTTTACATATTCTAAAAAATGTTTTTTTTTGTTTGTTTTTTTTTTTATGCTGGAATGGGGTTGCACTTCGCAGTCGGTCTATTGTGCGCCATAGAATCATACGGTGGTAGATTTAAAACGAGTTTTGTTGCAAAAGCAAATTTCAAAAGGTTGTTAGGATTAACAAGTTTATTGTTTATAGGATGTTCTAGGCGGACTTCACCAAATAGAGTGAACCTTAACTTGCCAGCCTGTCACAGTGGCAGCCTATATGGAACGATGTTTCGTCCTCCTTTCCACATAGTCTGCATAAAGGGGTGTTAGAGATACCAAGTTTAAACATGTGGTAATTAAGTTTGCCGTGTCCTGTATTGATAGCAGTTAAGGTTTTTAGGCATGACCTACTCATACCAAGTAGACACTTCCGTCTGCTAATGCTAGGACCATCTAAAAATTTGAGTGATTGTTTAAGTCCTTTATTTAACCAAAGTTGTTTAAATTTAATCAAATAGGATTGATTGATATTCCTAAAGGCAGAACTTAAGCTGATTCCACTTAGGGATTCTGGTGTGAAAAAGGGTTAGTTAAGGTACTTTAATGCATCAGTTTCAACAGAGCTTCCTTATCTCTAAGTGGTATTTTGCTTGCTCAAATTGAACAGAAAAAATTCATTTTCGGCATTTAATGATTTTTTTTTTTTTTCCAAAAAGGAAAATCTGCTTCACAGATTGTTAACAAAGTTCTCAGTTGGTATGGCGATGATGCCTTGGAGATAGCCCTGTCCGTAAGTGATTGGTTCAGAAAAAGAATCTTTGACTTGGATGACGTAAAGTGCTCGGTTCATCCTTCAACTGTTGATGATTATCAAATTCAACCAAAATAATGAATGATGACATGTAATAGATCATCATGATTAAAAATATTTACAAGAATCTGATGTTTTTATTGAAATCACCAGTAACAAATGTTACGAACTTACTTTACAACCCAATATATTGCTATATTATAAAAAAAATAGCAATATAAGTTTAATTACTGTTGGATTATCAACTTAACCGAGAGCTTTCCGTGGATATAGGAAAAATGGCATAAAGTAGGCTTTGAAAAATAATAGGTTTATATCTTATTTCAATCAATCTCGATTTATAAAACAAGCAATCTAACACAGTGAATATTTTTGCCCCTTTTAATACATTATAGAAGTCGTATACACTTACATATTTCAAAATATATAAAATAACCAAAGAAACACTTTTTTCAAAAATAAATATTTTTCAAGCTTTCAAAAACTGATACAATTAAAGATATGAACTATCTTCTGTGTTACACATTCTAAAGACTTAATATATGTATATATTTAAATATTATAAATCATAGACATGTTTAAAAAAGAACCACTATTTTTAGTATGTACTATCTTAAAGTTAAATATTTAACAAACTTAAGTTTAATCTTAATATTACCTCTATCATATTAAAAGAATGGACGATTCATCTGGCCTTCTTTGGTTTTCAAAGAAACAAGTCACTTTTTGAATTTGTTGGAGCTTCTAATTGAAAATAGAATACACTGAGAATGGTATATTAGTGGTTCCCAACAAAACTTTTTCACAGGCCCCTTCAACCAATCATTTCAAAGAAAAGGGCCTCTTAATTTATAAAAATCTAAATCATAAAAAAATATATCGTAAAATTTTTAGTGGGCTACACCATATCACGTATAGTTCATGCGAAATACCACTGCTACTGGAACTTAGTATGATAGAAATGGTCAAGTAGGAGAAATGAAATGATAAAAAAAAGAACCAGGCTCTAGGAGTTTACTCTAGACAACAACACATTGAATTACTAAAATTTAAATCTGGGGTCACCTGTAGCTTAGTGTCTAGTATAACAGTTTTTTTATGCCCAAGGTCACAGGTTCAAACCGGCAGTTGGGAGTAAAAATCCTTAGTTATACCGTCCTTCAGAGGGGACTGAAAAAGGTGGTTCTGAGCCTGAGCTATGTCAGATACTCGTTAAAAATCCCTAACCTAATTAAACCTGGGTAGTGGATGCTTCAAACGCTCGCTCACAGGAAGTGCTAGCGGCAGCTACTTGGGTCACCGGCCGAATATGTGAAGTATTACTATTTAATAATATTGTATATTTTAACTTACTGATACGATTTTAAATATTGTTGTTCATGTAACTGTTTCAAGAGAATAAATAAACCATATGAGGTATCTTGACCTAGGGCCAAGACACTAGCCTGGTAGAGAAGCTCTCGCTATTAACACTTTAAATACTAATGTCGACATATGCCGACGTGCCAACTAGGTGCCTCCGGTACTAATGTCGGCATATGCCGACACCCCACTTTTCTCTCTATTTTTTAATGTCAAGGCTTCCCGGCACTGCCTTGCCTCATTCTATCAACCCCTCTGTAAACTAAAGCTTCTTCTTCAGCCCAGCAGGTGTCATAAGAATTCACTTTAAAGCCGTTCTTGAGGATAATTATTACCTGGTAAGGGTCGACTACCTGTTCCGTCCTATTCCAGGCTATTTCTACCCTTTCTATTTATTCTTGTGTGTGCGTTCAGCGTGAATCAAGTCTTTGTTTTACTCCCTTTAGCCATTATTTAATTTTGTGAGTTTTATTTATTAGTTAGAAAGTTATATTTTAGTTAGAAATAGAAAAAAAAAAAACTTACAGAAAATTGTTGTTTGTTCAAAAAAAAAAAAATATTCAAAACAAAAATCGAGTGCCGTTTTTGTAAATACGGACTATGTATGGAAAGGTGTTTTGAAGGTTACTACAAAAAAAAAAAAAAAAAAAAAAATTAACTCTGCCAGTGTCGGTCCAAAGCCCGAATCAGAAAGGAGGATGGAAACAATTAAATATGAGGCAGAAAGTAGAGAGGGCCATGATGAAAGTATGCACCGTATGCAGTACGGTGAGGCACAGAGGCAGTCGTCATTTTCAGTACCGTGATTGTCGCAAAAATCATCCTTCGCTCGTAGTGAAAGGGTTAACAAGATACATTGTTTTATCAGTATAGCAAGAAGTAGCCCAGCTCTTGAGATCACTAACCTGATTCTACCAGGTTGTGTCTCCCTAGCTGAGAGTATCTCTCCCTTTTTAACATAATGCGGTCTATCTTTATTTATCATATTTTTTTCATCCTTCATCTACTCTCCTTATCCTTCCTATTTTCCTCACAGGATGGGGTGCATAGCTTCTACCCAGCTATGATGCTTCTCCTGGATAGGCAAAATTTGGGACTCCACTATAGCATCGTCCGATTAGCCACGGTAGCATAAAGTGAGATTAAATAAACAACAAAAATTAATCTAATATAAGAAAGGTATTTCTTCAAACACTCATAAAAAAAAAAAAATAAAAATAAAATATTTTTCATTATCTTTTGCAATATATCTGTCCTTTCAGATAATTATTTTCAAAATGTTAGAAAATGACCAATTTTAATACTGTTATTGAGTAGTAGCAGTAATTGTCAATGATTATCACTAGCTGTTAATTATATCATATCATAGCTCGTGTTAATTACATCAATTAAAATGTTGACTTTGTCTGTCTAGAGCATGTCTAATAATTATTAAAAAGCAAGGCTTCACAAAAATGTTATGTCAAGATAATTTAAAATTATTTTCCAGTGACATCTCGAGGACACCCTGGACATCGTCTTCAGACCATTAGTTGGGAACCACTGTGGTAGAGGGTTGTGGCCTAGCTTTTAAGTCATAAATGATTGAATATTCAATCAGAGTAGATTGTGTTTCACAATCGGCAACCAGTTTGTTTTTAATTATCATACTTACTGATTATATTTTTTTATTGTATATATATACAATATATATCTTATTTTATCAGGGTTGTCCATCTCATTATTTCAGAAATTCGAAGTTAGATTAGTTAATTCTGTTGTTAAATACGTTTACATTTAAAGAATATAATGAGCCATTACAAATCCTATTTCTTTCTTTATAATATTTTGAATCACTCCAATTGATCGCACATTGTTAAGTAGGCCATCAAATATGACCATTGAAACAAGCGATATGAGTAATTTTTTTAGGAGTTTGAAATGAACTTGGCCACTCGTTTCCTTAAGTTGTCAGTGGTTTGAAAAGTTTTGGTTGAAAATGTCATTGGTCTATATATAGCGGTCAATAGGAGAAAGAATTCATTTCTCCTTATTATTTTTATTGAGAGGAAACCATTACATCGAAATCGCACTGCAGTGATATTGACTTAGTGTACCAACAACTTGTCAAAAAACAACCTGTGTTGGTTAATCAGGAGAAACCTAGACTCTTACATGTAGTAGTAAAAAAAAATTCCCCAAAAAAAGTTTATTATTTTCTAAAGGTTCAGCTTCTGACACAATTTTCTCAAAATCAGCTACTTTAATGTGACTCATACTTAATATAGAATGGAACTCTGAAATTTATCTTGTAAAAGATTCTGGATTCTAAACATAAGAAAAATCCCAAATCTTCCAGTTTAGACAGTCCTAATCAATTTAGTTGAAATGCTTGGCTCAACTATATTACATAGTTTTTTTAATGAAAAATTTATTTACAAAGCACTTAAATTTAACAAAATCAAATATAAAACTTTTACATGCTTAGAGTATGAAGTATAAAATATGTTCCTATAATAATTTTTATATAACACAATCGGAGAAATTGGTTATGGGTTTGGTCATAAAATGAGTCACACTTAATAAGTTAACTTATGTTTATGCCAGCATTGTGGCCTAAATATCAATGCTTCGTCAGGACTAAAAAAAACATAGGGTTAATACTAATAAAATATATTGTCTTTCATTAATTATAGATAATACTCGAAGGGTTTTGGTTTTAGTATATAGTCTATATAGTTTCTAATCAGGGAGGATCTCCTGTGGTGTAGTGGCTAGCACAACAGCTTCCTACAACATGGGTTCGAACCCGGTAGATGGCAAAAGGATTTTTTAAAGAAAGTAAAAAAATCATTTATTATGCCGTCCTTCAGAGGGGGCGTGTAAAATGGTGGTCTCAAGCCTGTACGATATAAGGTACTCATTTAAGATCCATATTAATTAAACGAGGATAGGCAAAATTTAGGACTCCAGCTGTAACATAACCCGATTAGCCACAGTAGCATTAAGGGAGGTTAAAGTAATGTTAAATGAATAAACAAAAGAATGAAGTGACGTTAAATGAATACAGTAAAGAATAAAGTGGCGTTAAATAAAAGCATAAAGTGGACATTAAATGAATAAAGTAAAGCATAACGTAATGTTAAAAGAATAAACAAAAGCATAAAATGGACATTAGATGAATAAACAAAAGAATAAAGTGATGTTAAATGAATAAAATAAAGCATAAAGTGGCGTTAAATAAATACTCAAAAGCATAAAATGATTAGAACCATCTCTTCTTATAAATTTGTTTATTATCACACATTTTTAATGAATTGTTCTGAAGATGAGGCAGTATGTGCTATTAATGAAATGAGTTATTAATGGGATAATAAATTTTATACGAAGATATGGTCCTAGTTGATTAAATAATACCATTATACTCTTCATAATAGAAAAATGAACATAAAATGATGTTAAGTGAATAAAAAAAAAAAAAAAAAAAAAAAAATCCCTGTACCTCAACAACCCATGAAGGGTCTTTGGTTCAGTACACATACAGATCCCTACTTTTTCTAGGCCAATGGCTGTGCAATGAGGTGATTCGGCCAAGATCAGGCTCAGCCACCAGGTTTTTCTCTATTTTATAGAGGCTGGATGTGCCCCAGGAGGGTCTCCATACCCCAGGATCGCCCCACAGCTAAAATAACAAAAAATAATATTCCGTCACAGCCGGGATTCGAACCCAAGTCCCGGAGCACAGTAGACTAACACTCTATTCACTAGACTATGTCGCTCTGTAAGTGAATAAATAAAAGCATCAAATGATGTTGAAGGAGGAGATTAGGCTAAGATCATGCTCAGCTGCCAGATTTCCTCCCAATTTTCGGGAACCCACTTTAAAGAGGCTGGGTATGCCTGAGGAGCGTAAATAACTGAAGAAATAATTATTCTGCTACCGCTGTGGTTCGAACCCATGACACGGAGTAGTGATCTATCCACTAGACCATGCAGACCCCTTTAATTATTACTTTAAAAATTTTATTGGTAGTTGTCTTATTTTTTCTTAACCCTGATAGAGATCTAAAGTTTAAACCAAAGCATCGGTGGATAAATATATTGAAATAAGTTCACTTATTAAACGTGATTCATTTGATGACCATATCCTCACCCTACTTCTCCAATAACTTATACTAAGTTTAAAAATTCCTCCATCATTATTACATAATTTTTATTCTAAAATTACATAATAAAATTTATTTTACTAGAAATCTATTTAAGCAATTTCCTATAAGTTTTTTTAAAAAATGTAGTAATGATAATGTTATTCAATTTATCAAAAATCACATTGAGTTTCTTCTATAAACACCTATATTATCTTGTGTTTCCAACTGGCACTTCTGGTAACTTCAATTAACTGATCCATAAAATGTTTTTTTTGTTTTTGTTTTTTTACTGTTTATGATATGTAGAAATGTAAATAGGCAGGAGTGAGTGAAGAAGATTAGAACCTAGTAGGGCTACAGCATCTGTTAAGATGCAAAGGTAAACCTCAGGAAGGTGCTTGGGGAAGGAGATCGGCGAGTACCTGGCGTTTGAGAGAAATGGACTCCATCGAATCCGCGGTGAGAGGATCTGGAGAGTCCATCGGGCTGCTAGCAGGGGTACCACCTCGAGCCGTGTTCACATAAATTCTGCGAAATGTTAAATATACAAATTACATTTGAAGCATTTTTTTCGTTTTTAATATTGTTTTATAAATAAAACAAATTAACGCCTTCATGGCATCTTTTTAAGAGGCTTTGGTCTTAAGAAGGTACTTTATCCATTCCAGAAATTTTCAAGAAACAGAAAAGTTTCTTATTAACTAATATTTACAAAAAATCTGGTGCTTGCAACACACGACTTTCACTTAACTCCATAATTAAAATCAATTTAAGGATTTTTAATTGTGCAATTTTACAGTTAAGAGATAAAATATATAGATAAGTGAAAGTAAAAAGGTTAAACAATTAAATTGCTTCAGAACTAGCAGATATATGTTTTGAAATCAACAATAGTGATATACCATTTTCCTTTAAATTATTTATTGTTTTCATATTCTTTAATCGCCTATCAACAAACAGTTATACATTAATATAGTTATTTGGAAATAATAGACCATTGTATGATAATTTGCAGCATTTTTTTTTGCTTTCTAAAAACAATCATTCCATTTTGTTGGGAAGAGGGGCAACTGACGCATTTTCTCGCAGCCTCAACCCAGTCATTATTTTGAGTCGCTAAATTTTCCCTGGATCCGTGTAATTTCGTAGAGGGTAAATAAATAAATTAATAATAGAGAGAACAAACAAACTTATATTAATTAAAGAGATAACAGAATACTGGTTATATATGTACAAGCGATCATTGCTTCTCTTCGTAATGACTTCCTTCCCTCTCCCGTCTGCGATGTTCTCTGTTTTCTTCCTTGCGACTCCTACTCCTAGCGACATTTTTCTACTATTTCTTGTCACTATTTTCTAAGATGATGCGCAATTTACGAATAAGAGACATTTTGTGACAAACATCTTAAAAAAACTGTTCACAATGCGAGCGACTCTATCTGTCTATCCCACAATGCACTCTGCCCCGCGGCCACTTAATAGCTGATCAAAAAATGCATAAAACAATTGACTTCCGTGTTTGCACATTATGATTCACAAATAAATTTACAAATGCTGAAATATAAAAATATAACTATTTTAATGCTTAACACATGTGTAACAACCCAATGTTATATTGTAAATTATAAAAAGTTCTTACATCTGGCGCTGGATCAAGTTCTGCCAGACGGCTTTGAGCTCTGGAGTTGGTGCCCTGAGGGCGACAGTCCTTCTCCTGGGCCCTTTCCTTGGCGTGCGGGACAGTTGGAGGTCGGCACAGCCTCCGACGGCAGGGCTCTCAGCTCCGGCCGGCGAGTTGCTGATCAGCAGCCGGAACTCTGTAGCTGGAGCATTTAGGGGGCAACTTGAGCGCTTCGCTTTCACTTTCTAAGCTTAATATCAATATGCATATATAACTAACATCAAGTTAAAAATCTAGAGCGCACAACAAACCACTTTTATTTACCTCCCTTCTTAAAATTAAGTTTTAGATAAACTTAGAGTTGAATAAAAAAGATTTATATTGTTTTGTTTAAATGGTAATACTTATATGACAAGATAATGCTCTGCCACCTACCAGGTAGATTGTGCACCTCAGTATAAAAATTTATAAAATTAGTACATGAGTTTTTTTTTAATTGATAAACTCATTTCTTAATGGATGCTTAAGATAGTCAAAACCAAAAAGGCTGTACCGGAGCCTTGAGAGCCGATCGCACCAGCAGATTATATGAAAAGTATTTGAGAGTCCAAGCTTGAGCATGTAATATTTGAGTTTACAGTTTCCCTCATAGATAGCAGGGATCATTTTTAATGAAGTCCTACTCATATTTAGTAGGCACTTGTTTCTATCTTAATTATAATTTAAGTGAGTGATACTGTCTTTTGCTAAACCAAAGTCATTAAAATTTTGTCTTATATGTTTGTTTAATTGCCCATAAGGCAGAGCTTAGGATAATACCGCATACGGGTTCCAGTTTTGGAGGGGTACTTCTGAGACTTTTCTGGCCAGTGAGTAGGCTTTTTCTTTGCTGATAATAACCCTTTGCACTTGAATTTTTTTTGTTTTCAAGCTGAAGATCAATTGGAGAGAGGTTAGCCCTTCTTGTTTATTTACTGGCTTTTTTATATCTTAATACCTATATTTTATATCCTAATACCTACTAGGTATCTTCTTATTCCAATCCTTGTGAGCCAGAAAACCTTTCTATATCCTTGATCTCCTTACTCCTCACACCCTAAATACAAGATATCATGCTAGCAATTTATGTACCATCTCACAGAACCGCATCCTTTGAAAAGTCCTTTATCATCTGTGCTACCATACTTGGACTTATTACTCATCTTCCATTTGTAAACTATCATCCTTAACCAAGCATCAGTTATTTCTCCTCTTCCTAAAAGATCAAACTTCCGCACAAATGTAAATTGTCTCGTCCTAATTATGCGCTACTAAATTCATAAAATTTTCATCTGTTTTATTTGTATCTTTTACCTTTCTTAATTGTATATATCTCATAGTTGTTAGATATATAACTATCACCAAATGTATGTAATTATCACTAAATAATGCCAGACAAAATGGACGTTTTATGTTCATTGTTCTTTATTCTTAGGGGGACAAGATGTCCTGGAATAAAAATTATTTTCATTCATTCATTCACTTTCTTATTCATTCATTCACTTTCTCATTCATTCATCCATTATTTGAAATGACTAAATGTAATTGAAGTATCTAATATAAAACTCTTAAAGTACCCTACCTTTTTTACGAATGGAAAATAAAGCTTGGCTGATTGTATTGAGGGGCAAAGGATCTTCGGTGACAAATATTACCCTGTCACGACTCACTTTGGCAAAGAGGAGAAGGTCAGTGAAAAGGAGAGCCCAGAATGGTCGCAGCGACCGACCCTCGACCCGACTCAAGTCTCCGCCAAATATCCATTGTCGACCTGGTGAGCTCAGCACGAATGGCTGCAAAAAAATATGAAATGTAAAAAGGACATTTTTCTTATTTTAATGAATTAATTAATGTCTTAGTTCATTAATATAAATACATTAAATATAAATAGATATAACAATAAACTTAGCAGACATAAATATTAGGAAGGTCAGTTGTTAATGCCATATGCAGTGGCCTGATAAGGTATTTCATGGTTGTTGAATTGAAAATAAGAAATACGATTATTTTTTTGTATTAACCTTTATTACTTTCTCTTTCTTTATCTAATATTTGCTTAAAAAATTAGTTATTTTATATAGAATTTAAAGTTTTTGCCATGGACGTGGAAAAAAAAGTAGAAGAGAAAGACAATAGAAGAGTATTGTAATTTATTGTTTTATGATGGACTCTTGCCTGTCCAGTGTTGAATTGGCATTTGAACGGTGAGATTAGACCCAAATCACATCTCAATGAACTCTTTAACGTTTGCAAACATATTTGTGTCAGAAGCTCCATTATTCACCTTCTTTTTGTTCCCCTTGGAACTTGGAAGTAGCACCCTGCAGTTTCGTCAATTTTCAACCTCAACAGAACTTTATTTTTGTAAATATAGCCTACATGTAACATTTATTGTTAATATAATTTTACCGTCTTCATTGATAATTGTCTTTAATTTCGTTTTCAATATTTTCTTATACGTGTAATATCTCTAAATATTTTTTAAATATCTTGTACCTCTTTAAATATTTAATTAGGATAATTATGGTTATTATATTTTCTTAAATATGTTTTTATGTTTAATTTATTGGAGTGCTGCCAATGGGCAGTTTCTCTTCATGTCTTTTTCATTTGATTTACCTAACAGCTAATTTACTAGATGCATTAATCAATACAGTTGTAAATATCAATAAATAAATGAATAAAAAAAAAAAAAAAATGTTTAATTTTGTTGCTTATGTTTTACATATGTATTTAGTTAGTTTAATAAATGTATTGTGACTTGTCGTTTACTTTAATTATTTTATTTGTTTTTTAAATCTATACAGTCCACTACTTAACTGTTTCTTGGCAAAAATCTTCTTGGATTGATTAGGAAAAACCATATCCTAATTTTATTTAATAATGTGTTGCATTTTATAATACATTTTAATTCCAAATTTGATATATAAAGGATTGTTGATTTTTACCTTACACCTGGTGAAGACGAGCCTGCTCTCGAGATCTTGGAGGCTGAGCAGCGGTCGACCTTCGCCCTCAGGCTCCATCAAACCCGACTCTACCGTTATGTCTCGATAAGTTGTCTGAGAACATCAACTAATAAATTATGGTTTCATCTACATAAAATTAGTTACTAAGGCAAAAAAATAGTAAAGTATAATTCATCAATACCTGCATTTCATGTACAACTTTCGTGAGAGCCATGTGATCTTCGTCTTTGATTTTAGTGCTGTTCAAGGCAGTCTGTAATAGCTTCAGAACTTCCCTGAAATGCTGAAATGAAGAAATAAATGATTAATAGGACAAGTAAATAAATGACTAATAATGAAATGAATGTATAGGTTTTTTCTTGCTAAAAATTGGCTGAAGAGGTTAAGGAATAGATTTAAAGATTTATTTACAAGCCCTCCAGACAATCACATATTTCTGACTGGTAATCTGTTCAAGAGTGACTTTATCCCGATTACCAAAGAAAATACTGACTAGATTTCTTCTTATTCCAAACCTTACAAGCCAGAAAACCTACCTATTTATAATTACCCTCTCACAGAACTGCTTCCTTTGCGAAGTCCTTTATCATCCGTGCTACCATATTTTGGAACTCACTATCCATCTCCCTTTTTAAATCATCGTTCTTAACTACATTCAAACAGGATGCTAGGATAGAAACTGCTGGGTTAGAATGGGAATGGAGTTTTTCACGGAAGGATTGATACCTGGTCCGGGCCAAACAGTAACATAGGGAACATTAAGGTCTTTATGGATGGGTTTATTCCTATATATACGCCCATAAATCAATTATTTTTGAAGATAGAGGAAAATGTGTAAGAGTTTTAGAATAAGTAAAGCTGGATTAAACAAAAAAATTGTCCATGTATTGAAGTCACGAATTATAATAGATATGATTCCCCCAAAACTTGGTTATTATTGAAGATACATAAATGAAAAAGATTTTCGAGATCAAGTCAACAAGAACAAAGAAAAAAAAATTAATCTCATATGCTCATACAACAATTTATAAGAGATGTGATTCCCTGATAACTCAGTAATTATAGATGGTAGAGAAAAAATATAAGGTGTTCTGAAATCAGGAAATTTTATTTGAACAATCTGAATAAAAAATGAAGGAAAAGAAAAGGAAACAGTAAAGAATTCAAGTATAAATGATTTTGGTTTATTCTTTTCAATAACGAAACTTTGTAATCGATTAAAAAATAATAAAAAAATTACCCTCCTCCCTCTCATAAAATTTGATTAAAAAAAAAATCTATTTGTCCACTGTTCAAATAAATACCAAAATTTTGTTAGTTAATTAAATTTTAGTTGTTAGTGCTATTATATAAAGAATTAAGTTTTCTACAAAACAGAAAAAAGAACCATTGAAATAGGTTTAAAACTAGCAGAGCCATATCGTATTAAAATTTGCAGTGGTATATAGTTTTGAAATTAGCAGTGGTCGATACACCATTTTCCTATTAATTATTTATTGCTTTCCATATTAATTAATTGCCTATTAACAGTATATAAACAGTTATTATACCCTTTGTTGGGGAGAGGAGCGACTTCGCTCGCAGCCTCAACCTGGTCGTTATTATGAGTCACCGAATTTTCCGTCGAATTGAGTAATTTTGTTGATGTTAATTAATAAATTAATAACACAAAGAACATAAAACAAAATTATATTAGTTGAAATAAAACAAAATACTGGTTATATATGTACAAGCGGTGGTTCTTTCTCTTTGTAATGACTTCCTTCCAACTCCCGTCTACAATGTTCTTTCTTTCCTTCTAAGACTCCTACTCCATGCGACAATTCTGAGACAATCTTCTACGATCATGTGTGATTAGGGAGTATGCGAATAATATGTGACATTCACTTAACAAGTGATCCAAAATGCATAAAACAATTAACTCTCGAGCTTATACATAATGAATCACAATAACATACACAAACATACAAAATAAATTGCATATTGTTAATATTAGGAAAACATAAAAATAAACTATTTCAATTCTTAACACCCATATATAGTTATTTGAAAATAATAAACCATCGTGTAATAATTTGCAGCGTTTAAGATATATAATTATTGTATTTACCTCCAATGGCTTGTGAATGAAAGTGGTGAGGTCCGGCCGTCGCTTCGGTATCGCAGGCTCTGTTATAATCTTCATGAAGTTTGGGTTTCGTGTTTTTTCAACGAGGATGCAATCTGCCTTCTTGAGCCCGATGCAATATCTCCTATATGCATTGTTTAATGCATTCATCTATGAAATATTGTTAACATTATACAGGTACGTATATAATATACTAATATATGAAGTAATTGCATTTGTGTAGAAAAACGAAAAACAAAAACTCAGCCAGGAAATCAGGACATTTAGATGTTAGTAGATTAATTAAAAAGATTATCAGATCGTTTAATAGATTTTTTTTTTTTTTTTTTAATGATGCTAACAGAAACAACAACAAAAATTTATAAATAATTTTTTCTTCCTTTTTCTTTAGTTGGTATTATTATTTTATGATGTTAATGTTTTTCTGTACTGCCAATCCTGAAGGTTTCAATTTTTTTAATCCAGCAGAAAAGCTATTGGGTTGTGTCACATGAAATGTCCGTTTTCAAGGTAAAGGATTTTTATTAAAAATACGATATGAAAACAAGATAATTTTATTTGAAGTATTTACCTTCTTTTGCTACACATTTTTCCCGTGACACCAACTTTTTTATCTCCGAACTGAAAAACTCTGAGCTTTGAAGTGAAACAAAATCTGAAAATGCACTCTTCACTTGCGGAAGAACTTCATAGCCCAGTTATTTCAATTTTTGCACGGTATGTTTTGAAACATGGGGTCTTGCTGCCACTCAGTGAGATCATGAGGTACCCATGTATCGAGCTTTTTTACTTTCCCAGTACACTTTAAAGGTCTGGAAACGGTATATGCACTTGCATTTAGTTGTGCTGAGAGTCCTTTAACTGTTTGGTAGGGGTTTCCTTCTACTGTATGTTTGAGGACATTGTTGTCTACTACGGACGACGGAGGTCTTCCTCGGGGCAAGTTTTCCAAGTCGGTATCCCCAGCTGAAAACTTAGCAGACCAACGGCGAATGGTCTGTTCATTAACACTCCCTTCCCCAAACGCCTTGCAAATATTTCTAGCGGCCTCAGCTATATATATTCCAGAAACTATAAAAACGGACATTGCATGTGAAACAACCCAATATATACAAGATCAACATAATGAGAAAATTGGTAAATTTAAATTCATAAATATATGAATTTAAAGAACTTATGAGGAGAAGATCCCAAACGTGACTCACCTATTCTGATAATTTTTGTTCAGGTAAAACTAGACACCAAATAATCACACTCTGCGAAATATTACAACACTCCCCAGGAATTGCAAAGAAAATCCCAGAAATTTTGCAAGCGAAAAACATATTTTATTTAATATCCCTGGTTCTAATAAAGGTAGGCAAATAACTTTGGTGTCAAAATTACACTATTTAAAAGCGGAATAATTAACAAAATATTCCATCAACATAATTAAGTTTTATGCTTAGTAATAAACCTAAAAGTATAAATAATCTCGTCACAACAGTACTTTTAATAAGCTTTCTTAAAAACTTGTTTCCTTCGCTCCTAAAAAGGAACCCTAATCTGAGCACATTTTTTAAAAACCTTATTTAAAGTAATGTTTTGAGGATATTATTTATATTTCAAGGGTTTTTACCAAGCATAAAACTTAAATATTTTTACAGCTTATTTTTTTAATTATTCCTCTAAGAAATAGGGTAATTTTGAGGGATCACTTGTAGCTGGGTGGTTAGCATAACAGCCTCCCATGCCAAAGGTCACGGTTTCAAACCCGCAGGTGGTCCTAGGATTTTTTTAATGGGAGTGAAAAATCCTTAGTTATGCCGTCCTTCAGAGAGAACATTAAAAGGTGGGCCCGAGCCTGTACAATGTCAGGTACTCGTTAAAGATAGCTATCCTAATAAAACCTGAATAGGCAAAATTTAGGACTCCCACTGCAGCATCGTCCGATTAGGCATAGTAGCATAAAGTGATGTTAAATAAATAAATAGGGTAATTGTGACACCAAACTTATTTTTCTGCCTTTACAAGAACCAGAGATATTAAATAGAATCTGTTTTTCATTGACAATCTATGAATTTTTTATGAAATTCCTAGAGAGCGTTGGCCTATAATATTTTGCAGTTTCAAAGATTAATAACTAATTTTACCTTTAAAAATTCATTAAAATTGATGAAACACAGAAGGGAGTAAAAGATCCAAGTGAAATGTTTTAGTATGCTTTACAACAAAATTAAATGTGTAATTAGAACTTTTTGAAAATAATTTAATTTTGAAACATGTTTGTAAAGACTTGGCCATTCTTTAGAAGGGATCTGATGGCTGATTTAGATCAAACTTTATGATTAGAAAACAAATAGGTCAAAATATCAATTTTGTGAAAAAATGTCTTTTAGTGCCTTTTGGAAATCAACGTCTCCATTATAGTATCATTAAAAATTAATGATAATTGAAACTTTTACTCTTTAGTGAATAAAAATAATTAATATTCCATTCCATTAAGCGAAAAAGCAAGCAAAAAAAATAAATACAACACTAACTAATATTTTATTCAAATTGGTCCAAATTAGAAATCATATTCTAAGATATCAAATCTTAGAAGAAAACTATGTATTACTAACAGGAAGGAATTAGTCCTGTTAGCCATCAATAAAAGAAACAATTTAACAATGTTAACTATTTATTTTCTGCCAACGTTTGTAGGTCCCTATTGTGAGTCATCACCAAGGTTAAAAAGATACATAAGGAATACAATGAGAGCATAGTAACATATATATACATATAGAACAATTAAAGAGAATTTAGAAAAAAGAGGGTATATATTTTATATATATATATTATTAATTATTATATGAGAGAAGTTGGTTGAGGGTGCAGTCAATTTAACACACAATTAGGCATAAACTTAATTAACCTGACGTTGTTGACTGACTCCTTCTCAGCTCACACAACCATCCTGAAGAAGGCCTATAATTTAGGCCGAAACGTCGGCACCAATAAATTAAGTTTAAGCCTAATTGTGTGTTAAATTGACTGCACCCTCAACCAACTTCTCTCATATATACACACAGTCAACCATTGTCATTTCATGATTAATTATTATAAATTATAATAACATTAAAAGCAATATTTTATATACTGTTATAGAAATTGAGTAATTAAATTACAATGACTTTAGTATACTGATGTATAAGGGCTTCATGGAACAAATTATAACTTACAATATTTTATGTGAATATTGATATTTTTGTACATTATTTTAAGTCATAATTTGTTTTTCAAAGCTCTTTTATTAGTATACTAAGATCATTATAATTTAATTAATCAATTTTTATGTTTTACAGATTAACATCCTCTAATTCAATAGTAAATAAAATATTGTTTTTAATGTTAATATAATTTTTATTAATTCATACACTCATAGAAAAAAAGTTTTCCATACACCCAAATATAATCGGATAAATGCAAATAAAGGAATTGAAGAAATTTGCAACAATATTATTTGTATTCCATATTTTATCTTTAACATAAATAAATAGATCTAACTGAATACTGAATACTAGAGATAAAAATATTAAATTTATCATTAATTACAAAAACTTGTATAAAAAAAGTTTCCATACTCTATAAAAAAAGTAAATATATTTTAATACATATTTTTTCTAATAGCATGTGGGTCCTATCCTCATTTGACCTTAGAATTTCAAGAAGCCAGTTTATTATACTTACAACAAGCTTTTTTGTTACCTCATTGTTAAATGCATTCCATTCTGTCTGTAGGGCAGCTTTCTCTTGTTTGAATGTTATGTTCTTTCATTCGCTATCCCAATTCATCACATAAGTGTTCAATAGGATTTACATCAGGCGACTGTAGAGGTGTTTTTAGTAGATTGAAAACATTGTGGAACAACCATCCTTTTACTTTTTAGCAGCATATTCTGGGTCATTACCTTGTTTGAAACAGTAATAACCCCCAAGTCCCAATTTTCAAGTTAAATTTTTTTAATTGTTCTTTAAAATCTCAAGGTTAGCATGCTGGTCCATAATCCCATCAATGAACGCTAAATCTCCAACACCAGAAGCTCAAAAACACCTCCACACCATGATACTGTTTAAATTTTGGGGTCACTTCTTAATTTTGAAAGCTTAGGTTGATTCCCTCCACACTTGTGATCTTCCAACTGATCCAAAAATATTAAAATCGGATTCATCAGAGAATATGACCCTTTCCCAGAAATGTTTGGGTTTATTTACTAACACCCTTGCAAATTGAAGCCACTTCTTCCGGTATATCTTACTGATGAAGAGTTTTCTTCTTGTGACTCAACCACTGTATCCTTCCCTTCTTAGAATATTTCTGACTGTTTTTGGGTGGACGTGAATCGCATAGTCCATATTTATTCTGATGGTCCGTGAGTGTGAGAATTCACATAGACCTCTGCAAGGATGGCTCCCCTGTGGTGATTCTCCAGTTTCCTAGGTTTTCCATCACGTGGTCTTCCTACAGAGATTTTAGCTCTATGTGTCTTTTTAGTACATAATATACAGTAGCATATAACTTATTTAATAGATAGATAAGCCTTGCATCTGGTAACGGACCATAAGCTCTCTCTTAACGCAAGAAACGAGTATATTGAAAATAAATCAGTTTCCCAGGCACAAGTAAAGCTAATAATGAACTAAGAGTTGATTATAGAGATAAGATTTTTACTGATAACACTAGAAAAACCATCATCGTACAACAAATGGGACTAATATTGAAGATTTATGGAAACTTTTTTGACCTATCATTAACAATGAAATTCTGCCTCGTTCGATAACAACGATGAAATGAAAATAAATAAAGCTATTTATTTTAATCTAATATTAGCATTGATAATTTGCACATAAAGACATTGTTATGTTGAAAATAAATAGCCCTGCAAATTCATAGCATGCTGTATGGAAACTTTTTGAGTTGTTCTTTCACATACATATGTAACCATACACTCATTCTATTCCTTCTGTATCTTTTTAGCCCTGACGATGACCCAAAATATGGACCTACAAATGGTGGCAGACAATAAATAGTTAATTGTATCTCTTGCCATCAAGACTAATTCCTTTCTGTAATTCTTAAAGGTCAACTGATTATATCTATTATATATTAATAAGAAAAATGATGTACCTTTTTATAATATATTCGGCCTAGAGACTGTCCCAATGTTTCATCTTGAACATACAACTCCAAAATATCTTCTGTATGCCTTAACAGCTAAAACAGAAATAAGTTTTATATCATTACTAAATCAACAAATACAAGATAAAATTAGACTGTGAATAAATTTAAAATAATAATTATTTAATAGTGTCAGTCTCAATTAACTTCTTCATTTAGTTTTATCATTTAACTCTTCTACTTTTATTTCTGACAAAAAAAAAAAAAAAAAGAAAAATTATCAACATGAAAGTTTGAGACCCCATTAAGTGTTACTTGGCTGTCTACAGAGCACCAAAATGTATTGCATGTTGCAAAATCATGACTTCCTGTCTTGAAGACTTCTGAGGTCTTTGGTGAAAGCAAGGAGGTTGCAATAGTATACTATTACAACCTCCTTGCGTGAAAGAAAGATTAGAATAACTATTCCAGAGCAGGAAGGGAAATTTTACCTTAGAGATTCGACCATCAATGACTAACTCGAGGCGATTGGAAAGGTAAAGAAACTTAATAGTTCACCGACTGATCCCTGACGGAATTAGGTTCTGGGGCGGGAATATGGATGGATAAACCAATGAAGGGGATCTCCATCTCTCTAGGCAAACATACATCAGTCTTTCAGGCTGAAGTAATGGAGATAAATATCTGTGCTCAAACCCTAATATTAGAAGGGATAAAAGACAGACTTATAACTACCCATATTGGTAGTCAAGCTGCTATTGGAGCCTTAGGTAGCTACTCGTTCAAAACTAGTGGAGGAGTGTAAAAGAAATCTCAACACCCTTTCCCTGCGGAATAAGGTCCGGGTTCATTGGGGATCAGGTTACTCAGGCAATTTAGGCAACGAGAGAGCCGATAGCCTCGCAAGGCTACATATCAAGGCGGCTGCGTTAAATATTGGGTTGTGTCACATGAAATGTCCGTTTTCAAGCTAAAGGATTTTTATTAAAAATAGGATATGAAAACATTATAATTTTATTCGAAGAATTTACCTCCTTTTTCTACACATTTTTCCCAACGTGACACCAAATTTTTTATCCCCGAACTGAAAAACTCTGAGCTTTGGAATGAAACAAAATCTGAAAACGCACTTTTCACTTGATCATCATTTTCAAAAAGTTTTCCTTTGACGAAGTTGTCTAAATTCCTGAACAGGTGGTAATCTGTTTGAGACAAGTCGGGGGAATATGGTGGGTGTGGAAGAACTTCGTAGCCCAGTTCTTTCAAATTTTACACGGTATGTTTTGAAACATAGGGTCTTGCTGCCGCTCAGTGAGATCATGAGGTACCCATGTATCGAGATTTTTTACTTTCCCAATACACTTTAAATGCGTTTGCATTTAGTTGTGCTGAGAGTCCTTTCACTGTTTGGTAGGGGTTTCCTTCTGCTAATGTTTATAATACAAAGGTAGAGGATTAGTAACTGTTTACTTTAAATATTTAAACATTCGGAAGAAAACAACAGAGACCTGCAAAATCCTTTATGTATTTCAGAAACTATAAAAACGGACATTTCATGTGAAACAATCCAATATATTTAGGCTCTACTGGAGGGATGCTGGGAAGCAGCATCAATCTAAGATGTTCTTGGAGGGACCAAAGAGAGAAGTTTAGTCATCTCTCAATGAACACGTCAATCCTGAGGAAGGTGGTAGAACTATACACAGGACACTGTCAGCTTAACAAGCACTTCCACAATATGAAATTGGTAGTCACACCGACTTGCAGATTCTGCAAGAAGAATGATGAAACTGCAGAGATTGCTAGGATACGGTTTTACCATTTTGGCAGCACCGTATTTCAGATCCTAAGCTGTGAACTGATCAATCCTTACAGTTTAGTCTGATTCACTGAAGCAATAGGCCTGTATTGACAAGATAATGGACGGCGCACAATAATTCTGGTTGAGGCTGCAGTCCTAAAGGATAAGCCATAATAAAAACTTAAAATTTGGTTTCCTGACACATTAAACGACCCCGCAAAAAAAAAAAAACCCATCGTTATGAAGTTTGAGCTAATCAAAAATGACCCTTTTCTGTCCAGAATTGTTACTTTTGATGAAAACTGGATAACTCACGATAACAGATGACATCCTGGAAGCAGCACATTTTCAAGATCCCCCAAATAATAAAAAAAAAATGTGATGGTTAATTTTTGGTGGGCTTTATTTGATTGAAATCCCAATGAAACCATCAATGCCGAATCATATTATGCAATGCATAAGAGATTGGCAATAATGAAGCCATCTTTGGTCTATTGTAAGGTGCCCATTTTGTTACATATGACAACACCCGGCCACATTCCTCACATATGACGCAACGAAAACAGTTGCAACTTGGATACGCAACTCTGCCACCACAAGCTCAATTGGAGCTTATAAATTCTAGAGATGGGAAATTCTATTCCGAGGGAATGGAAAGGTTGCAAAGACGTTAGCAGAAATGGATTGATAGTATTTGAGACTATTTTAATTAAATAGAACAGTTGTAAAAAAATTTTTTTTCAATTTAAAACCAAAATCCTGCATTTTTTACGTAACAACTCAGTATAAAAGTAATAATTGAGTCGAGCTGAGTTCTAACCTCTTGAGCATTCTGGAAGAGGACGCCGTGCTCTGACATGGACATGACGTCCCTCCTCTCTGCAAGGGGGACCAGGAACCTGGCTATGCCGAACTGCATGCACAGCGCGTACTGCTGCTCCTTACCCAGCAGTTGGTACACGCTCTTCTTCCGGGTCTCCTCCTGCGGCTCAAAGCCTGGCTGCAAAGGAACCAAACAAATTATAATAAGAGCAAATGAAATGAAAGTTTCTATAACTAATAATACAATAAAAGGAAAAGGATGATTATCGAACTCTCTTTAAAAATCTATTGGGTTGTAAAACAAGTGCGTATCATTTTTTACTCTTGATTTCAATAAAAACTGATTCTTGTAAATATTCTTAATAGACTATTCATGACCCATTTCGATCTATTACATGTTGCCATCTTTCAGGTAATTTTTGGAGTTTGGTCATCATCAACTGTTGAAGGACGACCCGAGCGCTTTGCGTCTTCCAAGTAAAAATTTCTGGTTCTGAACCGAACAAACCACTTACGGACAGTGCTTTCTCCTAAGGCATCATCGCTATACACACAGCAAATTTCGTTAGTAGATTTTCCTTTACGGAAATAAAAAATCATTAAATGACGAAAATGATTTTTTTTTTTCTGTTTTGTGCAAGCACAGTCCTACTTAAAGAAAAGAAATCCACAGACTATCTCCGTCAATAATCTTTCGGGAGTTTCATATTCCTCCATCCTGGACACCTGTCAAGCCCATCTTAGGCGATGTCGGTTGATAACGATAACAATGTCAATCTCTCCAAAGAGGTTGTAAGCCTCTCCATTTTTCCTTCTCAACTCTCCACTAACCAACACTGGTCCAAAAATCTTTCTGAGTATCCTTGCTCAAAGGTGACCAACTTCTGATACATCTCCTTGGCCATGGTCCATGTCTCCGCTCCATACGTAAGGACTGGGCGAATCATTGTTTCGTTTTCCTGGTCATTGACCTACTTGACAGATGCTGCCTCTTTCCAAAGTAACATCTGTTTGCCGCCATCCTTCTATTGATCTCTGTTTCGATGGCATTGTCGCATGTGACCGTAAGGTCCTCGTTGGCAGCCTTATCTGCCATTTCATTTCCTATTGGCCTGGTATCCACAAATAGTGGATTCTTTTTCCATTTTTAACCATTGATTTGGTCAGTTTTAGAAATCGTTCTGGATGGCTGGAAAGCATAATTTATATAACTTTTAGAGTATTCAAAAGGATCCATCCAAAATTAGGTCGGGATCATGCTCGGTCATGAGGTTTTTCCTCACTTTTTGGGCACCCAGATTTAGAGGATGGGTCAGCCATCGGAGTTGGAATAACACAGTTATAATGATCCTACCACTATCCAAACACCTGCCAGCTTGTGTAACATAAAATATATAAATGTTCAAATGCGATGAAAACAAAATATACTAAATAATCGTTTCAATCTGCTTTTTTAATGTTTCATTAAAATTTGTGAATCAATTAGTTTCATTTGAGAATTGGACAGACAGGAAGCCTTTGAATAAATTTGAAGGTCAGAAGAGTACTGGAATGACGAAATATAAGGAGAAATAGAATTCCATACGGACGAGGATCGATAAGGAAAGATCTGTTGAAACCTGCGGTTCGATGGGGCGTTACATACAGGTATGAAGTCCGCGACAGTTGTTTTGAGTTTTGGGAGTGACTGAGGATTTAAATGAAAATATATCCGAGATGTACGATAGAGGGGGAGGGGAGAGGACAGCAGAACTTGGAAGAGGAAGGAAGAACTTTGACTCATCTTGGAATCAGGTTATAGAGGTGACCCCAGTGTGTTATTGCTAATATAATACACACATATGTATATATATAATGTGTTTGTATTATATACAGAACCTAAGATTCTTCATTTTTTTTTAATATTCAATTGACGATCATATGCTAGTGGGCTGATATATCTTTATGTTTTTTATTATTTTTAAATATTTCTATTACCTCGCTCTCATGAATTTTCACTTACCTCTTCTGTGCAGAGGAAGCACATAGTTACCAAAAAAAGGCACTAGATACCGCCCACTTGTAATAGTGACAATTTTTCATAGGTTTTAGACATTAGGGCATAATTAATTAACTGGGGTAGGAAGACCCTCCTGTGCTCACCCAGCCTCTGTAAAGTGGGTAACAAAAATTATGGATAAACCTGGCAGCTGTGCTTTATCTCGACCTAATCACCTCATTGCACAGCTGTTAGCCAAGAAACAGTGCGAATCTAGATATGTACTCAACCCTAGGCCCTCTATACATTTCAGTTTTTATGGTTAAGCCAGTGAAACAAAGTCATTCTCTACTCTGTACAATAACATGTTACTGTACTATACTCGGTATTAATGTGAAAAATGATATATAAATCAATTGACTGAGCTTATGCAATTTTCAGGTCAACGACACTAAATTCTATACTTTTAATCCTTCCTCTATGATCTGAATAACATCCAAACATTGAATAAGATAAGAAAGAAAAGTTAAATTAATAGATTAGGTGTGAGAATCCAACACACTATACACTGATAGGTATAGGCAAATGAAAGCTGAAAAGTCACTGTCATGATGATACAGTACTTTTTAATATTTATAATAAATATACAATAACCATATTTTTGGAGGTAACTTTATCATTTAAGTTTTATGCTACTTTTATTATGAATAATATTTAGTTTTTAAAATGTATGTTTATAGATTTAAAAAACATGTTTTCATAATGATAATAACAATTCATGGCGCTACAGCCCAGTTTGGAGTTGGTCTCCTCAATGAGCCTTCGCCATGCAGCTCGGTCTTGTGCAGACGCTAAGAAGTTCCCTGGAATTACAGCATAATGACAGCATCCTCTCATCTCAGCATTGGCCTGCCTCTTCCTCTGTTGCGATACAGCCTACAGTCCAGTAACTTCCCTCGGGATCTCATCCGCTGGCATCCTGACGACATTGCCAGCCCAGCGCAGCCTCTCCAGCCTTATGTTCCGCATCACGTCTCCCTCACCGAACAGCTCATATACCTTCCCCGTTGGCTCGCCTCCTCCTATTTTCGCCTACCTTGACACACCCAAATATTTGCACAGAATGTTTCTTTCTAAGACCAAGATCTCCTTTTATTTGGCACTTGTTAGGGTCCAGGCTTTCGATCCGTAAGTGAGGACTGGCCTGATCAGTGTTTTGTGGCATTTGGTGATGGGCTGTGAGTTGGCACTTGGTGATGGGAGTGACAGTTCGACTCCTTAAGTGCTTGTTTTCAAAATGTGTATATGTTATATACACATCAAAACAAAGATTTTTTATAGATTGTTAATATTTTAATTTTATAGTTAGTTTTATTGTTAAGAGTTTTATGATATGATATCCAGTAGATTAATGTTAATTTTATAGTTAGTCTTATTGTTCCACTGTCATACCGTATTAATATTTTTATTCTTACATTTTTAAAAATCTTTTTATCACTTAAAATTATGACATTCACTCATATATAATAAAAAAACCTGTGCCTCTACAACCCATGAAGGAGGTTCACTACTTATAGAAACTTGTACTATTTCAAGGCCAACGACCGTGTAAGGAGGAAATTAAACCTTGAACACGCTCAGTCGCCAGGTTTTTCCCCCAATCTTTGAGTACTCACTTTATATAGGCTGGTTATCCCTTAGGAGGGTCTCTATACACCAGGGTTGCTCCATGGCTGAAATAATAGAATAAATAATTTTGCCTCAGGCGAGATTCGAACCCGGGACCTAGAGAAAAGTAGACTTGTGCTCTACCTACAAGACCACGCTGCTCCCCATTCACTCATATATATTTGTCTTTTTCTAGCCATGATGATAGACACACGTTAGGGCCAAAACATTGAAAAATTACAAGATCTAGAACTGAATCCTGATTATTTATTTCTAATAGTTTAATTTTTAATTTGTAAAACCCAAAGATAATATTACCAAGCATTCGGGACCATGGTATTGCTAAGTAGTCTCAGACTATAATGAGTGATTAGATTCTCGAGACCACTTCCTTTTCTTTTGTTTGTCCAACTTTCAGTGGATATGAGTAGCTAATTATTCTGAAAAGAGCAGTAGCCCGGCCAAGCCAAGAAAAATTATATTAAGTTAGTGTTTGTACATATGGCTAACATTGTTAAAAAAATATGGTGTGGGCAACACACCACTTTCACTTACCTCGAGTGTTAAAATAAATTTAAGAACTATTAAATAAACTTAAATTTAAAAAAAATTGGTAAAAAAGTTGCTGTCATCTTTTAAGCGTCTAGTTGTCTCAAGTATGAAATTTCAGTTTCCAACAATTGCTGATTTTCTACTAGACAAGTCAAACACTACGCACACAAACATACATTCCTTTTTTTTGGGACTTGGTTATTTGGACTCAGGAGACCCTAAAACGTGTATTTCCATTGAAAATTAGAATTTTCACATTCGGAATACTTTCCCTTAGGGGTGGGGATAATCGAATGATCGGTCTTCGATGATTGAAATAATTGAATGATCAAGTGATTAATATGCATTCTGAGAGACAATATTTATACTACAATAGATATACTAAACTATTAGTTGCACATTTAATTTAATAATTCATTTTAAAAGAAATAGGAAAGAATAGGAGGGTAAAACAATAAATAAAAATACAAAATAAAATAAAAAAAAATATTGAAAAACTTCATTAATTTCATTTGCAATACACAAAACATACAAAAAAAAAATTAAATAAACAAAAATTTTAATTTACATGTTAAACTAATACAAACATAAACAGAAAGAAATTTTAACGATACAATCACAGCATCTTCATGCCTTTTAGACAACATTAAAAAAAAAAAAAAATTATAATAATAAAATAAATAAAAGAAGATACATCAAATAAATAAATATAAAAAAAGGGGGAAAGGAATTTGATTCATTGAAGAGGTTACAATCAACAGCTTCAAAACTGATAATATTCTTGAGAGAAACAAATAAATTAAATACAATAGGACAATAAATTAAGAGGGGAAAGAAACTATAATACAGAAAAATAAATAATAATTAAACTATTACTGGCCGTAGGATCTTTAGTCGAACTTATCTAAATTATATACAATAAAAAAAATAAATAAAGTAGTTTCCTATCTACTAAACAAATTATCTTAATATAATCTATATTAAATAATGTCCGAAAAAATTGTAACAAAAGCCACAATAGGGACAAGAAAAATGAACTATTGATTAAGATACCCTGATGGTTATGGAGGTAATGAAAACTGCTATCAGTCTTATTGATAAGGATTCGTAAGATGGAATGAAAAGTATTCTATTAAAGGCTTATAAAAAGCTACTTAAACTTTAAATAGTTAAAAACTAAATGTCTTCTATATTGAAAAAATAAAATAAAAAATCTAGTTATGTTTACTATTGTGTTTATAATACAGTAAAACCTCTGCTAGCCACTAAAACATTAATCCTATTGAATGCTCAGGTAAAAAAAAGTTTATTTTAGTATAATTGTTAGTTTTTTCTCTAAAAATTTAGGTTTATTTTAACTCATTTTAAATCAAGACCAGATTAACAGAAAAAATAAAATAAACATTCTAAATACATAAAAAGTAGTTTAATTTATTAGTACCAACATTTTCTGTCAGACAGCAGCACCTTCATTTGATTCAATCAATAATAGTCACTGATAATGAAGTTATTTATAGGTTTGTTATCAGTTTTTATATAGATTATTATGTTTGAGCATTTTTTTTCTAATATGATTAAATACTATACATAATTAAATTATAAATGCAATGTTTAATAGGGTTTAGAACTTAAGCAATTTAACTGTTAAATAAAAATACTTAGGTAGTTAATTTAGGAGTAGAGTCTTGAATTGTTTTAAAATCTTAATTTTGTTAATTTATTAAATTGATTTTTTGAAAAATAAATATGTCATGAACTTTATGCAGCATCTGTTTATGTTTACAATTAACATATTCTATTGTGAAATACAAGTGCAATTAATCAATTTTAATGAATAAAAATTTCTTTTACTTATAATAATAGTTATAAGATATAATGGCTGAAATATTGGAGTGTATAATAAAATAATTTTAAGTGATCAATTTTAATGTCTTTAAATTAAAACTGAAAAGCATCAGTTGACCTATGGTTAATAATAAATCATTTTATAATTAATGTATATACCATTATAATCAGAGGTTTTACAGTAAATTATACAAGGGAAAACAGAGTGCAAAAAAAAAAAAAAAAAATTAAATTTAACTTTTAAAAAAGCATTCTGTGGTCATGCTACATGTGTAATTAAAACAACCTATATTTTACAAATAAAACTTAATAATTATAAATATACTATAATTTACTCTATTAACTAAGCATGAATGTGTAGGAATAGCGTACTAAATTATACAAGTTTATATTCTAAAATTTGAGGTATTTAAGACAAATACATTCCTTTAAACTAGCTAAAAAACAAAGCGATTAATCGCCATTAACTAAGTACACAGCCTTGTGTTGAAACTAAGCTCGTTTAATATATTCCACACTTGCAAGAACTGTGGAACATGTTACATTTTTACTATCCTATGTCATACGATGACTCCGGAACCCACCTCTGCTGTAAACGTGACCTGAGGGAGGTGAAGCCTTCTCCTGTCTATCGAAGCGGTCGCGGTCGTAGCTCCGGAACATGCAGTCGAAGACCTCGCCTGGTTGATGACACCCATCGACGTTCGGGCGCCATTTGTTGTTGCCTTACGATACACCTCAAGCACCACTCTATCTCCGTACGACCTGTAAAAAGGAAAATTATTAAAACTTGAATTTTTCCATGATGAAACTACCATTACAAGGTAAATTGCTATTATTTTATGTTTCAAAGTCTAATTGCTTCATTTTCAAAATATTGTATCCAACTAAATTCACAAGTATGAGTATAGAATAATAAACTAAGATAAAGGTCAATATTTTAGTCCAACAGTTGCAATATGCGATATAACCATTATGTAATAGGAATATAAAAAACCTAAAGTGACTCATTTTATTAAATGATGATTGTGGAAAACAAAAGAAAAAATGTTAATAAAATGATTTTGGATCTATATTGATATCTAAATACATATACCACTACAACCTATCAAGGGTCTTGGGTTCAGCACGTACACACCACACATACACAGGCTTGTACTGTTGGAACATCTGTTCAAGAAAGTGATTCGGTTGTGATCATCTTTCTTTTTTTTTTTCTCTCTAATTTTTGAGTACCCACTTTATAGAGGCTGGATTTGTCCAAGATTTACCTACTCCAGAATAACTGCAAAGCCTAGTTCAAACCTTGGGGCCCAGTAGAACTGACACTGAACGAATCCATTCCTTTTTTATATATTAAAATTGAAACAAAAAATAACACCAGTTTAAGTGAGATATAATATAAACATTTTAATTACTTAATAAGTTGAAGAATTTCTTCTTCCTGAACGGTAACAACATTAGTCTTTCCAACAAAATGACATAATCTCCAGGGCGTAATCCCGCTTGGTCAGCTGGTAAACCAGATTCAACTCTTTCGATCCTGAAATGAAAAAAATCATTTTTAGTACAAAAACTATATAAAATAATAATATAAATAACTTTATTCTGGGACTATTTCCCAAAAAGAATAACCATGTTTTACAGTATATAGACACATTAATATAACAACTGGATGAGAAAATTAATAAAATTGTCTTTGCGATGATTCTTAACTACATTTACGTGCCTGTGCAAATCTTGAATGATCTTAGATCTTTAGTATCTGTTCCAACCTCACTCGTCTCTTACTTTTGTCCAACATTGTCCATGGTCTGATTTTGTATAATAATACTCTTCAGGATTTTTGTAATTTGCACTTTTCAAAATTAAGTTTGTTTATTCATTTAACTCACTTATGCTACTGTGGCTAATCGGACGATGCCACAGTAGGAGTCCTAAATTTTGGTAATCCAGGTTTAATTAGGAAAGGGACTTTAACGATTACCTGACATCGCACGGCTCGGGACCACCTTTTTATGTACCCTCTGAAGGACTGCATAACTAAGGATTTTTTACTCCCATTAAAAAATCGTAGGACCACCTGTAGATTTTAACTTGGATGAAAAGTTGGCCTTGGCAAAGAAGGCCGGTATGCTATCCACTACCTCAAAGTGTACCATTAAACTATTGTGCAATTTAAATGAGATTAAATAGAGTGGTTAGTGTATTTTATGATTAGAATTTGTTTATTTAATTTTTTCGTAGATGTGTTAATCAAATTGTTTATAATCAACATTATTTAATAATGAGTTATTTTCATAATGTTCGTAAGGTGCCAGATTTTTAACATTCAGATTATACTTCAGTAGGAATATTAATATTCCTTGTCAACAAACAGTTTGGAAGTAGTGTTGGTACAAACTTCTGAGTCGTTGATTACTCGTTAGGACTTGTTAGAACATAAAAAACCTATTGTGCATGTCCTGTCAGGAAATATCAGGATAATTTGAAGTGTTTTCAAATAAACCTAATACAGTTTTAAAAAATTTACCTTGGGGGATGAGTCCATGCTATCGAAAAACCAAAACTACATCCAGGTTGTCGGTTGAGAACTCTAGTAGTTGTAAAAGGAGTTCTACCGGATTTCGGATTCTCATCTTCTGGAGGATCCAATTCAAGGTGTCTCAAAAATATCTGGTCTTCATGAACTGTAAACAAAATAAAAAATATAATTATAATTAAAATATAAATAACAAACGTAGAATGAGCTAGTTACTTGAATATATATATACATAATTTTGTTAAAATTAATTTTATAATATCTTAATTTTAATTACCTCTTTCGATATCCTTTTTCAACGCTCTACTTTTTCTTTTTTCCCTCACTGCAATCAAATATGAAAATGTAAATAAAAAATTGACATTCATATTAAAATATTATAATGAGAAATGGAAGAAGATATAAGATTTTTACCTCCGGGATTGTCTTGTTGAGGACCAACTTCAGACTCGTCGACACTTAACAGTTCTTCCACGCTGGACTCCGATTGGTTAGCCATTACATCTGAAAATTAATTAACACATTTTTTTTAGTAAAAAATATCAAAATAAAAAGAGTTATATACAAGAACATTTTAAAATAGGGGAGAAGTTGATTCTGGATGCAATCAACAAAACATTTGATTGATTAGAAAACTTTATTTTATTTGTGCTAACATTTCGACCAAAATTTCAGGCCTTCTTCAGTATGTATACATACTTATTCACTATATTTCATATTATAATGTATCACATTTTGTGGGAGTATTGACATTTTGTACTCATTACGACATTTGTAATTCTTTTTTCACACAATCTTTTTAATTTTTTTTTTTTTTTATGTTTTTTTTTTTCTTTTTCCATTTTGTTTCTAATTATTATAATATTTGTTGATTATCATAACTACAGTTCTATTTTGTTTCTAATATCAATATAATTTCTTTTACTTATCATCTTATATCTGTTCTACAACTGGTTGTTATCTTGTGTTTTATAGCTTTGAAAAAGTCCTGAAATTAAGGTGCATAATTTAATCAAGTGTTTTGTTGACTGCACTCGGAATCAACTTCTCTCCTGTATATACAAACAGTCAACCATTCTCAATCACTGAAAATTTTAAGTTTAATGAATTTTATTGAATAATGAATACATTTAGAAATTGGTCAATGAATGTTTACAAAAATAAGTATGTAATAATAATAAGTATTGTGAAACCGACTCTTAAAAAAAATTATGAGGGCCACCTGCCAGGTTTAACCCGGCGACCTTGGGCATGGAAGGGTGTATTGTGCAAGCCATTACTCAACAGAAGACCCTCTCATTTTAATTTTTCTAAACTATATTTACTCCTTTATCTTTTTATACAAACCTTTGAATTATTTTTTTATACTAAAATTTTTGGTCCTGATGAAAAACTGCATATCAGATCAACAAATATTTATTTCACAATAAATAGTTTTCACTATCATAATAACAACAATACTGAAAAACTGTGTATGAATAGTTTTTTTTTTCTCATAATATATTGTACATTTTCTAAACGCAATTGACTATTTACCTGCTTGTTGATGCCAAACATTTTCTGAATTTGTCATACTTGGAACATTTTTTATTCTTCCACAGCTTTGAGAGAGAAGCCTAAAGGGTCCTGATATGTCCTGAAAAACAAAAATATATATATATTTATTAGTTTTGGAGGAAATCACCATTACATATACAGTTGGCATAAGATAAAATAAAAGTTATATCTTATCTACATATAAAGTTATACAATTAAGATTTTATAAGAAATAATTTTTTGGTAGTTAATGTCTTTTACACTAGAATTTTATTTTTATTTTCGTTCTGACACCAATCATATTTTGCATAATCTGGATTTTTTCTTTTCTCAGAATATTTTCCTAGCCTCTATCCCTTTTCTACTAGTTTTGGACTGCATTTCTTTCTTTGGAAACCTACCATTGTAAATAATATGTTTATTTATTTGTCTCTTTCCTGTAAAAAAAAATTTTCCCTATTCCTAAGATTTTGAGATCTTTATCAATTTCTGTGAACCATTTAGGTTGGATTTTTTTTTTTTTTTTTTTTTTGGGGAGGGGGGTTAAATAAATAATAATTCTTTTAGTCAGTCTATTTTACAGATATGACTTAGCCTTCCCTTTTTTAATGTTCAGTATATTTTGTTTAAATGATCATTAATAAAAGGTCATATATTTTTAATAAGGATTTTTTTTTATCGAAACAATACTTTACTTTTTTAAAAAATTGCCAACATTTAGATTCCAAAAAGGATTGATGTAGTTTTGTAATTCTGATTTTTATGAGCATTTTTCGTCATAAATATTTATACATACATACATACACATAAACTTATAAACATAAACATATCAGGATCATAGATAATATTATTTACTAAACATTACTCACTTATAATGGATAAGAACTCACTAAATGACTTTTATCTGATAACACAGCATTATCTAATATTCACCAATGCTTTCATAAGATTTTGTTATTGATAACTGACCTTGACTGTGTTGTGTATAGACTTCCAAAATGCAATTAATAACATAACATAACATACATATATATTTTATTTATATGTTTATTCTATATAATTATCTGTTTTTAACTACATATACTGTTATATTATAAAGAAAAATTATATATATATATATATATATATATATATATTTTACTATTACGCATACACAAACCTGATTGAAGAGGTTATGAAACAGGAGTTCATTCCCAGACTGTGCAAAGAAAGAAAGTAGGGAAGCCCCTTGAATACAGTGATTTGATTACTTCAATTAGGAGAGAATTGATCCCTTTTAAAATGGTTCTTAGCGAAGAAAACAATAAGTTTTCAAATCGGAGGAATCATTAGAAATGTGTTTATGATATTACTTACAATGTTTAAACCTAACCTATACACAATTAAATATATAATGGGGTAGTTAAGGTTGCAGCCAATAAATTTATTACAGATAATAATGAAAACTATTTATGGTGAAATTGTCATAAAAATATAAAAAACAATACAGAGTGAAAATTAATTCTTTAGCAAATACTGTTTATAAACTTTATAAACAGTTATAACCCACAGACTACATACATCATCAAGGTAAGATATCAATAATAAAGAGCCTGGTTCTTAAAATCTTGGGTATTAGATAAGGCTGTGGTATGGCAACAGCCAATTCAATGAGTTCTTATCTATGGTGAGTATTGGTAAATAATGAAATGGAAATGAATTTTGTAATGGGGCTATTAGTTCCCTAATAACAAAAAATGTACAAATTTTCAAGTTTTTTCCAAGACTTAAGAATCGAAACTGTGCAGACGTCAGTAGCAATGACTAGATTTCATCTGTGAATAGATTTTACATAGGTTAGGAAGATTGATGGTTCAGCATGTGAGGGAATAATTGATATTTGAAAGATGTTAATAATAAGGCTTTAATAACAGAGATGGGTAAAAAATTCCATAATAGGGTAACACGAATGATATAAGATTTTATAAAGAAGGTATCCATAAGTTTAAGAGTTGGGAATAACAAATAATTTTATCTATAAGTTTGATACTTCAGGCAATTAACTCTTAAATGAAACGAGAAATATTTTTTTAAGGATTCATTTATTTATTTAACGTCACTTTAAGCTACTATGGCTAATCAGACGATGCTACAAATTTTGCCTATCCAGGTTTTATTAGGATAGAATCTTTAACGAGTACTTGACATCACACAGGCTCGGGACCACCTTTTAACGTTCCCTTCGAAGGACGGCATAACTAACGGTTTTTTACTCCCATTAAAAAATCCCAGGACCACCTGCGGGTTTGAACCTGTGACCTTTGGCATAGGAAGCTGTTATGCTAGCCACCCAGCTACAAGTAATCCCTTTTTAAGGATTTATTACACTAATAATAGAAGTTAAAGAAAGTAAAAAAATATATATATATATAATAGTATATCTATTAAAAAATACATAAACATTGTTTTCAAATCTTAAAAAACATTTATTTTTAAAACAAAATTTCAGGGTTCTTTTTTTTTCAAAATAAAATTCCTTAATAGGATAAACGTTTGTCTCTAAATTATAAGACAGATTTAAAATTTCAGAGTGTTAAATATAGATTCCTATGTTCATTTGTGAGATTAGATATTTCACACAAAATAAAAATCATATGGATTTTGTTTTGTTTTTTTACTAAGGAATTATTTTAAAGGTAAACTAATGACATAATATATCTAAGGGGTTTAAAAAAATATTAATAATTTACAATTGTGTTGTTTATATAAAATTATTTAAAAAAATCATTTTGAAGATGGAGGAGAATTCCAAAACTGGTTGAAAAATAAATGTATAAAAAGAAGATTTGAAACTGAAGAATTTTCAGAAAGTTGGTGTGTTTTCCACTAAATATACTATTATAATTATTTTTATGACAATATTTATCAAAACAAACCCTTAAATTGTATCTTGTTATTCTTTTAACCAGATAAAGCAATGTGGTCCTAAAAATTTTGGTTTCACAATAAATAGTTTTCATTATTTGTTGTAATCACTCATTCACTATTTTCCAAACCATTTCATCCTCCATTATATTCACACCATCAACTATTCAATATTCAATGTAAATAAATAATGCTTACCCTTTTTATAGCGTGCTTGACTGCAAAAGACATACAACCGAGGAACTCGCTTTTTCTGAAACAGAAGATTAATAATGTTAGAAAAATTATATTTAAAAAAAATTATAAAACTTAGTTATGTTTTAAACATTTTTTTTGTTTCGTTTAAGTAGTAAACAGTGTGATCAGGTGTATAGGGTGCTTGACTACTATTCTGTGAGTCCCGGATTCGAACCTCACTTTGGTAGGATGTTTATTTATTATTTTATTTCAGCCTTAGTAAAAACCCTCTCATTGCTCCAACAGTCACACACCAAAAAATTGGGGAAATAATCTGGTGCCCGAACATGGTCTTGGCCTAATCACCTCCTTGCATGGCTGTTTGGCCTCGAAACACATCATATATTTATATGAGTTGAACCAAGACCTTTCATAAGTTGTAGAAGTAATGTTGTTGTTTTTTTCAGTGACTAAACATCAAAATTATGTGAGCCTTTATTATTATATTTACAGCTTTGTTATAGGTAAACACAGTTTAAATGGAAATTGTACTTTAGTAAGTAATATCAAATAATTAGTTTCTGTTATTCACTCCATTCATCTATTGCACATCCACTGTATCATATATGTTTCGCAAAATACTTTTAGTATAATTGTTTGCTTCAACGCGGAATTGCGGAACTTGTATCCTGTGAATATAATTGAGTTGAAAGCATCGCGGAGACTCAAATGGGCGAGTAAAGTTGATGGGCTCGATGAGGAGCGGATTCCGAGAAAGTTGGTATTCGCTGATCCGACTGGTAGACGTCCGAAAGGTAGGCCGAAGCGTTGATGGGAGGATTGCGTTAAGGCTGATCTCAGGGGCTTGGGCTTGAACGGTGAACATTGGACGAGTCTGTTTAGACAGAATTTGGTGATATCGGCATCGAACCTTCGGGTTCGGTAAGCCTATTATTATTATTATAGTTGTTTGCTTATTTATTTAACGTCACTTTATGCTACTATGGCTAATCGGACGATGCCACAGTGGGGGAACCTAAATTTTGCCTATCCAGGTTTAATAAAGATATCTGAAATATCTATCTATCTATCTATCTATCTATCTATCTATATATATATATATATATATATATATATATATATATATATATATATATATATATATAAATTCCTATATATATAAATATCTATCTATCTATATATATAAATTCCTAACAAGTATCTGATATCACACATGTTCGGGCCAACCTATGTACGTTCCCTCCAAAGGACGGCTTAACTAAGGATTTTTCAGTCCCCTTAAAAAGCAAAGAGCCATCTGCAGGTTTGAACCCGCAACCTTAGGCATAGTAGGCCGTTTTGCTAACCCCTAGGCCACAGATAATCCCATAATTAGTTTTAATTGTAATGTGAATTATTAATTATTGTATTGTGAATAAAATTGGAGGCTGATTTCTACTTCACCACTCTTTTATTCTCAATTTAATAAGGGTAGGAATCTGAGAAATCCACTCCGAAGAACTGGGTAACCAAGGACATTTTATTCCCTTAAAAAAATCCTAGGCCATCTACCGGGTTTGAACCCGTGACTTATGGCATAGAAGAGTCTTATTCTAGCCACGACATCACTGTTATGAGGTTATAAAAAAATTGGCTCATAAATCTTATGATTTCAAGTTTAACGAAAACTGATTACAGACAATTCATTAATATAACTTTTAACTTTAAATTCAAGTATAGATTTTAAATAATATTAATCAAATATTGTGAAGTTTGTAAAAATTGAAGTGTAATGTAGTTTTAATATTTTATCGAGGTGGCATTGAATTTCCTTTCTTTTCGATAGAAGATAGAATTGACAGCTAAGAGGTTATATCTATTGATTCCAGGCTAATTGCATAACCATTTTCATTTCTCTCTCAAATATTATTTGTTTCTCTTTTCTTCTAGGTCAAAAAAATATTATTAAGAGTCGGATTTACACTTCTATCACTAATTTTATAAATGAAAGAAATGTCAGGCAATTTCAAAGGATATAAACTCTATATGATCTTCAAAAGCGTTTAATAAGAACAGATTAAAAAACAAAACTTTATTCTGGAAAAAGGCCCCAGATAAAAAACACTTATAAGCAAATTAAAAATTATAACTGACCAAAAATATTTCTATACTAATATATAAAGCTGAAGAGTTTGTTTGTTTGAACGCGCTAACTCAGAAACTACTGCTTGAACTGAAAAATTTTTTTGTTTGAATGGTCCATTTATCGAGGAAGGCTTTAGGCTAAATAACATCACGCTGCGACCAATATGAGAGAAAATCAGTGAAAAACAATCACCAGATACCACAATCAAACACATTTACGTACTTAGGACTTATTTTTGACAAAAGGTTGACATGGGGCCCACACGTCAAGACTAAACGTAAAACTTAAATTTTCGACTGAGACTATTGTATTCGATACTTCATAGACATTAGGGGTACTCACTACGTTTGCTATAGCATGCTATTTGTGCTATTGTGCTAAGCCCATCAATTTTATACAGGAAATAACTGTAGAAACTCGAACGGGTTTAGCAAAATAACACAAATAGCATGCTATAGCAAACGTAGTGAGTACCCCTATTCTAAATTATCCACCAGACAGAAACTTAACGTATACACTTATTTATTAAAACCAATATGGACTTATGCTTGCCAAATATACGGACCTGCTAAAAAGACACACATACGAAAAATACAAACATTTCAATCGCAATTTTTAAGACTGGCAACGAACTCACCACGATATGTTTCAAACGATACCCTTCATACTGACTTACGTATTCCTACTAAACAAATCCACATTCGATCGACTTACAAACGATTTCACGACAAACTAAATAGACACATAAACAAACTTGTGCAAAACATGGCTACAACCGACATACCATCCATATCTCAGCGTAGGCTGAAAAGGAGTTGGAATGAGGACCTCCTGACCTGAAAATATAGTTGTGCTTAATGTGAGGAGGATGCACCACTGGGTGCTGTCTCCCTCATGCCTGCCCACGCCATGTTTACTTAGATTTTAGCACATTTGCTGATTGTAATTTTTTACAGGTGTAAATAAAATATTAAGAGAGAAAAAAAAAAAAAGAATCAGTGAAAAATGTGAAAAAAAAAACGGGGGAAATTAACCTCGGATCTCAATGATTCCAAATGATTTACCTTTTAATGTTAAAATAATTCAGTTTAGTTTAAGTTATCTTTCACCGTAACAATTAATAAATCACTGGGACAAATATTTAAACACGTAGGAATCGATTTACTTCAAGACTGTTTTTCACTCGGTCAACTATATGTCGCGTTGTCAACATCGGGTGGCTGACAAAATCAGTATGTTCTTCTGCCACAAGAAAATTAAACTAAAAATATCATTTACGCAGAAGTAATTTAGGATATATTCTTTTAAACTATTTTAATAATCACGATCATAATAACAGAAATTGACGCAGACGAAGTCGAAGGCAACAGCTAGTAATTATAACAAATTTATCCAATTTATGTTAAATAATATAATAGAGAAATAAAAAAAGGGCACAATGGCATGATGATGTACTTATGATAGTATCAAAAAAGTGGTGCCCGCAACACACGACTTTTACTTAGCTCCGCTGTTAAAAGCAATTTAAGAACTTTTAAATGAAGTTAGAGTTGAAAAATGTTTAATGAACTAAATTGAGTTTCAATTGAAAGATTTATTTTAGGTTGAATAATCTAAATAAATAAATTATCATAAATAACGATCACTTAATTTTCTTCGCTTTTCGTCACTTTCCAATAACTTGCACAATTTTGTATAAAACATAACATTTTTACTTATTTATACATAAAATATATAGTAAGGGAATTTTACTTTTTATGCGATCGTGAAAATTTTAGAATTCTAGTTTTCAACGGAAATACACGTTTTAGGATCTCCTGAGTTCAAAAAAACCACGTCCCACAAAACGGTCTGTCTGTCCGTGTGTGTGTGTGTGTCTGTATGTATGTGCTAAGTCTAGCGCAAAAACGATAAGTCGTATACAACTTAAATTTCATATTTTAAGAGCGTCTATGTCAGAGATGTTACAGCAATTTTTTTAATCAAAATCAGTATACTAGAAGATCAACTTTATACCACGCATTTTGCACGTTTTTACGAATTTCTCAAAAACGGCTCTAACGATTTTGATTAAACTCGCTATATCGATGTAAAATTTAATGGGCTTTAATATCATGTAGGTTTCATTCCGATTGAAATATTCTAACAGGGCTTTAATGCCGATAGTTTAAATTTGTTTCCTCTAAATTATCTTAATTTTGTAGATTCGAAAAAAATAATCATTTCATGTTGTTAACATTGATAAAAAACGGCTAAATATAGAAGTTGAATGAATTTGATAATCAACTGAATGTGAAAATTTCAAAAGTATTTTTTAATGTATTTTTTTTTTTTAAAGATAAGAACCATATTATCTTATACACAAACTTATAAAATGTAATGAAGAGTGATGAAAAATTTATAAAATTAACTGATTGTTTTATTAAATAATACGTGTATAATAGATTATTTAATAAAACACATGTTTCTATCGAATCTAAATCAACTTAATTAATTATAAATAATAATCAGAACATTAGTGATGAAAATTTATTAAAATTTACGAACAATAAGAAAGTTTTCCGTATAAATAAATATTTACAATCAATTAACAAAATAATTTGATAATTTTAATAGTTTGGTAATTGGTAATTGTAATTTGGTAATTTTAATTGGTATTTGTAATTTGGTAAATTGGTAATTGTAATTTGGTAAATCGGTAATTGTAATAGTTTTCACTAATAAGACATAATATATAGCATTTCCAAGTCAATTGTAACCTTTTCCAAGTCAAATGTAACTTTTTCCAAGTCAAATGTAACCCTTTCCATTTCAAATGTCACCTTTTCCATTTCAAATGTTACCTTTTCCAAGTCAAATGTCACCTTTTTCTTCACTTCTAGCCTTAAATATTCCGTTTAATTTATTTATTTATTGAAAAATAATTAGTTTAATTATAATTATGACTTTTTTAATAATTTTGGTATATCCTATCGCTATTTTTTTCTGTTTTTTAGATATTTCATAACAAGTTCTGTTTTTTACGAACTAATATTTAAAAAAATTAATTATTGTCTATTTAGTTTTAAGATAGTTGTTGATTTTGAATTTTTAGAGGGAAGGGATACTTTTTGGGAATAATTAATGTGTTTTCGGGTATTATAATTACGTTTTTCGAGATGTATTTTTTATCGCTCGCGTGCATATTAACTCGCATTTACTTTTAATGTTTTTTATTGATATAGGGATTAATTAATGTGTTTTCGGGTATTATAATTACGTTTTTCGAGATTTATTTTTTATCGCTCGTGTGCATATTAACTCGCATTTGCTTTTAATGTTTTTTTATTGATATAGGGATTAATTATTGTGCTTTCGGGTGGTTATGATTAAGTTTTTTTGGCTCTATTTTTTATCGCTCATGCGTATTTCAATTCGCATTTACTTTTAATCTTTTTTATTGATATAGGGATTAATTAATGTGCTTTCAGGTGGTTATGATTACGTTTTTCGAGGGGTATTTTTTATCGCCCTCGTTTATTTTAACTAAAATTTACTTTTTATGTTTTTTATTGATATAGGGATTAATTATTGTGCTTTCGGGTGGTTATGATTAAGTTTTTTGAGCTCTATCTTTTATCACTCATGCATATTAACTCGCATTTACTTTTAATGTTTTTTATTGATATAGGGATTAATTAATGTGCTTTCGGATGATTATGATTACGGTTTTCGATCTGTACTTTTATCGCTCTCACTTATTTTAACTAAAATTTACTTTTTATGGTTTTTATTGATATATGGGTTGATAATTGTGTTTTTGGGTATTATAATTACGTTTTTCGAGATGTATTTTTTATCGCTCATGGGTTTTTCAACTCGCATTTACTTTTTATGTTTTTTATTGATATAGGGATGAATTATTGTGTTTTCGGGTGGTTATGATTACGTTTTTCGAGATGTATTTTTTATCGCTCATGGGTTTTTCAACTCGCATTTACTTTTTATGTTTTTTATTGATATAGGGATTAATTAATGTGTTTTCGGGTATTATAATACGTTTTCGAGATGTAATTTACGCTCGTTATATTACTGCATATTTATGTTTATGAAATAGATTAATTATTGTTGGTGTTATATACGTCATGTATTATTCTCTTCGTATTTACTTTTTATGTTTTTTATTGATATAGGGATTAATTATTGTGCTTTCGGGTGGTTATGAATTCGTTTTTCGAGCTGTATTTTTTATCGCTCATGGGTATTTCAACTCGCATTTACTTTTTATGTTTTTTATTGATATAGGGATTAATTATTGTGCTTTTGGGTGGTTATGAATACGTTTTTTGAGCTGTATTTTTTATCGCTCATGGGTTTTTCAACTCGCATTTACTTTTTATGTTTTTTATTGATATAGGGATTAATTAATGTGTTTTCGGGTATTATAATTACGTTTTTCGAGATGTATATTTTATCGCTCGCTTGCATATTAATTCGCATTTATTTTTAATGATTTTTATTGATACAGAGATTAAATAATGTGCTTTCGGGTGGTTATGATTACGTTTTTCGAGCTGTAATTTTTATCGCTCATGGGTATTTCGCTAAATGATGTATATTCCAACAACGTTATATTGAGAACTAAAAACAAAATAATCAATCCCAATATCCATCAAAAACTTAATCATAACCACCCGAAAGCACAATAATTAATCCCTATATCAATAAAAAACATAAAAAGTAAATTTTTAGTTAATAATAAACGAGGGCGATAAAAAATACCCCTCGAAAAAAAGTAATCATAACCACCTGAAAGCACATTAATTAATCCCCATATCAATAAAAAAGATTAAAAGTAAATGCGAGTTAATATGCACACGAGCGATAAAAAATAATCTCGAAAAACGTAATTATAATACCCGAAAACACATTAATTAATCCCTATATCAATAAAAAACATTAAAAGCAAATGCGAGTTAATATGCACACGAACGATAAAAAATAAATCTCGAAAAACGTAATTATAATACCCGAAAACACATTAATTAATTCCTATATCAATAATAAAATATTAAAAGTAAATGCGAGTTAATATGCACGCGAGCGATAAAAAATACATCTCGAAAAACGTAATCATAACCACCTAAAGCACATTAATTAATCCCTATATCAATAAAAAAGATAAAAGTAAATGCGAATTGAAATACGCATGAGCGATAAAAAATAGAGCTCAAAAAACTTAATCATAACCACCCGAAAGCACAATAATAATCCTATATCAATAAAAAGATTAAAAGTAAATACGAAGAGAAATACCCAGAGCGATAAAATTACAGTTCGAAAAACTAAATAGACAATAATTAATTTTTTAAATATTAGTTCGTAAAAAACAGAACTTGTTATGAAATATCTAAAAAAAGAAAAAAATAGCGATAGGATATGCCAAAATTATTAAAAAAGTCATAATTATAATTAAACTAATTATTTTTCAATGAATAAATAAATAAAACGGAATATTTAAGGCTAGAAGTGAAGAAAAAGGTGACATTTGACTTGGAAAAGGTAACATTTGAAATGGAAAAGGTGACATTTGACTTGGAAAAGGTAACATTTGAAATGGAAAAGGTGACATTTGAAATGGAAAGGGTTACATTATTGGACTTGGAAAAAGTTACATTTGACTTGGAAAAGGTTACAATTGACTTGGAAATGCTATATAAAATGGCTGTATGGTGTACATATGCCAACGCCATCCATTCATGTAAAAAAAAAAAAAAAAAAAAAAACTTAGTTAAATCTCTAACGATATTTAAAAATTCTTAATTTGATTTTAACAGCGAAAGTAAGTGAAAGTCGTGTGCTGCGCGCACAAGATTTTTTCTTAAATCGTTACCTTTCCAGCAGTGTATTATTCATCTGTATTAATGTTCTTACGTTCAGGGGAAAAAAAAAAAAAAAAAATCAAAAATCACCTAAACTAATATTTTTCTCTTCTAGATGGTGATCGAATTCTTTTATATTTACCCGTTTTTTATTAATGCTAATAACATGAAATGTTAATTTTTTCGAATAAAATTGAAAGTACTTGAGAGGAAGACAATTTAAAATATCGGAATTTAAGCACAGTCTGATTATTTCAAACATAATAAAACCAACATCCTATTAAAGGTTATTACATTTTGCATTAATATAGAGAGTTTAAACAAAATCGTTAGAGCCGTTTTTGAGAAAATCGTAAATAGGAGCAAAAATCGTGTAAAGTGGCATTCTGTTGAGTACGTTTTGGTGAAATAGTTGCCGTAACATCCCAGCCATTTGTATATATGTATTTATATTTCGTACGAATTTTCGTTTTTGACCTCGACTTACCACAGGGAAACTTATTCGGAAGACTTTTTTAGACACAAAACCTCAACTTCATTTGAAAATACTCACGACCACAATAGTTAATCTTATTGTATATTTCATAAGTGGATAAATAAAAGTGGAAATGTAGTACATTAATTTTCTTATAGAAAAATAGTAATTAATTTCCTTATGCAAGTATTCATGGCATAATAGTTGGTTGGTGTTGCGTTTTAAAACCGGAAGCCCATAAATCGTGCTGATCGATCCTTGGAGCTACATCGATGTATCAATTAATCATAGGAAAGATAATACGTCACTTCCTTCATCCACTGCCTTCTATAATAGCCTTAATATCCGTCAAAAATAATACAAATTTTCAACATTTATTCCAATTATGTTTTCGTTTATTCTTGAATAGGCACATGAATTATTTATTGATGTATTTATTATAACCCTCTAGAATTGAACTACAGAGTGGGTTAGAGTGAGAATGGAGTTTGTCATGAAAGGATTGATACCTGGTCCGGGCCAAATCAGTAACATAGGGAACATTAAGGTCTTTATGGATAAGTTTATTCGTGACAAAGTAAGGAGCATTGAGGATTTTGGATTGTAAGGATTGGATGCGGGAAGAATTTGATGGTTTAGTAGAGCCCCAAAGCTCTACTCCGTAAGTCCAGATTGGTCTTATAATAGTCATGTAGATGAGCCTTTTGTAGTTCAGAGGAAGGTTTGACCGTTTGTCTAGTAAGTGTTGAAGCAGCCTAAAGCGGCGAGGAGATAAAATATAAAAGTAAAAAGATTAAAGACTCAATTTAATTATCTTTCGATAGAAACATGTGTTTTTATTAAATAATCTATTTTATTATTATTATCTACAAAAATCAGTTTTATCGGCTTTTCATCACTTTCTGTTAACTTTTACAATTTCGTGTATAACCTAATATTTTTTCTAAAATCTTCAACTCTCCAACGGTATATTAATGTTATTTTGTTCAAAAAACACAAAAAAATTGTTTAAATTAATTTTCAAAATTTAAAATATTTTTTCTGTTTTCTTCTTCAGTTGGATATTGAATTCGTTTAACTTATATATTTACCCATTTCTTAACAATGCTTACAAGATGATATGAGTATTTTTTTTTCCGAATCTAAAAAATTAAAGGTACTCTAAAAGAAGAAAATTTAAAATTTCGGCATTTAAGACTATTTCAAATTTGTTGACGATATTAAAATTTGCCATTTGTTTATGCAATGAGGAAATATACTGACTAATGAAAAGAGAAAATATTAGAAAAAGTCCCAAAACATAAACAAATGTAGGCAAAACCTTAATTTTTTTTTTTCGATTAAAACGGATATACCTCTTGAACGGTAGTTCCTAGCAACAAATATTACATAACAAAAATAGTCTCCATTTAATTTCTTATATGGAGCTATAAGTGTTTGATCTGAGTAATACGAACAAACTTTGAGCCTGTCAAACTTATGAATTATTTTTTAGAATGAAATAATAAACATTGCAAAAAAATTATAAACCCTCAGCAAAAGACATCTCCATGTGACAAAGAGAAAATTGTAAACATTAGTAAAATCGATACTATCGAATAAAGTGTCACTTCCGGTGAGTCGATCTTAGCGAAACGACTTGAATATCTATCTTAATGATCTAGTTTCCGTTTCGTTAAAATTGTTGTAGACTAGATTATTTTTGTTTGAAATGAACTTAAAAACGTGAAAAAATTCTTAATATTTTTGTTAAATTTCAAATTTCATATAAAAGAAAGAGGGGGAACAGACAAAAAAAAATTGGTTATCCTATTCTTTCATATTAACTCACGTTTCATCAATGATAAGAACAAGACATGTCAAATAATTCGACCCGACAAAATTAATTATAATTTAGAGGAAAAAATATTTAAAATTCAAATTATTTCGATGTGGATAAAACCTATCTGATATTTAAGAGCATTTAATTAAAAATCTCATAGAGGGAGTCCAATATAAATCTTAAAGTGGCACTTGTCTTAAATATGAACTTATTCGTTTTCGAGCTAAAACACACATGTATAGGTACACACATTTTCAAGAGAATTAATTGAACTATAAACTTATTCTTTGTAGCCCTTTCACTATTATATTAAAGTCAATGTAATTTAATTAATCGATTTTTTTTTAAAATATTGGCCTTCTCTAAGTCAATGGTATATCAAATATTGTAATTAATGTTGTTTTAATTTTTTAATAATTCGTTTAATTAATGTTCCCCTTTTTTTCTATGTTTTTTTAAAAATTGATATAGCACGTATATAAATTACTATACACTCATTGTATTCCTGTTGTATCTTTTTAGCCCTGATGATGACCCACACAGACCTACAAACGTTGGCAGGCAATAAATAGTTAAAACTATTAAATTGTTTCATTTACTGACCGTCACCCAGACTAATTCCTTCCAGTAATGGAACTATAAAGGTGAAATTTAAATATTCTTTTTTAATTATATATTAATTTAAAGGAAGTGGGAGGTATTAGATGTATAGTGATACGATGACGTGTTTTTGTTTGTTTTTGAAATTGAAATTTCAGTTCCGTACGAATATCCTTTTTCGAGCTAGATTCACTAAACACACACACACTGACCGTTTTGCGGGACTAGGTCATTTGGACTCAGAGGGCCCATTATACATCTACATTACTGTTTTTATGTACAAAAACACAAAAATTGCGTAAACAAGAATTTTTGCTCTTTCCTTCTTTATTTGTTAATCGAATTCATTAAACTTATATATTTATCTATGCTAAAAAAGTTATTGTTATAGAATCTACAAAATTAAAGGTACTTTAAAGGGAGAAAATTTAAGATACCGGAATTTAAGTCCTGCCAGACTATTTAAATCAGAATGAAACCTAAATGATAATAAAGCACATTCAATTTTATATCGATATAGCCAGTATAATCAAAATCTTAAGAGACGTTTTTGAGAAAAACGTATAAAGGTGCAAAATGCATGTAATAAATTGCATAAACGCTCCTTAAATATGAAATTTTATTGTTATACCATTGGACTCAGGGGACCCTAAAACGTGAAAATTCGAATTCTTCGAGCTAGATTCACTAAACACACACACTGACCGTTTTGCGGGACTAGGTCATTTGACTCAGGGGGCCTAAAAACGTTCATGAACATTAGAATTATAAAATATTCACATACATAATACATTCCCTTACTATATGTTTCATATATAGGTAATTGTTGGTCATAATGAATGTGTGCTACTAACCCATTAGTGGCCTGGGTACGGACGAGCTATCAGTGGAACAACGGATGTGCAGGCTGCTCCCTTACGTGGCCACGAGACAGAGCCACCGTCGAGCTACGACCCTGGAAGATGCTCGGCACTGGACACTCTAGCGAAGACGAACCGCGACAGCGAACGGCGATAGCGAAGGCTGGGCCCGGACTGCCCCGCGCAAGCATTGATCCCAGCATCCCCACCCCTGCTCCCCCTCCTCCCCCCGCGCTCTGTGTCTGTGTGTGTGTGTGTGCGGTGGATCCGTCCTAAGGTTGTAGGGGGGGCTTTAGTTTAGGAGGGAAAAGGAACGGCGACTCCTCGTGATTTGATATTGGATTAGAGAACTTGTAATTGTGTCAGCTCTTCCTTATACTAGAAGCGATGAGCTAGAAGGGTAGAGGGTAGAGGTAACTTAGAGAGATCTAACTTAGTCAGATTGTAAGCTATTCCAGGCGTTTGTTATCATCCAGATTTTTATGTTAATCCTCATGATAATGACTGACATTCAACAGAAATTATTAGGGTATATTGTGGTGTACTGTATAGCATAACAGCCGTCTACAGTCAAGGACGTGGGGCTCAAACCTGGCAGATAGCTTTATGATTTTTTAAAGATATAAAAAAAATGCTTGGTTATAACGTGGAGTACGTGTGATCAACTCAGGTACTTGTTAAAGATCCCAATCCTGATAGGGAATTATTAGGGTAACATGTGAGGTACTGGCAAGCATAGCAGCCTTCTTTGCCAAAGGACTCAGGTTCTAATCCCAGGTGGCCATGGGAATTTTTAATGGGTGTATAAAATCCTTGATTGTGCCGTCGTTCAGAGGAAACGTAAAATGGTGGTCCCGAGCATGTGGGATGTCAGGTACTCGTTTATGATCAGTATCCGAACTGAAGTTAGATACGCAAAATTCAGGACTCCCACTGTAGCATCGTCCGATGAGCCAGAGTAGCATAAATGGACGTTAAATGAATAAACAAACAATAAACCAGAGTGAAAAAAGAAAGAAAAATATAATTTATTAATATATTTTATTTTATTTATCAATATTATACAACGATCTGTTAGTTTTATTCGCTTTTCATTCAATTAGACAACTTTATATAAAAGATAACATTTTTTACTTCCACTTACCTATATATGGAATATATAGAAAGGGAAAGTATTGCGATCTGGAAATTTTTCGAAATCGAGTTTTCACTGGAAATAAACGTTTTAGGGTCCCCTGAGTCCAAATGACCAAGTACCACAAAAAGGTCTATGTGTGCGTTTTGGGCTACTTCAATACTTACTAGACAAACGATCAAACCTTCCTCTTAACTACAAAAGGCTCATCTACAAGACAAGTATAAGACCAATCTGGACTCACGGAGTAGAGCTATGGAGTGGGGCTCTACTAAACCATCAAATTTTTCCCGCATCCAATCCTAACAATCCAAAATCCTCAACGCCCCTTACTTTGTCACGAATAAACTCATCCATAAAGACCTTAATGTCCCATATGTTGCTGATTTGGCCCGGACCAGGTATCTTCCATGAAAAACTCTACTGCCACTCTAACTTACTTGTTTAAATACTTTCTTCCTCTTCAATTCCTGATAATCCTCCAAGGCGCCTGAAAAGGAGATGTCCCCGGGACCTTCTAGTTTAGAATATTTGTACAGTGCTTCTAAAGGGAAGCTTCTCTACATGTATTTTTGTAATTTTATTATATGACATTTACTTGATGTATTTTTTTTTACTGCAGTTGTAAATATGAATAAAAATTTTTGAATAACTTAAAATTCCTCTTGAGTATTTAAGAAGATATTGTAGATTCTAGTATTGCGAGACAGAGATGGAAAGCTGCTCGAGAGCGGACGTTATGTTGCCGAGGAGCGATAAAACTGGGACTTTACTGCTCCCGGGAGAGGTCTCAATTTTTAATCTCATCCTCTTCCTTTCTCAGTTAAATATTTACGCTTAACCTTCCACTGCCTCCTACGGTAAGGGCTACTAAAACTGCAACATTCCTCTTGGAGACGACTCTACAGTTGGTTCTTGTATAAGGTCGACCTCATGGTGGAGCGACCATACGAGGGAACGACAAATAAAGAATCGTGTAGCCACAATATATATACACGTCTTAATAAAAGCGATATATACGCCTCATTTTTATTCCATAACTTCCACTTTAAAGCTTTTTTTTTATATTTTATCCCCCATACAATGAATTTCCAGTTTCGTATGTTATACTTCGTTATTAGTAATTATTTTAAAATTATAATGGATATAATTAGTTGACTGTTGATAATAACAGGAAGGAAGTATAGCCTTATTGTATTCCTTTTCCTACATAAAGTTATAAATATACTCGTAAATACGAAAAAGTAATAATAAACCCATATTTGAACGAGCGCGATTAAAATTGATAGTTTAATCGGTAACGAACCTTTGGGAACGCAGCTACTGAGCCTAGTATCTAATAAATAGGAAAAAGTTACAACAAACCCATATTTTAGCGAGCGCGATAAAAATTAATAGTTTAATCGGTAACGAACCCTTGGGAACGCAGCTACTGAGCCTAGTATTCGATAAATAATAGAAAGTAAAAAAAAAACCGCTATTGATAATATTCTCGCCCTCGATTCTAAAACTAAAATAAAACGAACCCCAGCTAATCCGACTACCAGCCCTTGTATCGAAAATGTCTAAAAATTAATGTATCGGTTATAGTTATTATTATAATCGTGAGTAATTATATGTAAAAAGACTCCTGGGAACAGTTAACAAGCCACAAGGATTGAAAACATAATGTATAATTAAAATAACCATAAAAACATTAAATTATGTTAAATTGAGTTTTATTACTTTATTGAAATCGAAAAAGGTTGAATTTGAAATGGAAAAGGTTGAATTTGCTATTTTTTGGAATATACTAAGCTAAAGATACATACCTTTAAGTCCGAATAGCATTTAAGCCCATTAAATTTTACATCGATTTAGCGAGTTTCATCCAAATCGTTAGAGCCGTTTTTGAGAAAAACGTAAAAAGGTGCAAAATGCACGGTATAAGTGGCACTTCTGGTTAGCTAATTTTGATTAAAAAAATTTCTGAAACATCTCGGGCGTATATTTGTCTTTTTTCTACGTATTCTTTTATTCTATATTCGCTTCTAAAATATAGTTTCAATTTCATACAACTAACATATTTCGAGCTAGACTTTACCACACAAACACACAGACAGACCTTTTTGCGAGATATAGTGGAACCCTAAAACGTGTATTTTTGTTGAAAACTGTAATACGCAAATTTTCACGATCGCAATACTTTCCCATACTCATATATAGGTATGTTAAAGTAAAATACATGGTTCAAAAGAGGCACTTTTATTCGGTCTATTTTGGTGTAAATATTACCGTGTCCTCTCATGCGTATACTTTTCTTAAATGATGATCTCGAGCATGTGTGGTGTCAGGTACAGGATACAGATCTCCATCTTAATATTTTTTTTTTTTTAATCTTTTATTGAAATTTACAACTCTACATAATACAATAAATAAATGAGCATTTCATAGGAAATTGGCTTGATAAACTCTTGTGAAGAAGCTACCCAGCAGCAGTACTTCAATGGTTATTTCATTAGCAGGTCTCGAGGCCACCGTCTTTTCAGGCGCCTCGGAGGGTTATCGGGAATATATGTAGATGAGAGATTGGGGATAAGGGGGTTAGTTTGGGAGGGTAGTTTAGAATGAAAGGAGGTGTATCTTTTCTGGCTATTTCTGCAACTAGTGGGATATTAAGGTCTCTATCGATGAGTTTATTGGTAACAAAGTAAGAGGATTTTGAATTGCAAGGATTGGATGCGGGAGGAATTCGATGGTATAGTGGGCCCCAATGCCATATGTCCAAATAGGCCTGATAATGGTTTTGTGAATGATTTTTTTGTAGTAAAGAGTTTTGAACGTTTGTCAAGTAATATCTACGAGCAGTTTCTTATCGCTTAAATCTTTTATGAGGATTCCAAGTAAGACGTTTGTTAAAATGAAGTTCAAGGTCAGGAAGTCATAGGTTTAAGTCGTATAGTGAAGGTGATTTGGTGGGATTTATTTCAATTCTCCAAATTTGACACCATTCTCTAATGTCTGATATATGGATTTGGGAAACAACAACAGGATCACTATTCACGGATAGCACACAGGTGCTATCAGTTTAAGTAGAGAGGACAGTACTTGGATGGGTAGGGATATCAGCTGTATACACCTTATAGAGGATTGAGCCTCCATCATAATTAAACCTGGAATTTTACAATTCAGGACTCCCACTGTAACATCGGCCGATTAGCGACAGTACCATAAAGTGGCGTTCAATGAGTGACTTTCACAAAATTGAGGATTTACAATAAAGGATATGAGATTGTAAGGAGAAGGTGTTTAATTAAGAGATAAGTTACCTGTTTCCCCTGTCGCGATGCCAGGCGGACACCAGGACCCTCTTGGTGAGGTCCTCGTCAGTGAGCTGGAGCTGGAACTTGGTGTCGAACCTCGGGTTGCTGGAGTCTCGGCGGACGCAGGTCCGGTGGATGGTCCTTTCTTGTCCGGGCACCAGGCTGACCTGAAGGGGGAGGAGGTTATCAGTCTGTTATATCCAAGTCTTACTGCAAGAGTATTGTCAATAATAATAAGATCAAGTTAATGTGCACTCTTTTGAAGAAAAGTGATGGAAATCAGACTTATTCAACTATTGTCTAAAATCTGTGAATAATGGTTGCGGTATAGTACCATTTGCGGTACCTAGCACCCTTTTTGGTAACTAGGTGCTCCAAGCTCCCTTTTCAAGGCTGCACTACTCGCCGAGAAAACAGGTAATAGATCATAATGGGTAATATATAATTGATTAGAAATATTTATAAGAATCGGAAGTTTTTATTGGAATCATCTGTAAAAGACACAATGGTTTATTATTTCCAAATAACTACATTATGATATAATTGTTCATAAAGCTGTTAATAGGCAATTAGCTAAAATGAAAAGCAATAAATAATCCAAAGAAACCGAGTATATTACCACTGCTAATTTCATTTTGTAGGAAATTCAATTCTCCATGACATAGCACTAAGGACGGAAAGTTTTTCATATTTATTTATTAATTAGGAAAACAGATTTTTTTTCTATTCGTTATTCAGATTGCACGTAGCTTGAAACGTAAACACTTAAATTTTGAGGGGAGGGGGTAATTATTTTGGTCTATTATAAAAGTTCACTATTGAAAATAATAAACCAAAACGCGATGAACTTATTTTCCAACCCAATATAATCTTTCATTCTCGATATTTTGGTTCGGTTCGAGTCTGAAACCGAATAATGGTAATGTATACTTTTTCTTCAGGATAATTTATCTACATTTTTTGTCAGTTAGGATTTCTGGGTTTTTATTCCCTTTACTTGTAATTATTTGAAAGTGTAAAGATACATTTGGGATGTCGTGTTTATCTTCTAAAAATTAATAAATTGTTTTTTTTTTCCTAAAAACTTTGCATGTATTTCTTTAAGAAATTAAACTACAAAAGATGGACTAGTATCTAAGTCAAATCGTGCTGAATCAATAATGTCTTTATACCTTGATATAGGCGTTACAGCTAATGCTTTCAGATGGTGGTTGCAAGTTCTTCCCACGGATAACTGAAACATAAAATAATTATTATTTATATTAGAAATATTATTTTGGATCAATATCAAGGAAATTACTGAGTATCGATATAAAAACTTACCATGTATTGTTAGGACTCCTGTGCTGTACTGCATACTCAGTTCTAGTTCACCTGCGAAAATTATGAGAGTTATTTCATGTATATAAATATATTGTTGTGATATAATATATAGGCATAAATAATTATAATTAGAAATAATCAAGAAGGCGCGATATGATCGGACTATAAGAAAGCAGGAATCGAATGGCGCATCAGACTATTCGGTTTAGCGAAGTTTTTCCGGGAATGGCGAGTGACTTTTTGGTCAGCAGCCGATCGAAATGGATGCGAGCATGCGAGTTTTGTGAACATTTCTTCTACGGTGAGTCGTCGAAAAAACAAAACGTGATTGGATTATGCCACTAACCATTAAATCAATTTGAGTTCAAACTATATATCAGTGCACTAATAATACGTTCTAATCAAGTAATTACGAAGACATCATTGAAAGGAAGGAATGGAAATTCAACTGAAGACATCTGAATTAGATAATTTATAAACTTTTTTATTTGCAAATATTTAGTTTTTTGGGTTTAGTTTAAGTTATGTATTTTACTGTAATCAATTTTTTTAAGAATATAAGTTTGTTATTAACCTAAGCAAAGACTCAGAGCTATTCATTTGAAAATCTTAAAATTATCATTCACTTTACATTTTTTATTTAAAAAAAAAATTAAATATTATTTCTTTAAAAAAATAAAATATTATAACATTTGGCGCCCAAATAGGGACGCATTATTATTTCTTTTAAAAAATAAAATATTACAACATTTGGTGTCTAAATTAGGAAGCATTATTCATTTATTTCTTTGAATATAAAATATTATAACATTTGGCGCCCAAATAGGGACTTGAACATTTTAAAAATAAAATATTAACATTATATATATATAAAATATCGACAGAAACCAGTTTAGTAAAAACATTCCTATATAAAACTTTCCTGAAGCCTTAGTATACCTATAGAATTTTAAATTCTAAATTGACTATAATCATTATAATTAATTTATTTTAAGAATAGTGGATATAATTGGTTGACCGATGAGATTTACTAGAGGAATTTAGTCCGGGTGGCGGTCATTAAATGAAACAGCTGAATAGTTTCAACTATTTATTGTTTGCCAACGTTTTGACTTCCATTGTGGGTCATCATCAGGGCGTGTTGTAGCCGAATGGAGTCCCCCAGAAGAGGTTTCCATTCGCCTACAACACGCCCTGATGATGACCCACCCACGAAAAGTTGGCAAACAATAAATAGTTGAAACTATTTATTTGTTTCATTTAATGACTGCCACCTGGACTAATTCCTTCCAGTATTTTATAGTACTTCGCAAAATTGTAAGGATAGTTTAGTTCGATATCGGATTAATTGACGACCCGATACTTCTACTTATTTTACTAATTACACTTCGAATAATCGGTAAACTATTTCACTAGAAAATGCCCGACTCTGTTTCTATTTGTGTAAGAAGATAAGGACGGGAAAGTTTATTTGACGGAAGGAGTGTACAGAGAACTAGGAAGAGTATCGCACAGCTCACGCCAACTCCCAATTTCTCAAAGGTTGCGCTGTTGCGGCTCTACCCTATCTAGAATTGTATCTTGACTGGTTTAATTATATAACCATAATGCTTATTTCGGAAATATCATGGAAAAAAGGTTGTGAACCCGTCAAACGAATTCCAATGCCTTACTTGAAACAAATTTATACTAGTTAGTAGTTTCTTTGAAGTTACCATTTGCAATTTGAATGAGGTATCAAGTTTTTCGATAAAAGCTCCGTGTTTACCGATGAAAAGTTTATCGGTTTGGGATTTTCAATTCATCGCAACGAATAGTACAATCAGCAAAAAAAAATATGTTTATTTAATATTGTCTACTCGTTATTATATTTTATCAACGGCAGAAATGAGAAACATGAATTGGTCAATAAATAAAAATTGGTTGTGAAGGTGTGATTGTAGGAAAATAGGTTTAAACATTTTTAAACAATTCCTTCTTGAAAATTTGAAATCTAAAATCGTTATTATACACTTTTACAAAAAAAAAAAAGTGTAATTGAGTGACATTTCAGAAAAAAATCTTGAATCAATTGCACTTTTCAGATCATAGATGATAGTTTGGGCACGACGTAAGAGCACGGGAGCCAGGTAGAGACACAGTTGAACCTCCAACCCAACAGAGATTGCTTTTTGACTTTCTACGGGGAGATTTGGTTTTGATTTTCAGGAATAATGATATATATTGATCCTCTTTGAAACATTATGGCTGGTTAGTTACCTTGCTGCCTGGCAGATTGCGTCCGACATGGTTTCTTCCTGGCGGGCGAGGTAAAGGTGAGACATCTTCTGCTTCGTGACTTCTCCTCCACCACCGGTAGGGGACTCTGCTCCGCGCTACCTGCGGTACCAATGTTGGTCATAAATAATATTAAGTAAGGTTACAAACATCAAGTCTCTCAAACAGCAGGAACTAGCAGGATTTTCGTTACAGTACAAAATATTTTATCAAATACTATATGCATTTAAAGAATAATTAATATTTGTAAATAAAATCTATATCCATGCCATTTTTACTTATAATCTATATAAAAAATTTTATATAAAATCAGTAGTTGGACTTTGAGAAATTCTGTAGGAAGAAAGTCCGAATAGTAGTTAAGAAAAACAGCGAAATATTCCTATTATGTATTGCTTAAGTATGGAGATCCACATTGTAGGTCGGCATCAGGCGTCTCAAGGGAGCAGTTGATAGAGCCTTTTATGACAATTATAAATTGCTTATGTCGAAATTATTGGCTAAAAGAACGAAATTAAAACTATATAAGTCCTTAATCAGACCTGAGGTTACATACGGAGCCGAGATTTGGTGTTTAAGGAAAAACGATTGCCGCAAATTAAAGTGTTTGAAAGAAAGGTGATAAGAAGAATCTGCAGAACGACCCAAGTAAACGGCACTCGGAAGATGGAGGCCAATGAGGAAATAGAAGCACTACTAGCCAATGCCAACATAGTTAATATCCTCAAAGCAGGCAGGCTTCGGTGGACGAGGCATGTCATCAGAATAGACCTGGAAGGACTTCTAAAAAAATTAACGGACAAGCGTTTATGTGGCAAAAGGAAGAATTGAAGAAGGGTACGGTCAGACTTGGAGTAAGAAATTGACGAAGGGAGAGAGGGATCGGACATGGAGGGGTGGAGAAGTAAAGTTCAGGAGACCAAGAGTCACATCCACCTGTAGAGTCCAAGAGTGAGTAAGGAAAGCAACATTTAGGACTCCCGTTATAGCATAGTCCGACGATCCACATTAGCATTAAATTATGTCAAAAGAGTAAATATAATGCTGATGTAGGTGAACATTGTAGGTCTTGATCAGAGTTTAGCAGTTAGGAAAAGTCTTTGGGATTAAGACCTTCAAAGGTCTTCAATAAACAGGTACTATTCTCTCCTAGCTAAATTCCCTACGGTTCACTACTGATCTTAATTATAATTTTAAATTGGAAGTTATTGTAATACCTAGACTGGACACGCCGTCGTCCTCGTCGAATATCTTGGTAGAGGAGGTAGCAGAGGTGTCGGAGAGCGGATGGACGCCCGGGCTGGAGGGGCTGGGTATACCAGAGGGTAGGGTGAGGAAGCTGGGTTGTAGCCTCGCGAGGACGGCCGGGCTCTCGAACGGGCTGGGCACGCCGTCCGGGAGGGTCAGCGCCGTGATGGGGTGTCGCTCCGCCCGCCGTCGCCGGATGACGCGCTGCCTCTTTAGCGTCGACGGAGGCTCCAGTGGTTCAAGAAACCCGCTCAACTTGAGGAAGTGGAACTTGTTGGCCAGCGGGGACACTGTGCTCAGCCTCTTGTTGATGTCCTCCTTCGGCGTCCGCAGGATTTTCTCCTTCTGCTCCTCTCTCAAGGGGATGTCCTTATGGTCCAGCTCTACCGGGCTTGGCGATTCGTCAACGTAGACGATCGGGCTGAACTCGATCTGGAGGAGGTTCCGGACAGGGTCCAGCTTCAGCTTGCTTCCGGTCAGGTGGGGCGACATCCGGTTCTGTCGCTTCCTTTCCGGCGAGTCCTCGCGCCATTCCAGGAGCTGCTCTTCCGATTTTCTAAACAAGAAGAAAAAAAAACATTATCATTAATACACATACTTAAAAAAATATATATTAGTTGAAATTTAAAACTCTGTTAATCAATTGATTACATCAAGTAAATACGAATATAAAACTAAACTAGGGACACTATTTGCACAAAAAATAATAAGGTCTCGGACGATTATTAAGAATTCAAGAGGAAGCGAGGATAATAACTAGTGTGTTAGAGCGGGATGGAGTTTGTCATGGAAGGAATGGATTCTGCTTAGGGACAACTTGTCAACAAGTGAAACATTAAGAACAAAACATTATTTCGAATTGTAACAATTGGGCTGACGGGATCCTTCATACTGGGCCAATCCCCCGTAAGAAGGTACAATCGATTCAGAGTAACAATGCCAGCCTCGGATTTGGACGGAATAAACGCGATAAAGGACTTACTCTTAGCAACTTGGAATATAAGGTCATTAACTGGAAAGGAGGTAGAAATAGTGTAAGAAATGGAGAAATATAAGTTAGATATCCTAGGTATTAGTGAAGTTAAAAGAAAAGGTAATGAAGAGACCATATTAGACAAAAACTACACCCTTTTATACTCAGGAGTACCAAAAGGAACTAGAGCAAAAGAACGAGTAGGTATTATCTTGAAAGAGAGCATATATTCACAGGTTGAAAAATGGACCCCTATTTCTTCTCGAATCCTTACTGTCGATATGCAATTATCAGTAGGCAAGGTTACACTAATCCAGGTGTATGCACCTACAGAAGATGCTGATATATTTGATAAAGAAATATTTTATGCCGAACTGGAGAGAGAAACCAATAGAAGCCAAGACATAGGAAGGGAAGTAATAATAATGGGAGACCTGAATGCAAGGATTGGAAGAGATAATAGAGGATCACATGGTACAATGGGGCTCCATGGAGGGGAAAGAACTAAAAATAGAATTGGACAGAGACTCATTGATTTCTGTATAGAATCTGATCTGTTAATAGGAAATACATTTTTCCCCCATAAAGAAGAGCATAAAATTACTTTCTCTGCGCAGGAAAGGAACACAAACAGCATCATTGACTATTTCATCTACAGTAAAAACATAAGATGCTATTTTACTGACGTAAAAGTAATCAGAGGTGCAGAGCTCAACACAGACCATTTGGTTCTATTTGCAGATACCCGGATTATTAAGCCGATCAAGAGGAAACCCAAAGCATATGAAAGGATTGACACAGCAGTACTGCGGGACCCCGAGAAACGAGCCACATATGCAGACTTGCTAGATCATCGACTCTCCTCAATAGATCTGGGAAGAAGTACAGACGAAATTTGGTCGGATATTAGATGCAGTATACTGGAGACTGCTACAGAGATATGTGCTAAGAAGAAAATAAATATGAGGGCAAAAAGAACAGATTGGTGGAGTGAAGAAGTTAAATGTGCAGTGGCAAATAAAAAGAAAGCCTGGAAAGATTATATGACAAATAAGACTCAGCAAAACTGGTCTATTTATGTTCAAAAGAGGAATATCTCAAAGCACATTGTTAGGGAGTCAAAGAAAAATTCTTGGGAACAATTTGGAAAGGAACTTGACAAGGATTACAGAGATAATATTAAAAAGTTCTGGAGAAAAGTTAAAGGTCTTAGAGGTAAAAGCATTATAAATGATTGACATTCATACAAATGAATAATCCAGTAAAGGCATTTGCAAATGGTTTCTTATATACAGGGGTATTATAAAGAAAACTCAAAATCGTGCATTTTTTTCCGAGTAGCTCAATACAATAATGAACTGAGTTCGTCATTGTAAATATAGGATTGTTTCCTAATGTTCAAATATTAAATATTTATTAAGGGTACAATAGTGGTGAAGGGACTAAAGTAACAGCCTTCTTTGCCCAAGGTCGCGGGGCTTCAGTACTTTCGAGAGACCGCCATACACCACACAACAATCGTCAAAATGGGAGAAAATAATTTAGGAAACGAGAAGCTTGCGAATGGATATATTCCTCACTATCATAAATTCTTTATTTTTTCTTTAACTTAATTTAGGTAATACCTCATGACGACAGATTCTTGGTTCATAAACAGCAACACCTGTTTAGTAAACTGCACGGACAGGACAACAGACTTATAAATGACATGTCGATAGCTGAAATACTGATATCGACACCCAGGTCTTCTAGAAAGTTTCTTCAGCTTCTAGGAACGTTCCGCGAAACCCTAACCGCTTCTTAAGAACTGTCTTCTTCAGCAGACGGACTCGTAGAATTTTCCTTTAAAGAAAGCCATGCAATTATCATATATTAAGGTCATAAGTCTCAAATCGAACGGTGGGACAACGAGAAACACACTGCAGTAAAGTGAAGGTCAATAATGCACAACAAGATACATATGTATTCGGACTTCCGGATGACTTGCAAGGGACGAATACGAGTCTCCGTGTAATGTATTTGGAACAATGTAGCTAGTTGTAGAGCACTAGGGCGCTAGGAAGACCGCAACGGTAATCTCTAGATTGGTTCAAGGATATGAAATCTTAAGATCTCATTAAGCGACAGAATGGGGCTAGGCCACGGCTAGAGAAATACATTATCGCAGAGGCAGTGGCGGGCCGCACGCGAACCTTCTTCCGTTTCCGCTGTCTACCTCCTTCCAATACATTACTGTGTCATTGCTCTGCAGTTTGTTGGTTAATGTCACTAATTGTAGCCGTATTGCGATATAATTACTAATAATATACATAATGGCCTTCTGTGCCTTAGGTCGCGGGTTCAAAACCGGTAGATGGCTCTACGATCTAAAACCAAAAATCCTTGGTAATGCCGTGCCGCTGTTTGTTAATTTATTTATTTAACGTCACTTTATGCTACTATGGCTAATCGGACGATGATACAGTGGGAGTCCTAAATTTTGCCTATCCAGGTTTTATTAGGATAGGGATCTTTAACGAGTACCTCACATCGCACAGGCTCTGAACCACGTTTTAACATCCCCTCTCTCTGAACATAACATTACAGTTATAACAACATAACATTTAACAAAACTCTCTGAAGGACCGCATAACTAAGGATTTTTTACTCCCATTAAAAAATCCTAGGAACACCTTAGGGTTTGAACCCGTGACCTTTGGCATAGAGGGCTGTTATGCTAACCACCCAGCTACAAGTGATCCCCGAGCCGCTGAGTGCGTTGTCAGGTACTCATTATAATCGCATATCTACTTAAACATAGATAGGAAAATTTACGACTCCCCATTTAGCATCGTCCGATTAGCAACAGTAGTTCAAAAGTGAATTTAAATTAATAAGTAAACAATGTTAATTTTAACGGAAATACACGTTTTAGGGTCCCCGGGGTGCAAATAACCAAGTCCCGCAAAAGGTCTGTGTGTCCGAGTGTGTGTGTAGGATAACTCTAGCGCAAAAACGAAAAGTCGTACGAAACTGAAATTTTATATTTAAGAAAACTATACGCCCGAGATGTTACAGCAACTTTTTTAATAAATTCGGCTGACCGGAAGTGCTACTTTATACCATGCATTTTGCACCTTTATATAATTTTCTCCGAAATGGCTCTAACGATTTTGATTAAACTCGCTATGAATATGAAATTAAATGGGCTTTAATATGATGTTGGTTTCATTCTGATTGAAATAGATTGACAGGCCTTAAATACCGATATTTTAAATTTTCTCCATCTAAAGTACCTTTAGGGGAGCCCGTGGCTGAGTGACTAGCGCGCTAGTCTCTCGTGCTAGAGGTTCCGAGTTCGAATCCCAGTCCCGGCGGTGCTTTTATAAGAATATAAATAAGTAGGGATTCACTCGCAGCCTCTCCCCCGGGTATGTGAGACCCGTCAGCCAAATGGTGGCCACTCACAAAAAAATAGGCGTAAGGAGTAATGAACCTACCCTGTTAAATCACATCGTGAATCGTGAGTATATTCTCCCAGGAGATTGTACCACGAGGCCAAGGGCCTACACGGCCTGTCGCGCCAGAGAGAAAGAAAAGAAAAAAGTACCTTTAATTATATAGATTCTATAAAAATAACTATATTATCTTTTTACTATTGATAATTAACAGCTAAATATGCACGTTGAGCGAATTTGATAAACAACTAAAGGATAAAACTGAACAAATATTTTTTTATGCATTTTTTGTGTTTTTGAACACAACAATAGTAACATAGATGTATAATATACCGTTGGATAGCTAAAGATTTTAGACAAAATATTATCTGATACACGTAATCGTAAAGGGTAATGGAGAGGGATGAAAAGCCAATAAAACTAACTGTTGTTTAGGTTCCCGAAAAGGGAAATTCATGTTTACCGTGCTGCAAACTGGCGGCTTGTCAATGAAGGACAATTTGTTTTTTGAACAGTAATATAGATGTATGAAAAAGAAAGACTTTAGAAAATATATTATCTTATACACAAGCTTGTAAAATTGATCCGCACCAGATTTTTTAGAATATATAAACATTATTTACCAAGTAAACATGATTTTATAAACCATGTATTGAATTGAAATATTGAAAAACAATAAGAACTTATTTATGATCCGAATCCCCCTAATCACAATGCAATCCTGAACAAACCAAAACTCGAATCCTCCATACACGAGAACAAGCAATTATCGGAGAACCTTCCAGGTATGACCTATAGATGAAAGTGTTGTGTTGCGAGTACCAGATGTTTATATATATAATACTAGTGATGAAGAAAACAGCCTAATGCTAAAGAAAAACGGTAGCCTATATCCTGAAGACAGTGGATGTGTTCTTCACTGCGATGAGAGGACCAGGGTAAACAAGTTGATAACAATGGACGTCGTAAACAGCTCGCTTCCGCGAAAAGAAAACAACTGAAGGATCGATCTCTTCTTACATCACGACCCACATTTTGTTTTGACACTCATCCACCGATAACAGGTAGTAAATATAAAAATATCCTTCGCGCGTTACGTAACTGACAATCTTTCTGCCGATCTGCTTTTCAAAAATAGGATGAGTTACATAATCTCATTATATTTAAAATCTATATATCGATTACTGTCGGATATATCGATGTAAAGTTTAAAGGTGTTCAATATAATGTTGGTTTTATCTTATTGTTTGTTGGCTCATTCTACGTCAGATTAAGCTGCTGTGGCTAATCGAATGATGGGAGTCTCCAATTTTGCCTATCCAGGTTTAATTAGGATATGGATCTTTTGCGAGTAACTGACATCGCACAGGCTAGGGAAGACCATTTTACTGCCCCTCCGACGGACGGAATATGCAAACATTATGTACTCCCTTCAAAACATCCGAGGGCCATCTAGGACCTAGGTCACACAAGACTACTCACTACACCAGAGATGACCCCTGTTTTATCCTATTCATTAATGTCGCACTGGGCTTAAAGTGAATTAAAAAAAAAGATCTAAGAACCAAATGCTCCTTTGAGTTTTTTTTTATTTTTACAACCAGACAAAGATTTTGATTAAAATAGCTATATGGATGTAGAATATAATGGGGCTTTAATATGTAGTGGGTTTAATTCTGATTGTAAGATGAAAATAGGATTTAATGCCGCATTTTGACATTTTCTTTCTATAGTGTACATTTCTGTTTTTTTTATCCGATGTAATTTACAATTTTTCATAGTTAGTATTGATAATAACGGGTTTCATACTGTTATATTATTTAATCTCAAACATACGTTTCCAACGAAATGTGAATTTTTAAGCTATTTTTGAACTTACCCTCATACAAGACTGAAACAACAAGAAACTGCACGACGTTTTCGACTACTTCAACACTTCTAGAAAAACGTTCTAATCTTCCACTTAACTACAAAAGACTAATCTACATGACTATCATACGGCCTATCTGGACTTACGGAGTAGAGCTTTGTGGCTCTACTAAACCATCGAATTCTCTAAAATATCCAATCCCTACAATCCAAAATCCTTCATAAAATCCTCAATGCTCCTTACTTGGTCACGAACAAACTTATCCATAAAGACCTTAATGTTCCGTATGTTGCTGATTTGGCCCGATCTAGATACCATTCCTGTCATGACAAACTCCATTCCGACCCTAATCCTTTTGTTTAAATCTTCCTCTTCAATTCCTGACAATCCTTCGAGGCGTCTGAAAAGAAGATGTCCCCGAGACCTTCTAGTTTAGAATATTTTTAGATTGGTTCCATTGGGAAGCTTCTCTACATGTATATCATGCCTTTTTATATTCTACTCAAATTTACTTGTATTCCATTACAGTTGTAAATTCCAATAAATAAATAAAAAAACAACAAAAAAACAAATTTGAACTGTGACTTTATAAGAAAGAAGATAAGTGAAGCCCTTGTTGTTGCGCACACCAAATTTTTTGAGATAAATTCTGATAACATATTTCGATAAAACCAATCCTTTAGAAAAGAAAAATGTCAAAATATAAATGTTTAAAAAAATATCCTGTAGAATATCCTGTATTTGTTAATCAGTTCGTCAATTGTAGCGCACTATAGCTATTTCTTCTATTGGAGTTTTAGAAAAGACACTGTGTCTTTATCTGCCTACGCGTCTCATATTGTCCCTAGAGGCTATTGACGTCATAACAGTGACGTCAGAGCTCCCACTACTAGCCCTCATCAGGGCACATGTAATCGGTGTTGTTACAATTTATATACAATACATTATAGTTTGTATATAGTAGTGTTTTTCAATATTTCAATTAAATTCTCTCTGTGTTTGTAAAATCAGGTTTACTTTGTCAATAATGTTTAAATATTCTAAAAAAGGATTGAATAACGTGCTTTTATGCATCAGTTTCAACCGAGATTCAAAATCAAGTTTCCGGGGAAAAAAAATCATTTTTGTCATTTAATGATTTTTTTTTGGTTTGTTTTTTATAAATATTTTATTGACATTTACAACTGTATACTATAATACATCAAGTAAATATGCTGATAAATGATATGTACATGAAAAACGTGAAAAGAAACTGCCCATTGGTAATCAATCGAAACAAGAAGGTCTCGAGGCCATCTTCTCTTCAGACGCCTTGGTGGATTATCAGGAATTGTAGAGGAAGCTAGGATTGAAACTAATGGATTAGACTAGGAATGGAGTTTGTCATGGAAGGAATGATACCTGGTACGGGCCAAATCAGCAACATTTGGAACAATAAGGTCATTGTGGATGATTTTGTTCGTGACAAAGTAAGGAGCGTTGAGGATTTTGGATTGGATGCGGGAAGAATTGGATGGTTTAGTAGAGCCTCAAAGCTCTACTCCGCAGGCCCAGATAGGCCTTATGATTGTCATGTAAATGAGTCTTTCCTATATTCCTGCATCTAAATTCTGAAATAATAAATATTAATAAATTTTTCTAATATTCTGTTTTATTTTACACTTTTATGGCATAAATATGAGAACGATAAATTTTAGAAACGTCACATAAACATATTATATTTATAGATTGAACTGAGAATAACTTATATATATATATAGATATATCTGTGTGTGTATTTATAAGTCTGTTCGTTTTTGAAGTGACAAAGCTCCGAGAGGACTCGGCTATTCTAAAGCTGATGGGGGTGAGGCGTTGACATACTCTATTCAACCAATCTTAATAACCACTTTTCAATTCCTATTCAATTACTTTTTTATCTTTTTGTCAGTCCGTCTTTTTTTTTATTCTTTCATTTGGTATATTGAAGTATATATAATTAATTCTTTGTGTGGGACTTAATAGGTCAGTAGAAAGGGGGGGGGGAGTGGAGAGACACTCCCCTCCTCCCTCCCATAACTACAACAGAGCAAAGAATGAATTGATGATGGCTTATTTAAAGTATATTACTAAAATATGTCCTAAATATAAATTAATAGCTATACTTAATCTTACTTTGAAATGGAAAAGATTAATTGTTACTTTAAAAAAAAGTTGCATTTTAATTTTAAAAGGATGAAATTGAGACGTTGATTTCCAAAAGGTGCTATATCCACTTTAGAAAATATTACAGGAAAAGCGAAAATCTTCAATTTATATATTATTGGACCAATTTACGTGATTATTACTTTCACTTACTATATATAGTAAGGGGAAGTATTGCGATCGTGAAAATTTTCGAATTCCAGTTTTCAACGGAAATACACGTTTTAGGGTCCTCTGAGTCCAAATAACCAAGTCCAGCAAAAAGGTCTTGTGTGTGTGTGTGTGTGTGTGTGGTAACTCCCGGGCGGAAACGGTAAGTCCTATAAAACTGAAATTTCATATTTAAGACAACTATACGCCCTAGACGTGACAACACTTTTTTCATCAAAATGAGCTTACCAGAAGAGGCACTTTATACCATGCATTTTGCACCTTTTTTCGATTTTCTCGAAAACGGTTCCGACGATTTTGATTAAACTCGCTATATCGATGTAAAATTTAATGGGCTTTAATATCATGTAGGTTTTATTTGGATAAAAATGGTCTGACAGGGCTTAAATACCGATATTTTAAATTTTCTTCCCCTAAAGTACCTTTAATTTTGTAGGTTCAATAATAATAACTAGATTATCTTGTTAACGATGATGAAAAACAGGTAAATATATAAATTGAATAAATTCGATACCCAACTAAAGGAGAAAACAGAAAAAATATTTTTTTAATGCAATTTTTCGTTTTTGAACATAAGAGCAGTAATATACATGTATGATATACCTTTGGAAAGCTAAAGATTTTAGAAAAAATATTATCTCATACACAAGCTTTTAGAAGTTAATAGAGAGTGATGAGAAGAAGATAAAACTAACTGATTACTTTAGATAATAAAATAAAAGATTTTTTAATAAAACACATGTTTCTATATAAATTAAATTTATTTAATTCTTTAATAGTTTCACGTATTTTTAACTCTAACTCTATTTGAAAATTCTTTCAGTGATTTTACAAATTGATGTAAGTGAAAGTCGTGTGTTGCCCGCACCAGATTTTTTTTTATTCAAATCAAAAGTTGATTTTTAAGGTTGTTGCCAACTCATTTTTTCAAATTATTGCACTCTCCCGGTTATTTTAAACGATATAATATGGATACAGTACTTTTTGGAACGAAACATGGATATAGTACTTTTTGAAAAGAATTAAAAGGGATATAGTACTTTTTGGAAGAATATAACGCCAGATAAGTTGGTAACAGTCACTATAACCTTCCTAATACAACATTAGTGATAACTAACGTCTTTATATCGTTAATTACTAAGTTATGAATATTTTCTTATTCTCCCTCTGAGAAATATCTTTTTTTGTTGTTTAATTACATTGATTATCTATTCTTCATAAAGAAAGTAAATATTCAAAGGACAATTCATCTATTTATGGCACTATAATAAGAAAGTATGTATGTATTACTATTTGTGTGGGTTTAGCAAATTTAACTATATTATTAACGACGTGTAAACAATATTTAACCATAGATACTGATAAATAATAACTTTTCGGGCTTTTATTTTACATAAAAAAATCGACTACTAAGTTAGATCAGGCATATATTTTCTTCACATATTTACCAAGTTCGTGGAATGCTAATTCCAACTATTTGCTGCATCAAATACCATTATTCTATTAAAATGTGAGTTTCTGAAAAAGTCTAAACAAAATTTATGTTTCTGCAAGAAGAAATATTATGAATAAACTTAATTTAATTGACAAACTAAAAGAACCAAAGCGACGCAACTAAGTTGTTTCAAATAGCCTAAAAACTGATTATTAGGTTAAAACCAGTGATCAAAATAATAGCGGTGATTCAAGACGTGCTAAATGAACCAATAAAAATGCATAAAATGATGAAAACAATAAATTAATGGTGATATATTACGGGATTAGGTGCTTCTGCCGTATAGTAGGAAATATAGTACCTTTTGGAAGGAAATGAAAGGAAAGGTTATATCTGTTTACAAAGGATATAGTACCTTTTGGAACGAAACATGGAAATAGTACCTTTTGGAATGAAATGCAATTTTTAAATACTTTTTTAAAGGATTTTTATGTTTTTTAGATAAAATTTGATGACGGATTTAAATAAAACTAAGCCATTAGAATACAAATATGTGAAAATATCAACTTTGAAAAAAATGTCCTTTAGTATCTTTTCGAAATCAACGCCTCAATTGTTGAATAGACTTGCAAAAAGTTACGTTTTGCTTAGAAAAGAATTGACTTTGGCCCGATGAAATAAAGAATGACATGAGAGAAACGATGAATCCCATAGCAAAGTAAGAACCAGGCTTCGCGTGATCCATATAGGGTCTATTACGAAAATAATAATATTAATAATAAATAATATATGTAGGGTACCTTGGCCTCTTGAGACTGGGCCTGCCCTCTGGGGTGCGGGGTGGAGTCCCGCCCAGGCGATGGTAGTTGCTGAGGTCGCGCAGCGCCGTGGGCTCCAGCCGGCTGTACAGCGTCTCTCTGCTCCCTTCCCAATCCTGTAAAAACAATATCATTGTAAGTGTACGTTCTGGGGTAGGGAATAGCTAAAAGGATATTAAAAAAATAAGAGTAAAATCCATTATTCCTGTTCCTGTCTTAAAAGGGTAAGGTGTTTTTTCCAGTGGATACAGGGCCACAGTGATATCTATGGCAATGAAATTGCAAACAGGCTTATTAGCTTAAGAAGGCGTATTTTAGAGCAGCAGCCGGAAATCATATTTTTTGCCGCAGAGCTAGGGAAGAAGTTAGGAAGTCAAAATAAGCCTTACTTTTTAGATATTTATTTAATAAATATCAAATGTCTAAGATATATTTGAATAATGTAAAATATAATATGCAATAAATTATAAAAATTAATCTATTTGTTTTCCCCGAAAACATAAATCAATAGACTATTTGTTATAGATTTCATATGATCTTTTTGCTTTTTCAGATTTCATTTTAAGTTAACAACATAATTCAGAGAAGACTATATAAGAATTTGTAAACGAAATCGTATCATCCACTGCTGGAACAAACCGTTCGAAGAAGGGATGATTTTACTAACATATTTGAGGATTTTGGGATCCACCCTGGTAGGGGTGGGTTTCCGGACGAATGTCGTTACTGTGTGCTAGGAAAAAGCTCTGCAGGACTCAACGAAAATCGTATGGAATTTCCAAATCGACCATAAACCACGAGACTGAAGAACTTGGGGGAAATCCTTCGCTCGTCGAGAATAGTTCCCCAAGAGTTGATACTCCAGAGGGCGTGGAATCGAGAAGAAATTTGTCAAAAAAAAGAATAAATAAAATAAAGCGGGTTGCCCAGGAAATTAGAATCATAAAGAAAACAATTTTGAGTTCCCGTCTTGGCGACAGGGGGCTTTTAACTTGGTATTAATCAACCGTCCTCTCCTCCTGGCACGAGAAACCCCCGTATAGACAACAAAGGCCAGATAGAGGAGGCCAAAAATAAGTAAATAATAATAATAATAATAAATAAGAAAAACTAAATGTCTCTTGTCTTATCCAAAGAACGTAGACATGGGATAAAAACTAAATGGATACACGGGAAATACTAAAACACCTTCCTAATGGATTCTCTAAGGATAAGTATTAGATTGTAAAGTTTTTCTTAGCCATGATGAAAGCCCACAATGTAGGCAGAAACGTCGGCACATTTACAATAAGTTTTATATATTAGTGTGTAATCTTTTTGATGACGGCACCTGCAACCATCTTTCACATCATAAGTAATATTATGTTGTAAAATAAATTGGTAGCATTTTTTACTGATGATTTCTATTCTTGTAAATATTTTTAATTATTATTTTAAATATTATTACATGTTGCCTTTTTTGAGTTAATTTTTTGAATTAGATCAGGAAGTATAGAAATGGTTATGCCGTCCTCCGGAGGGAACGTAAATTGGTGTTCCCGAGTCTGTGCGATGTCAGGTACTCGTTAAAAATCTCTATTTTTATTAAAGCTGGACAGACAAAATTTAGGATTCCCGCTGAAGTATCGTCCGATCAGCCTCAGTATCATAAAGTGACGGTAAACGAATAAGCAAACAATCTTTGGTGGAGGTTAATGAAATATTCTAAAGAAGTGTCGAGACTTGAACCATTTCACGCAGCACTTTCGATTGAAAAGACTGTGTTCTTTGAATCTTGGGACGGAGTAAGCATAATTTTATATACAGTTAATTGTTGAACAAAGACAAAGAACTTTGCGAATTGACGATACACCCTTTAAAATATAATAAAATAGATAGCTATAAATGGCTCGCGTGACCATATTCTTTTCCGTTTGGTTAGTCGGGTGCTTACCCTATCGCTTTGAGCCCATCCCATTCTTCGCTCTCACAAAGGAAGCAACAATTCTTCCATTATTTCAGTTCTACAACTTCCCTTTCTCTGAGTTTTCGATTCAGTTTTTTTCTTCTTTTTTTTCAGAACAGTAGAAATGATTTATTTTAGTAAAGGTGTTGTCAGGAGATTTATTATTGGCGGTTATTATTTGTTGTCTTCAGTTGTGTGTGTGTGTATATATATATATATATATATATATATCAAAATAATGTTTTAAAAATATTGTATACAATATAAAAATAGTAAAAAAATATTTAACAAAAAGTTTGTTTGTTTTTAATATAAAAATTTGGTGCGCTCGTTACAAGCTATGTTTCTGACAATCTGCTTTTCAAATGCAGGGGGATGGGGGGAGGGGGTTATACAGGAACTAGATTTTTAATAGTGTTATTATATTCACAATTTAGGGCTATATCGATGTACAACTGAATGCCTTTAGGTCTTTAATGCCGTGTAGGTTTAATTTTATGCCTTGTTTATTTAGTTTACGTGACTTAATGCTACTGTTGCTCGATGCCACAGAGGGAGTCCTGAACTTCGCCTGTACAGGTTGAATTAGGATAGGGATAATAGGATATCGTACAGAGTCGGGACAAACATTTTACGTACCATCCGTAAGAGCGGCATAACCAAGCACTATTTAATTCTTTAAAAAAATACTGTGGACATGTGTCGGGTTTAATTTTCGGGTAGATATGGTAATTATGTTTGTCACTACACTATAGGGGACTCCTAAAAAAAACTCTTTCAATGGTAATCTCAAAAGAGTTGTTTGTTTATTTATTTAACGTCACTTTATGCTACTATGGCTAATCGGACAATGCTACAGTGGGAGTCCTAAATTTTGCCTATCCAGGTTTAATTAGGATAGTGATCTTTCACGAGTACCTGAAATCGCACAGGCTAGGGACCACCTTTTAACGTCCCCTCTGAAGGACGGTATAACTAAGGATTTTGTACTCCCATTAAAAACCGCGGTTTTGAACCCTTAGTCATAGAAGGCTGTTATGTTAGCCACCCACCTACAGGTGATCCTTCAAAAGAATTAATGGGTACGAAGTTCAATATTCTTTTATTCTGTAGAATAGGCAAGCAGATGTGGAATTGGTTTTTGGCTTCATAATGATTGATGATCGATTAGAGGAGTTTTGGTTTGGGGGTTGCGGTAATCAAAGAAATCACGTTTGTATGTCGACGTTTCGGCCCATATTTAGGACCGTCATCAGGCGTATCTATCAGCATCATCACCAGACTAGATTACCATTGATTTTTTTTAATAGATTCAATTTTTGATATCCTAGATTTCCTGCATCTAGAAGACTTATTATAATTCTCATCGATTATTTGTTTAGGGTGCGTTTTCTATCTATACACAATATATTCCCAAAACACTGACGACCGGATGTGCAGGAAAACATTCTATGCACTTGCGTGCATAGTTATACATGTGACGGGAGTATCGCCTGCATCTCAAAATATAAGACTTATGATAATATGTATTATATATATATATATATATATTATTATATATATATATAATATTATTAATTTTCTTGTAATGTTATTATAAAGGGACTAGTCTTAGAATAAATAAAGAATTATTGTTTTTTAATATTTATATATATATATATATATATATATATATATATATATATATATATATATATAATATGTATATATTTACATAGCTTACACTTGGGTTTTCCTTTCCGATGGAGCATCGCCTTGCCTTGCGCGGCGGCGGCCCGCAATCAGACCTCCGCTGCCCGACAGCCCACTTCAGCATCTCTGCAACAAAATAGATTATTCAATGAATGAATGAATGAAGGAATAAAAGGATGAATGAATAACTTTATTTGCTTCAGGGGTAATCCCCATTCAAATAGAGCTACTCTACTTAACAATGTAAAATACAAACACATATTTCAATATAAGATAACAAATTATTAACTTATAAGATGGCTCCCCGCCTCCCCCCCCCCTTCCCAACCTAACCAAATCATCTCTTCAATCATTTATGTTTTTATATCTATTCGCCTCAACAATCTTTAAGAGGGGTCACCCATAGCGTAGTGGCTAACATAACAGCTTTCTACGCCAAAGATTGCGGGTTCAAAACCGCGGGTGGCCCTAGGATTTTTTAATGGGAGTCAAAAATCCTTAGTTATGCCGTCCTTCGGAGGTGACGTTAAAAGGTGGTCTCGAGCCTGTGCGATGTCAGGTACTCGTTAAAGATCCCTATCCTAACAAAACCTGGATAGGCAAAATTTAGGACTCCCACTGTAGAATCGTCCGATTAGCGATAGTAGCATAAAGTGAAGTTAAATAAACAAACAATCTGAGATTTTATCCAACTCAAATCGGGGAGGTTCTCGTTACACCCTAATCATCAACTTTCGCCAGTTTCAGCTAGGTATCCCGCTACCCTCCAAGCAAATCGCTTCCATTATAAATCGCTAATGATTATTAATTATCCCGTAATACCCGACGAACCCAGGATATTGGATGGAGCTGCGGTGACCTATAATCGATAGCAACTAATCGAGAATAATGAAGGCGATACATCGATTGCTGGGCGGTGGTGTGTATTAATAGAGCGGCACCTGCCAGCTCGCGTGATAGCAGCCAGTTGTTGTACACTTACAGTCAACACTAGCCTGCATCGATTAATTGCCGTCAAACAGTCAACCATTTCGGATAATGGAATTATAGTATGCTGACTTCAGAGTGTTTTTTCGGGACAATTACAACCCTCGTTTTTTTTACTTTTACTTATCTATAAGTACTTGGTTACAATAAGAAGATAATAGGAACGATAATAAGAAGATTAGCCTTGGCCCTGCGCAGGGATGACACGCAAATGCGTGAAGCCTTCCACATTTTTCTGCTCGCGGCTTTCGACTACTTTAACACTTACTGGATAAACGCTTTAATTAGGGGTGGGCATAATCGAATGATCGGACTTCGATGATTTAAATAATTGAATGATTCCATAATCGAATGTTCGAATGATCAATATGTATTCTGAAAGACAATATGGCAAGATTCTCCTCTCCATAATCGTTGAGCTGACCGAAACTAAAGGTGTTTGGTATCCCGACTCCTTCTCATCCTTTGAATATCGTTAAAGTGTTCAGTTCCAATGATCATTCGTTTCTCCAAACCGATTATTTCGATAATCGATTAATCCGAATGATTAAAATAATCGAATGATCTGATAATCGTCATTCGATTATGCCCACCCCTAGCTCAAATATTCCACTTAAATACAAAAGGCTCATCTACATGACCATTATAAGGCCGATATGGACTTACCGAGTGCAGCTTTGGAACTATAGTAACAATAAAAATTCTTCCCGTATCATTACTGTGTCACAAATAAACCCACCCATAAAGACCTAAATGTTCAATATGTTATTGGTTTGACCCGAACCAGATATCACTCCTTTCATGACAAACTTTTCACTCTAACCCACAAGTTTCAATCCTTGCTCCTCCCCCTCTTCGATTCTTTATAATTCTCCGAGGCGTCTGAAAAGAAGATGGCCTCAAGATCATTTAGTTTAGAATAGTTACAGGAGTGCTAACAATGTTAATTCTTCTACATGTCATTTCTCATATTTAATAGTTACTTGTTGTTTCATACCTATTTGGAATATATAGTAAGGGAAAGTATTGCGATCGTCAAAATTTTCGTTTTAGGGTCCCCTGAGTCCAAATTACCATGTCCTGCAAAAAGGGCTGTGTGTCTGTCCGTGTGTGTATGTGCCCCATACGCCCGAGATGTTACAGCAACGTTTTCATCAAAATCAGCAAAAACGTTAGAGCCGATTTTGATTATACTCGCTAAATCGATGTAAAATAGGATGGGCTTAGGTGCTAAAGTACCTTTAATTTTGTAGATTTTATCAAATTTACCATATCATCTTAATGACATTGATGAAGGACGGCTAAATATACAAGTTGGACGAATTTGCAATTATGACTTTTTATTAAAATCAACTTAAAATATTTTTCAAGTTCAAGAAAATTGAAAATTTAATAGTTTTTAAATTGATTTTAACATTCATGGTAAGTCGAGCGTTGCGCGCACCAGATGTTTGTAAACTTATCTAAAAATGAAATACATAGGAATAGAAGGTATTGCTATCGTGAATGTTTCATCTGCGTTCGAATTCCAGCCTAACCAGGGACTTTTACAAACAGATGATTAAACAGAGATTCGCTCACAGCCACCGTGAGCAAACTGGTGGCTTCTTGTTCTATGATACTATACTCTGGTAGACTCACGGTACAACACAGTCTGTCGCGCCAAAAGAAAAACAAAAAACAAAACAATCATGGCTTAACCACTCCGCTAATACGATCGTGATAGTACTATTATTGATAGTCACTATCACGGTTTAGCTGACAGAGAGGAGAGATGTGGGTAGATGCTATCTCTGCATTAGACACGCAGCAGGGGTCTCCCGCACATTGCAACCATTAACCTCACCACCTGGCCGCTGTATGGGCACCCTCAGCTCTTAGCATAATATGTTTACTGTCACTAAGGGGCAAAGTACACCGTGTTAGTGTGATAGTAAAATGATAGTGGTATGAAGTTCCTAGAGAGGAAAGAGGTGTAGGAAGGAGTTTGTCATATTAATTTTTTTAAGATCATTACATTATCCTGTGTAGCTCAGTAAATGGGACAGTGGCGGACGAGCGGGCTAAGGTATCGTGCACTGCACCGCACCGCAATCCGGCAATCTATGTGCCGCAGCTTATAATTCAGTCTGACATTTATTTCCAGGCTTGAAAATATGGAGATAAAAACCTGTACCTCTACCAAGAGTCTTGGGTTCAGTACATATAGAAATTGGTACAGTGGGAAATGTTGGATGGTACTGTAAGGAGGTGATTAAGCCTAAATCATGCTTAGCCCGCCATTTTTTTCCCAATTTCGGGAACTCACTTTTTACAAACTGGCTGTATCCCTTGAGGGCCTCCATACCCACGGTTGAAATAACAGAATAAATAATTCTGCCTCAGCCGGAATTCGAACCTAGGAACCGGAGAACAGTAGACTAGTGCTCTATATACTTGGCCACGCTGCTTCCACAAAAAGATGAAGATAGTGCAGAGGAAAAAAGCTGTGGCAGAATAATTAATTTCCTCTTTAAATGAAAATCTACTACTTATTAAGGGTCTTGGGTTTAGGAGATAGTAAAGATCGTTTTAGACTAACGGTTGTGCAAGATGATTAGGACGAGATCACGGTCAACCGCTAGGTTTTTCCGAAAGTTTCGGGTACCCACTTTACAGAGCCTGGGGACACACTATATCGTTTCTCTTTATTATTATTACCTATAATAACAATAATAATAATTATTATTATTATTATAAAGATTGGTGCCGAAAGAGAGAGATGAGCGATGATGGACCTACTAAAGCCGGACAGGATCAATAATATAGGCCTACTGCCGCCACCCGGGCGTCTCATCTCCGTCAGGGAGGCGTGTTTTACTTTTTGTTAGAACTGTCTCCTTACTTTCTAAAACCTAAATGACAATTATATAGGAAGGGAAGGTATTGCAATCGTGAAGATATATTTAATTTTTCAACGGAAATACGAATTTTGGTGGTGTAGTGACTAGCATAACAGCTTTTTATGTCCAAGGTCTCGGGTTCAAACCTGCAGGTGACCCTAGGAATTTTGATGGGAGGAAAAAATCTTTAGTCATGCCGTCATTTGGAGGGGACGTTGAAAGGTGGTCCTATACTGTGCGATGTCAGGCACTCGTTAAAGATCCCTGTTCTAATAAAAGCTGGATAGGCAAAATTTAGGACTCCCACTGTAGCATAGTCCGATTAGCTGCAGTAGCATTAGGTGACGTTACAACAGTAAACAAACAAAATTTATCATTTAGTTTCTGCAAGTATCAATTCTTAACAGATTCCCAAAAATTGAATTATTTTGTTCATTAATATATTTATAAATATAGTGATTTCTGAGTTCTTCATACATTGGGCATTCTATTAAAAAGTGAAATAGATTTTCCAGTTTTTGTAAATTACATAAAAAGTAACTTAATAGATTAAGAATTGGAGAACTCGAAGGCAACAAAAATATATTCAACTGGTACTTACAGTTAAAAACAAAACTAATCAAAAGGCAATGATTTTAAAAGAAGATAACCTAAAACCAGAAGAAATTTAACGATATCTCAAAGACATAATCAATAGATATAGAATTCATTCCCTCAGTATTCATACTAACACGGCGCTTGAATCCAACTACAATATTGAGTACGTGAACATCAGCAGTTTTCTCCAAACGTGAAGACAAGCTGAATGTAGAACAAAAATCAAGAAGCACCGAATAGTGAGCCAGTTTAGGGTAGACACCTTGACAAGACCAGTAGGGAATAGTGAGGGAATAGTCTACAAACTGGAGGAGGAAGAGAATGACACTTTGAGAACGATTACCAACCATTGTGTAGTAATTTGCAGTTTTTTTTTAACACTGAAAGGACGAATTTTATCTTGACCAAACTTATTGCAAACCAAGACGTTAAGGGGAGCCTCCATTAACAATTTTAGTTTTACATCCGTCTTCATTTCAAAATACTGCAAGGACTACATGATAGAGGGAGTGCTGACCTGCTTTTATAAATTTAGAGGCATCTTAAAAGAAAATGGCTTCGAGACCTTGTTCAGTATTTTTTTTTCAATACTGCGAATGTAGTTATTAACTTTACAAGTGTGTAATTTTATTATTTAATATATTCCTCAAATTTACTTTTAAGATTTACTTCTCAAATTTACTTTCCTACGAATGTTAGTAAGCGCTGAACTGAAGGGTTGAAGGTACGAGACGTAGGTGTGAGGATTTCTTTAGGGGGAGGAGGCAAACTACCACCTGAACCTCTCTGCTTACACATGCGTGCCCTTGACAGTTGGGTTTCACATTGGGACAGTTGGAGCCCATTGACGCTGATAACGAAGCAGCAACACTAACCACCTCGGACCAGGTACAGCCTCCTCATTAGCGACCCGGGTACGGGACCACCGGGAGGTACAAGAGGGGGTGTACAATGCGGGTACAGCTGCGGTGGTAATGGTTCGCGAGCGGCGGCCACGTTTGTTGTTGTTGGGTCTTGTTTGGGTTCATCTGCGGGGTTGGCTCAATGGTGGGCTAAGGTCTGTGGTGTTTGTGATCTCTGTCGGCTGAGGGAGCTGTCAATGGAAATGCCGTTTAATTAAGTGAAAACCATTTGTTGTGAAACCCACGTTTGTAGGTCCACATTGCGAGTCTTCATCTGGACTAAGGGTAACAAGGTGCAGTGTAAGAGTTTGTATGTGGGAATATATGAGTGAATATTGTGGGGAAAAAATTATTTTTATAATAATTCAATGACGCCACCCTATTGGCGTTTACCTATTCAATATTCACTCATATATTCCCCTATACAAACCCTTACATTTTAGCTTGTTACTCTTTGGCCTTATGAAGACCCGCAATGTGCACCTACTAACGTTGGTTGCACAATAAATAGTTTTTACTACAATAACGAATAGCGTATAAGTTTATTTTATTGCTACAGATAATATTTTTTTCAACTTTAACCTAATTTATAAGCCCTAAAATCGATTTAAACACGGCTGGCAAGAGGATAGAAGTTGAAGAACGTCTACCAGATTTTTCTGAAATTATGGTTGTAGAGACGGAGAGTATTGTTGACGAGCCTAGATTTTATTTTTTTGCTCTTGGTTGTTCAGAAAGATCATTAATATTATTATTACTAGTAATTTTGCGGAATATTTTTACAAGTTAAATTTGTTTTTTTATTGTATTGGATGAGAATATAATACAATGGTAGTGCATAAGTATAATATACCTTAGCAAAGATAAAGATCTTATCAAAATAAAATAAGATCATAAACATAAAAAACAATTTCTTTTCAATTAAGTGATTGTTTGTTTATTTGTTAAACGTCACTTTATGCTAACGTGACTACTATCAAGGTTTAATTAGGATGGAGATCTTCAATGAGTTCCTGAGATCGCCACCGTTTTGCGTCGCCTTTAAAAAATCGAAAGTTCAAATGATGGTTCTGAACCTTCTATGGGTATAGCCACTAGACCACAGGTGACCGTAAAAGTGATTTTTATAGATCAATTTTATAAAGTCTATTGTTATTTAATTAATCTAAAATAATAGTTTCCATATAAACTTAAACTTAATATGTCCCATTCTAATCTTAAATCTTCTTTTAACATCATTTATAAGTCCTAACATTGATTTTAAGCAGCTAGGCATGTGATAAGTAAAAGTCGTGTATAGCGTGCACCAGATTTTTTTAAAATACTCGCTACACCGGATAAGTCAAAGGTAGACGGGGTATTTTTTGCCCTCAAGGTGCACAATGGCCACGACAAGTTAATTAAAAATGCACCCTACCTGCCGGAACGAAACAATATGGTCTCTTAGGGGCCCACATAACGTCTTTTCGGTCGCTATCATGGTGGCATTTGCCTGGAAATTTTATGGTTTCATCGATATAACATATATTTAGGAGACATTGGATTAAAAGAACTGAATTAAAAATACACGGCTAAATGAAATTGAGGAAATTAAATTTGAGAAGTAAAACTGAAAAGTAACTACATTCACAGTATTGAAAAAAAAAAAAATACTGAACAAGGTCTCGGAGCCATTTTCTTTTCAGATGCCTCTAAATTTATAAAAGCAGGTTACCACTCCCTTCATCATGTATTCCTTGTAGTATTTCTGAAATGAAGACGGATGTAAAACTAAAATTGTTAATGGATGGATGGCTCCCCTTAACGTCTTGGTTTGCAATAAGTTTGGTCAAGATAAAATTCGTCCTTTCAGTGTTAAAAAAAACAAAAAAAAAAACTGCAAATTACTACACAATGGTTTATAATTTATTATTTATTATATTAGGGCATAACTGTTTATAAAGCTATTTATAGATAGTTAACCAATATGAAAAGCAATAAATAATTCAATGGAAAATGGTCTATCACCAGTGCTGACTTCAAAACACTATTTTTCTGTTATTCCTGAAACAAATTCAATGATCCTTTTTTTGTTTAATCAGAAGTTTAATTCTGCATCGAATTTAAATGTTTTGAATTTATTTATTAATTAATTGGTGCAGCAGACAAACGATTTTTTTTAAATTGTTAACTTGGTAATAAGTATCTAAAATAAAGCTCTTAAATTTTAAGGAATGTTTTTTCGTTTGGTAGATTACAAAGGTTCATTATTGCTAGACTTCTTTACTATTTATTTTTCTTTTCGATATTCATTCAAATATTTCAAATAAAATTTCCTGATTCAATAGCACTGCTACTCTGTTTCTCTACCATCAATAATAAATCGCTTGACAATATAAGAATTTTTTTTTATTTATTATTTTTTTTTTTTAATTATTCGAGATTTATTAGTTAAAAAACAGTAGTAAACTTTTTCCCTTCCTTAAAAAATAACTGAGTTATTGAATTAAATCACTTTTTAAAACTAATCTCCGCCATTTTAAATCTAATCGGCTTATATCAACGTCTAGGTGTTAGGATCATCGTTGTATGTCCAGCTATTTATATGCCAAATTAAAAAAATACGGCGTGCAAGGAACGGTGGGCAAACAGATTTTTTTTTTATTCGTTTAGTTGTTCGTAGTACGTACATTAGTCACTAGGACCTACCGTTAAGCAACTGTAATGGTTTAAATGAAAAAAGCTATCAATGTACAAATGTCTAAATTTACATGGTTGAATGAAAATACGTTTTTTTTGTTAGACCATTCATTTCTTTTTCCGCAAACTCCATTCCTCGTTGACTGAGAAAAACCCGTAGATTATAATAATAATAGGCTTACCAAACCCGAAGGTTTAACACCGATACCTCTAAATACCGCCTAGAGAGACTCCTCCAATGATTACTATTTAAGCCCAGGCACCCGAAAGCAGACTTAACACAATCAATGATTACCAACATTTTCGGAATTCGATCTTCACTGAGCCCAATAACTTTACAAACTTGTTTGAGTCGCCACGAAGCTGTCAACTCAACAATACTGACCGGGGACAAGCTCCGCAATTCCGGGATGTGCAACAAAGCTTAGTCTTATAGAAATATTAAAGCCATATTTGTATAAAATGTTTGTAATAAAATTTACTTAATTATCGATGGATGTAATTAAACTGATCGACCAACTGATTTTGGGATCATTTAAATAAAATTGATTGGGACCACATTACTATGTAGCACAGCGCCAATTAATGTATAACAGGAAGAGAATATGATAGTAGTTTATTTACTAATTTAGCATGGCGATATTTTAACATGGTAAACCAGATCGTGGGGTTCGGAGGGAGTGGATAAAGTTCCGTTAGACACCCCCAGTCAGGGCACATACACCTGCCCTTACGTGTCTCGAAAACCTGCTCTTGGAAGTCGCTAGACAGCGATAGTCACTAATAGCTAAACGATAATCGCTGACTAAGAAAACACAATCGCGATAGTACGCCATTATCAATCTGAGATAGTAAATAAACCTGTAGCTCTGCGACACATCGTCTATTATGGGTCTTATCTTTCACTCTTCATCGTTTACAAAACGTAAACCTATAACATTTATTTTTATCTAGCACAGAAAGAGGAAGTTGAGTAATACGATAACCAGATTTTTGTTTATGATGTTGTAAGAGAGTATAGATGAGTACACCATCTGCTATCGGTGAAGTGCCTGAAGTACTCGGCTTGTCTCCTCGCTACTAAACATTTTGTCCATGTACTCAGAGTTATTTTGCTTTTAGTATTTGAGTAGTTTATTTTATAAGGTATCTGAGAATACTTCATAAATTAGACATTTCAGATTTTGTAAAGTTTGAAATCAATAAGTTATTTGTGCCATATTATTGCTCCATAAAAATTTTAAAATAGATTATGTATAAAGCCTTTTTCTCTACTAACGACTTATGTAGCTCTAGTGTTTGATCTTAAAATCGTTAGTATTATATTTACGACCAAAAAAACATAATAAAATACATGAATATCAAATAAAATTGAAGAGTTGATAAAATAAATAATATATTTATATATTTATTATTTATTATTATTAGTGGTGCGGGCAACACACACACGACTTTCACTTACCTCCATTTTTTACATCAATTAAAGAATTTTCATATACAGTTGGAGATAAAAATACGTGAAACTATTATAGAATTAATTAAACTGAATTTATATGTGTTTTATTAAAGAATCTATTATATTATTATCTAAAATAATCAGTTAGTTTTATCTTCTTTTCATCACTCTCTATTAACTTTTAAAATCTTAAGGATAAGATAATATTTTTTCTAAAATCTTTAGCTTTTCAACGGTATATCATAAATGTATATAACTGTTCTTACGTTCAAAAACAAAAAATTGCATTGAACAAATATTTTTTCAGTTTTCTCCTTTAGTTGCTTTTCAAATTCGCTCAACTTGAATATTTAGCTGTTTTGATCATCAGTTGTAACAAGATAATATAGTTATTTTTATAGAATCAACAAAATTAAAGGTACTTTAGAGAAAGAAAATTTTTCTTATTATCATGATGTTGCAACATTTAATCAAAAATAATTTTTTTTTTAATAATTAAAAATAGTCTGTCCAGGATTTTTTTAGGCAACCCATTCTTAACATATTTTCTAATATGCTAAATTTGTTATAAAATATGTTTCATTCTATTATCAGCTCAGTGCAGATCGTTTCAAGTTCGGATCTTTTACTAACTAGAGCACTGCCAATGAGCAGTTCTCTTCATGTATTTTATCATTAACCAGCATATGTACTTGTTGGATTATAACAATTGTAAATTTTAATAAAAATATAAAAAAAAAAAAAAAAAAAAGAAAGAAAGATATTTCTAAGAATATTGTGACAATTCAAGGAACTATTAACCCTTCTATCGTTAGATTTTCCGGAGCTCAGAAAAACTTCTTAATTTAATTAGCTTTAAAATGATGCATTGAATGAAGCAATTAAACAAAAAGAAAACTTGTGCTTAATATTTGTCTTATAAATGCCTATTCATATAATCGAAGCCGATAATAGACCTTTTTTTTTTTTTTTTTTTTTTTTAATTTATCAATTTATTGAAATTTAAAACTGTATTAGTAAATACATCAAGTAAATTGGCTCATAATATAGATAATATACATGAAAAGACATGAAGAGAATATGCCCGTTGGCAACACTCCACTAGGTAATCTACACCAGAAGGTCTCGAGGCCATCTTCTTTTCAGACGCCTCGGAAGATTGTCAGGAATGGAAGAGGAAGCAAGGATTGAAACTAGTGGGTTAATGCGGGAGTGGAGTTTGTCATGGAAGGAATGATACCTCGTGCGGGCCAAATCAGTAACATATGGGACATTAAGGTCTTTATGGATGAGTTTGTTGGTGACAAAGTAAAGAGCATTGAGGATTTTTCGAAGGATTTTGGATTGTAGAGATTGAATACGGGAAGAGTTTGATGGTTTAGTAGAGCCCTAAAGCTCAACTCCGTACGTCCAGATAGGCCTTATGATGGTAATATAGATGAGTCTTTTGTAGTTAAGTGGAAGGTTAGAGCGTCTGTCCAGTAAGTGTTGAAGTAAGTAAAAGCGTTGGGCAGTTTCTTGTCGTTTCAGTCTTGTGTGCGGATATACTAGACCTTAAATACAAAAATATCACCCTTAGATTTTCGCTCTTCGATGAAAACCTCAAAAAATCAAAATCACAAAGGCCGTAAGAACATTCTTGTTCCACATTAGGTATAGTATCTGCTCCCACAATATGGCGCGACATTCATGGGGTAGCCTGTCAACTGCCTAGTTAATTCATGGTCTGAGCAAGTAAAATACCATGCACATTTAATTCGAATATTTGCCAATTTCTAGTTTTGAACTTAAAAAAAAAATGTAAATTTTTATACCCGTTACTGAAGATGACCACGCCTCCACCCTGCCCTGTACTGTCGCGATAGTACTATCACCTTGTACTTCGGAGTTCCGTTGTACACCCCCACGATGGACGATACACCTGCCACACCTCAGAAACCTGCTCCGAAGCCTCCACCTCCTACTCACTTGCCAACTGTTCATCCTCCATTAGCTCCCAAATCGTTAATAGCCTTTCAGGACTTGAGTGTCATCTAACAGGTTAAAGGGAGGAAGGGAGCAAAGTGGGTACCCAATCCACCAACGAGCTTCCGTTCATTAACTCATCCGTCTTGTAGCCCAAATTTATTGCCTAACAAAAAAAAAGTTTTTTTTTTTGGGGGGGGAGTACTAATTGATGATCGAAAGTACAAAAAAAACTTTTAAATTACTATGATTAAGAGTAATATCAACGTACTTTCTAAATAAGCATCGTCCGAAAAAAAATACGGTAAAAATCTGATGCATGCAACACACGACTTTCACTGACTTCCGTTGTTAAAATCACTTTAAGAACTTTATGTCTCAAATATTGACATTTTGTACGTCATATAAATGTAACTTTTTTTTCCACACCATATCTAATTAGATAACTTTTATTCAATTATTAAATTTTTCTTTTGGCCTTTTCCTTCTAATTATTATAATATTTGTTGATTATCACAATTACTGTTCTATTTATATATAATAGTAATTGTACATAATTTATAATAAATCTATTATCTATATATCTTGTGTTCTACAACTGATTGTTATCTTCTGTTTTATAGCCCTGAAGAAGGGCGAAACGTAAGCTTAAATAAATTAAGTTTTCACAGCCACACAGTCAACCATTCCCACATCATCAAGAGCTTTTAGATGATGTTAGTGTTAAAAATAGTTTTAAGAATGAAAGTGAGTTTTGAAGGAAATATATACGAGTATTTAGATTGAAGAATATGACAACTAAATGCTGCCAATAGATCCAGGCTATGCTGGACGGATACTGGAAAGTAGCATCATTGTAAGATGTTCCTGGAAGGACCCTGCAAAGAGAGAAGTTGTACACTACCCTAAATGGAGAGGATAACTCTGAGGAGGGTGACAGGACTGTACACAGGACACTGCCAGCTTAATAAGCATCTCCATGATATGGGGTTGGTGGCCTCACCTACTTGCAGGTTCTGTAAGAAGGAAGATGAAACTGCATATCATGTGATATTGTCTAGCAGTCGTCCAAGATTGCAAGGATACGGTTTAACGTTTTGGCGGACCGTATTATAGATCCAAAGTTGTGCGAACTGATTAACCCCTATAGCTTGGTCAGGTTCACCAAGACAATAGGCCTGTAGTAACCGGAGGACAGACAGAACAAAATAAGCCTAATAAAGCTACAGTGTATAGGATAAGCTGGAATAAAAATAAAAAATCTGGTGCGGGCAACACACGACTTTCACTTACCTCCGTTTTTAGAATCGAGTTAAATGGAATTTCTATAGAAACATGTGTTTTATTAAAAAAATCTATTATATTATCATCTAAAACAATCAGTTAGTTTTATCGGCTTTTTATTACTCTCTATTAACTTTTACAAGCTCTTGTGTATTAGATAATATTTGTTTCATAAATCTTAGTTTTCCAACGGTATATTACACATGTACATTCCTGTTCTTATGTTCAAAAACGAAAAATTGCATTAAACAAATATTTTTCAGTTTTTTCTTTTAGTTGCTTTTCAAATGTGCTCAACTTCCATATTTATCAATGCTAACTAGATAATACACCTAGTTATTTTTATAAAATATACAAAATTAAAGGTACTTTAGAAGAAGAAAATTTAAAATATCGGCATTTAAGCCCTGTCAGACTATTTTCATCAGAATAAAACCTACATGATATTAAAGCCCATTATATTTTACATCGATAAAGCGTGTTTAATCAAAATCGGGAACCGTTTTTGAGATATTGAAAAAAAGTGCAAAATACATGGTATAAAGTGGCTATATTGGTAAGTTCATTTTGGTGAAAAGGTTTTGTAACGTCTCGGGCGTATGGTTGTCTTAAATATTAAATTTCAGTTTCGTAGGACTTTTCGTCTCCCCCCTGGAGTTACCACACACAGACCTTTTAGCGGGACTTGGTTATTTGGACTGAGGGGACCCTAAAACGTGTATTTCCGTTGAAAACTAGAATTCGAAAATTTTCACGATCGCAATACATTCCCTTACTATATATAGTAAGTGAAAGTAAAAGTGAGTAGAATATTTTGATTTGTTAGTTGTTTTACTAAAAATCCTTTCGGTGAAAAACTACCTAATATATACATACTATATACCATATGCTCTATACCGTATACCATATACTGTATACTAAATACGGTAAAGAACGGTAGGGTAGTTAGCTTACTGTTCGCATGAGCGCGTCTCATTATACCTAATCTGCAATTCATTCCCTATCAGCTGCACCACTTGTTCCCACTAACTGATAAACTTATCCTGTACTTTGGGAACAGTCTGTATTTATAATATTTACATTGTAATATTATTTAACAAGCTGGCATCGTAATTACTGCTAAATGGCGAAAATAACGTTTAAAACCGTAGATTAAAAACAATACACGTCATTCACTGCTGCGTAATACTGATTATTTGTGATATAATGATCAAAAGTAGATGAAACTATTTCACCTCTAAATTTATTTAAAATTCATAATATTAATTATAACAAAACTTTATATCGATTTATAAAAAGGCTTATGATTCAATAGACCGTCAGAAGCTATATAACATCATGATTGAACAGGGAATATCTAGAAAGTTAGTAAAACTAGTAGAGATGTGTTTGTCGGAAACATTTCGTAAAGTTAGAATCGGTCATAATTACTCCGAGAGATTTGAGGTGCGATCAGGTTTAAAACAGGGTGACTCCTTTTCACCTGCTTTGTTTAATATAGCTTTAGAATGTCATAGAAAAGGTGATGTGTACCGAGAAAGGCTTAAATATGGTTGACAAGATTCCGGTTTTGGGGTATGCCGATGATCTGGTACTGCTAGGTGAAGACACGGAAAACATACAACTAAATACAAGTGTGTTAATAAAAACCGGTAAAAAAATAGGACTCGAATTAAATACCGATAAGACGAAATATATGATTAGTAGCTGAAACGGTGGAGATCTTGGTGATATTGATATATCAGGGCATACTTTTAAACACGTAGAGAAATTCAAGTATTTAGGTTCAATGATAACAAGAAAAAAATGAAATTCCCAGGAAGAAATAAAGTCCCGGCTTAAAGGTGGGAAATGCGTTGCTTAGTTACTTAGCTCACGGCTTCTATCTAAAAACTTAAAGGTTAGAATTTATAAAACTATTATTCTTCCAACGGTTCTTTACGGATGTGAAACGTGGCCGCTTACTTTGAAGGATGAACAACGGCATTAAGGTTTTCGAAAATAAGGTACTGCGTAAAATATTTGGTCCGAAGAGAGATGAGGGCACTGGGGAGTTTAGAAGGTTGCACAACGCGGAACTTGTATCCTGTGAATATAATTGAGTTGATAACGTCGCGGAGACTTAAATGGGCGAGTAAAATTGTTGGGCTCAGTGAGGAACGGATTCCGAGAAAGTTGGTATTTGCTGATCCGACTATTAGGCGTCCGGAAGGTAGACCGAAGCGTCGATGGGAGGATTGCGTTAAGTTCTAGGGGGCTTGGGCTTGAGCGGAGAACATTGGACGAGTCTGTGTAGACGAAATATGGTGGTATCGGCATCGAACCTTCGGGTTCGGTAAGCCTATTATCATTATTAATATTATAACAAAAGAGGTCCTTGAATTTTTGGTTTGTGCGCATCAGCTATTTTTTTAAAACTTAAACTAGTTAACTTTTTTTTTTATTATTCTTGTAGACATACTGCCGGCAATAGGATGCAAAAAGATCTTTTAGACGACTGATGATAGTTTTTCAAAAAAATTTCCATTACTAATTTTTTTCCTAAGTAGTAACAATCATTACGGCTACGTGCGAACATTAATGGTGTTAATTAATTAACAGTTTGAATTAACCCGAACTCTGGAAGGAGCCTAAGATCCCCGAAGACCGTGGCTTAGGACCCTCGAGCCCTAATGGAAGGTCCATTGTTCTTCAAGAACAAAGAAGTCGCTCTTTAATGGGGTCCTTATACCGCCTCCCCTCAATATCTAACTAACAGTTGAGCTTTTTAAGGTCTGTTCCCTCACCGCTTAGGTGTCCAGCAGGACATGCGCGCTACCTTCTGCTCCAACAGGTCCCCAGCACAACGGGGTAAACAAAAGTATTGTCAATTATACTTAAAATAAGTTAGGTATCTACATAACTGATAAATTGCTGTCAGTGAATCCTGAAGAATGGGAAAACCTCTGAAACGTAGACTTCAAATGATTACTGGTATACATTTTTTTAGGGGGGAAGAGAACTAAGAACCAATGATTTATCCTTAATATATTATTCTTCCGAATAATTCATATTGCATAATAATGAATGTATTAACTAATATAGAAATTAGTTAATACATTCATGATAATACTAATTTTTCGACACCTATTTTATAAAGGATGGGTGTTAGTTCAGAAAGCTCTCCAGGGTCACACAACGACTCAAAGGTAATAATAGGAATAAATAGCCTTGTATTAAATTATTTATTTTGGCTGACGTTTCGGTCCAAATTCCAGTTCTTGATTGGCTAAAATAATGCTCACTGCCCTGAAGATGGCTCACATGTTGGAGTCGAAACGTCGGCAACATTAAATAATTGTTTACTGTCCTGACTCCTGATTATTCCTATCTAAAACTCAACGGTCGAGCCCTCAATACATTAGATAATAATAAATTTTATATACATTGATGTTTCCAAAGTAGAAATAGTTCCCATAAACACCAAAACTGAACTATAAAGGATGTTTATACGCCCGTCGTTCTTGTGTAAGAAGCGACAAGCGTGTTTCTATAATTCACCACGCGTGCAGTCCTTTTAGGAACACGCTTATCGCTTCAACCGCCAAAACGCGTGCAGTATAGAGGGGAGCGATTTGTCGCTAGGTAACATCGGAAATATCTCCATCCTTGATAACACATTGTATCCGCTAAAATCGCCAATCCTCTATGTCAGTTCTTGGTTCTCTTCAAAGTATTTTTATTTAGGATGTCAATTAACCTAGAAACAGCCTTCTATGCTCTAGGTCGAGGCAGTCCTTAGGCTAGTACGTAAACTGGTAGTCCCAAGCATTTGTGATATTAGTTACTAATTAAAGATTTCTATGCTAATTAACCCTGGAAGACAAAGGTTAGGACCGCCACTGTAGCATCCTGTGATTAGCCACAGTAGCATTGAGTTACCTTAAAGAAATAAACAAACCTGGTTCACTTAGTAAGACATAACTCTAATGTTCTCCATCAAACTAAAATATATCCCTCGACTCGATTTTATATTTATTTTCAACCATGCAGCACCTTAGACGGAAACGTTTCTTGTAAATAGAATGGGAGGGAACTGCTGTATTATTTTGCTCCGAGGCCAGGCTCAACTTACTTGGTTCCATTGTTCTCCTTCGGACGAATTAAGGTCTATTATTCGCGTTCCGATGATTATGTAGATGCGAAGAAGAATAGAGAAGTCGGTAGACTAAACTAAAGGTGGAGTCATAGATAAAGGATACCAGGCTCCATTGTCAGACCGGGCCAATTACCTCAGGCGGTTTCATTAATTCTATACGAGAATGGAACCTGGATCGCTTTCAATCACTCACGGTCCAGCTAGCACACGGGTTGTTGTGACGCGCACCGAAAATTAACAAAAGGTCCGAAGGGGCGCCCTACCAGCTGGTCTCCTATCTCAGATCAGATCTTGATTGGCGAATAATGGATAATGTTTTGCCGACCGCTGTGCACCTCCTCTAAACTGGGGCGGAGTCGTCGAGCGGGAACAGTGTGCGTGCGAACTGTCTGCGGGCCACCGATCTATGGGAACATGCTTTGTTCGGCGACGAACCGCTGGATCTTCCACTAATTGTTCTGTAATTTTTTCTTGTGGGTTTCCGTTCAAACTATATTGAGTACAATCTCCAGCAGAGAGAGGCCAGTGTTCTTCCCCATAAAATCATTAGGGCTAACAATAGTAATTAGGGTAAAATATATATTATTTTAACTCACCTATAGAAGATGGACCCCAGACCTTCTAGTTAAGAACATTTTTAGAGTGCTTCCATTAGGAAGCTTCTCTCCATGTATTTTTCATGACTATTATATTTTAGCCTATTTACTAGATGTGTTGTACAATACACTTATAAATATCAATAAATACTTTTAAAAAAGGACTCTATAAGGACTCCATCTTGACTAACGTCTTACGTAGAAACCTCACACGAGACTAAAACGACAAGAAACTGCCCGTAGATACCGATTACTACAACACTTACTCGACAAACGCTCAAAACTTCTAATTTGTTACAAAAAGCTCATTTATGTTACCGTCATCAGACCCATCTGGACATATGGGATCGAGCTTTGGGGCTCTACTAAGCCATCTAATTCCTCCCACATCCAATCCTTACAATCCAAAATCCTTCGCAAAATCCTAAATGCTCCTTATTTCTTCACAAATAAATCATCCATAACGACCTTAATACACGTTGTTTATTAGTTTATTCGTTTAACGTCACTTTCTTCCAGGCTTTATTGGCTGGCTATCCAGGTTTTATTAGGATAGGGATCTTTAACGAGTACCTGACATCGCACAGGCTCGGGACCATCTTTTAACCTCCCCTCCGAAGGATTTTTTACTCCCATTAAAAAATCCTAAGGCCACCCGCAGGTTTGAACCCGCGAGCTTTGGCATAGAATGCTGTTATGCTAGCAACTACGCTATGGGTGACCCTCTTTAATACACGTATCCCATTTGTTGCAGACCTTTCTCGTACCAGATATACCACTTTTAATTCCAAACTCTCAGCACATATAAACCCTCTTGTCGGCAACCTACCAACCTCACATATTCCTGACAACCCTCCGAGGCGATCGAAAAGAAGATGGCCTCGGGATCTACTTACTTTAATAAACATCGAAGTTCTACCGCTGGGAAGTTTCTTCACAGACCTTTCACGCCCTATTTTCTAATTCAACAGTTTTACTTATTGTATTTATGTTAATACAGTTGTAAAATTCAATAAAACATGAATAAAAAAAAATCTCACCTATACAAAGTATAAAGTATGGCGATCCACAGACCCCAAAAGTCCCGCAAAAGGTCTATGTGTGGGTGTGGTAGTTCTAGCTTCAAAACGAGAACTCATAGGAAACGAAATTTCATATATATACATATATATATATATATATATAAAATATATATATATATAATATATATATAAGGGAAGTATTATGTTGTAAAACAAGTTCGCAGGTTTTTCAATATTTCAATTTAATCCTCTCTCTGTTTATCATATCATGTTTACTTGCTCAATAATATTTACATATTCTAAAAAAGTTGATTTTATGCACAAGTTTCAAACGGGATTCCTTATCTTTAAGTGGTATTTAGCTTGTTCAAAATGGAAGAGAAAAAAAAATTCTTTTCGTCATTTAATGATCTTTTATTTCCGAAAAGGAAAATTCGCTGCACAGAAGGATAACGAAATATGGAGTTTGTATTACGATGATGCCTAAGGAGGAAGGACCTCTTCGACTCAGTCGGGCCTAAAATGTGTATTTCCGTTGAAAACTGGAATTCGAATATTTTCCCGACCGCTATACTTTTTTGCCTTACTATATATTTCATACATAGCTAAGTAAATGTAAATTAATACCTATCTTGAAGAATGTACTTACAAAGAAGCGCAGACAGTTAATTGATCCGCCAGTTGTTGGCTTCAATTAGAGACAAGATATTAGATTAGGCCCTGTGGTCGCTGAAGCGAGAGAGCATTAGTGTCGCTAAAGCACAGCGCAACCCAACCTCAACAGCAATAATTGCTCCTTGTAGTCTTCCCGTTCAATTAATTATACATAAATAAAAAAATCCGTTGGCAGATTTCAAGGCAATTATTTTATTTCTTGATAAACGTTCTCAACGCAACGAATAAATCCAAGATTGAGACGAATTTTGAGAATATTTGTATTCAATTCGTTCACTTTCATCGCAAATCATCATTAGATCGTGTCTATAGAACAGGCAAGTCCTTTAAAAATGTTTATGTAATTATAAGTTCATCCAATAGGTACTAACTTAAAAACAAATTTAATTAAATTTCCAACGGCCATAATTAAAATAACTTATTATAGGTGGAATAATCAGGAATCACGTCATTTTTTTAAGTTTGTCAACGTTTCGGCTCAAGCCTGTGAGCCATAATCAGGGCAACAAATATCAGAACAAAAGAGATACATATTAATATGATAATGAATTTTTTTTTTTTGTAGTGACAATAATAACATTTGAAATAAAACAGAAAATATACCAACATACTTAAATATTATAGATACAAATAATGGTAATATGATACACAATCTGATGGTGATAAGCATAAAAATTAAACTTTAGACTTTAATATAGAAGTATATTGTAATAATATAATATATTAATCTTTGTTTAATGGGTGTAAAAAATCCTGAGTTATGCCGACCTTCGGAGGGGACGTAAAAAGGTGGTCCCGATCCTGTGTGATGTCAGGTACTCGTTAAAGATCCCTATCCTAATTAAACCTGGATAGGCAAAATTTAGGACTCCCACTGTAGCATCTCCCGAGTAGCCTCAGTAGCATATAGTGACTTTAAATAAACAAACAACAAAGATTGTTATTGTGTAGTATCAGTGCTTGTCAGTGATCACCAGCTGTTAATTATATCTTATCATAGATTGTGCTAATTATATCAATTAAAATGTTGAATTTGTCTATGTATTTCATGTCTAATTCGAAAGTTTCACAACTACTTCACGTCAATGTAATTTAAAAAATGTTGCAGTCATCTCGCGGGTCTAGATAAATACTGCTTATTTGCTGACTATCACGATAGTGATTACTCATGCATTGACTTGCCCCTCACGGTGTAAGGCGACCCGATACTTCCTATATGATTAAATCATAAAGGGTTGATTCAAAGGCATTGTGGGCCGGCTTGCGGTCCGGACCCTACCAACCGGCACCGGGGTTTGCTTTCTTCAAGACTTCTTTGTGGCGCGACAAGAGAGCAGGACCAGGAGTCGGCGAGGTAACCTAAGCTGGGCTATAGTTAGCCACAAAGGGAACGCCTACTGGAACCCGATACCTCGCGTCTCGTGCCCCACCTGCCTTCCTCGCTCCTTCCTTCTTACGTAGCATAGCCATCTACACAGCAATAGTGAAAGCACGGCAGTATCAGCATATGTGTATTTATATTAATAAAGGAAAGTCACATTTCACTCCTTTATATGCTCATCGCAGATTCTCAATCAACGCAGTGCCTATGCCTAGATTTATAACAAAACTGTGTAAATTAAAAATATTGAAAAAAAAAAAAAGATTTACAAATAACTGAACAACCATCATCTTCTGAAAAAAAATATTAGTACTCATCAGGCAGATAATCAAATTTCTTACGAATTAAAATCGTAATTATATTAACTTGAAAATAAAAAAAAAATATTAAATCATACTACACTGTTTATTCTTTTAATGTTACTTTATTACTGCTCGACGTTTTCGACTACTTCAACACTTACTGGACAAACGCTCCAACCTTCCAATCGAATTCTTCTCGTATCCAATCCTTACAATTCAAAATCCTTCGTAAAATCCTTAACGCTCCTTATTTCGTGACAAATAAAATCATCAATAACGACCTTAATGTCTCATTTGTTGCAGACCTTTCTCGTACCAGATATACCACTTTTAATTCCAAACTCTCAGCCCACATAAACCCTCTTGTCCGTAACCTATCAACCTCACATATTTCTGACAACCCTCCGAGGCGATCGAAAATAAGATGGCCTCGAGATCTCCTTACTTAAATAAACATCGAAGTTCTACCGCTGGGTAGTTCTTCACAAGCCTTTCACGCCCTATTTTCCAATTAAACAGTTTTACTTATTGTATTTATGTTAATACAGTTGTAAAATTCAATAAAATATGAATAAAAAAAAAAAAAAGAACTCACCTATACAAAGTATAAAGTATGGCGATCCTAAAAATGATGTATTTCTAGTTTTCAACGAAAAAACACGTTTTAGGGTCCACAGACTCCAAATGACTAAGTCCCGCAAAAGGTCTATGTATGGGTGTGGTTATTCATGCCTCAAAACACCTTACTTTATCACGGATAAGCTTATCAATAAAAACCTTAATATCCCATATGTTACTGAATTAGCCCGAACCAGGTACCAATCATTCCACGAAAAACCCCACTTTCACTCTAATCCACCAGTTTCTATCATATCATCCTCTCATTTCCTGATAATCCTCCGAGGCGTCTGAAAAGAAGATGGCCCCGAGACCTTGTAGTTTAAAATATTTTTAGAGGGCTACCAATGGGTGGCGTCTCTTCATGTATTTCATGTCGGTTTACTATGTCCACCACATTTAATTGCTGTATATAATAATACAGTTGTAAATGTCAATAAATATGTTAAAAAAAAAAAATGTTACTTTATGAAACTATATCTAACGACGCTACAGAGAGAATCTTAAATTTTGCCTATCTAGATTAATTAGGGAAGGAACCTTTAACGAGCTCATGACATTGCATACACTCGGACTACCATTTTACGTCGTTTGGTATAAGCAAGGATATTTTCCCATTAGAAATACTATGGCCATCAGCCGGGTTTGAAGAAGCGATCCAAGTCAGAAAAGGCTGTGACGATAGCTACAACACTATATAGCTGACCCCTCGTTAGTCTGTTCAGGGCATTAATGTTTTTTGAGCAGGTGATTATGGAAACTTTTTTTGTGTTTTTTAAATAATTTTAATGTTAGGAAATTATTTCGCTTTAGAACAAAAACCTCTAAAAAGGAGATTAACTAATAATGATAGTTTTGGGTCGATTTTGGTGAAAATTGTAGTAAATATGAAATAATTGTTGTTGTTGTTGTTTAAGCGTTTAACGTCACTTTATGCTACTATGGCTAATCGGACGATGCTACAGTGGGAGTCCTAAATTTTGCCAATCCAGGTTTTATTAGGATAGGGATCTTTAACGAGTACCTGACTTCGCACAGACTCGGGACCACCTTTTAACGTCCCCTCCGAAGGACGGCATAACTAAGGATTTTTTACTCTCATTAAAAAATCCGAGGGCCACCCGCAGGTTTGAACCCGCGACCTTTGGCATAGAAAGCTGTTATGCTAGCAACTACGCTATGGGTGACCCCATATGAAATAATTGTTCCTTACTTTTTTTCCAAGTTCGCCTTAACCCTACACACACACAGACCTTTATGATGGACTAAAATCTAAAATGTGTCTGCGTAGAAAACAGGAATTCTAAAATTTTTACAAAATGTTTACCCTGATATATGTGTCATTCTTAGGTAAGGGTAAGTAAAATTAATTTATTGAACGAGTGTCGATCCATTCAAAGCTAGTTGGAGGAATCCGTTACGATGTTTTGGAGTTGAGCTGTCCCTCACAGCTGGCTGGCTATCTTGTCGTAGCAATCGAGATGACGACCCTATTATGACGTCCAGGAAATCCGACAAGGATGTTCTTGGGGTAATTCGAGCAATCCGGGGTCCGGGGGTGGACACAGCGATAACAATCACAGGGCAGTTCCCACACTTCTTGACAACTTCCCACGGGCTCATCTAATTCAAGAATTTTACACCTCACTTGGCTCTAACTACCGCAACTATATATAAAAAAATATTAAAGTTTTGCCCAAGGTCGCATGTTCAGATCCGGCAGATCGCCCTTGGATTTGTTTAATCCTTTTAGTGCCAACGACGACATGTCGTGCGTGAAATAGCCCATTATTCTTCGCATTGCGAGAAAACTTTATCTCTAAATAAATTTATAAATGAACTAATTTAATTGTAAATGATCAAATTTCGTTGACAAAGAATTTGTAAACCGGTTTGGGCCTGACATTTTACACATTCTATACTGGAGTATGCTGAGACTGAGCGATGAGATGGAAACTCGGCACCAGACTTTTAATTCCAAAGTCGAACAGTTTATGATAGTTACCTGACGATTTCTGTTCGAATATCCGAGCTCCTTGTAATCCCACGATTGACGTTAAAATTTCAGTTCGAATGATCATTCGTTTCTCCAAACCGATTAATCCCATAATCGATTAATTCGAATGATTGAAATAATCGAATGATCCGATATTCTGCTTTGAAGACTGCCCCTAAAGAAGTCACCTGCCTTTTAAGTTACTGCAGCTGTTATAGATGGAGAATGTTTACAGATAAGAAACAATGGGCGGAAATTGGAAAGAAAGGGAGAGTTGAAATGGTCTGCAGTTCGTTAGAAATAGTTAATTTCTCTTGAGGTTTTTTTTTTATAGAGATATTAAAAATTATATGAATAACTATTACAAACAAAATCTGGTGCGGGCAACACACGACTTTCACTTACCTCCGTTGTTGAAATAGATCAAAGGATTTTCAAATACAGTTAGAGATGAAAATGAGTAAAACTAATAAATAATTAAATAATTTGTATTTCTATAGAAACATGTGCTTTATTAAAAATCTATTATATTATTATCTAAAACAATCAACTAGTTTTTCATCACTCTTTATTAACTTTTACAAGCTTGTGTATAAGATTTTTTTTTCTTAAATCTCCAGCTTTCTTAAGCTTGAATTCAGCTGAATTAAAAAACATTTTAGCAGTTTTTTCCTTTGGTTGGAAATCGAATTATATATTTACCTGTTTTTTTTTAAATGATAAGATGATGTGGTTATTTTTATAGAATCTACAGAATCAAAGGTACTTTGGAGTCCTATAATTTAGGACAAAACGTCGGCACCAGTTTATTAAGTTTTATATCTTAATTGTGTATTCCATTTGATTGCAACCTGAACTAACTTCTCACACTTTCATTATAATTTTATATCAATTACTATTATAGAAGAGTATTTTAGAATAAGATTATATCAATTGGAACAATCTCTTCTTGTTTTTGTTTATATGTATTTATTTATCCATATATGTCAATAATTAATCTTATAACGTTTCGAGGTTTCACATGCCTCATCTTCAGATGTTCAATATTATCTAAAATATAATTGAATAAATATTTCAACTAATTATATACATATTAAGAATATATTATCTATAAATTAGAAACAATTTATATTTTAAACTATTTACATTATGTTTAAATATATACATATATATTATAAAATATATATATATTATATATATATATATATATATATATATATATATATATATATATATACTTACATCCATTTCCATATCGTTACTCAATAATGAATGAATTGTAGTGTTAAATGACCTATATTGAGTAACGATATGGAAATGGATGTAAGTATATATATAAATTTAAACATAATGTAAATAGTTTAAAATATGAATTGTTTCTAATTTATAGATAATATATTCTTAATATGTATATAATTAGTTGAAATATTTATTCAATTATATTTTAGATAATATTGAACATCTGAAGATGAGGCATGTGAAACCTCGAAACGTTATAAGATTAATAATTGACATATATGGATAAATAAATGCATATAAACAAAAACAAGAAGAGATTGTTCCAATTGATATAATCATATTTCATTATAATTTTTTTTTTTTTTAACCTTAATTGTATTCAAGAATTAAATATGTATAATATATTTTAATATATTATTTATTTATCACATTATATATAAATAAATGCATAATCTACTTTATATTTATAAATATCATTGTCTATTTTATCATTTTTGTTATGAATCTGTTGTTTGTCGCACTTGCTTTGTTAGACTAATTTACTTATATATTCCCTTATACAATACAATACAAACCCTTACACTGTACCTTGTTACTCTTTGGCCCTGATGGAGACCCGCAATGTGGACCTACAAACGTTGCTTTCACAATAAATAGTTTTCACTATTTTTTTTTTTATCATTGAATGACCACCACCCGAACGAACCATCATTCATAAAATTGACTTAAATAATAATCTTAACATATTTTTGGGTAGGTTAAAAATAAAATATAAGTCTTCGGAACAAAATTGCCTTTATTATCTAATTAACATATGAACAGTAAATGAAAAAAAAAAAACATTACTTAAATTAATTTAATAAAACTGGAAAAGAGAAAAAGAAAACAATTTTTTTTTTTAAACATCGTTTGACCCTTCAATTGTTATAATAGAAAGTACTTAAACAATCGAAAAGTGTGGAATAGGAACATTTTAATTATATTAAGTTACAAGTAAATACTTTAAAAAATTTATCACAATAATATTAAAAAAGTTTACTTAACAAATTTTATACATACTGTTTGTTTTTTAATATTAAAAAAATTTGCACAGATTGGATACAAAACAATTGTGTGGAAAAGGGATTTTATCTGTGCAGAAAAATAAGTTTTTAAAGAGTTACAAACTTCATGATACAATGTGTTCTTATTTTTTTATATTTATTTTTTATACTGAATCTAGTATTCGTCCAATCTTATAAGATACAAGTCATGCAGTTTTTTTTAGGTATAATTATAATAAAATAACTTCTTATCAATGCTATAAGTTTATAACAGTCTTTCATGGGGTAACCATAGGCTTATATTGGTCGGCTATGCAGAAAAATATAACTCATATCCAAAAACCAAAAAAGAGAAATCAGATACAGATTACTTTTAAAGTAATATTTATAAAGGGAATCAAATTAGAAGTATTATATCGAAATCAAAGACAATATATGACACATGATTACTAAACCTAGGCACTTAGTTCGGATTAGATCTTCTTCAATTAGATCTAGAGCCGCGCTAGTAGGCGACAGTGGCAGGCAAGTGATAGCTGAAAGTGAGTCATTACTCGCTGATAGTGAATCATCACGCACTTTCAACGCATCAGTAAATTGCGTTTTGTTTAACTCTTATAATTAATGTTTACATTGCAAGTGTTTGTTTTAATGTAATGATATTTCAAGATTTTACAAAAGCAGTATCTGGGATTATTAAAAATAATGATGCCTTCTACTCTCCTGTACTATCATGAGAGCGCTTTCACTTGCCTGTCACAATCGCCATTTAGCGCGGCCTAAAGATTCCTACAAATTTGGACTACATTCTATTGTACTTATCTCCTAACTACAACGTCACTTACAACACTAAAAAGTTTATACAAGAGAAAATGTTCTTAGAGGAACTGATTTTTTTTTGTTTGTTTTTTTTTTTTTTTCTTATTATTAAAGCACAATTTTGTTTATTCCTTGAGAAGCAGAGGAGAGATGACAGTTTGCAAGAGAGAGGTTCAGTTCGCCTTGTGCAGGGAAGGGAAGTCCGCTTCGTCGTCGACCCTCGGTGCCGGAGCCGACGGTACGCCGGGAGAGGGGCCGGCAGCCGGAACACCGGACGGGATGCCGGACGGCCCCCTGGACATACCACGACCCCTACCGCGCCCCCCGCGCCGGTCGTAGAAGCGGACGTCGATCTCCAGACGCACCTGCCTCCCCACCCGCTGCGGATACTCGCCGTATTCGAGCTCCTCCTCGTCCTCTTCGTCGGTGTCCTTCTTGTTCAAAACGACCATGTCCTTCCACCGCGTGAGATCCTCGCCTTCGCCCGGCTTCCTCAGGTTGTAGTTGGGCTTGGGGCGATTGCTCTTAAGGGCTTTCCATTCGTCGAGAGTCAAAGCAGGCTTCTCTTCCGCTTCCGCCGACTCGCCTGGCACTTCCGTTTCCTTCGCAGGCTCTTTGGTTTCCGCTTTGTCAGAGGGTTCGGCAGCTTGCGATTCCTCGGGAGATTTGGGCTCCTCTTCGGGGACCTGGGCGGCCAGGACTTCGTCCTCCGGAGTGCCCCAGTTGAAGGACCCGCTGGACCTCCTCTTGTCGACAGGCTTCACCCCGGTCTTGTCGGATCCTGAACGCCTGTCGAACTCCCTCTTGCGGCCGCCATCGAATCCTCCCCTGGTACGACCACCTCCTCGGACGAAGACCCTCGAGAAGCCGCGTCGCTCCCCTTTCGCTCTGTCGGGCGCGCCGCTCTCTGACCCCGAGCTGCCGTCTCCTCTGTAATCTCCTTGATCTCCCGCGTTGCGCTCAAAGTGGGACGACTCCTCGCGATCCTGCTTCCTGTCATTGAAGTTGACATTCCTCTTGGTCGCGGGTGGGAATGACCTCGGCCTGGCAGCTTCCTTTTGCGCTACCGAGTCCTGAGCCTGTTTGATGGATGGTTTGGATGTTTGAGTGTTGGACTTTCCAGTTTTGCTTGGCTTGACATTGCTCTTTTCCACGACTTTTGCCTTCTTCTTCTCTTCCTTCTCCTTTTCCTGCTTCTTCAGCAACTCATGCGGATCTAGTTCCTCTTCGCTATCGCACAATGCGAATTTGTTTTTGGTGACACCGATGGCGTATTGGTTGGGGGCCATCTTCGGGATATTTCTGACTTCTCAAGACTTCTGGATGAACAAAGAATTATTCACTCTCAGACGTTGGGCTTCCCTAGAAAAGAAATTGAGGAAATAATTTTTAAGAGTCTATAGATTGTTGCGCTCAATTGTTAGGCCTTAGTTCTCATCACAGCTTACATTAGCGCAGCAAGATAACACATCAAATTGTTAGTTGACATTGATTTTAAAAGTTGTTACAAGGTTCTTCAGTGTTAGTTGGGTTTCCTTTAGCAGGCCAATGATGAGGTTATTGTTAGTAATGGGTATCATGTTAAGGATTAAACACAAAATTAGTTATAAATTATGTAAATTTATTTTAAATTGTTAAGAAGACATGGGTAGTGGATTGAGGATTGGGACGAAGGTACATGCTCAGGCCAGCCACACACGATGCTCGAGAGGAAATGCATTCTGGCTCCTTGGATAATACAATATGCAAGACCCTGGAGTGAAACAATATAATACAAGATGTAAGGCCCAGGAGAAATCGCAAAAAGTGTTTCTACTTCTGTAACTCGGGACAGTATCTTAAGCCGCGGGGTCTAATCTTATCAAAGGAAGAAGGTAGCCTGAATTTCATTAACAAGCGATAGATAATCCAATTAGATTTTTATGTTACTTAATTCAATGGTAAAATAATAAACACACACACACACATAATATAAAATATATATATATATATATATATATATATATATATATATATATATATATATTACTAACTTTACATTTTCTTAATTTATCTTTTATTTTTATTTTTAAAACCAATTTAAATACTTTTTTTACTTATCTAAACAAAAAGAGAACTAGCAATGTTAAAAAAAAATTAATCAATACGCCTCGTTTAATATATTCCTTTGCAGTATTAAATAAAATTTTAGTCTTCAAACAAGCAAAAATTTGGCATATTCAAATAATGTAATCACTATTATAACTAAGAAATTACAAGAAAAAAAAACTGAAACTTCTTAGACTTTGTTCATTATACTAATTACTTCCCGTAATGGCTGATAAAAAACTTTAGAATTTTCCGCATCAGGTTCTCAAGGGAGAGGAGGATTTAAAAAAAAACTGTTTTCTTATTGATTTTTTTTTATAAATATTTTTTTTGTTTGTTAATTCATTTTACATTACTTAATGCTACTCTAGAAGTCATAAATTTTGCCTATCCAGGTTTAATTAGGATAGAGATCTTTATTGAGGATGTATAGTCGACTGTAGAAACTATTATAGCTGAAAATATTCAGGAGTCAGTCTTTTTTTAAATATTTTAATTATGCCGATGTTTCGGCTCAAGCTTGTGAGCCATCAACAGGGCATTACTGAGCCTGAGCCACGTCCAAGCATAAACTCTAAATAAAGTTTAGGCTTAGACATATCTGGACATATGGAATCGAGCTTTGGGCTCTACTAAGCCATCTAATTCCTCCCGCACCCAATCCTTACAATCTAAAATCCTAAATGCTCCTTATTTCGTCACAAATAAAATTATCCATAACGACCTTAATATCACATTTGTTGCAGAACTTTCGCGTACCAGAAATACCACTTTTAATTCCAAACTCCCCATCCATATAAACCCTCTTGTCCGCAACCTATCAACCTCACATATTCCTGACAACCCTCCGAGGCGATTGAAAAGATGATGGCCTCGGGATCTACTTACTTAAATAAACATCGAAGTACTACCGCTGGGTAGTTTATTCACAAGCCTTTTACGCCTTTTATTATAATTCATCACTTTTACTTATTGTATTTATGTAATATACAGCTTTAAAATTCATTAAAATATAAATACAAAAAGGCTTGGACATGACTCAGTAATGCCCTGATGATGGCTCACAAGCTTGAGCCGAAACGTCGGCATAATTAAAATATTTAAAAAAAACTGACCCTGAATATTTTCACCTATAATAGAGATATTTAATTTAACGAGTACCTGACTTCGCGCGAAACCTCTATTTTATGTATCTCTTTACCTTGTTCTTTATTTGTTTATTTTTATGACGAACATAAGAATAATAATATATCGCTGGAAATATGAAGATTTTGGAAAAAATGTTACATAAAAAGCTGTATGCAAGTAATACATAAGGGGTATTAGACGTAAGTGATCATTGTAGATAATCACTTCTATTGTTAGGTTCTTTAAATAGAAACACAAGTTTCCAACGAAACTCAAAATAATTCTATAATCTTTTTTCAACAGTAACTATATTTAAAAGTTCTTAAATTGATTTCGACAAAGGAGGTAAGTGAAAGTCGTGTGCTGCGCGCAAAAGATTTTTCAAGCCTGAGGTTACTTTATATATTTATGTACGTAGTAGTGAAGGCGACGCCCAGACGGAACGCGACCTTATCAACATTTAACAATAAAATTAACACTGATGTGAAAATGTTGCTAGGATACCGCACTATCACTATCATAGACTATCCCTGGATAGAGACAGTTGCCGGCCGGTGCCGAACCACTGTGGGAACTCCTTCCCCCTGGACTCCCCTCGATCCGGGGCACCTGCGATAACACCCTGCTCCACTTTCCCAGGGCCCCAAAAGGGGAACAATCCCAAAGAATTATCCCATACCAAGTTTTCGGAAACCGTCTATACACAGCATACACAAGCCGCATGCAAACTAAAAACCCTATTTACAAAAATAAGGCATTTCATAGGACATATTTAACTATCACTGACCTATATTTGGAATATATAGTAAGAGAAAGCATTGCGATAGTCAAAATTTTAGAATTCCAGTTTTCAACGGAAATACACGTTGTATGATCATCAGAGACCAAAAGCTGTGTATGTATTAAATCTAGCTAAAAAAAAAATAATAATAAAAATAAATAAATAAAAGTCGTACGAAACTGAAATTTCATATTTATGACAAGTATATGCTTGGCATGTTACAGCAAATGTTTAACCAAAAACTTCTATAGATATAATTAATATTACGGCTTTTAAATAAATATAGAATTGAAAAAAGATAAAATATTATATATTATCAATTACTATTATAGAAGAGTAATTTAAGTTATGAATATATTATTCGGAACAGTCTCTTCTATTTTATTTATATATTTATTTATCATAACATAATAATGATAATGATAAATTATTTTAACAGAATTACAGAATTATTCATATATAGGAACTTAATATGAAAAATACTACAATATTAAATGACCAATATTAGGATATAATATGGAAATAAATATGATATTTAAAGATCTGAAAATGAGGCATAAGGTACCTCGAAACGTAATGTTTTAATAATCATAGTTTATATATGTTATGATAAATAAATATATAAATAAAATATAAGAGACTGTTCCGAATAATATATTCATAAGAAAATATTAATTACATTATAGTTTCCTCTATTTTTGATCAGTATATGTTAAACCAGCACATAGGCTGGTACATAACCATTGGTTTAGGAATAGATACGTTTGGTTAGTATAAAATTTACTTCAAAACATTCCTTTAAAATAAGATTTTGAATGAGTGTTGTTGTTTTCTGATGGACAACTATTGCGATCCTGAAAACATTCGGAATTCGAGTTTTCAAGTGTTAGGATCCCCATGACCAAGTTCTGCAAAGAGGTCTGGGTGTTTGTATGTCGTGTGTAGCTTACAAATATTTACAATGTTATTGAAAATGGCTTTAACGTTTAAACTCGTCAAATTAAATGAACTTTAATTTAAGTTTTAGCCTCAATGAATTAGTCTGACATGGCTTAAAAATGCATTGATAAAAAACGGATAAAATACAAGTCGAAACTATTCGATAACTAACTAAACGAGAAAATAGAAAAACAATTTTTTTCCAAACATAAGAATAGCACTATATGGTGATTTGATGATTAAGAATGTTTGAGGTGCGGTTATCAAAAAAGTTACACACTAACTAAAAAGTAACACTTATATTTGCATGCCAAACGTTTCATCAGTGTTATTTGGGTGGGCCTTCGTCACAGCTGAGAGAAACAAGAAAACAATAAATACAATTAAAATAACAATAAGTTGCGATCAATATTATGACAGTAATACAATAAGGAAACAAACACAAAATTAAAATAATTGGGGAATGAGAAAATTTGTAGATTGTAATGAATAATTAATGTTTCCTTCCACATTTCAATACTGTCGCTTTATAATCATTTTAATTAAATTTTATGTTTGTTTCCTTATAGTATTAATGCCATATTAATGTACCTAACTTATTATTATTTTACCTTATTATGATTGCATCGGTAGTTATCTTGTTTCTCTCAGCTCTGATGAAGGCTCACAAATACAATAAGTATTACTTGTTAATGCGTATTTTTTTTTAAGACCGCACCCTTAACCATCTTACTCATCTAATATTCTCAATTGTCAACTAAACACCATCATAGTAAATAGTAACATAGATGTATAATATATCGTTCTTAAGCTGAAGATTTTAGAAAACATATTATCTGTTATAGGTGGAATATTCAGGAGTCAGTCTTTTACTAAATATTTTAAATTTTGCCGACGTTTCGGCTCAAGGTTGTGAGCCATCATCAGGACATTACTGAGCAGAAAGGAGAAAACTGAAAAAAAAAAAAAATTTTTTTAATATAAAAACAGTAATATACATGTATTTATTTATTTTACATTTAGGTGCCGTGTACCACATTAGGTTAGAGGCACCGTTCGTTGTAATATACATGTATGATATACCGTTGGAAAGCTAAAGATTTTAGAAAAAAATAATATCTTATACTCAAGCTTGATTGAGAGAGATGAAAATAAAATAAATATAACTGATTATTTCAGATAATAATATAATGAAATTTTTAATAAAACTCATGTTTCTATATAAATTCAATTTAATTAATTCTTTAATAGTTTCAAGTATTTTTATCTCTAACTGTATTTGAAAAATCTTCCATTGATTTTAAAAATGGAGGTAAGTGAAAATCGTGTGTTACCCGCACGGATTTTAACATTTTGGCTTATACCATTTTGAGATATGAGCACAAATATTATTTAATGTAAAACATTTGTTTTAAACGAAATTTAATATAATTCTTTTAACTACTGAAGGAATTAGTCCGGGTGGCGGTCATTAAATGAAACAACTGAATAGTTTCAACTATTTCATTGTTTGCCAACGTTTCGACCCCCATTGTGGGTCTGGTAGGCGAGTGGAAACTAGAGCTAGTTGATGACCCACAATGGGAGGTCGAAACGTTGGCAAACAATTAATAGTTGAAACTATTCAGTTGTTTCATTTAATGACCGCCACCCGGACTAATTCCTTCAGTAATTCTCAACGGTCAACTAATTATATCCACATAATTCTTTTAACCTTCTTAAATTGTTTACGACAACCGGTGTAAGTAAAAGACGGATTTTGTCCGCACCAAATTTTTGAACTTATATTTATATTGGCAGTGTTTTGAAAATGTACCTAGGCCCCTCCTAACGATTTTGGACCTTCGTGTCCCCTACCGATTTTAATGAAAATCCTGCGTTGGCCCTAGTCTCATAGGGTGCTCTCAAGTACTCCTAATTAAGGCATACTTTGCCTTAGGCATCGAATATTCAAATGAAGTGGGTTTTAGAATTTATTCCATGCAAATGCCCCTTACACCATCCTCTACACACCGACCTCCATACCTTGCCGCCTCTCTATTTACATATTTTTCTCAGACTTGCCGATGGAGGGAACGCCATTGAACATGGAGGTTGCAAACTGGGGTAAGGCGTCTTGTTAGGGGGAGAAAAAAAAAAAAAAAGAATGTATGAAAAAAGGTGGTAGCGAGCGGAGGCCATGTTGGAGGGGAGGCTCCTCTCTTGCAACACAACCAGGCTCGCTCCCTTCCTTCCAGAGCTGTTTCTTTTTGTACGACTTTTTTTTTGGCGGGAGGTTTGCGCTCCAAGTGAAAGGGGAGTTGGGAGTTGCCAATGTCGATGAGTGCAAAGATAACTTCAATACGACCATTTAAGACATTCATGAGTCCCTATTTCAAGTAGTACTCGACAGAATCTTTAATTTGAATTTCGGTTGATGAAAACAAAAAATCTGGTGCGGGCAACACAAGGCTTTCAGTTACCTCCGTTGTTAAAATCAAAGAAAGAATTTTCAAATACAGTCAGAGATAAAAATACACGAAACTATTAAAGAATTAATTAAATGAAATTCATATAGAAACATGTGTTTTATTAAAAAATCTATTATATTATTATCTTAAATAATCAGTTACTTTTATCTTCTTTTCATCACTCTCTATTAACTTTTAAAAGCTTGAGTATAAGATAATATGTTTTCTAAAATCTTTAGCTTTCCAACGGTATATCATACAAAATCAAAAAAATTGCATAAAAAAAGATTTTTTCAGTTTTCTCCTTTAGTTAGATATCGAATTCGTTCAACTTATATATTTATGTGTTTTTCATCGGTGGTAACAAGATAATATATTTATTTTTATAAAATCTACTAAATTAAAGGTGCTTTAGAGGGAGAAAATTTAAAATATCAGCATTTAAGCCCGGTCAGACCATTTTAATCAGAATGAAAACTACATCATATTAAAGCCCATTAAAGTTTACATCGACATAGCGAGTTTAATCAAAATCGTCGGAACTGTTTTTGAGAAAATCGAAAAAAGGTGCAAAGAGCATGGTATAAAGTGGCTCTTCTGGTAAGCTGATTTTGATGAAAAAATTTCTGTAACACCTTTGACGTATAGTTGTCTTAAATATGAAATTTCAATTTCATAGGACTTACCGTTACCACACACACAGACTTTTTTGCGGGACTTGGTTATTTGGACTCAGGGGAGCCTAAAATGTCTATTTCCGTTGAAAACTGGAATTCGAAAATTTTCACGATCGCAATACTTTCCCTTACTATATATAGTAAGAGAAAGGAAAAATTATTTGATTTATAAAATAATCTTATATATTATTATTTAAAATAATCAGTTAATTTTATCGACTTTTTATCACTCTCCGTCTACTTTTGTGCATAAGATACATTTTCTACAGATACTTTTAGCCTTCTAACGGTATATTGTACATCTATAATACTATTTTTATGTTTAAAAACACAAAAATTGCATACCATAATATGTTTGCGGTTTTTTACTTTAGTTGGATATCGAATTCGTTTAACTTATAAATTTACATGTTTTTTTTTAAGAATGCAAACAATAAGATATCGTTAATTTTTCGAAACTTTCAATGAATGGTACTTTAAAGGAAGAAAATACAAAAATTCGCCCGGTCAGACTATTTCAATCAGAATGAAACATACATGATATTAAAGCCCATCGAATTTTACATCGATATAGCAAGCTTATTCAAAATCATAAGAGCAGTTATTGAGAAAACGAAAAAAGGAGCAAAATGTATTACTGAAAAAGTTGCGGTAGCATTCCAGACTTCTCTTTGATATAAACTTTGAGTAGCGCAATACATTACGTTTGCTAGCTAGACAAACGAAATACTGATACCGAGACCTTTTGGAAGGACTTGCTCATTTGAACTCAGAGGATCCTAAAATTAAAAACTCGAATTAGAAAATTTTCAGGATCGCAATACATACCCATAAAATAACATAAATTCCAATTCAAAACGTTTGTAAATATTCTGTAAAGTAATTTTAACTATTTTAGTGAAAAAGTTACTGTAACATCTCGGGCGTATATTTGTCTAAAATGAGAAATTTAAGTTTTGTAGTTTTCATTTTCTTGATGGAGTTATTATATATACACAGACTTATTTCCAGTGAAAACTATATTTCCCAAAGTGAAAGTAAAAAATTTAAGATTTCAAAATTAAAATAAGGAAATAAATTAGTTTCATTAGAAATTAATATAACAGACTTTTGCCCTTTCTGTAAAATTACCTCGAAGAGATACAGTAAGTACCTTTTGAATATAGACTTAATTGCTTTGAGGTGAGGTAAGGCTTTGCCTGTTGCGCACCGAATTTTCCCCTCTGAGGTGGCGAGACAGGAATATAGAGCAGAGGCAGCCAGACAATGGCCCCGACACACAATGCGAGGGTTGGTCCCCTCCAACGTATAGCGACCTTTCCCAGCCCCGAGTTGTGTCGAGTCCAGCCCAGGCAGATTTTTTTTTTGCCTTTGTCTTCTCGCGCGTGCGACGGCACCGCAGACTTCCGTGTCACTATCATTAGTCAACGACTTCCACCGCTACGTCTCAATCCGTCGAAGGGGCCGAAACGTCGTTCTCATCGTATTATAATATATAATAAGTGGATTTATTGAAGTTGGCAAGTACGCTGAAACTTAAAAATAAAACTGACCTAAGAAAGCTAGATTGGGATCCGACAGAGGAGAACTAAGACGAAAACTAAAGACTGTTGTAGAGCGGAAGATGGTCAAGGTAAGATAGGAGTGAGGCAGGTGACTGTATCAGCAGGTGGCACGTCTCTTTGTCATCTAAATGGTAACACTACAACCTTAACCTACATATATATATAAAATGATTATTATTATAATATAATAATCAAACCACTTCAAAAAAATTCGAAACTAAATTCTGAGTATTGAGAAGTATGAAAGATATTTTCTGACATAATTTGGTGATTAACACATTCCAAAAAGATAAACACAATTTTTTTCGGATTTTCTTTATTTTTCAAAAAATCATCTTTTCGTTCAAGAATCACGATCACATCATTTTTTCATATTAATGACTCTTAAGAATCAGGGAAGAGGGAATAACTATTAATTAATTTAGAATTTAACTACTAAAAAAATAATATAATAAAAATTCTTTTTTATTTTTTTTGTTGAATATTGCAAATCATTTGAGTTAAACAGATAAGGATTTAAGTAAATTATTTTTATTCGACAACAAATCGTTTCCTCAAGTACGAAAACACAAAATAATCGAAAGACGACCAAAAAATTCATCCTTTCTAGTCATAAAATACGTTTGTTATTTTAAATGCTTCGGTGTAATTGTATAAATAAATCAACTCAACCTCGAAGCGGATTTTGAGCTTTAAATCGAAACTGAGAAATTTCATGGCATTTAACATTCATTATTACTGAGAATGGGGAATGCACGAATACATCCCTGAAATATTTCTTTAGTTCTGAGCGAACGAATGTACAAAATTATTAATGTTGGATTTTAAAAGTTTATTAAAATATAATAACTTTGAAGATATACACGAAAAACGTATAGTAATCCATTTTATTAACATCTCTACATTTTCATGTACAACACCCGAGGAGGTAAAAATTTTAAAACTTTTCAAAATGTATGATTTTTGCGTTGACAAATGTGGCGAATCCTTATGTAACTTTAATTTAAAGAAATGTAAAAAAAAAAATTGAATTTATGCTGAATGAAAGGTTATGTAAGCTAACGATCCTTTGGATTGGTGAACCTATATAAACATAGCATTATGTTTCTTGGGATCCTCAACAATACGCAGTGTATTACCCGCAGAGCTCGGAACAGATGCACCGGACAGCGTACAACATATGGCCGGCAGATGATCTTCCACTATCTCTGATTACCCGCACAAACTTTACAAACCTAATGAGCGGTGGAATTTCAGCGATTTTGTGAAGAAAAGCCCCCATTTTGGCGAGGCCTGGTGCAGGTGGAATAGATACAGCGATGAGTTTCCGTTGGGCCGCCATACAGCGGGTTTGTTCCAACGGCGTATCTTCTATCACGTGTTTACAGATAAAAAGTATTCACGTTTCAAGATATGTAGAACACAAACAAATAAAAAATCTCAGTCGTTGTTTCGTGGCTTTTCTTCTTAATCACTTGAACGACTTTTTATTTTCGTCATTTAATGATTTTTTGTTTCTTCAACACAGACGGTTAACAAAATTAGAAGTTTTCGTTGAAAATTGGAATTCAAAAATATTCATTACTTTCCCTAACTATATATTTCATATATAGGAAAGGTAATAAATGTAAAAAGGATAATTTAAGATTCTTTTATGCATCAATTACAACCGGGATTCCTTATCTTTAAGTGGAATTTTGCTTGCTCAAAATGGGAAAAAAATAATGATTTTTCCGCTGCACAGATGGTTAAATTTTTTTTGCAGTGCGTATGGAGATGATGTCTTAGGGGAAATCTACGTCCGTAAGTGGTTTGTTCGGTTCAAAACAGGATTTTTGAATTGGAAGACGCAAAGAGCTTGGGTCGTCCTTATAGTTCAAATTTAAGCATTAGTCACAGACAAGCCCACTATGATATAGAATATGGCAGAATCTGGATCATACATAATTGATTAAAAATATTTACAAGATTCTTAAGTTTTTAATTAAAATCGACAGTAAAAAATGATGCTAACCGATTTTACAACCCAATATATCAATTTCTACTTAAATTTACATTACATTACAGTTAACTGTAATCCAATCGTTTTATCTTCCCTTAGCTCCTAAATCGTGAGCTTCCTCCGAAAGAAGTTGAGGGGTGCCCCCCCCCAAATCTACCGGTCCTGCACGACCAGTCTTCGAGGGTACAGGTCCCCCTTTCTCAAGGGGAGCTCCAGGAACCAGAGCCAGAGGGCGGGTTGAAGAGGATCAGCGAGAAAACGTGAGGCGTCTCGCGCGCTTTGGGCCAAAACCTTATGGTTTATTATTATCGATAATCGAAATCAATAAAATAAAAATAATAAATAATAAAATAAAATCTATTTAGGTCGGAGTAAAGGAAGCAAAAGCACACAGAAACGATGAGAAGGTACTGGGAGTAGAGAAAGGCGAAGATGAAGAAGATATATATTGACATTCGCATGGTCTTAAAGGCCGTTTCGAAACAATAAAAAAAATAATAATAATAAAATAAAATTTACCCGACCTCAAAATTTAAGAGCTTACTTTTCAAGATACGTTGAAAACGAATAACATATTTTTAAAATCTGGTGCGGGCAACACACGACTTTCACTTACCTCCATTTTTAAAATTAATGAAAGAACTTTCAAATACAGTTAAAATAAAAATACGTGAAATTATTAAAGAATCAATTAAATTGAATTTATATAGAAACATGTGTTTTATTAAAAAATCTATTATATTGTTATCTAAAATAATCAGCTAGTTTTATCTTCTTTTCATCACTCTCTGTTAACTTCTAAAAGCTTGTGTATGAGATAATATTTTTTTTTAAATCTTTAGCTTTCCAACGGTATATCATATATGTATATTACTACTGCTCTTATGTTCAAAAACAAAAAATTTCATTAAAAATATATTTTTTCAGTTTTTTCCTTTAGGGTATCGAATTCATTCAATTTATATATTTACCTGTTTTTTATCAGTGGTAACAAGATAATATAGTTATTTTTATAGAATCAACAAAATTAAAGGTACTTTAGAGGATGAAAATATCGGCATTTAAGCCCTGTCAAACCATTTTTATCCAAATGAAACCTAAATGTTATCAAATACCATTAAATTTTACATCGATATAGCGAGTTTAATCAAAATCGTCGGAACCGTTTTCGAGAAAATCGAAAAAAGGTGCGAATTGCATGGTATAAAGTGGCTCTTCTGGTAAGCTCATTTTGATGAAAAAGGTTTTGTAACGTCTCGGGCGTATATTTGTCTTAAATATGAAATTTCAGTTTCATAGGACTTACCGTTTCCGCCCGGGAGTTACCGCACACACACAGACCTTTTTGCGGGACTTGGTTATTTGGACTCAGGGGACCCTAAAATGTGTATTTCCGTTGAAAACTGGAACTCGAAAATTTTCACGATCGCAATACTTTCCCTTACTATATATAGTAAGTGAAAGTAAAAATTTATTTGTCCGCCATCCGCGGCTTTCCTCCGAGACTAATGGACCGATTATTTTGAAACTCGGAAAAAACGTGTAATAAACGTTTCACAATGAATTTTAAAGATTCCAGCCAAAAGAAATGTCCATGTTCAAATAATGTATGTATTACTTATCTCTAATTAAGATAGATCTGGTTTAATGTTTATTAAATAGTGTGTTAAAGTTTTAAGAAATTATCTTTTGCTAAGATGAGACGTTTTGCTAAATCCTTATCGCACAGCTAGAACGCACACACTAACACTCAGGCACGCACGATCCCCCACTCGAAGCACAAAGAACTTCAAGAGTAACGAAGTATCTGCTTGTTCCTTTTCTAATCCAACTCTTTGTTTATTATTGCTACCCTACACTCTTCGAGGGAGCTGGCTCAATGAATTGCAATCCACGCGCCACAAGTCCACCGAATGAGCGTTACGGTAGCCTACAGTAAGTAAGCTAATTACAAACTGCCGTTTTTTACTAAAATGTGTATTTTAGCTAAGAAACAAACCTTTTTTTCACCTCAGATATAACACCATAGGCGCGTTTTATGTCTGTAGGTGACAGTGACATTTCCCTTACTAGAAATTTAATGTAGTATATATATCGTTATACAAAATATGTCACAAAGGCCGACATTAAAGAGCTATTATGGTTCGAATGAAAAAAAAGGCAAATTTTGCCTAAATTTTTGTATATGGGATTTTTGACATACTATAGCTCTATAATGGAAAAAAAAAAAAAAAATGTTATGTATAAAGTTAAAGCAGGTAATACAGATTGACAAAAAGCACATAAATTTCTTATTTAAAAATTTAAAATTTTCAAAAAAAAATTAGTGTAATTTTCTTTTATTTACCATGAAGTTTATTTATTTTTTAATTTAAGAAAGGAAATAAGTTGTGGCTTAAGGGCACTAAATTTTTTCAAGTATGTTCAACATTCTATTATTTGTTTTTTGTGGTACACAAAGGTAACAGTAACAAGGTATGTAGAATTTTCTATAATGTTGAAAATATCTGTTATTTTTATACAAAATTTAATTAAAATCTATTATTTATGTGTATTCATACAAAATTGAAAATTAGGTCCTTCCTTGGAAAAAAAAAAAATAAAATAAAATCTTGTACCACATCTCTTATCTTAATACCTTATTTTATTTCCTTATCTTTCATTATTATTGTTTTTCCTAACACTTTCAAGTCAATTATTTTATGTGTATATATATATATATATATATATATATATATATATATATATATATATATATATATATATAAAATCATAACTCTTTGTATTAATAATTGATAAATTAGCAATAATTTGTCACGAAAAATAATACTTATTAAAGTTATAAATAGTTTTTATTTGAATATATAAAATTTTGGTATTGAAAAATTATGTATACATATATTATTTTAAAAATAATTATTGTTAGGTTCTCAATACGTTTAATTATTTATTTATTTTGCAATTAGAAATAATAACAAAATATAAGTTAATTAGAAATTAAAGTGATATTGTAAATTCATGAAGGGAATAATTGAAATATCATTTATTATTTACTTATTTCTAATTAAAATTATATATTATATAGATAACTAACATACCTTGGCAAAGAAATATAAAATAAAGCATTTCTCTCCCTCAAATATTTAATAATATAGTAAGTTACTATCAGAGTGTAAACAATGGAAGTTTCGGACTTTCACAATAACCCATTCTCCTGAAAGTGTTATCAACAGATAAAGAGTTTTAGAAGAAGAAAGATACCATCGTTGTTTTTGTGACTCCGTTATAAATAAATGAAATAATCTTTGTTAAATCTGAAAATCTTTCACAGATGGCTTTAGTAAATAATGCCTTTAGAATCTGTATATATTTAAATAATAAAATGTAAAAAAAAAAATCTGGTGCACTCGACACAGATGGCTGTCACGTAACTTCCCCCTTGTCGAAATAAACTTTAAAATAATTAAATCAACTTAAGAGTTAAATAAAAATAATTCTATTGATTTTCGATGTAAACATTTAGTTTGGTATAAATTACATATCGATAGAAATCCTTATCTATATCAATACCATCATTTTATCTGGTCATAACAAATTCATCTGTTACATAACTTTTTTTTTTTTTTAAATATTTTTTAAGGGTAGTATATAACTATTGCGTGGGAAAAAATTGATCGGGACATATATCTGTGGCGGTCGTGAAAAACTAGATAATTCGATTTATATCAAAAATGAGTTAACTTCTCGTATTGCTCCCTCAGACCTTCTCCTACGTCGTGTTAAATTGGTTAAAGAAATTTCTTGGTGGAGGAAATTTCAGGTGGAAAGAAAGCTGTATGTTATAACTCTATTTTGGTATCACGTAAAACTCTAAGTCGCTCACCTGTAAAATGAAATTTTTTGACTTAACCACTTATTCACGATCGCCACAGATATTTTTGCTGTTTTCTCCAACACTTGATGTTTATTTCATATTTCATACTCGCCCATTTTTTTTATTTATACTAAAAAGTAGAAATTATTAATTACTTCTAATCAACAAAACCGAAGGTAATTTACAGGAAGAAAATTTGAAAATTCAGCATTTAAGCATAGTCACATGAATTTAATCTGAATAAAAACTACACGAAAATAAATCATATTTAATTTTCCATCTTATTAGGAAGATGAATAAAAATTATTAGAGCCGCATTATGAGAAAAAGGCGAAAATATGTAACATACATGATATAAAATGGCACTTTAAGTGATAAGACTTTGGTGAAAGTGTATGTAAGATCCCAGGCAAATAGTAGTATTAAATATAAAACCAGTTTTGTACGAATTTTAATTTTTGAACCAAATTCACCACTATTAAACTATATACATACTATTTTGCGAAACTAAGGGACCCTAATTTCTGTTGAAAAACTCGGATTAAAAAATTTCCAGGATCAGAATACTTTCTTTAATTATATAATATTATAAGATCAAATAAAAAATGCTTAGTATATAAAATATTAAAGGACATACCTAATACAAACGCATGGCCCGAATACAGCAATCACACTGCCTCTGAGAAACCTTGAACTTTGAATTATAATACAATGCCGTATCGCACGAGGACCTCTTCAAATATTTACGTAACAATAATCTGACGCTAGTATAAGATAAAAATCTGGTGCGAACGTAACGCAAATTCCTTCTTAAATCACTTGTTTACACTCCCTTTATATTATATTATAAATTTATAGAAATTATTACAATAATAACAGATCAGTGAAAGTTAAAAATTTTAACTTACGATATTTAGTAGATAAAGCACTAGAATACTGTTCAACGCGTCTCGGTTCAAATACCGGATGTAACAAAAAAACAATACTTAAATTTCATTAGCGTATAAAACTATTGGGGTCTAAAAAGTTTTATCTAGCGCCCTTTTCGGTGACTAGCTTGCCCTCTGAAGAGGTAGGTGAAAATTTCGTGAGAGCTAGGTATTGTGAGAGTTCACGAAAGTAGCGGGAGATAGGAAAGGCATATTTAAAAATATAAAATCGGAAAATAACATCTTATATTACTTTTTAAAAAGTGATATAATTAAATATCAAAACAAACAAGTGTAAAATACACATGATGAAAATATTAAAAAATAAATGATAATGTTTTATAGGAAATAAGGTGATTGAATATTTATTGTAAGTATATGAGAGTGTATCATGACATTAAAAAGGAATCTTCCTAAAAGAAAAAATATATATATAAAATGAGCTTTTAAGTCGAATTTATTTTTTTGTGACAAAAAAAACTAACAGACATAACAGTAAACACTTTATTATTTATTTTATAACTTATTATTTTTACCTTTATTTTTTTATTAAATAAATTGACTTTTTCTGCAGATTAGTACTGATTAAAAATGGGAAAATTTAAAATATGAAAGAATTTGATATCTAACTAAAAGAGAAAACTACAGAAATATTTTTTCAGGTAATTTATGTCCACCTTGATTATATCAAGAGTGATGTTGATTTAAAACATACCGCTGGAAAGCTAACGATTTTCAAAAAAATGTTATCTTAAACGTTTAAGATATTAATTTCTACTGCTATATTATTACAATTAAAAAAATGTTATTATTGAAATTTTTCAAATTAAAATATATTTAAAACATGATCTCAAAAGAGTGTTAAGTAGAAGTTGTGTGTTAGGCGCACCAGATTTTAATATTATGAACCTACAATGATTGTTCTATAGAGATTTTTGAAGGTAAATAGCTAAGAATCTGTCATTAGAGAATACAGGTCTAAATATAGCGATGAGAGTTGAACGGCCGTAGTATATAGGACACTTCCAAATGCAGCATAGTCCTTGGGGCAGTATTACATTACCAACTGTTCTAGTATACTGTCGTGACAGTAGCACTTTCAGTGTGAACTACTCTCACTCTCATGGCAGTAATAAGCGAGAGTATATTCAGCATGTACAGGCTATCACAAACTAAAGGCAGAGCTAAACAGTGAGAAAACAGGTATATGTAGGCGAGGTGAAAATTCGTGAAAGTCTTGTGAGAGGTGACGAAAGTAGTGCAAGAGACGGTTGGAATATTTAAAAAATAATAAATTTGGATAATGACATCAAAATATTACTTTTTGAAAAATCTTATAATTATTCTTAAATTAAAAAAAAACCTAATGATAAAGTCATATCAAAACAAACAAGCTTAATATCCACATCATGAAAGCACGTTTTTTATTTAATGTAGAAACTCAATTTTAAGAAACTAAACATTATATATAATAAAAAGTAAAATAAATAAATGATGAAGTCATATAGAAAATTCGGTAATTGAATAATTATTATAATACATTGAAAGTATGTGAGAGTGTGCGATAATTCACTCTCACCAAATCTATCGAATTTCACCTCACCTACTAGAATTCTCACCGTGTAGCGCTGCCTTAAAGTAGGTACCTGGGTTTTTGAACCCAGGTAATTCGCAAAACTTCCCAACCTTACTTTCCAAGTACTTCGTTCCTTGTTCTCTTCAAGTTAGTAACATTCACTCATTTCTATGTAAGCAACTGTTTTGCTCAAAATTATGACTACATTCAGAAACATTAATATATATTAATTAAATTAAAATAATTTTAATAGTACTTTATTTACAATTGTAATATATAATTAGGTAATGTATATTTACTTAATGTCGTTTTTGTGGTGCGAGTTGTCTGATTCGGTTGATTCGTGTTTGTAATAATCAAGGCGCAACTTTTTTTTAATTTTTTACAGAATTATAAAAAAAAATGTTTAGGCTATGTTTTGAGAATTTATTCTCTTACAATTAAAAAAAAAAAAAAAAAAAAAAAAAAAAAAAAAAAAAAAAAAAAAAAAAAAAAAAAAAGAAACAGAATAAAAGATTTGCATACAATAATTATTATATGAAATAATTGTTTCAGGGAAAGAAAACATTTTTTTTTCAAATAAATTTAACGATGCAGTAAATAGATATTTTAATTATAATTTAAATTTTTTATATTTAGAATATAACAATGTATGTATATATTATAATATAATATATATGATTTATTCTATCTTGTATGTATTTCTAACGTCATAACAAATTCAAATTAAGAATTAATTTAAACGACTCTATGTCCACTTATTGTAAATTAACTGAATTCTTCAGTTGATTAAAAAACTGTTTTCTTTCTCTGCAACAATTATGTCATCAGATAATTTTCGTAAGCAAATTTGTTTTGCTTTTTTCACTGTAAGAGCTTGAATATAAGAACAATAAATTCTATAAACGCAGCTTAAAAACTTGTTTTATTTATTGACTTTAGGAAATAAGAATGATTCATACACAAATAGGAACGTAATATTTTTGAATATCCAAAAGGAATAATTAAATTGAATGTGGGTTAGTCACAAATTAAATGTTACAAAAACTATTTCTACGATTATTTCCTTCAAGGACTTGAAGGTGGTTCACTACCTGGCCTAATCGTTGGGGCCTCAAAGAGGGGCTGCAAAAAAAGGTTTTACTCGGAGCAGGTAGTCGGTTCTAGGGACGTTCATACCGCCTCTCTTTTCGTCTCTTGCCTCATCTACAGTCTACACCTCGATAGTCTCATTACTATCACGATAGTAATAGGAGAAGGATGAGAAGTTTGGTTATGAATTAGGTTGTCTGGAAAATGCAGGAAAGCGGTTTTGCGATCGAATTAAGAGTTTTTCCACACCCTCTAACTATAATTTAGAATACAAAAGTTTTTTTGTTTTTTTTTGTCCAGCAAAAATATGTGAGTATTTTCATATGCTAAATCTAGCACGAAAACAAAATTTCGTAATAATAATCTCTTCTCATTAAATTTCTTTATTTCCAGATCGGCTGCTTGAGCCATACATGGTTTTTTTTTTAACATAAATGAATAATTATTACAACTCGTAACAATGGAAAAAGTGGGGGTATAGCCTCGTACAAAGACACCCCTAACGATTATAAATTTTTAATTATAATAATAATCTCAAGATAAGAATATCCTCTTGGCATTTGTCAGCAGCAACTTTATTTTAAACGTTTTTACTCTATCACGACCGGCTAATCTAAAGAGCCACTTTACAATTTGCACCTTTTTACGATTATAATTAAACTCACTATATTGATGTAAAATTAAATAGACTTTAATATCATGCAGGTTTCATTCTGATTGAAATATTCTGACAGGGCTTAAATGACAAACTTAAAAAAACTAGATCTTTACAACCCACGAAGGGACATGGGCACAGTTCATATAGATGTACTGTTTATAGGTCAATGGCCGAACAATGAGGAGATTAGGCTTAACTTTAAAGACGTTGGTTCTGCCCCAGGAGGGTCTCCATACCCCAGGGTCGCCCCCCGGCAGAATTAACAGAATAATTAATATTTTTCCAAACTGGGATTAGAATTCTATTATTTGTTTGTATACTCATTTAACGTCACTTAATGCTGCTGTGGCTAATCGAACGATGCTACAGTTAGGGTCTTAAATTTAGCTTATTCACGTTTGATTAGGACAGGAATCTTTAACAAGTACCTGAGATCGCTCGGAACCACCATTTTACATCCCATCTGAAGGACGGTATACCTGGAGAACTTTTACTCCGTTGAATACATATTAGGGCCATCTGCCGAGTTTGAACCCGCGAAATATTTAGTGCTAATATCCGAGTTTATTAAAAATAATACTGCGTTCTCACTCTCCTACTTCTATCACGAGAGCGCTTGAGGTACTTCACCTGCCTCACAGGAGGGATATTACTACCACTATCACCTTGTAGCGTGCCTTTGTACCGTGACGTCTCTATTTCGCCCCCTCCCCGCAAATGATAATCAAATTATAGAAACAATGAGTCGGTTCCATTCGATTTCCCTTCAGATCCTCCGCATCTGCTCGCTGACTCTTTTATCGGATTATCGCGCTCGACTGGAGTGGTTCTTTCGGTTCATCGAGCTGTCAGCCGTTGGAGCGCGTCGGTCCGTTCGGAGCGGTGTGGCTTTCATTATTCCATTGTCCCTCAGCTCTAAACGTGTCCGTCACCGGCTACAGTTGCCGTCACACAGCACTTCATGTATAAGTAATTTGGGTATCATTTGGAACCCCGCGGTATGAATGGCCCTTCAGGACGCGATAAACGTTAATAGAGACAGACAGGCAAACAATATCGTCCGACAGTAGTAGGATAATAGCATACAATATTACTTTTAAAAATCCGGTGCGCCCAATACATGATTGCTACTTACTCGTTAGTTGAAAAAATAATTATTAGGTATCAATAAAAAAATACACTTAAGATTGAAAAAAAATAACTATAGAAATTTAAACCATTTTCTTTACCTTCTGTACCTTGAATGTTCCTTCAAAATATCTTTGTACTAGTGATAACATTTTTTCTAAAATCTTTAGGTTTCTAACGGTATATTATACATCTATATTACTATTGTTATATTTGGGAAAAAACTAAAAATTAAACCAATCCATTATCAAATTATTTTATATTTCACGTTCACCTATCTTTTATTAATCCTAACAAAAAAAGAAAAGGTTAATTCATTTGAATCAATAAAATAAAAGGTCATTTAAGCCAGACTAATGAAAATGTAACAACATGAAAATAAAGAACATTTAATTTTACATCAATATAGCGAGTTTAAACAAATTAGTTAAACCTTTTTTTTTTTTTTTCGAAAACGCATCGTATCAAGTGGTACTTCTGGAAAGTGGACTTTGGTGTAATGTTCTGAAACATTTTAGCTCCATATACTTCTCTTAAATATGAAATTTCAGCTTCGCACAACTTCTCATTCCCTTTTAGACACAAACACTGAAGGTGAAAATTCTTGAGAGCAAGGTCTTGTGAGAGTTCACGAACGTAGCGGGAGAGAGGGAAGGAATATATTTTTTTTAATAAATTCGTATAACATCATATATCAATTTTTTTTTTTAAATCTATATCATTAAAAATCAGTTTAAATTTTTAACTATGTAGTTATATCAAACCAAACAAGTGTTATTTACACATCATGTAGATACTCCATTTTAAGAAATTTAACATTATTCATAATAAAAGTTATAAAAAAAATAAATGACCCATTGAATATTTATTAGACGTAGAAAATATGTGAGTGTATGATACTTCACTATCACCAAATTTCACGATTTTTATCTACCAGTTCTCTTAACTTAAAACGTATGATACCCTAGAAAACTCTAATTCTTAAATTTCCACAATTGTAAGACTTCCCCTTACTATATTTTTCATCAAGTGAAAGTAATAATGAGTTGGTATTAATTTAATAAAACGAGTTAATGTGAAGCATACAATCACATTCAATAATAATCAATAGCTGATAGGATAATAGACAACCGCGACCGATATACTGTTAGAACCCTGACACCAGAACCAATCGTTATCGAAAGCAGCCGAGGGTGAAACAGTCTAAAACCGTTCCGCTCTTTTCAAGGCCGATTAGTCTTCAGCGGTTTATTTTATGATTCGATCCGTCTAATGTGAGATTCCTAGCTGTGCAAGTTGTTTTAGATTATTGATAAATTCAAATAATTCACGTCCTATTATCTATATCAGTGGTTGTCAACAAGATGTACAAGGGATCCGAGAGATGTCACTTTTAAATTAACTTGACGTAAAATATTTGTCAAGCCTTGGCTTTCAATAACTATTAGACATGCTCTATACAGACGCATTCAACATTTTAACAGATATAACACGAGCATATATAACAGTATCATATATGATATTATTAACAGCTAGTGATCACTGCCTCCAGCGGATCTCATTACCTCGTATGAGGAGTGGGTGTGGGGATGGTCGGTGGAATTTCCTCGGAAGCTTCTCTCGGTTAAGTCCGATGGATTCGCTGACCAACAATAAGAGCGGCCCTCCAGGCTTGCTGGAGGGTGTGACGTAGGTTTGCACGCCCTACTTATATATTTTAGCTCACAAAATACCAATAACAGTCATGGATTTCTCTGAGGTTAAACGCTCATTATCCCGAGGTTAGCATCGCGGAGACTAAAATGGGCGAGTAAAGTTGTTGGGATCGGTGAGGAACGGATTCCGAGAAAGTTGGTATTCGCTGATCCGACTGGTAGGCCGAAGCGTCGATGGGAGGATTGCGTTAAGGCTGATCTCGAGGGCTTGGGCTTGAACGATGAACATTCGACGAATCTGTGCAGGCGGAGTTTGGTGGTATCGTCATCTAACCTTCAGGTTCGGTAGGTCTGTTATTATTATTATTATTATTATAGTTATCACTGACAAGTTACTGCTACTTCACAATAACAATCTTAAAATTGGTCATTTTTTAACATTTCAAAAATAATAATATTAAAGACCAGATGAGGCACATAAGATAATAAACAATATTCGGTTATTTTTATGAACATTTGAAGAAAATCCTATCTTGTATTAGATTTAAGTTTTATTAATTCAATGTTTCCTGGACTGAAGTAAACTCCTGAACCCTGCAGTATTTTTATATTAATGTTCCAGAGTTGAGCAGTTGTAAATTTTTACAAAATGTAATAACAATATAGCTATCTTACAAGAAGTGAGTTCAACGTAAAACCGAAGGACTGGGTCGTTAGAATACAAAGTTTTAGCCAGGCAGACTTCACGGTCCGTAGACCGAAATGAAGGGCCGCGCTCAATAGGCATAACATCCTCTATTAGTATCATTACTACGTCTTTATTACACCGCTAATTATATAAAATCTGGTGCGTGCATCACAAGTATTATAGTCCTAATAATACCTCAATTTGAGAAACATTGCCTGCCTGGTTAACTTAGGGTTAATCTTACGGATTCGGTCTGATGAAGAAAACAGAAAAGTTTGTCTTGGGTTGAGTACACGGTATAGAGGGAATCTCGTAAGGTAAATGTCTCGTCATATTGCCAGAGCAGATACTAGACTCAAGTTGAACAAAAAAGTTCATATGACCCATAATCCGATTTTATTTTTACCAGATTAGTTTTATTTTGTGAGCTAAACTTAAGTAAAAATCGAAAGGAATTACGAACCGAAAATTATATTCACAGCAACTGTTTAATCAAAATTGACTAACCAAAAGTGCTATTTTATAGTATGTGTATGTATATACGTTAAAATGTATTTAAAAACAATAAATAAATAAACCTGTAAAATTTTTTCTGCTGATTTCTCCTTTAGTTATTTATCAAATTCTTTCATATTCTATATTTACTCATTTTTTATCAATGCTAATTAGAGAAATAAATATATATATATATATATATATATATATATATATATATATATATATATATATATATATATATATATATATATCAACATTATAAGACAACATTCAATGTTTAAGTCCTGTCCTATTACTATTTAATTGTTCATCAATTTAGCTCGATTTTTGTGGAAATAAATAAAACTAGCTAAATTGGTGAACAATTAAACAGTAATAGGACAAGACTTAAACATGGAATGTTGTCTTATAATGTTGATATATATATATATATATATATATATATTATATATATATATATATATATATATATATATATATATATATATATATATATATATATATATGTTCTCTAATTAGCATTGATAAAAAATGAGTAAATATAGAATATGAAATAATTTGATGAATAACTAAAGGAGAAAACAGCGGGAAAATTTTGACAGGTTAATTTTTTTTTTTTTTCGTCGCTGATAAGAATAGTGGTACAGTTGTACAATATCGCTAGTAAACTCGAGATTTTAAAAAGAAGACTAAAATGGCATACACTTATGTTCATTATTGTTGTGGGGTTAATGATTTATATTGTTACATTATTTAATCTAAAATAAATGATTATATCAAACATCAATGTAATTCGTCTTTATATTTTCTACGTTATCGATATCAAAAAAAATCTCGATTCTTTTTAAGGTCGGTAGTAGGTTGTAGGTTGGTCTAGTTCGAAAATAAAAAGACGTAAGAAATTGATATTTTGTACTTGGGAAATTTATGTTAAAGCAATTTTTTCACCAAAAAAGGCTTACCAGAAGTACCACTTTATTTTAGATCATGCATTATACACTTTATTTCTATTTTTTTAAAACTAATTTATAATATTATAATAAATATTTAATCTATCATTATAGAAATACGTGCGGAGACCCCTTGGACACACCAAACCTCTATAGTCATGGTTTCCCAAAATTTGAAAAAAAAAAACCCTGTGCTTAAGCTTTATCTCGGCCTAATGACCTTCTTGTAATGTGAGCCTAAGATATAGTTCGGGGTGAAGTGGCTATCATAACACTATTCTATGCCCAAGGACATTGGTTCAAACCACCAGATGGTCCCAGGATTTTTCAAGAGTGTAAAAAATCCTCAGTGATATATGTAGGAATTGGAAGATTCAAGAAAAAAAAAATGTTATATTATTATTTTATCGGAATGAAATATTCTGTTAAAATTGTATTTAGGTGGAAAGGTGACAGTTAGTTATCTGATGCGCGCACTACATGTTTTACACTAGTACTTAATTAGTAACTAAGATTATAATAACTTAGTATTATAGTGGGATCCAGTGGGCAGTGAATCGTGGGAGTAGCCATTATATAGGAGGCAGTGCAAGGCTCCGTAACGACCAATTAGATCACAGCTGTTTACTTACCACCCATAGAAAGAAAAACAAACCTACAATGAAACCTTTACAGTTGAGACTTTGTCGTAATTTTAAGTATTTATGCAATATTTAAGAGAAAGGCGAGGTATAGAGGAAACAGCAACTACAGTCCTGAGGGTCCCGGGTTCGAATGACCGTCGTGGCAAGATAATTGTTTATGCTATTTGTAATGTTTGTAATAAAGGAGGTTTGGGATTCAGTGTTCCACCGTACAGCATCGTACAACTACCCAATATTTTAGAAACAATATTACAAACCAAATCGTGAGTTGTCACAATAAGTAAAGCTCTCACAAATTCATACTTATTACTTAAATAATATGTACTTAAAGATTATCTCATTGAAACAGATGTTTCACTTTAAATAAAGTAAATGAGAATTTCATGGAAACTTATAATAATATGATGATGCAGTTTAGTTGGCCGTTGAGAATATTATATGAAGAAGATGGTTGGAGGCGCGATCATAAAAAAACACACCACATATTAACAATTAGTACTTATTAGAATGTAAAATTGTACTTACTGCAGTTATATTTTGCACAGCCGGGATTCGAACCCAGGACCTGGAGAAATAGTGTTCCATTCACTAGACCACGTCGTTCCTTTCAAGAAAACAATAAACTGTGCCAATTCTGATTTATTGACGAGTGCATGTTTCTCATTTCTGAAAATAGTACTCTGCGAGAAATTAATATTTCTGAATTATAAAACATATTCATAATTCTATTCAATTATCGGCAGAAATGAGAAACATGCATTCGTCAAAAAATGAGAATTGGTAAAGTTTAATGCTTTCTTGAAAGGAGCGACGTGGCCTAGTGAATTTAGCACTAGTTCTCCAGGTCCTGGGTTCGAATCTCGGCTGTGAAGAATATAATTTATTATGTCAATTCTGCCGTGTAGGAGGGAGGAGGGGCTACCTTAGGAATCTTATAATCATCTCGGCCTAATCACTTTATTGCACATCTCTGTTGAACTATAAACAGTACAAATCTCTATATGTAATGATTCCAAGACCCTTCACGGGTTGTAGAGCTGCAGATTTTTATTTTATTTTTTTACCGGTTTGTTATTTTAAAGTAAAATAAAGATGAAAATCGGTTCACGGCTTACAGATTTAACAGCTATAGGTGATTTTATATGTCATTGTCAAAGTGTTTTCATTACTGGCAGATAAAAAATTATTTGATAAATGAGTGAATTTTTTTCGGTTGGCGCGACAGGCATTGGAGGCCCTTGGCCGCGCGGTATGGTTCCACACCGCGATTCTCGATGACATTTTATAGGGTAGGGTCATCACTCCAGGATAGGACTGGGATTCGAACTCACAACTTCAGCGTGGCAGGCTAGCGCGCTAACCACTCAGCCACAGCTCCCCTATGAGTGAATTACAACATTCATTTAATAATTTAAGCTCAGATTATTCTAAAATATAAAAAGCTCGAAAAATCTGTTTTCCTAAACAAAACAAATTTGTCATTTGCTGTTGTTAATTCTTAAAAGTATCCCTTTTCGTTAAGATGATCTAACAATCACCCAGCAATACATTATAAATCGGCCTAACAGTGCTTTTTGAAACACCGCATTCGAATTACTCCTTCCGAAGCAGTGACGTTCTCTAGTATATATATGTAATGTATACATATATATATTCATACCGCTGCTAACGGAAGGGTGGTACGTACACAAGTACCTCTTGACTTAGCAGCTTGACCACGATCGATCGATGGGTGGCGAACACTATTAATAGCGGAGCGGGTGGTGTGTTGCGGTGGGTAGGCCGTTGGTACTAAATCACCACCGCTGTCCGCACCGCTCATTGTTTCCACACCGTGTCCACGCTAATCGCCCCCGTCATCCGGGATATTTACTGCGATATAAGCGAGGGCACACATGCTCTGACCACTTTGTTTTTTATTATATACAGGCCATTACACTTCAAAAGGCAGGCGGGACGCGGGGATCAAACCCTATCAGGGATTGGGGGAAAAACCTGTACTCCTGGCTCCCATCAAGGATTTGGCTACAGTACGTTTATTCATTTTTGAACGTATAAGACCAATGAAAATGGGTCCTCATAACGTCACAATAATGAATATAAATGGGGTCACTTGTAGCTGGGTGGCTAGCATAACAGCCTTCTATGCCAAAGGTCACGGGTTCAAACCCGCTGGTGGTCCTAGGATTTTGTAATGGAAGTAAAAAATCCTTAGTTATGCCGTCCTTCGGAGGGGGACGTTAAAAGGTGGTCCCGAGCCTGTGCGATGTCAGATACTCGTTAAAGATCCCTATCCTAATAAAACCTGGATAGGCAAAATTTAGGACTCCCACTGTAGAATCGTCCGATTAGCCCTAGTGGCATAAAGTGACGTTAAATAAATAAACAAACAAACAATGAATATACATATGTTGGGATAAAATGGCATTTTTATTACATTCACTTGACTATATATGAATTTTTCGAATTCGATAAATACACATTTAAGGCTACACGGTGAGAAAAAAAGGTAGGTAAAATATCGTGAGATTTGGTGAGAGTGAATTCTCATATACTCTCACATATCTTTAACGTATTATAATAAATATTCAATTTCCTAATTTTCTATATCACTCCATCATTTAAGTGAATAAAATTGGAGGCTGATTTCTGCTTCACCACACTTTTATTAAAAATAATTGGATTACGTTTCGGCTGCAATTCCATCTTCAGGTTTAATGAAACTAATTTATTTAATGTGAGTAGATGTTTTCAACCAAAAGCCTAATGTCTAAATTTAAAGAGAGGATTTTCTTTAGATTTAGGCATGAGGCTTTGGCAAGAGAGCATCTACTCAGATTAGATAAATTAGTTCCATTGCACCTGAAGATTTTTAAAGAGTGGTGAAGTAGAAATCAGCCTCCAATTTTATTCATAGAATTTAATTTTCACCTAAAAAAAATCTACACCTTATATTCATCATTTATTTGTTCAAACTTTTATTATAAATAGGGTTTAATTTCTTAAAATGGAATTTCTACATTAAAAAGTTTTCAAGATGAGCGAGAATATTACACTTGTTTGCGTTGATATAGTTTTATCATTTAGTTTTGTTATCTTTTTTTTAAAAAATGAAATTAGGATTTTTTTTAAAAAGTAATATTTATTGTAATTATCAGAATTTTTTTTTTTTAAATTATGCCTCAGGAAGAGGTGCCACTGGACATCTTCTCTCCATTATGCCTACCACGCCAACTATCCTTCCTTCATCAAATTAGCTGATTGTCTACATTCATTGACAGGTGTGAATACAAAATTTGAAGAAAAAAAAAAAAAAAGTCTTACCCCTCTCACAATAGTTTCGTGAACTCTCACAAGACCAAGCTCTCACGGTATATTACCTACCTGTCTTCTCACCGTGTAACGGGAGGCTTAAGGTTCCCCTGAATCCAAATGACCAAGTCCTGCAAAAAGGTCTGGGCTTATGGGTGACTGGTAAGTCAAACTAGGACACGATAAGTTGTACGAAAATGAAATTTCATATTTTAGAAACATATCTGCTTGAGATGTATTTTTTTTAGAAACAAAAATGCTACAAAAAGATCAACTTGATACTGTCATTTTGCACATTTTTACGATTTTCAAAAAAAAATTACGGAGTAGAGCTTTGGGGCTCTACTAAACCATCGAATTCTTCCCGTATCCAATCCCTACAATCCAAAATCCTCAATTCTCTTACTTTGTCACGAACAAACTTATCCATAAAGACCTCAATGTTCCGTATGTTGCTGATTTGGCCCGATCTAGATACCATTCCTTTCATGACAAACTTCATTCCCACCCTAATCCTCTTGTTTCAATACTTTCTTCCTCTTAAATTCCTGACAATCCTCCGAGGCGCCTGAAAAGAAGATGGCCTCGAGACCTTCTAGTTTAGAAAAGTTACAGGAGTGTGCTGCCATTGGGTAATTCTTCTTCAAGTCTGTTTCACGCCATTTATCTTTTGTCACATTTACTTGTACTTTGAATTACAGTTGTAAATTTCAATAAATGATGTTAAAAAAAAAATAAAAATAATAACCGCTTTTACGATGTTAAATCAACTCGCTATATCGATGTATTTTTCTTTTTAATATTCAATTTTTTTATTTACACTTGTTAATTAGTGCCCCTTTATCATATTGACCTATTGACCTACATCTAATTTGTTCTAATTTTTTTTCAGGAACGATGTGGGGTGTAATTATCATATAAGTTTCATTCTGATTGAAATAGTCTGACAGGGCTTAAATGTTGATATTTTAATTTTTTTTTAATTGTAAAGTACCTATAATTTTGTAGATTTAAAAAATATATACAAGAAATGTTGTTAGTATTGATAAATAACTATACAGCTAAATATACAACTTTTTAAGCAATAGAAATAATTCAATAAATAACTGCAGCTGAAAATAGCAAATATTCTTTTAAAGGTATTTTTTCTTCTGCTTCTGAACATAACAGCAGTAATATAGATGTACGTATTCGATGGAAAAAAATGATTTTCCATTAAATAATGTAACAATAAAAACTTTTATAGGTGGAATAGTCAGGAATCAGTCATTTTTTGAAAAGTTTTTAATTTTGCCAACGTTTCGGCTGAAGCTTGTGAGCCATCATCAGGGCTACAAACATCAGAACAAAAGAGATACATATTAATATGATAATGAAAATTTTTCTTTTGAATGTAGTGACAATGATAACATTTGAAATAAAACAGAAAATATACCAACATACTACATAATACAAAATATTATAGATACAAATAGTGATAATATGATACATAATCTGATGATGATAAGCATAACAAATTCAAAAGAAAAATTTTCATTATCATATTAATATGTATCTCTTTTGTTCTGATGTTTGTAGCCCTGATGATGGCTCACAAGCTTGACCCGAAACGTTGGCAAAATTAAAAACTTTTCAAAAAATGACTGATTCCTGACTATTCCACCTATAATAGTTTCTACAGTCGACTATACATCCTCAAAATAAAAACTTTTTCTAAAAAACATATTTTAGTTATCTACATAGATTCTGCAATTAAACTTTTATACTAAATATCTTTATCGTATAATAAAATTCCATTTTGTCCATATATTTTTTATTGTTTACGACAATCAATTATTTAATTTTATCGGATTCAAATATTATAATGCCTTTGCTATTACAGAAAATAAATTCTAATAAACAAAATAAAAATAGTGTATGCAAGCAACACACTTGAAATAAAGGTTTAAAGAATTATAAATATGATAATAGAATTCAATTGTACTAAAATCATCGACTATTTCCAATCCTGTAATATACTTTCATCTGAATCAATATTTTAATTTGGGGAGAAAAAAAAAAATCAACCAGGAAAAATATGTCTACAACTTTAATTTTTTTCATATTTATCCAGGTTTTTTTATTATTATTTTTTTTTTTATTATTATGTCAAATCTCTTCAAGCCCTGTAAGACTATTTTAATGAAGACATTATCTGAATGTAATAGAATGAAGTGAAAATATAAATAACTAATAAATCCTATTTGATTTTACATCAATATAAAAAGTTTAACAAAAATATCTGTAACAGTTTTCGAGAAATGGTAGAAATGTTATATGCATGGTATAAAGTGACAGCACTGATTGGTCAATTGTGAGGTAACAGTCTAGGTGTATACTTGACATATATGAAATGTAAACACATATACGCACACAGGCCATTTTGCGAGATTGGTCATTTTAACTCCGTAGATCCATGAATGTATATTTGCGTTGAAAACTCAAAAGATTTCAGGCTCGCAATACTTCCACTTACTATATTGGTAAATTAATGTATAAAAGCATATAACCGCGGAGAGAATTTGAATAAACAGGTAAATGGCAAACATCAAATACTACAATTGTGCCCTCTATAGCGAAAATGTTCAAGTTGGCTCAGAATAATGGCGGGTAGAGCCGGTCCTGGGCTACGGCTGACTGTGAGAGTGAAATGAGGTTCAACAGAGGTGACGTCATAATCCGGCTTATCAGCGAGTGATAACCCATGACGTCACTAGGAGGTTTCTAATGGGACCTTGTTTATAATATAAGTCATAAAAGCTTGGAGGTTAGCGGGTAGCTTGGAGGGTAAGAGAGGTCATCTTATTCAAGAGTTCGTTTACGAGGCAGATTTCTTTGTTCTCACGTGTTTAACGAAAAATCATCAATAATAAAAATAATTATAAAGAAAACAACATGTTTTTGTTTGTTTATTATAATTAAATGAAAATAAATTACAGATCCGTACAATAGCAAGAATTAGACAAGTAATACACATCAGTGAAAGTACAAAAACCTTTAATACAGCACCACGTGTTGAGAAGGATCATTGTTTCAATACACTTTTTGAGTTAAAATTCGCTTAAATGTCAACTCTATACATACAAAATGCAATTTAAACATAAAATAAAAGGTTAGTGAAAGGATGCATAACCTGTTACATTCCATTTTACATTTATTACCTTCCATTGTTTACAATACGTTCGCAATAAAACCTATATTTTCACGTAATAATCTGTTGAATGCTTAATTGATGTTATTTTAAAAAAAAAACGCCGAAATACATAATCAAGTAGATATTTTGAAGGAAAATACTTAAATAGTAAACAATTGAGAACAAAGAACTGGCATTGAGGTCGTGTGTTTCGAACGACACGCCGGTTTCACAAAGCGTGTGTAGGGTTAAGGTTAAGAAATTGTTGCTTTCTTGCACTAATGACACATCTTATTACAAGTGTTACTTTTCCTATTGACATTAACCCCACTATGTTAATTGATTCCATTACATAAACAAAAACTAACAGACAGGCGGGCAGTTCGGAGGTTTGGATAGGTTAGTCAAGCAAGGAGGTATCGTTCATGCAGGAAGTTATTTTAAAAAAAGGGAGTTTCAAAGAAAGGAATAAAGAAAAATAATAAGGTACTCACCAGAGACTGTGAAGCCGATGGAAGGAGAACACTGACTGAACTGAAAGGCCAAGCAGGTATCGGAGGAGTGGGGCAGTCTGCCATCCTACCTCCAACGGGACCGAACCTTCCTTCTCTCAAATAGCAGATTTATGGTACTTTAAGGAGATAACAGCAGGCAAGTGAAGTACGTGGAAAAAAGGGATAGTGAGAGTTCACGATAGTACCACGAGAGGAGGGAGGAAATTATTTTTAATAAAATCGCATAATAGCATCGAATATTACTTTCAAAAAATCAACACACGACTTTCACTTAACTCGTCCTTTAAAATAAATTTAAGAACTATAAAATAAACAAATAGTTGAAAAAAAAAGGTTAATTTAAATAAGAAGTTTCGTTGGGAACATATGATTTAGATTAAATAATATACCAATATAAAATTATTATTTATAATTATCAGTTTATATTTTATGCCCTATTTGTCACTTAACATTATCTTTCTCAACTTTGAATGTATGATAATATTTTTTCTAAAATCTTTAGCTTTACAACGGTATATTATACATTTATATAAGTTCAAAAAAAAAAAAAAAAAAAAATGCATGAAAATTATTTGTCCTCTATTTTCCTTTGGTTGTTAGACATCGAATCCGTTCAAAATTACAAATTTACCCGTTTTTTATCAACGCTAACAAGAAGATATGGTTAATTTATAACAAAATAAAGGTACTTTAGAGGAAGAAAATTTAAATTATAGGCATTTAGGCCATGCCAGACTATTTTAATCAGAATTAAACCAACATGTGTTAAAGCACATCAATTTTAACATCGATATGGAGAGTTTAATCAAAATCTTTAAAACCGTTTTAATTTAATATAAAATCCTAAAGGGTACAAATGAATGGAAAAGTGCTTTCTGGTAACAGAGTTAAATGAAAGTTGCTGTAACATCTGGGCGTGAAGTTTCTTAAAGTTCCGTTATTAAATGAAATTTCAGTTTTATAGGACTTTTCGTTTTCATACTACCACGCAAACCTTTTTGCGGGACTTGGTTATTTCGAGTTCAGAGGACCCTAAAACGTGTATTTCCGTTGAAAAATGTTCACGATCGCAATAATTTCCCTTACTATATATTTCATATATAGGTAAGTGAAAGTAAAAATCAGTATATTTTGGATAGAACATGATCTTTTTTGTTGTTTTTTCCTGTGTGGGTAAGATATATACATTTTTTCCAGACTTTTGACTCCGTTTCCGACCTTGGATTGGGCTTGGTGACCGTGGCAAGACACACGAGACCCAGAGGAAGTCCTCGGTTAGTACTGTGGACTGGTGACCCCGGAATACATGAATACTTAAGAAGGAGAAGAAGGCAGCTGTTACCAACGTCTTAGACTTTTGTCGAGCACGCGCCCAGCTGCTTTCGGTACAAAGGAGCAGATTGCAGGACCCTCTGCCAAAGGATAAAAAACTTCTTCTGGATCCTTTTGTACCAGGAGGGGTCTTCGTAGAGTCGACGGGTCGTGCTCATTGTCCCAAGTAGATCAGGTATCTGTTCCTGTTAGAGTCGGAACAGATTTATACTTTGTTGAACTGTCTCAAACCCATTTAATCTTCACTAACCTACACAGCTTTCCGGTATAATATACATCTATTATGATTTAAAATAAGTTTGTATTTAAAAAAATCCTTAAATTGATTTTAAAAAAGGAGGTAAGTGAAAGTTATGTGTTGTGCGCACCAAATTTTTTATTATGTTTCAGGATTAAGAATTATGGTTTTATAATTAAACCGAAATTGGGAGTTGGCGTGAGCTGTGCGAAACTCTTCCTAGTTCTCTTTACACTCCTTCCGTCGAATAAACTTTCCCGTCCTTATCTTCTCACACAAAGAGAAAAGAGTCGGTATCTTCCAGGGAAGGGGTTTACAGAATATTGGAAGTGTAAGTAGTCAAATAAGTTTGTAGCGTTTTTTACTAGTGATTTTAAAAAAAAAAAAACCCTCAGATTCTTGTAAATATGTTTAATAAATTATATACGAACTGATTCGAACTATTACATGTTGCCATCTTTAAGGTAATTTTTTAATTCAGTCCATCATTAACAGTTCATGAACGACCAAAGGGCTTCGAAATTTCCGGTTCTTTTGATTTTCCTTTTCGGAAACAAAAAAAATCATTAACCAAAATGAATTTTTTATTTTTTGAACAAGCAAAATACCACTTAAAAGATAAGGAATCTCGGTTGAAATTGAAGAATAAAAGCACCTTAACTAATCATTTTTTTTAGATTATTGAACAAGTAAACATGATTTATAAACACAGAAAGGATTAAATTTTAAAATATAACCAATAAATTGTTATTACCTTTTGAATAAATGAAAAATATGGTGCCCGCAGCAATGGAAAAGTCGTTACTATTAAAATCAATTTTGCAACTTAAAAAAAAAATTGATAATTAAACAAGAGATTATTTTCTACAACAGTGGTCCAAACTCATAGTGGTCTGCATGTCATTTGAAAATAATTTTAAATTAACTTCACGTAAAATCTTGACTTTCTACAATTCAAATTCTCAGTTAATTCCCGTTTTACACGCTATAGACCAGATTTATACACTAACAGGGAGAGGATCTGAATTGTTTTTCACCGATTTTAAGGAAAACTTTATAGATAATCCATATATTAAAGCAAAATATTAGAGGCCAACGCTCCTAAGGAGTCAGATAAAAAAAAAATTGGAAAGTTTGCATGCAAAATAACATATTTTATTTAATATCTCTAGTTCTAGAGAAGATTGAGAAATAAGTTTGCTGTCAAAATTATCCTATTTCAAAGAAAAATAATTACAGTTTTATGCTTGGTAATATCTCTAAATATATAAATAATCTCTCAAAACACTACTTTAATTTATTTATTAAGGATACAAAACATTTAAGCTGAAAGCTTATTGTAGGGGAGTCCGCACAGTAATATACAATTATCTATTAACACCCAGGATTGAACAATGAAGAAAAACAAAATAAAAGCAGTTTAGCAGCAAAATGTTGAAAGAATTAATATGTGACAATCAAATGATAAATTATTTTAACAGAATTACAGAATTATTCATATATAGGAACTTAACATGAATAATATTACAATATTAAATGACCTATATTAGGATATAATATGGAAATAAATGTAAGTAGAATTTTAATAAAAATTTTTTATAAACAAATTGTAAATATTTTAAGTGATAAATGGATTCTAAATTATTGATAATGTTTGTTGTTGTTTGTATGGTTGCTTATAATATTTATTGAATTGTATTTTAGATGATATTTAAAGATCTGAAGATGAGGCATAAGAAGTACCTCGAAACGTAATGTTTTAATAATCATAGTTTATATATGTTATGATAAATAAATATATAAATACAATAGAAGAGACTGTTCCGAATAATATATTCTTAAAATAAAATAAAAGAAAAATAATAATGAGTTATTTAATTAAATTTCATACTTATTCACATTAAAAAATAATAATGTTTATATACACAAATACAATCTTATTATTCAAAACAAATTTCTTCATCCTTTTTTTCCTATTCACAGTTATTTGTTACTATTATTTCTAATTTTAAAAAAAGTTACTATTTACAAATAGAAATTAATTAATTTATCTATGGAATAAATATTTAAAATTGATGAAATTTGAAAATCAGTACTTCTAATAAAAAGTTTCTTAAAAACTGTGATCAGTTTAAGATTCTTTTATGAATGAGCAGCGTTGGCCCCTAATATTTTGCAGAGTCTATTAGTTTAATGTCTACTTTGACCTAAAAAAAATGTCATCGAAATCGGTGAAAAAACATTTTGGATACACTAGTTGCAAGACCCATCGAACTGCACGTTTCAACATATCGTTTCTTATCCGATCCTAAACCTTATGGAATTCTATTCCTCTTTCCATCCGTCACTCCAACTTTCTTCCTACCTTCAAAGCCCGCATATTTAATTATCTCATGACCACCCAGTCATAATTGATCTGTTAGTAAGGCTCTATTTTGTTTGTTTTTTTAGTCTTGATTGCGTATATCTATTTTCTGTTAATATTAATCAACTGTATATTTACTAGAAGGAATAAGTCCAAGTGGCGGTGAGTGAATGAAATAATTAAGTAATTTGAACCATTCATTTTCTGTACTTTCCATTCTACCAAATTGTACCTACTTTCCATTCACCTACAATACTCACCTACAGCTGAGTTTCGATAGCTGTGGTATTCCATTATGTAAACTAAGGATATTCAAGGATGATTTTTTTTCAAAAATGTATATAAAAGGACTTATATCACTTCTTGTTTTGTAAGGAAAAAGTATTTAAAAATAAGACACATAGAACTTTAAATTGGTGTTCCGACTGCTGGAAAGACAAATGACTTATATAAATATACATATATTTACATATTCAAACTTATTTCCTGATCCTGTTAGAGCTATTTACTTAAACTAATGCATAATCTCTTTCATCCTGGAATAGAGAATTCAAAACATTTCCAATTCATGCAAATTAATACAAAACTAACTACAAGTTATTTAGAGATTACAAACAGATTACAACATGCCATCATTAACGAGGATAAAAAAGACAATTGTAAACAAATCAGACGCGGATATACCCCTTGGAAAATAAAGGGGTAATATTAATTGTAAACAATTAATATTTTATCGAAATCAGTCATTATAAGGCTCACCTGTAGTGTAGTGGCTATACATTTTCAAAAATATATTAAGTACCTTTTGGAAATCAATATCTCGATTACTGAAATGTATTTTCGGATTGAAATATTAACAAGAAAGTGTTTGACTGCAAATTATTGTAGAAGGTGGTTCCGACGTTTCGGCCTGAATTGTAGACTTCATCAGGGCTAAGAAAACAATAATTTAACTATTTTCTCGGTGGAACATCTATGTAAATAGATAGATTCTTTATCTGATGAGATAAGAATGGAAGATACAGTTAATAATGGGAGTCTTCCGCCACCAGTCAACTCAGGGTGCCATCTGTGTGACTCGCACCGCGCCATGTGCTAAATATTTCGAAGTAAAGTTAGCAAAAAGTGACGATTCAGTTCGATTTTAAAATTAAAAAGTTAAAATTATCAGTTATAAAAAAAAAATTGTATAAAAGTTTTATGCATCAGAAACGTTTTAATAAGAGGGAAAGTATTGCAATCGTGAAGGTTTTCGATTTTTCAACGGAAACAAACCTAAGTTTAAATAACTATGGTTAGTCTTGTTGATCAAAGAAAAGTCGTAGGAATTTGAAATTACAAGTAATATAATGAAATTTTAAGTTGAAATGTTACGTAATACTTATCACTAAAGTCGACGGACCGTAAGTGCCACTTAGTATCATTTTGCACACTTTAAAAATATCTCAAAATCGGCTCTAACGATTTTGATTAATCTAGCTATATGGTATATCGTATAATGTAAAACTAAATAGGCTTTATTTTCCTGTAGGTTTTATACTGATTGAAATATATAAAAAATACTTTTAATATATTTTTATTTTTTTGTATTGAGGTATAGGGACTATGGTACTGAAGTAATGTGATATAACACTCAGATACCATTTGATAGAGAACTTGAATTTGGAAGCACTATTTTTTTTTACATTAATTTAATCAAATGTTTAAAATATTTTTCAAGTACTGTTCTATTTGGTTTTTTTTTTTTTCACATCCTATAAACTTCGAAAAATATATTATTTTAATAATTTTAAGTTTATACAGATATGAAGGTGCTAAGTTAACATATTTTCTATTACTTTAATACATTCAAATTTTTTATACCTAGTGTTATCATTATTATATTTTTATTTATTTAATTATCGTATTTATTTTCTTAATTTATTAAAATGAAATTTTTATTTATTTTTAAATAATAACAATGAACAGTTTAAGTTATTATCGTATATTTATTAATGTAGCATCAATAAATTAAAATACATATTTTCTATATTAATTCTACTATAGATTTTAAACATTAAAAAAAAAAAAATGGTATTTTAAAAAATAAATTTACGTCTAATTTCAAAAATAGCCTTATTTATTGTATTTCCATTATTTTTATTCTTGTTATTTGTCTTTATCATTTTATTTTGTATTGTATGTAAGGTGAGAATTGAATCTTCGTGATCAAATAAAAAGAGCTTTTAATTGGGGAGATTGTATTATTGTGCCAAAAACAGTATTAATTGTTAATTTTTTTTTCTAAAACAATAATTAATTATAAATCTTTAAAATGTAATAAATGCTTGAGAAAGTCAATCATCAACGTCTAGATCTCTATAGAGACGGATGATAGGTCATTAATTTTCATTTTGAAGTTGAACTGGTTCTATCAAACTCGATTATTATATTATTTAAAAAACAAAAGAAAGACGAAAAATAATTAGAAAGTCACGAAAACACAATGCGCATAAATTAATACACTCGCAGATAAATGAAAAAAAAAAAAAATTACTTTTTATGACCGATATTTATAGATTCAATTATTTAATAAATATATCGCAAATTTATTATAATGTGTGACTTACCTATTAAGTCACCAATATTAATAAATAAAGAATAAATAAAATAAAAATAAAGTGCCTGACTGTGACTTCTGTATGGCGGCAAGCCCCAAGCAACAGGTCAACTCTTATATAGTCGAAGGCCAATTTATTGTTTGAGCAAATTAAATATAAATTGATTAAAACACAAATTATGAAAATAAATATACAGAGATGTAGATTTATTTGACATTAAAAAATAATTATAACACATGCGCAGGAAAGAATATTCTGAGAGGAATTCAGTCTGGGTGGTGGTCTAAGAATGAAAAAAAAAAAAAAAAATGTTTAATTTGTTTTTGTTTTACCGACGTTTCGATCCACATTTTAGGTCTTCATCAGGTTTTCTTTTCATGATAAGACTACAGTCCCATATATTTAGGATAATATTATAATACGGAGGTACAAATTATTGTTCATATAATTAAAAAAATAAATAAATAGTACAAACCTTGTAGAAGTTGCGATCTTGATAATGACACTATGATAATGATAATGACACTATGAGGTTCTCTCAAACTGGGCAGAAGAGTTCATAATTCGTAAAACTGTTGTAAAATTATATACGGCGTAAAACACTCGATATATCGCAAAATGAAGCCGAAAATAGAGAGATAGAGTAACGTATGAGAAAGAAGGTGGACGCGCGATCGGCGGGATTAAACTGACTTGATACAGGGAAGTTCCCCCACCATGGGCGCTGCCCCCACCTCGGGGCTGCCGGCCGAAGTCGGTACCGAACCATTGGTCTAGCGATCAAGGTTGTTAGTTCTAGTCCCTCAGCCAGCAACGAGAAATGCATTCCATTCTACGAAATTTTGTGTATGTTTTATGCAAAGCATCTATCATGGTAAAGCAAAAAATCCTCGTCAGCCAACTCAAAGCGGGTGGATTACATAATGGCGGTCATTCAAAAAGGGAATATCACTTTTTTCGATTCACTGTATAAATCACCTTTAATTTGAGTTGTAAAACACGTCTTTATGACTAATAGATATGGTTCTTACAAAAAACCGGAAACCGAGAAACTTTAAATTTTTACTTTCACTTACTATATATAGTAAGGGGAAGTATTGCGATCGTGAAAATTTTTGGAATTCCAGTTTTCAACGGAAATACACATTTTAGGATCCTCTGAGTCCAAATAACTAAGTCACGCAAAAAGGTCTGTGTGTGTGTGCGTGGTAACTCCCGGGGGGAAACAATAAGTCCTATGAAACTGAAATTTCATATTTAAGACGTTACAAAATCTTTTTCATCAAAATGAGCTTACCAGAAGAGGCACCTTATACCATGCATTTTGCACCTTTTTTAGATTTTCTCGAAAACGGTTCCGACGATTTTGATTAAACTTTCTAGATCGATGTAAAATTTAATGGGCTTTAATATCATTTAGGTTTCATCCGGATTAAAATGGTCAGACAGGGTTTAAATGCCGATATTTTAAATTTTCTTTCTCTAAAGTACCTTTAATTTTGTTGATTCTATAAAAATACCTATATTACCTATATGTTACCACTGATGAAAAACAGGTAAATATATAAATTGAATGAATTCGATACCCAACTAAAGGAGAAAACAGAATTTTTCGTTTTTGAACATAAGAACAGAAATATACATGTATGATATACCGTTGGAAATCTAAAGATTTTAGAAAAATATTATCTCATACACAAGCTTTTAAAAGTTAATAGAGAGTGATAAAAAGGCGATAAAACTAACTGATTATTTTAGATAATAATATAATAGATTTTTTAATGAAACACCTGTTTCTATATAAATTCAATTTAATTAATTCCTTAATAGTTTCGCGTATTTTTATCTCTAACTGTATTTGAAAATTCTTTCATTGATTTTAAAAATGGAGGTAAGGAAGGCGTGTGTTGCCTGCACCAGATTTTCAAATTAATTATAATATTGGGCTTATAGGTTCAAAAATAAATAAACTTACTGGAGGTAAGTGAGGTTAAATTCGTGAATCGTAGGTGAAAGTGAATATCACATACTTTCAACATATTATAATAAACATTCAATTACCGAATTTTCTATATTACTTCATCATTTATTTTATTTTTTTTTTACCTTTTATTATGAATAATGTTTAATTTCTTAAAATCGAGTTTCTACATTAAAAAAAACATGATTTCTTGATATGTATATTACAAATGTTGGTTTTGATATAACTCTATCATTCAGTTTTAGTATCTTTTTTAAAAGATAATATTTAATGATATTATAGGATTTTTCTATTAGTAATATTTGATGTCATTAACCAAATTTATTTTTAAAAAATAAGCTTTCCCCTCTCCTGCTACTTTCGTGAACACATACAATACTTGCTTTCACCTCACCTACACAGAACCTAATTCTCACCGTGTATCGCCGACTTAATGGTTATATTTTATGCAAAGCATCTATCATGGTATAGCAAAAAGTTCACGTCTGTCAACACAAAACGGGGGGATTGCAAAATGGTGATGTAAAAGACATTTGTATGTCTAATATTTAACGATATAGTGGTATAGCAAACAAAAATTGCGAAAAATGAGATATCATAATCTTTTCTATCCTAATTATGGTTACTATCATGGAAAGGGCTCATCCTATGAGGTATTACAAAAAAAAAAAAAAAAAAAAAGCGAAAAACTAGATATCACTCTTTTCCATCATAATTATGGTTACTATCATGGAAAAGGCTTAGCCTATGAGGATAACCTTTATAAAGTAAATCATCAAGTATTTAATAAACTTTCATTGTAGTGGTAAAAGACATTTGTATGTTCAATATTCAACGATATAGAAGGTATTACGAACAAAAATAATTGTTCGAAAAACGAGATATCACTCTTTTCTATCACAATTATGGCTACTATCATAAAAACGGCTCATTCTATGAGGACAACTTTTATAAAGTAAATCATCACGTATTTAATAAGATTTCATTTGAGTGGTAAAAGGCATTTGTATGTTCGGCATTCAACAATACAGAAGGTATTACAATATTTTTTTTTTTTTTCGAAAAACGAGAAATCACTCTTTTCTAACATTATTATGGCTACTATAATGGAAACGGCTCATCCTATGAGGATAATCTTTATGGAAATCAAATCACCTTTAATTTGAGTTGTAAAACACGTCTTAATGACTAATAGTTATATAGATACGATTCTAACAACTAAAAAAAAACTCGGTTCATACAACCGATAAACTTCTAATTTTAGTCATTAATTTGGTTGATATCATAGACAGCCATTTCTATGATATCAACCAAATTAATGACTAAAATTAGAAGTTTATCGGTTGTATGAACCGAGTTTTTTTTTAGTTGTTAGAATCGTATCTATATAACTATTAGTCATTAAGACGTGTTTTATGTTGAGGGTGTATAGTCGACTGTAGAAACTATTATAGGTGCAATAGTCAGGAATCAGTCATTTTTTGAAAAGTTTTTAATTTTGCCAACGTTTCGGCTCAAGCTTGTGAGCCATCATCAGGGCATTACTGAGCCATGTCCAAGCATAAACTCATACTTTATGCTTGGACATGGCTCAGTAATGCCCTGATGATGGCTCACAAGCTTGAGCCGAAACGTTGGCAAAATTAAAAACTTTTCAAAAAATGACTGATTCCTGACTATTCCACCTATAAGACGTGTTTTACAACTCAAATTAAAGGTGATTTGATTTCCATAAAGATTATCCTCATAGGATGAGCCGTTTCCATTATAGTAGCCATAATAATGTTAGAAAAGAGTGATTTCTCGTATTTCGAAAAAAAAAAAAAATATTGTAATACCTTCTGTATTGTTGAATGTCGAACATACAAATGTCTTGTTCCACTCAAATGAAAGCTTATTAAACACTTGATGATTATAATGGTTATAAACCACTTTACAAGGCATAAAATTAGTTTTATTTTGAGAAGTAATAGAAATCCGTAGGTCTAATACCCTCCGACAGTGCAATGGTTACATGGTTCAGAATTTCTTTCGCTAAAAACGCGTCTGCCGCGGCTTCCCACCGACCTGTGAATGGCAGACTAGCGTCGTTTGATTCGTATTATGAGGTGAAAGGGACAATCGTGGTCAAATGAGTCAGAATTTCGTCATTTTAGTCCCTTTTTGAATGGTCTCCATTTTATAATCCACCCGTTTTCAGTTGGCAGACATGTACTTTTTGCTTTATCATGATACATGCTTTGCATCAAACATACTAAAAATTTTGTTAAAATGGGTTGCATTTTGCATTGCTAGCTCACGGAGTTACTTAGTCAAGGTGCAGGAGAATAGCTACAGATATCTTCAATAGAAATCCCTCATAAAGCATGAGAAGAAGTGTCAAGTCTTGTAGAATGTCAAGTTTCCTGCCAAAAACCGTTCCGTTCTATTAACATATAAATCAGTCTCATGGATCAGACAGACATAACGAAGTACTAATACCACTCAACCGTGCATTTAAGTAGCTTTAATTTGAGCCGTATTAGACATTTGTAGGTTAAACAGTTATGAAGAAAAGTTGTTAATAATAGTTTGTAAAAAGAAAGAAAACATAAACTTTTAACTTTATTTGGGCCAATATCATCGAAACTACTCTTTCAATGACGTTAAGTATAATAAAATAATTCATTGTGCACTTAAATACCTTTAATTTGAGTGGTATTATACGTCTGGAGGTCTTATACTGATCAAGAAACTTGTTAATTACTAACTTCATCGTGGGGTCATTTGGGCGTAGTGGTTAGCATAACAGCTTTCTATACCCAAGGTCGCAGATTCAAACCTGCAGGTGGATTTAGAAGTATTTAATGGGAATAAGAAATCCTTAGTTATGCCGTCCTTTGGAGGGAACGTAAAAAGGTGGTCACGAGCCTGTGCGATGTCAGGTACTCGTTAAAGATCCCTATCCTAATAAAACCTGGATAGGCAAAATTTAGGACTACCACTGTAGCATCGTCCGGTTAGCCACAGTAGCATAAAGTTATGTTAAATGAAGAAGCAAATGAACTTCTTCGATACAAAATATGCTTTTGATTTGACTTTATCTTAGTAAATATTAGATCTGCAGATGTCTTATACTACTCAAATTAAAGCTCTTCAAAGGTTCTATAAAGTAGAGTATTATAGTTATTATCGTAGGAAGAGTAGTTATCATGATGTTGGCCTAAATAAAGATTTCTCGTTTAGCCAGTCGCATCAAAACATTCTCAACTTCAGAAGTAGGTTACTCGAAACAGTCAAGTACTAACCAATTAATCAATAGATTACTTTTTGTGTAGAATTAAATAAGGAATATTACTTTCACTTACCTATATACGAAATATATAGCAAGGGAAAGTATTGCGATCGTGAAAATTTTCGAATTCCAGTTTTCAACGGAAATAAGCGTTTTAGGGTCTCCCGAGTCCAAATTAACCCTGTCCCGCAAAAGGGTCTGTGTGTGTGGTAACTCCCGGGCGAAAACGAAAAGTCCTATGAAACTGAAATTTCATATTTAAGACAACTATGCGCCCGAGACGTTACAGCAACTTTGAAAAAAACTTTAAACTGCATTATGAACCTTTTCACGATTTTCTCAAAAACGGCTCTAACGATTTTGATCAAACTCGCTATATCGATGTAAATTTAATGGGCTTTAATATCATGTAGGTTTCATTCTGATTGAAATAGTCTAACAGGGCTTAAATACCGATAGTTTGAATTTTCTTCCTCTAAAGTAAATTTAATTTTATAGATTTGAATAAATTAACCATATGATCTTGTTGATATGGATAATAAACGGATAAATATATAATTTGAACTAATACGATTACCAATGAAAGGAGAAAAAAGGAAAATAATTTTTCATGTAATTTTTGTGTTTTTAAACATAAGAACAGAAATATAGATGTATAATATACGGTTAAAAAAATCTGGTGCGGGCAACACACGACTTTCACTAACCCCCGTTGTTAAAATTAATTAAAGAATTTTCAAATACAGTTAGAGATAAAAGTTAGTGAAACTATTAAAGAATTAATTAAATTGAATTTATATAGAAACATGTGTTTTATTAAAAATTCTATTATATTATTATCTAAAACAATCAGTTAGTTTTATCGGCTTTTTATCACTCTCTATTAACTTTTACTAGCTCTTGTGTATAAGATAATATTTTTTTTCTAAAATCATTAGCTTTCCAACGGTATATCATACATGTATATTACTGATCTTATGTTCAAAAACGAAAAATTGCATAAAAAAAAATATGTTATCAGTTTTCTCCTTTAGTTGCTTTTCAAATTTGCTCAACTTGCATATTTAGCTGTTATTTATCAATGCTAACTAGATAACATGGTTATTTTTATAGAATCTACAAAATTAAAGGTACTTTAGAAGAAGAAAATTTAAACTATCGGCATTTAAGCCCTGTCAGACTATTTTTATCAGAATAAAACCTACGTGATATTAAAGCCCATTAAAGGTACTACTTTGCAGTAAGCAGCTGAAGTTCTGACCTATTGGCCCAGAAGCAGAAGACACTCCTTATCCAAATTAAGAGAGGTACAGCAGCGACAGATGACCTTCGCCGATAGCCCTCATTAAGTACAGGAAGGGATGTCAATTCTTGCTCTTGTAGGCAGGATGGATTATAGGCCAAATTTAAGCAACAATTAGTCAAAAAACCCCATACGTAATTTCTGTCAGTTTTTCTTATAATTCTTAATTAACTTAAAATTGGTAGGTTGAAGAAACATAACTAATTACTATTGGGTCGTAACGTTTTTCAATACTTCAGTTTGATCCTATCTGTGTTCATAAAATCATGTTTACTGGGACAATAACGTTTACATATTCCAAAAAATCTCGACACACGACTTTCACTTACCTACGTTATTTATATCAATTTAAGAATTTTTAAACAAATTTAGAAACGTAAATAATTTGTTAAAGAACTATTTACATTAGATTTTAAAAGATACATGTGTTTTATTAAATAATAATATATTATTATCCACGACAATCAGTTTGTTTTATCGGCTTTTCATCACTCTCCGTTACCTTTTCAGAAAGCTTTAGCATTCCAATGCTATATTATACATGTATATTACTGTTCTCAAGTTCAGAAACATAAAATTACATTTAAAAAATATTTTTGCAGTTATCTCCTTTATTTGTTTATCGAATTCGCTCAACTTGCATATTTAGCTCTTAATTATCAATGGTAACAAGATAATATAGTTATTTTTATAAAATCTTCAGAATTAAAGGTACTTTAGAGGAAGATATCTTGAAATATCGGCATTTAAGCCCCTCTCCAGACTATGTATATGAAACCTACATGATATTCAAGCCCATTAAAGGAGTTTAATCAAAATCGTTAGAGCCGTTTTTGAGAAAATCGTAAGAAGGTGCTAAATTCATGGTATAAAGTAGATCTTCCGGTCAGCTGATTCTCATGAAAAAGATTCTATAACATATCGGGCGGAATATGTTGTCTTAAATATGAAATTTCAGTTTCATAGGACTTTTCGTTTTCGCCCGAGAGTTACCACACACACACACACACAGACACCTACCTACCACACACACACACCTAACTACCACACACACACACACACACACACACACACACACACACACACACGCACACAGACACCTACCCAACACACACACATACCTTTTTGCGGGACTTGGTTATTTGGACTCATGGGACCCCTAATACGTGTATTGACGGAAAAGGCATACATTTAGGCGATTATAGGACATAATAATTTTATATTGTATTACGATTTAAACTAAAACATATTATGTTTCTAATGAAACTGAATAAAATTGTTAAAACCTTTTTTGAAAATTCACTTAATTTAAAATATCTGAAGTTTAAGTTTAATTTAAATTGATTTTAGCAACAGAGGTAATTGAAAGACGCGTGTTGCCCGCATCAGTTTTTTACATCAAAATAATGGGTTTTAAATATGGGATCGGTTCATACAAGTTGCCTGAAAATGAAAATTCCTCAACCTTTTCTGAGCCAAACCCCTCGGTCATTCAGAAGGCAATTCTGCCGGCCTACGACGCCGTGGACTGCCGACCAAACCAGTTCTCGTAAGGCGAAGGTTCTGAGGGCAGACAACTTTTTTTCAACGTTTTTTCTTTTCTTTTTTCACATTCTGCCTCATTCCATATACCTTCAAATAAAAGGATTTTCTAATACCTTTTTGCTTTTTTAAGGTTCCGATGTAGGGTCGAAGCAGTAACTAATTTAGTTTAACAATACTAAACTAAACGCTCACAATAAGTTAAAAATATATTTCATATAGTTGCCAGTGTTACTTAATGTTGTAAAAGTATTGTGATTCGCGTACCAGACATTTACTTATTTTAAATCAACAAGTCAATCTCTAAATTGAGTATTGTATACTTATAAGTTCTAAGACTAACTGTTACTGTTAATAAATATATAGACATTTATTTCAGATGAAATAATTTCCCAACAGAAATTGCCATCTACAACCATCACTTAAATGTATACCCTATTCTTAAGCCCCTATCCTTTAAGGCCGTGTAACATGGTGAGAGAAGAGATAGGTGAAAATATGTGAAAGTTTTTAGTCATAATAGATTCCAGCTTTTAATAATAATAATAGTTTATTATTTAAAAATCCTATACTATTTTTAAAAAGATAAAATAAATGATAAAGTTATTTCGAAACAATTGTAATATACATATTATGAAAACGTGTTTGTAAAATTCAGAAACACTATTTTAAGAAAATAGACATTATTTGTAATATTTAATGTCAGTATTTAATGTAATATGTGCAGTTATTTCATATTATTTATAATATTCTGAAAGTGTATAATAATGCACGATCACTGACTTTACATCACGATCTTTTCATCTTTTACTTTCCTCTACTTTCGCCGTGAAGCGCGGACCTTAGGAGCTCGCTACCCTCTACCCTCCAATCCGCTAGACGCCCGATACCCTTTACCTTAAGCATGCTTCTTCTAACATTTCCTATCCTATCTAACAGCACTATGGTCCTTGTAGGACCTTGGCCTCCTCAGCGATCCTTTTCCACTGTGACCTGCCTTCGTCTGCCCTTCTCCACCCGCTGACACCCAACGACCGAAGGTCCTCCTCTACGTCCTGCAGCCAGCTAAGTCTAGGTCTGCCCCTGCTCCTCCTTCCACCAGGGTGTCCCTCCATCACCACTTTTGGAAGCCTCCCACTTTCCATTCTCTGTACATGCCACAGCCATCTTATCCTGGCACTCGTAGCAGCTATATCCGGTGTCTGATACAGATTTCTAATTTCATAATACGTTTTCATTCGCCAGCGATCTCCTTCTTTTATAGGACCAAAGATTTTTGCGTGTTAGTGCCCATATTAGTGCGTGCTTCCATACATGATCTCATGACCACTTCTAACCCTCAAATTATTGAAGCAAACCTTTAGAGCCCGCTAAGCTTTACCTTCCTAGCGACTCGCTACCCTCCAAGCGACCCTCTAACACCCTCCTGAGACAGGTCCAACTCGCTCCCTCGAGGCCGCCAAACGCCCTTGATGAGGCACCGCGATGTAGCCTTTGACAAAGCTCCCCGCCAGGCGACCCGCTGAGCGGGTACAAAGCCTAGCTCGACACTTAATTATTTCCAGCGGTGATCTTGAACAGCCTCACTATGTCGACATTGTTCTTGTATTAATCGCTGCTCGCGGGTTAGAGGGAGACTAGCCAAAGGGTCTCTGGAAGTCGTCTTGTCACTCCTCACTTTACTTTTTGTCGCCTCTTCGGCCACACCACCCATTATCTAGAGATGGCCATTGCTGTCGGGACAAAAGCGATCTCTTGTCCCCTTTATATCAACTACCTAACATGAATTTCTTTTCAACCTTTATTGTATTTTTAACATATTTATTCACTTAACGTCACTTATGCTAGTCTAGCTAAGGCTGAGGTTTTACCTATTCAGGTTTTTTTTTTTTTTAAATTAGGATAAGGATTTATAAGGAGTACCTGTTATACTCCAAAAACCAAGGACTTTTTCCTACCTTTAATAAAATCCTGACCACCTGCAGGGTTTGAACTCATGCCCATCGGTATATAAAACTTTTGAGTGTGACCTTTACACTCAAAGGTGTAACATTCTATATAATATGAAGATTTCAATATATTTAAATAATTAAAGAACTTTCCTCTTCTTATTTTTTATTAAATTATTAATTAATAATAATTAAACATATTGTCCAATGCTTTGAGGCCATGCCTCATTGTCAGGGTAACAAAATAAAAAATAAAATTTAAGATACAATTGATTAATAATAATTTAATATATAGTAAATTAGCACACACTTAACATTTATATACAAATTTTCACCTATTCGGGTTTAATTAGGATAAGGATCTTAAAGGACTATCTTACATCGGAAACGCTCAAGACATCCATTTTACGTCCCTCTCCGAAGGATGACAACCAGGGAATTTTTATTTTACTCCCTTTAATAAAATCCTATGAAAATCTGCAGGATTTAAACCCGTGACCTTAGGCATAGAAGGCTATTGAGTAAGCCAATAAACCATAGGTGTAAATTTTTATATAATATGAAGAGTTCAATATATTTAAATTATTAAAGAACTTGTCTCTTATTTTTTATTAAATTATTAATTAATAATAATTGAAGATATATTGGACAGTATTGAGGCTATCTATCAGGATTACACAATAAAAATAAAATTACAAAATTTACGATACCAATAATAATTTAATATAAATCAGTACTCAATTAACATTTATATACAAATTAGTACTTTTTTTAAAAAATATTCTTTTAATTATTTCTCATTCTACCAGTATTTACTATTATAGGTGGAAGAATCAGAATCACCCGTTGGAGTTTTATGCTTGGACATGGCTCAGTAATGCCCTGATGATGGCTCACAAGCTTGAGCCGAAACGTTGGCAAAATTAAAAACTTTTCAAAAATGACTGATTCCTGACTATTCCACCTATAATAGTTTCTACAGTCGACTATACACCCTCAATATAATACCAGTATTTACATAATTGTGCTGTCTTCTCACTCAAATATAAGAATATTTTTACTGTCACATGTTCAAATATTTATTATTAAATGCTAAAATGTTCAAATATTTATTATTAAATGCCAAAATCTCTCTTAAATATTTTTACCTTTTATTTCATTCTCAGAATTAGTAAGAAATCTATAAAAATAAAGAATTTGATAATCAAATGAAGTAAAAGAAAAGGGAAGTATTTTCCTATTCTGAAAACTTATTTATGGAAGCTAGAATATTAATCATTTCTTTAATAGTTCTAAAATTCATTTAAACAAACCTTATGTTGTGTGCACCAGTATTTTAATTACTAAACACTAGAAATTTAAAAACATATTGAATAAATTATAAAATTTAATTTGATATCTTTATTCTGAGCATATGAACTGTATAACTACAGAATATTAAGACAATTTGTTTTAATATAATGCAATGAAAGTACTGAGAGGAAATTATGATGCATTATTGGTAATTTTAGGAGATATTAAAATAGTATTGGTAAAGTTTAATTTGGAAAAAGCTAGGTACACAACCCAATACCAGAATTATCTGCCCCTGTACCTAGAAAGATGGAGGTCAAGCCAACAGGTGTAGTTCAGGCCTTATGGGTCTATTAAGGTTTATGACCACACTTTAGGGAAGCAGCAAGGCACCTTGATGTATTTTATCTTTAAAGAGAAGGATGCTCGGAATCTGGTCCCGATGGGCTAAAAGTGTTCCAGTGCCGGTTTTATAGAGTCCCTGGTACCTGTAAAAGGTGTTACGTATTGGTACAGTTAATCAGCACACCCAAATTCAGAAGGCAAAAAGACAGCTTGAACAGTTCCGAGAAATGTTTACATTTTTTAAAAATGCTACAAATTATTACACAATGATTTATTATTTTCAAATTACTATATTATCAGCTGTTTAAAGCCAATAAAATAATATGAAAAGCAATAAATGATTCCAGAGAAAATGGTAAATCACCACTGCTAATTTCAAAACACCATATCTATGCTATTTCTGAACCAATTTCAATATTTTTTTTGTTTAATAGCAAATTTAATTCTCTATCGAATATAAATATGTGGCATTTATTTATTAATTAATTCATGCAACAGACAAACAGATTTTTTAAAATTGTTATTTTGGTAATAAGTATCTTAAATAAAGACCTCAAACTTTAAGGAGGGGAGGGAGTAATTTTTTTGTTGGCCAATTACGAAGGTTCACTATTGAGATTTATAAACCAAGATCATTAAAGTTTAAAAAATATAATAAATTAAAAAACAAAGTTTAAAACGATTTATGGGAGAAGTTAATTAGAGTGCAGTCAAAAGAAAACTAATTCAGGCACTTTGAGGGGTTGTAAAATATTTTGGGACCCGATCCGGATTCATCCTCTAAGAGGCTGGCGAATATCCTCCCTCTAGAGGACTTCCTACATATCAGCCCCTCCCAACATTAGTACAGTAACCAATAAGAAAAAAGGTGAAGAATTTCCCAGGGAAAATGTGTGAATAATAAATTGGAAGGGATCTAAAAACAGGGGTCTAAGCTATACACTGCCACTCAAAAGTTACACTATAGTTTTTCTTTTTGTGAATCATGTGGGTTGAACTATGCTATTCAATGGAAAATTCATTCTTTTTAACTATTCTTTAATGAAAAACAAAAAATAATTAGAACAGGAATGAACTTCTTACAACTTTGGCAGTCGATAAATCAATAAGAATAAAATTTATCATCTCAATTCCCCTCAGGGAATAATTTGACTTTAAATAAAGCTCCAGACACAAAAATCACATTGTTTATGCTAATTTATTTTATCACGTCAGGATTCTTAGTAATAATTAAATTTAATAAAATTATTTCTTACTATTTATGATATTGACACACCTTTCTGTGTGTTTCTACACCCATTTTTACCTGTAAATTTCTACACCTAATTAGCAAATTTGTTTATAAATACAAATAATAATAAGATAGCTATATTTATTTATGTATTCATAGAGCTTATTCATGATTTATTGATGTAAACCATAGGTCGTCTCAAACTTTTGACCGGCAGTGTAGGTCACTCTGGAGAAGTCGATACAAGAAGGAGTCTTGGAGACATTAAGAGAAGTTTAATGGAAGAACCAAAGCTAGAACGGAAGATCATGCTGCAGACATGTTGATAATCAGTTCAGCGGCCAACCTTATTTACATTTTATGTAATATTGTGAGTCAACAATTGTAATTATCTAGTAAACAATAGTAACTCCTCAGTATTCTCAATCACATTAGTTATGATATGTAAATATAGTAATTGTTCCAGGATACGTCTATGTTAACTTTAATATTAGCGTTTAATTAAAAACTCTCAATTACTTTAATAATAATGGATATAATTAGTCGCCCGTTGAGAATTACTGGAAGGAATTAGTCTGGGTGGTGGTCAGTGAATGAAACAATTGCATAGTTTCAACTATCTATTGTCTGCTAACGTTTAGACCCCCATGAGTCACCCTGATGAAAGCCCACAATGTTGGCCAAAACGTCGACACACAATTAAAATAAGTACTACTTTTTAATGCATGTTTCTTTCTGATGACCGCCCTCCAACCATCTTCCTCATCTATTATTATTTTTAGTTTACATAAAACTAACTTTATTTAAAACTTGAATTTAAGAAGTAAGATAAGTGAAGTTGTGTGCTGCGCTCACCAGATTTCTTTATAATATTACAATTGTTTTTATTGTTGCTGTTGTCACATTCTGTTTTACAAATTACATTTTGTTTATTTTATTTTATTTTTTGGAAAATTACAAAGAAATAATAATAATCAAATCAGATAAAACTAAATAAGTAATTTGTCATGACTAAAAAAGAAAAATTATATAAAATGGAATTTTATTGTACAATAAAGATGTGTAGTGTAAAAGGTTAGTAACAAAATTATTTGATTGGGCATCTAATGAGGAAAACAGACAAAAACTGGGCTAAGAAATCGACTAAATGGATCCCTTTGGATATGAAAAGAAACAGAGGTAGGCAAAGAAGATGTGCAGCTAAAGAAGGGAGAGGGATATACTGTCCTCCAAAAAGCCAAGCACAGCAGTGAATATTGGAAGGTGACGATGAGTGAACTCTTCAGGGCAATGTCATCATTAAAAACTTTAATCTCTAAACTCCAATCTTCTCCAATATAAAGAAAGTAAAGGTAAATAAACATTGTAAAGAAATACATGTAAATGTATTTACATACATTTATTTGTGTTTTGATCTAATAACTTTTTATTGTGGTATTATTATTAGTATTATTATTTTATTACTTTTATTGTATATGCTGGAGATTTAATATTGAAGCGGAAATTCATATGGTTGTTGTAGGATATCATGTGATAATTATTGTGTTCATTATTAATATATAATTTTTTTTTTGTTTTATATATATATTTGGAGTAATATGAGAGATAAACAAGAAAAGGAAAAAAAAAAAAAAAAGAATAGAAAATGAGAAAAATAATCTAGGAAAAAAAAACGTTAAAAGGAAAAAAAAGTGTTAAAAGAAAAAAAAATATTAATCTATTTTCATGTGTATTGCATATTAAGATTTTTTAGATCTTAATATGTTTATATCCAAAATTGTCCATTAAGGAAAATACAATGTAAGCTGTGTAATTAGCAACCCAATTAAGTTGGGCAGCACCACTTGTTGAATAAAGTGTATATCTCTCTCTCTCTCTCTCTCTCTCTCTCTCTATATATATATATATATATATATATATATATATATATATATATATATATATATACATTATTTATATAAAGACTATTATTATTATTACATAAGGTATATGAAAAAGGATTTATTAACAAACATACAGCCATTATGAAAAACCAGAACTGTTATGTCGAAGCACTAGCTAAATTCCTTTAACCTTCTTCTAATAATTTTTTTTTAAAAACATTTATATTTATATTTACAACTGTATTAAAAAAATACATCAAGCAAATGTGATAGTTATATAATACAATGACATGAAATACATATAGAGAAGCTTCCCATCGGAATATTCTAAACTAGAAGGTCCCGGGACCATCTCCTTTTCAAGCGCCTCGGAGGATTATCAGGAATTGAAGAGGAAGAAAAGATTGAAACTAGTGGATTAGAGTTAGAATGGAGTTTGTCATAGAAGGATTGATACCTGGTTTGGGTCAAATCAGCAACATACGGAACATTAAGGTCTTTATGGATGAGCTTATTCGTGACAAAGTAACAAGCATTAAGGATTTTACGAAGGATTTTGGATTTTAAGGATTGGGTGCACGAAGAATTTGATGGTTTAATAGAGCCCCATAGCTCTACTCCGTAAGTCCAGATTGGTCTTATAATAGTCATGTTGTTGAGCCTTTTGTAGTCAGGTGGAAGGTTTGACCGTCTGTCTAGTAAGTGTTGAAGTAGCCTAAAAAGGTGAGCCTCTAATAATTTAAATAACTGCAATGATTATAATATAAGCAACTATAATAAATTAATGGGGTCACCTTTAGCATAGTGGCTAGCATAACAGCTTCTATGCCCAAGATCAGGGGTTAAAACCCGCAGGTAGCCCTAGGATTTTTAATGGGAGTAAACAATCCTTAGTTATGCCAATCTTCGGAGGGATGTAAAAAGGTGGTCACATGCCTGTGCAATGTCAGGTACTCGTTAAAGAGCCCTATCCTAATTAAACCTGGATAGGCATAATTTATGACTACGACTGTAGCATCCTCCGAATAGTCACAGTAGCATAAAGTGAGGTTAAAAAAATCTGGTGCGGGCAACACATGACTTTCACTTACCTCCGTTTTTAGAATCGATTAAAGAATTTTCAAAAACAGTCAGAGATAAAAATGAGAGAAACCATTAAAGAATTAGTTAAATGGAATTTCTTTAGAAACACGTGTTTTATTCAAAAATCTATTATATTATTATCTAAAATAATCAGTTAGTTTTATAGGCTTTTCATCACTGTCTATTAAATTGTTGTTAAAAACAAAATTGTTTAGGCAAATTGTAAAAAAGGTACTAAATGTACAGTATAAAGTAGCACTTCTGGCTTGTCAATTTTTATAAAAAAGTTGCTGTAATATACTAGACATAAAGTTGTCATAAATATGAAATTTCAGTTTTACAGGACTTTTTTTAGTTAGACTTACCACATTATGCATTACTTGGTAGTTTGGAATCATGGAATGCTATAACATAATTAACATAATCTACTGAAAAATCTAATTAAGCCCATGGAGGATTTCGGGTACAGAACTTTTAGAGATTCGTATTGTTTCACGACCTACGGCCTTGCAAGGTGATTATAGTGGCTGGGTGTGCCATAAGACGGTCTCCATACCCCAGGTTTAATCCACAGCTAAAATAATCGAATATATAATTCTGCCACAGCCAGGGTTCGAACCCAGGCCCTGGAGAACAGAAGCCTAATGCTCTATCCACTAAACCACACTGCTCCCTGTATATTTCATAAGATAAGTGAATGTTAAAATGTCAAAATTTAATATAATTTTAGATTTATAGGTATTTATTAATAATTAATACACAGGTGCATGCAACACAAGACATTAAAATAAATTTTCAAAATTGGAAATTTTCAGAATCAGAAAATACTTACCTTACTTCTCCTTTATTTAAATATCAAAATTTTTGTTCATACACTTCTTACTAATTTTGAAAAATAAAATAAAAGGTAAAACAAACATAATATGATTTCAGAGACATTTTGGCATTTAGAATATTGATAAGAAAAATATATGATATTAAAGCCCATTTAAATAACAAAAAAAAATCCTTTATTGATTTTTTTGGAATTAGGAAATATATGTTCTAAGTTATTAGTATCACTTCTGATTCATCGATTTCAGTAAAAAAAAGGTTGCTGTAACATCCTAGTTACATACCTATTCTAAATATGTGATTTAATTTCATTAATAATTCAAGTTTTTGAGCTCGACTTATCACATACCCACAGAGATTCATTAATTGGTGAAAGAGGTTCATGAAAATTTAATGAAAATATTACTGATATAAAAATTAAACTTTTAATTCAACATTGGTATATGTTAATATATATTTAGGCGTATCTATCAATTTACATCTAAAAAATTGCTTTTTAGCGAAACCAACCACCTAATAATGTAACAACATAAATTATTATCTAAAACAATACTTTATTTATAAATTAGTGAAAAATGATGGAACCCATGCAGATTATACATCTTATGGTTGGTACTGAAGGATAAAATTCAATGGCTGGGACTCAATTTGTTTTTGAAATATAATACATTAAACATTACCTCCTTGCAAGAGATAATCTCATCTTATTTACCTACTTAAAGCCACACTAAATTAATAACACCAGAATCAGTTGTCTCAACCACTAAATTTTATCCTTATTATTAGAGGTCTAATCTGCATAACTTTTACCACTTTTATTAAGTACCTTTTAGGATATCCAACTTTCAATATTCCTGAACTTGGCAATAATCTTCTTCTATAAATTCATAAAAAAAAACTTAACTCACAGGATCAAAATTTCGAAAAGTAGAACAATGATAAGACTATACAAGAAAAGTAAATTAAGGCTGACTTCTTTCTAACCTTCCTTGTTATAGCGCGCTAAAAGTCTCAGTTGATGTAAATTTTCGTAATTTTTTTAAGACTTTATGAGTACTTAGGTAAAAAAATAATGAAAAAAAAAAAAAAAAAAAAGGCAGTAATCTCATCGTCATTATATTTTTTGTTTCGGTCTGAAACATGTAAAATTAAAGGAGTTAATATTTTTTAAAGAAAACTTTTTTTTTAATAGCGGGAAATTTTTTTAACTCAGTCACTAAGTTGATGTCACTCTTACTCATCACGTAAACGTGTAATCATATTTTTTCACTCATTCTTTATTGAGATATTTCCGAGTAAACATTGCGAAAAATGAATTTTAGACATTTTTGAAAAATCATAAGCAAAAAAGGATTATGTTGTCAAGATCGAAATTTTTACAGTAAGTAGGCCTATGACTAAGTTATACAAGAAAAATAATCTAAGGTGAGTCTCTATTCCTTTTTAAACTAAATGTCTCGTTTTTTTTTGTTATATTTCGAGGATTTTTTAAATCAATATCTTCATTATTTAGGTAATAAGTTGTGAGAACAAAAAATATAAAGTATATCCATATTTTATTTGCTGTTTTTTTTGACAATGTCTCTTGTATTTCTTACTAGTGAAATTTATTAATTATTTAAATGTCCATACTTCTTGTATTGGAATTAAATTATACATTTTTTAATTATACAGTATTTTGTCACGAATCAACTCATCCATAAAGACCTAAATATTCCTTATGTTGCTGACTTGGCCCGAACCAGGTACAACTCCATTACTAGTTTCAAACCTTGCTACCTGTACAATCCCTGATAATCCTCCGAGGCGTCGAGGAAAGAAGATGGCCCCGAGACCTTCTGGTTTAGCATATTTTTTGGAAATCTGCCAATGGGTAGATACATGTGAACCATGACAGTATAAGCTTGTATCATATTTACTGAATGTATTTGATTATTAGATAGTAAATATTGAAAAAAAAAATTATACATTTTTAAAAATCTAGTTATTATTACACAACATCTCGAACTATCTATTCACTCTAGCCAGTTATTTTTATCTTATTCTTAACTTAAAGTATAAAATATACATTGAATTAATCTAAATAAAATAAAATAAGCAATTTTTATCTAGTTCTTTGAGAATATTTCTGGTCAAATTCAAACAGAAAGCTAAGAGAATGTCTCATTTTGAAAAAGTATAATTATAAATATACACTCATTAAAGTATTCTCTATTATATGATTTAATAGTTTGTTATGTTTAGTATTAGTTACAAGTTATAGTTTTCCCCCTCGTATAGTAATTACTCTCACTTTATTTTTATATGAAATAATTGGGGAAAACCTGGCAGCTGAGCGTGACTTAAGGCCTAATCACCTCATTGCCAGCCATTGGCCTAAAAAAAGTCCTAATATCTATATGTACTGAGCCCAAGACCCTTCATGGTTGTAGTGGTATAGGTTTTTTTTTTTTTTTTTTTTAATGAAATATATAGTAAGGTAAAGTATTGCGACCGTGAAAATTTTCGAATTACAGTTTTCACACGAAATACAGGTTTTAGGGTCCCCTCAGTCCAAATCATCAAGTCACTTGAAACGGCGCACAGTGGGTCAAATCACCAATTTAGGTGGACAAAAGTCAAGTCAAAAGTTTTGAATTTTCTAATGCTTCTTCACCTTTTTATATTAGTTGGCAAGACCCTTCGTACTAATATTTTCTGCCATACCGTGTTTACAAATAAATAAAAAATGAATGAATCATTCCTGTTCGCACTAGTGCCTAATAACCGGCAGTGGATTATCTTTATTCGATGGTTATTTATTGTGTTCAAGGTGTATTTAAAGCAAAGTCTTTTTGCTTTTATTTAACAATGGTCATTGCTGAGACAGGTAAGACATCATATTTCCAAACTCGTTATTGAATGTACATTGCAATCTCACCTGTAAAGTTAATTTAGCAATTTTTAAATGCCATATTCAATAACGAAAAACTAAATAACACCCAAGTTACCCCAAGGATTTGTTTGTAGGATTTGTTTCATCAATCCTTCTAGTATTTAGATATTACATAGAATTTTTGCGTTTTGGGTGATAAATAATTTTTTTCAGACACAACATTCCGAATAAAAAGTTTTACAATCTATAATTTCAAGAATTTCCTAAATGATATAAAATACATTTATTAGCAGGTTTTAGCAACTCCGAGTCATAATTTGATTTTTGTATTATTTTCCCCGTATTCTGGGACTTCCAACGTAAAATATAGGGAATTTTTAGATTTTAGCAAATAAATTTGATGTTTGACCACAGTGCGCTCGCTGATTGTGCCCAAAATTGATAAGTTTTTATAATTTTTCTTATAATTTTAAAAAAAATTTGTTTTCCGTAAACTGGGACCCCAAAGGTTAAATATAGACAAGTTTCGGAATTTTGTCCACCTAAATCGGTCATATTGCCCACTGTGCGGCGGTGGTAAGTCCCGTTTGTGGTAAGTCTAGCACGAAAATAAAATTTCATATTAAAGATAAATAAAGATAAATATACGCCCAAAATGTTACTGCAACTTTTTCATCAAAGCCACCCACCACGAAGAGCCACATTATACTATGCATTTTGCACTTTTTTCTTCCAAAACGGCTGTAACATTAATTAAAATAATTAATTTTAATTAAACTCGGTATATCGATGCAAAATTTAATGGGCTTTAATATTATATAGGTTTCATTCTGAATGAAATAGTCTGACAGAGCTTAAATGGTGACTTAAAAAGTTCCTTTATAGGTGGAATAATCAGGAATCAGTCTTTTTATAAACATTTTAATAACGTTTCGTCTCAAGCTTGTGAGCCATCATCAGGGCATTACTGAGCCACGTCAAAGCATAAACTCAGTTTAAGCCGAAACGTCGGAAAAATCTATACTAATGTTATAAAGCTGAAGAGTTTGTTTGTTTATTTGAACGCGCTAATCTCAAAAACTACTGGTTCGAAATAAAAAATTCTTTTTGTGTTGGATAGCCCATTTACCGAGGAAGGCTATAGGTTATATAACATCACGCTGCGACCAATATGAGTGAAGAATCAGTGGAAAATCTGGGAAAAACGGGAAAAATTAGGGGAAAAAAAAATCTCGCATCCCAATGATTCCAGATGATTTACTTTTCAATTTTAAAATAATTCAATTTCTCTATAATTTATCTTTTGCTGTAAACATAACACGTAGGAATTGATTTACGCCAAGATCGGGTTGCGTAGAAAATTATGTTCTTCTTCCACATGAAAATAAAACTAAAAATATCATTTACGCGGAAATTCTTTCAAATATATTCTTTTAAAAACTTCTTGATAGCGATCATAATAACAGAAGTTAACGCAGACGAAATCGCTTTAGAATATGTCAAAGAAAAGGTGACGTATACCGAGAAAGGATTAAATCTGGTTGATAAAATTCCGGTTCTGGAAAACGCCGATGATTTGGTACTGTTAGGGGAAGACACGGAAACTAATAAAATAAAAACCGGTAAAAAAAATAGGACTCGAAATAAATACCGATAAGAAAAAATATATGATTAGTAGCAGAGACGGTGGCGATCTTAGTGATATTGATATATCAGGGCATACTTTTGAACACGTAGAGAAATTTAAGTATTTAGGTTCAATGATAACGAGAAAAATCAAGTACAGGAGAAAATAAAGTCCCGGTTATAGGCGGGAAATACGTGTTATTATTCAGTTGCGAAATTACTTAGCTCGCGGCTTCTGTCTAAAAACTTAAAGGTTAGAATTTATAAACTATTATTCTTCCGGCGGTCCTTTACGGATGTGAAACGTGGCCGCTTACTTTGAAGGATGAACAACGGCTAAAATTTTCGAAAATAAGGTACTACAGGCAAAATATTTGGTCCGAAGAGAGATGAGGCCACTAGGGTGTAAAGAAGGTTGCGGAGACTATTTTTGTATCAATCTATATTATTATATAAGTAATGTTTTATTTCAAGAGTCATTTTTAACTTAATCGTTATTACCTTGAAGCATATACATTTATAAATAAAAATGAATTATAACAATTATTATTTATTTTGAATTATTCGAGTATAATAATCAGAACTATTATTTTAATCATATGTAGGACTTTTATTAGCTATATGCCTATGTTTATAAAATATATCAATCAATTTTCTGGTCATCGCAGTATCTAAAAAACGACTATGGTTGTGAAGCTAAAATTTTTCCTGGAGGTTCGCCTTAGTGTCTAGATGTGCAATAAGGCTGTGTTTGAAAATCTTCAACTTACAAGTGGTTGAAATTGTAAATTTGACAGGAAGAAGTCTAGATCGGGCTTTAAATAATAACAAAGAGTAGCAGATAGTTGATATTTATTATAGCTACTCTTACTATAAACGCACATAAATTAGTACGAAATGCAATATTCGCTAGCAAAGCTGCGGTTCACACCTAGTTAAAAATATTTAGAAAAAGACTGACTCCTGATTATTCCACCTATAATAGTTTCGACTATACATCCTCAATAAAATACCTTTAATTTTGTAGATTCGAAAAAAACGACTAAGAAAAGAACGGGCAAATAAATAAGGAGAAAATACCAAAAACAATTTTAATGAAATTTTGAACATTAAAACAGTAATTTAGATGTATAATATACCGCTGGAAAGCTAAATATTTTAGAAAAAAATATTATATTATACACAAAGTTGTAAGATGTAATGGAGAGTGATGAAAAGCCGATAAAGCTAATTGTCATAGATAATAATATAATAGATTATTTAATAAAATACATGTTTCTATTGAAAATCAATGTAAATAACTCTTTAACAATTTATTTTCATCTCTAAATGTATTTAAAAATTCTTAAATTGATTTAACATTGGAGGTAAGTGAAAGTATGTGTGTTGCGCGCACCAGATTTTTACTACTCTTTTCACTTTTTGATACTAAACTTAATATGACATCTTTAAAAGTGCAACCTTATCCGTGTTTGGCAGTAAAATTGTTCTAGGGTCTTCAGCTTTCCAAATATACATTATACATCAATACTATTTAATTTATTCCTTTAACGTAAATTCATGCAGCAGTGACTAATCGGACGATGCTACAGCGGGAGTCATAAATTTTGCCTAACCAGGTGTTTATTAACCCTATACAGTAACTTGTACCTCACATCAAACAGGCCCTGAACCACCATTTTACGTCCACTCCAAAGGACGGCATAACCAAAGATTTTCATCGATGGAAACAGCCGAATAAATAATTATTCTGTTACACTGGGGTTCGAACCCAGAACTCGGTAATCTTGACTTTAAATAAAACATTACCTGTTCCTACTCCTTCCTCTTGTCCTGACACACCCTCCGCGTATTCGGCCCTTTTTGACACGTTCGTTTGGAGTCAAAACTGGTTTTAGGATTCCCTATTCCTCGCGAGGGCAGATTCTCCGTGATTTATTCTTTTCTCTTCCGCAGTTTTGCAACATAAAGGACGGGACACAAAGGGCTATGAATGTGAAAAGAAAAAAAAAAAAACCGGACGAGATAAAACTCCTGGGAAAACAGCTCGTTTGGAACGGAGAAGTTGGAGCTGGCTCGCTAATTAGGATCTTGGAGAGTCAGAGCTAAGGTAATCCGGAGGGGAAGGAGGAATACAGGACCTGTTCCTGGGGTAGGAGCAGGATTTTCGTCAAGAGGGGCCAAGCGAATCGAAAATATACAAAACCAAATCTAGCAATCTTGAGGAAAAAATAATTTCAGTACAATGAGTATATATTATTATAATTACATAGAATTTTGGTAAACTATTGGGTTTTTTCACATGAAATGTACGTTTTTATAGTTTCTGAAATACATAAAGGATTTTGCAGGTCTCTGTGGTTTTCTTCCGAATGTTTACATATTTAACAGTTACTAATCCTATACCTTTGTATTATAAACATTAGCTTTCGAATCAATTACCCACTTTTTAGTATAACTCCAAATATGAACATAGAAACACGCGATTTTCGAGTAATATTTTTGTACGAGTTCAAACTCGGCCATTCAGCAGCTGAGGCGGCTAGAATTTTTTCAAGGCGTTTGGGGAAGGGAGTGTTAATGAACGGACCATTCGCCGTTGGTTTGCTATGTTTTCAGCTGGGGATACCGACTTGGAAAACTTGCCCCGAGGAAGACCTCCATCCAGACATTTAAAGTGTATTGGGAAAGTAAAAAAGCTCGATACATGGGTACCTCATGATCTCACTGAGCGCCATGTTTCAAAACATACCGTGCAAAAATTAAAGAACTGGTCTACGAAGTTCTTCCACACCCACCATATTCTCCCGACTTGTCTCCAACAGATTACCACCTTTTCAGGAATTTAGACAACTTCGTCAAAGGAAAACTTTTTGAAAATGATGATCAAGTGAAAAGTGCCTTTTGTTTCACTCCAAAGCTCAGAGTTTTTCAGTTCGGGGATAAAAAAAGTTGGTGTCGCGTTGGAAAAAATGTGTAGAAAAATAAGGTAAATACTTGGAATAAAATTATCTTGTTTTCATATCGTATTTTTAATAAAAATCCTTTACCTCCAAAACGGACAATTCATGTGACACAACTTAATAATTTCTGTAGGTGTGTTAAGGCATCATCATCATAAACACTACAAATGTTTCAATTTTTCTGCACGCTTACCTTTTTTAAGAGAATACAACAAAATATGGCGATAAAGAATTATTTTTTCTTCCAAATTCACAGTGCAATAGCAAACACAATATCAAACTAATTTCGACGAGAGTTAACGGATATACAATTGGTACGAATTGTACCAATTAAAATTTTCTGGTTGTGGACTGTATGATAAAAAATAATAATAAAAACTTTAAATTTTTATTCTGCCCAGAATAAGGGATCTCCAAGTCGTTTTACAAATAAATTTGAGATAGACAGCAGCTTACCTAATCGCCTTCTTCGTGTCTTCTCGAACGGGCCCGCTCAGGCTCGGCAGTCTCCTCCAGCTGCTCCTAGATTTTATCTTGTAAAACTTAGGAGAACCTAAATTCTTAAATCGAGTCCCTTTATCGTGACCGAGAACCGAATATCACCACTTATATCGTCACGGATTACAAAAACTTACAATCGGGACAGAATCTCAATTCACACTGACTCTATAGCAAAAAACAAAATACTGTCGAATTAAACATCTGCGCCGTATCCAATGCTCAATCTAATTAAATTTAAATCAAAATAAATATTATTATTTTTAATTCGCGTAATCGCGAACAACAATAGTTATTGACGTATTACAAAAAGATAAACAATCTTATAGTCTTATTTTTATTCCATCACTTACCTTTCTTTCTCCCAGTTTAATTTAGTTAGTTAAGTTACATTTTGGTTTATTATTTTCAATAATAAAACTTTGTAATCGACCAACTTCATAATTTGAAGGCTTACTTACGTTTCAATGCGTAGAATCCGAATAACGAATAAAAAAAATCTGGTGCGGGCAACACACGACTTTCACTTACATCCATTTTTAAAATCGATTAAAGAATTTTCAAATACAGTTAGAGATAAAAATACGTGAAACTATTAAAGAATTAATTAAATTGAATTTATCTGGAAACATGTGTATTATTAAAAAATCTATTATATTATTATCTAAAATAATCAGTTAGTTTTATGTTCATTTCATCACTCTCTATTAACTTTTAAAAGCTTGTGTATGAGATGGTAATTTTTCTAAAATCTTTAGCTTTCCAAAGGTATATCATACATGTATATTACTGTTCTTAAGTTAAAAAACCAAAAAATTGCTTTAAACATTTGTTTTCAGTTTTTTTCCTTTTGTTGTGTATCGAATTAATTCAATGTATATGTTTTCCTGTTTTTCATCAGTGGTAACAAGATAATATAGTTATTTTTATAGAATCGACAAAATTAAAGGTACTTTAGAGGAAGGAAATTTAAAATATCGGCATTTAAGCCCTGTCAGACTATTTTAAACAGAATGAAACTTATGTTCAAAAACAAAAATTTGAATTAAAAAAATATTTTTTCTGTTTTCTCCTTTCTAGTTGGGTATCGAATTCATTCAATTTATATATTTACCTGTTTTTCATCAGTTGCCACACACACACACACAGACTTTTTTGCGGGACTTGGTTATTTGGACTCAGGGGACCCTAAAACGTGTATTTCCGTTGAAAACTGGAATTCGAAAATTTTCACGATCGCAATACTTCCCCTTACTATATATAGTAAGTGAAAGTAAACAAAGAATTGAAATCTTGCGCAAATGTACGCCCGGAACTCAGTTATTACTTTCACTCACTATCTATAGTAATATATATTTAAACATATTTATTGATATTTACAACTGTATTATTATATACAACAAGTAAATGTGATGGTAATATATATCGTGAAAATTTTTGAATTCCAGTTTTCAACAGAAGTACACATTTTAGGGTCCCCTGAGTCCAAGTAACCAAGTCCAGCAAAAAGGTCTGTGTGTGTGTGGTAACTCCCGAGCGGAAACGTTAAGTCCTATGAAACTGAAATTTCATATTTAAGACAAATATACGCCCGAGACGTTACAAAACCTTTTTCATCAAAATGAGCTTACCAGAAGAGCCACTTTATACCATGCATATTACACCTTTTAAAGATTTTCTCAAAAACGGTATCGACGATTTTGATTAAACTCACTATTTCGATGTAAAGTTCAATAGGGTTTAATATCATGTAGGTTTCATTCTGATTAAAATAGTCTGACAGGGCTTAAATACCGATATTTTAAATTTCCTTCCTCTAAAGTACCTTTAGTTTTGTCGATTGTATAAAAATAACTATATTATCTTGTTACCACTGATGAAAAACAGGAAAATATATACATTGAATGAGTTCGATACCCAACAAAAGAAAAAACTGGAAAAAAATGTTTAATGCAATTTTTTGTTTTTAAACACATGAACAGTAATATACACGTATGATATACCGTTGGAATGCTAAAGATTTTAGGAAAAAATATTATCTAATACACAAGAACTTGTAAAAGTTAATAAAGAGTGATGAAAAGACGATAAAACTAACTGATTATTTTAGATAAAAATATAATAGATTTTTTAATAAAACACATGTTTCTAAAGAAATTCAATTTAATTAATTCTTTAATAGTTTTAGTAATTTTTATCTCTAACACTATTTGAAAATTCTTTAACCGATTTTTAAAACGGAGGTAAGTGAATGTCGTGTGTTGATTTTTCTAAACATATTTATTGTTATCTACAACTGAATTACAAAAAATACATCAAGTAAATATGATGGTATTATAGGAAAATGTCATGAATTGCATGTAGAGAAGAGACACTACCCAGTGGCAGCACTCAAAAATATTCTAAACAAGAAGGTCTCGTGGCCATCTTCTTTTCAGACGCCTCGGAGGATTGTCAGGGATCGAAGAGGAAGCAAGAATTGAAACTAATGGATTGGAGTGGAAAAGGAGTCGGTCATGAAACAGATGTCAATGGTTTAAAATTTAATATTTTTTTTATTTGTAAAAGACAATGCCTTGTATATATATAAACATAATATCATATACATATTGGGTTGGCAAATAAGTCCTTTCGGTTTTTCTGTTTGTTTTTCTGTTACTATGATACACTTCTTATATGATGATGAGAAATAATCCATAAGAGTGCCCACTATGGTAGATCAGCGAGAAAGGGGTTCACAATGTTTTTATTTTGTTAGAGCTTCATGATGCCAGTTGGGGACTAATGCACCAGTTTTTAGTTTGCATCAGATGAAATATAAGCTATTAATCAGTGTTTTAATTATTATATATGGTTTTACGAGAAATAATCTATCCTCTATAATTAGTGAGAGTACATTATTGTTAATTATACATAAATTAATATCATGTATATTAACGGATTACAACTTAAGAGAAAAAACGCTGCAAATTATTACACAATGGTTTATTATTTCGAAAAAAAAAAAATTATTACAATACAACTGTTTATAAAGCTGTTGATAGGAGATTAAGTGAAATGAAAAGCAATAAATAATTCAAAAGAAGATGGTATATCACCATTGCTAAATTCAAAACGCCGTATCTCTCCTAGTTCTGAACCAATTTCAATGATTCTTTTTTCATTTTGTTGGAAATTTAATTATGGTAATTATCGCATCGTTTACTGATTCTAAAACTCTATACATATTTTTCACTATCTTCAAAAATAACTGATATGGGTGTATTTATGGATACAATTTCAATTTTTTTATTATGATTCGCGTTTTTTGTTAAAATAATTTTTTCTCAATATTTAAAAAAAATTCAAAAAACAAAAATTGCATTAAAAAATATTATTTCGTTTTCTTCCTTTAGTATCGAATTCATTCAATTTATATTGCTACGGTCAAGACAATGACGGGTGGACCACGCCTGGAGGGGCCTAGATGAGGCTAGAGACTTCTGGACCTGGACAGTCCTCGAAGTGCCTGGAACGGCCCACCCTTCTTACCTGCGCCCAACGTGGGGCTAGAAGATTCGGCGGTGGTACAAATAGAGGTCCCCTGAGCCTGGGTGAGTCAGTCTTAATCCGGCTCAACAAGCATCTGTGATGTATCAGTGAACAGTGACAGTGAACCGTTCGTGACAGTGTGACAGTGTAGTGAAACTGTGTGTCAGTATTGTGATAACCGGTCGGTGGGAAATTAGAAGACTGTAGTTTATATATAACTTATAGTTGTAAGTTTTAGAATAAATCTAGCATATTGTATAAATTTACGTAAGTAGTTTAATTGTTAGGAATACCTGATTTTATATGTATACTGTTTAGTAGTAAGCTGGTAATTCCATTATTATTGTTAATATAGTGGTTAGTAATCCCTTTGTATTTGTGTTTCCTGTATTAATAAACATCTGTAATTTGTAAACTGGAGTAGTTCATTTCGCACACCCCGTAGCCCGTAACAATTTGGTGTCAGAAGTGGGATCATTGTAAATGGTTATAATTTTGGTTTTCTTGTTTTTGTAATTATTGGGCTACTGTGTGGAAAATGACTTCTCAGAGTGTTAGACTGAATGATTTAAAAGTTGCAGACTTAAGACGGGAGTTAGAAGAACGAGATCTGGATACTTCCGGAACGAAATTAGTACTGCAACAACGCTTGCGCCAATTTTTTGTTGATTCAGGGGAAAATCCAGACGAGATTACGTTTGAAAATGATTTCAGTAAGTTGTCTGCAACTTTTAAAACTGAATTAGGCACTGTTAAAAATGAGTTAGGTACTGTTAAAAATGAGTTAGGTAATGTAGAAAAGAAGTTAGGTAATGAATTAAGTACTGTTAAAAATACATTGGAGGCTAAGTTAGGCAATTTAGAAACTAAGTTAATGGAAAGTGTAGATAATAAGTTAGCTGATGTAGAATCTAGATTAGGAGAAAAAGTCGATTCTGTAGAAAATGAACTTAGGGTAAGAATAGAAGCTCTAGAAGAACGTATGAACAACCCAACGACAATCGACACCGACCAACCCTCTGAGAGAAGCCCTCACAACACCATTCCCTCCGCCAATGCTGGGATGCCACCAACACACAACACCATCCCATTGTTCGACGGGAAGACGCCATGGGAGGACTACATGACTCTCTTCGAGACAGCGGCTTCGATCCACGGGTGGTCAAAGGAGACGCAAGCATCAGCGTTGTGCCTAGCCTTGCGTGGAGACGCCTTAGGAGTGCTACAGGGGATGCCCATGTCGGAGCGGTGCAACTACAGTGAGCTGATGAAAAGACTGGAGATGCGTTTCGGCCATCGCCACATGGACCAACTATACCGTTCCCAGTTAAAGAACAGGGTCCAGAAGACCAACGAGACGCTGCAGGAATTTGAAGCAGATATCGCCCGGCTAGTGAGGAATGCCTACCCAACGGTCACCGACGACGTCTACGAGAGCTTGGCTATCGACAAATTCCTGGATGGACTTCGAGACCCGGAAACCCAACAGGCAGTGAAACTCGCACGCCCTAAAACTTTGGGCGATGCATTGTCGCAGGCCATGGAATTCGAGGCTGTCAGGCAGTCAGTCCGTGGACATGCACGGGTTCGAGCGGCAGAAGCGGAGCCTAACACGGCCCCCACCATCGAGGACATAGTAGCAAAGGTCTTGGAAGCCCTCAGGACCCGCAAAAAGGAGATACGCTGTTGGAGCTGCGGTCAACTTGGACACCCCAGAAGCAAGTGTCCTACCAGGAAGCCGGAAAAGCCAGCAACAGTGTTGCGGACTACGGTCGTTACCGACGGTTGGCAGGACACACAACTGGCAAAGGAACAGGACGAGGACCCGGACTTGAAACAAATAAGGGAATGGAAGCTATCAGGCCAAAGGAGACCAAGCTGGCAGGATGTTGCTCCAATGTCGAAAAATATAAAAACCTATTGGGCTCAATGGGACTCCATTCTACTGGACAAAGGTCTGCTGAAACGAGCATTGGAGAACACAGAGGGAGATCAGCGGAGACTACAGCTCATCGTACCAAAGATTAAAGTGCCCGAAGTACTGAGGGAATTACATGATGGAGCATCTGGTGGCCACCTTGGAGTTCACCGGACATTAGAAAAGGTTCGTGAACGCTTTTACTGGGCAAACCTCAAGGACGATGTGTTAGATTGGTGCCGGCGGTGTGCAACTTGTGCCGCCTCTAATGGACCGATAAGGAAAAAGAAGGCACCTATGAAGAAATACAACGTAGGAGCACCATTCGAGAGAATAGCGGTAGACATCGCTGGCCCTTTTCCTGTGACAGATAATGGCAACCGATACATTCTCGTGGCCATGGATTATTTTTCAAAGTGGGTGGAAGCTTACGCCCTTCCGAATCAGGAGGCCGCCACGGTTGCAGATGTTCTCGTGAAGCAGCTCGTCAGTCGGTTTGGGGTGCCCATGGAACTTCATGCTGACCAAGGAAGAAACTTTGAGTCGGCAGTCTTCACCAGGATGTGCGAGGCTCTAGGAATACGGAAGACCAGAACGACGCCTCTTCACCCTCAGTCCGATGGCATGGTAGAGCGCATGAACAGGACGATGGGTCGATATTTGGCCAAGGTAGTTTCTGACCATCAGCGAGACTGGGACCAATATCTTCATCTGTTCCTGCTAGCCTATCGTAGTTCAGTCAATGAAACGACAGGGCAGACCCCCGCCAATGTCGTGTTCGGTAGAGAACTACGCTTGCCTTGCGATCTGAAATTCGGTTTCAAGCCTGATGAGGAGGTCGCCGGAGAAGACTACGTCACGAACCTACGGAAGCGAATGAACACTATTCACGAGAAGGTTCGCACAAACATCCAGGGAGCAAGTGACAGAATGAAGGAGCGTTATGACATCAAGGCAGAGAAAGGTGGCTTCCAACCTGGAGACTTGGTCTGGCTACACGATCCTCGAAGAAGGCAAGGCTACTCACCCAAACTTCAAAACTCCTGGGACGGACCGTATGAGGTCATCAAGAGGATCAATGATGTCATCTATAGGATCAGGAAGCAGCCCAAAGGAAAACCCAAGGTAGTCCATTTCAACCGATTGGCCCCATACAAGGGAAACCATGGCCCTACAGAGGAACAGCAAGTCAGGAACCTCACCGACAAGGACCTAATTCCCCATCCTAAGGCGCCAGACTCCCGTAGGGTAACGCAGACAGTTTACAGAGACATATTCTCGTTACCGGTAGACTATGCTCTAGCACATTGCGTCGCCGAACATCTGAGGAATTCCCGGGGGATTGCGACGGTCTTCAGGAAGAAGTTCGCTGGAATTGAAGAGCTGGAACGCCAGGGACCAAGAGTTGGGAAGGCTCTCCATCAAGAGCATGAAGGCCGGCACCTGTTTTACTTGGTTACCAAGAGTTCATCAGAGCAGAGGCCGACATACGACACACTGCGCCGGAGTCTTGACGACCTGCGGAGAAAGCTTCTGGAACTGCGTGTCACCAAGCTCGCCATCCCGAAGTTGGGTTGTGGATACGATGGCCTGGAGTGGAGGATTGTCAGGAACATTGTAGAAGAGACGTTCGCCAACTCTGGAGTCATCATAATGGTATGCACGTTCAACCCCTGGAAAGACAAAACACCTACATTGGAGGAAGATCAGCATCGCTCAGCTTCTGCAATCTGTGCTCTGGGGCAGAGCACGTCTAAGGAGGGGGTAGTGCTACGGTCAAGACAATGACGGGTGGACCACGCCTGGAGGGGCCTAGATGAGGCTAGAGACTTCTGGACCTGGACAGTCCTCGAAGTGCCTGGAACGGCCCACCCTTCTTACCTGCGCCCAACGTGGGGCTAGAAGATTCGGCGGTGGTACAAATAGAGGTCCCCTGAGCCTGGGTGAGTCAGTCTTAATCCGGCTCAACAAGCATCTGTGATGTATCAGTGAACAGTGACAGTGAACCGTTCGTGACAGTGTGACAGTGTAGTGAAACTGTGTGTCAGTATTGTGATAACCGGTCGGTGGGAAATTAGAAGACTGTAGTTTATATATAACTTATAGTTGTAAGTTTTAGAATAAATCTAGCATATTGTATAAATTTACGTAAGTAGTTTAATTGTTAGGAATACCTGATTTTATATGTATACTGTTTAGTAGTAAGCTGGTAATTCCATTATTATTGTTAATATAGTGGTTAGTAATCCCTTTGTATTTGTGTTTCCTGTATTAATAAACATCTGTAATTTGTAAACTGGAGTAGTTCATTTCGCACACCCCGTAGCCCGTAACAATATATTTACCTGTTTTTCATTAATTTTTTATCATTTAGGTAACAAGATGATATGGTTATTTTTATAGAATCTGCAAAGTTAAAGGTACTTTAGAAGAAGAAAATTTAAAATATCGGCATTCAAGCCCTGTCGGACCATTTTAATCAGAATGAAACCTACATGATTTTAAAGCCCATTAAATATTGCATCGATATAGTGAGTTTAATCAAAATCATTACAGCCGTTTTTGAGAAAATCAGAAACAGGTGCATTAGCCGATTTTGATGAAAAGTTTTTTGTAACATCTCGGGCATATATTTGTCTTAAATATGAAATTTCAGTTTCATAGGACTTATCGTTTCCGCAAGGGAGTTACCACACAGACCTTTTTGCGGGACTTGGTTATTTGGACTCAGGGGACCCTAAAATGTGTATTTCCGTTGAAAACTGATATTCGAAAATGTCCACGATCGCAATACTTTCCCTTACTATATATAGCAAGTGAAAGTAAAATACAAACAAAAAAACGTTGATATTAAAATATTTATTTACTTTTTCTTTCAAATGCTGGAACGTTTTGACTCGCTGGTGACAAACTGACACTACATCATCTCCTCTAGCTCGGCGTCGGCGAAGAGACTGGCGAGAGCCACCTTGAGCTTGGCCTGCCTCCGCGGTCCGAGTCTTCGGAAGGTGAAGGCGTAGCTGATGAAGAGGTGGTCCACTTCGTCGGGGTCCGACGATGTCTGGGGTTCGAAGGCGCGGTCCTCCTGCGGGGGGTCCGAGCCCTGGCTGCGGCAGGATACGCTGGACCCCGTGGTCTTCATCCTGGTCAAGGAGTCGTTGAGGACCTGGCTGTGGCAGGACATGTTGGACCCCGTGGTCTTCATCCTCGTGAAGTTGTCGTTGAGGACCTGGATGTGGTTGCACCACGGCCACTTCCGCAGCTTCATGCTCTGCCCAGAGCTTGTGGTCCCTTTTTCAAGCTTCTTAAACTTTGAAACGAAGTTTTTGGGATTTTTCTTCTTGTTCATCGAATCTCCTGGAAAAAAAGTAGCTTCAATACATTTGAAAAATAATAGACTTTGGATACGTGCATCTAAAGTCTATTGCTTTTCCAGTCAGGAGGGAATTGAGTTTAGGGACAGATGGGTGGATTAATGAAGTTGGTATATCAAAAGTAAAAAAAACGTGGCTTTAGTATTTCTTGCTGACTGGGAAAAACAATAGATCAAGGATAGGTTTTCTATAATCTGCAGGGCCACCTGTAGCATAATGGTTATCTTTACAGCCTTCTATGCCCAAGGTCACGGTTTCAAACCCTCAAGTGCCTGTAGGATTTTTTAATGTGGTAAAAAGTACTTTTGTAAGCCGTCCTTCGGAGTGGACGTAAAAATGTGGTCCTGATTTTGTGCAATATCAGGTTTTCGTTAATGATCCCTATCCAATAAACCTGGATAGGCAAAATTTAGGACTCCCCTGTAGCATCGTCCGATTAGCCATAGTAGCATAAAGTGACGTCAAATAAATAACCAAACATGATATTGTTTTGTTTTTTTTTAAATCTACATATACACACTTTGAACGAAGGAAATTTTAAAATAAAGGCGTATGAGCCAAGCAAGATGTCTTAGAGAATAAAAATTACATTAACTTAAAACCCATTAAATTTTACACCGATACAGCAAACAAGCCTAATTAAAACCGTTAGGGCCTTTTTTGGGGGGAATTGTTTCAAAATGCATAGTATTGGGTTGTGTCGCATTAAATGTCCGTTTTCAAGGTAAAGGATTTTTATTAAAAATACGATATGAAAACAAGATCATTTTATTCGAAGTATTTACCTTCTTTTTCTACACCTTTTTCCAAACGTGACACCAACTTTTTTATCCCCAAACTCAAAAACTCTGAGCTTTGAAGTGAAACAAAATCTGAAAACGCACTTTTCACTTGATCATCATTTTAAAAAAGTTTTCCTTTGACGAAGTTGTCTACATTCCTGAAAAGGTGGTAATCTGTTGGAGACAAGTCCGGAGAATATGGTGGGTTCGGAAGAACGTCGTAGCCCAGTTCTTTCAATTTTTGCACGGCATATTTTGAACCATGGGGTCTTGCTGCCGCTAAGTGAGATCATGAGGTACCCATGTATCGAGCTTTTTTACTTTCCCAATACACTTTAAATGTCTGGAAACGGTAGATGCACTTGCATTTAGTTGTGTTGAGAGTCCTTTAACTGTTTGGTAGGGGTTTCCTTCTACTGTATGTTTGAGGACATCCTTGTCTAATACGGACGGACTCTTCCTCGGTGCAAGTTTTCCAAGTCGATATTCTCAGCTAAAAACTTACAAACCAACGGCGAATGGTCCGTTCATTAACACTCCCTTCCATAAACGCCTTGCAAATATTTCCAGCGGCCTCAGCTGCTGAATGACCGAGTTTAAACTCGAACAAAAATATTACATATAATAAGGATTAGTAACTGTTTACTTTAAATATGTAAACATTCGGAAGAAAACAACAGAGACCTGCAAAATCCTTTATGTATTTCAGTAACTATAAAAACGGACATTTCATGTGAAACAACCCAATATAAAGTGGCAGATCTCTTACCCCAATTTTTCCACAAATGGTGTAATGTCTCAGCTATATAAAAAAAACAAAAAAAAAAAAACCCTGTACCACTACAACCCATGAAGGGTCTTGGGTTCAGTACATAAACAGTTCGTACTGTTTCTAGGCCAACGGCAGTGCAATGAGGTGATTAGGCCTTAATCGCGCTCAGCCGCCAAGTTTTTCCCCAATTAATTTGGGTACCCACTTTATAGAGGCTGGGTCTGCCCCAGGAGGGTCTCCATACCCTAGGGTCGCCCCCCGACTGAATTAACAGAATAAATAATATTTCTGCCACAGCCGGGATTCGAACCCAGGACCTGGAGCACAGCAGACTAGTGCTCTATCAACTAGACCACGCCGCTCCCTTAAAAGTAACGTCTCAGCTATATATGTTTCAAAAATATAAAGTTTTACTGTAGTGTAAAACTGATCGTTTTCGAGTTATCCTTACATCAAACGCGCACACAAACGGAGCTTTTCGCGGTACTTGGTCATTTGGACTCAGAGGACCCTAAAACGGGTATTCCCGGGGAAAATTCAAATTCTTAAATTTTCACTAATTGCATTACTTTCTCTTATTATATATCTGTGGCGGTCGTGAAAAGCTAGATTAAACTAGAAACGCTCCCCCAGACCGTCTCCCACGTCGTGTTAAATTGGTTAATGAAATTTCTTGGAGGAAAAAATTTCAGGTGGAAAGAAAGCTGTTATAACTCTATTTTAGTTATTTCGTAAAGTTTAAGTCACCTGTAAAATGAAAGATTTTGACTTAACCACTTATTTACGAACGCCACAGATATTTCATATATAGGTTAATGAAAGTAAAAATCAAGATGAACATATGTTTAGTTTACACGGCTGAATCGGACTTAGAGATTAGGTAACACGTGAGGTTGATTGAGGTTATGATTGAGCTGTCTCACCTTCCGAACACCAGGAACGTCCCATACAACTCCACGTCTTCTCCGCCTTGGTGTCTATGTCCAGGACGGTGGGATCCGAACCGCCGTCTTTGACGATCGGGAACTTCTTCACTTCCGACCCCATTTGTAGGAAATGGCGGTGCCTCACTCACCAACAGGCCCGGCACCCAACTCTAGAACGGAAGAATGGAATGTCCCTTCATAATTATCACCAGGTTTTTATTTTGGAAAATAACCGATATGATTTTTTTAGTACAAACACGAATAAATTGATTTATGTTTATTCATTTTTTTAGTTGAGGAAATTTTAATATTTGTATTACCCCATCTGTACGCACATTTTCATACGGTTACGGCCTGTATTGGTATTTATTGGGTTGTTTCACATGAAATGTCCGTTTTTATAGTGTCTGAAATACATAACGGATTTCGCAGGTCTTTGTTGTTTTCTTCCGAATTTTTACATATTCAAAGTAAACAGTTACTAATCCTCTACCTTTGTATTATAAATATTAACTTCCCAATCAATTACCCACTTTTTAGTATACCTCCAAATATGAACATGGAAACACGCGATTTTCGAGTAATATTTTTGTATGAGTTTAAACTCGGCCATTCAGCAGCTGAGGCCGCTAGAAATATTTGCAAGGCGTTTGGGGAAGGGAGTGATAATGAACGGACCATTCGCCGTTGTTTTGCTAAGTTTTCAGCTGGGGATACCGACTTGGAAAACTTGCCCCGAGGAAGACCTCCGTCCATAATAGACAACGATGTCCTCAAACATACAGTAGAAGGAAACCCCTACCAAACAGTTAAAGGACTCTCAGCACAACTAAATGCAAGTGCATCTACCGTTTCCAGACATTTAAAGTGTATTGGGAAAGTAAAAAATCTCGATACATGGGTACCTCATGATATCACTGAGCGGCAGCAAGACCCCATGTTTCAAAACATACCGTTGTTTTTATTTCGTATTTTTAATAAAAATCCTTTATCTTAAAAACGAACATTTCATGTGACACAACCCAATATAATTCACTGTTTTTGCCAGTCAAGGAGAAAATAGGTTTGCGGGTGGGAATTCTGGATCCTCTGAATCAAAATTACTGAAAGGTAAGTAAGATTATATGATTATATTTTAATATACTTAAATGTTTTCAGCAAATATTATTTTGAATCATCCGTGTACATTAATAATTTTTTTAATTCGAATCAATATCGCTTTTTATCGGTAGATTCTAGCGACACATTTTACATTAAAACAATTATTTTGCATTACATTTTTGATATAGAATCTCGGCAAAGTTTTTAAGTGTACAACACCAACAGAGCAAGATCTAAACATGTTGGAAAAACGTGATTTTTTTTTAATTCAACCCAATTTAGCTTCTAAACCATAAGTCTTAGCGAGATATCTTATATTATGAACAATATTCTCCGTTAAATTTCTGATTTCTTATGGAAATAGCCGTCACATTTTCAATATGTGCTGCATCAGCTTAGCTAGAGCATGTTAAACATTTAAATTTTTTAGGGTAAAAAAACGTTACAAGAAGAAACTATGGACCCCCCAACCTGAGGACATATCCATATCAATATACCGTACTGTACTAGGTGTACAGTGAGAAAGTTACGGACTGGCAATGAGGTTTGTGGGAACGGTGACGGGTTCTTGTGCAGTCATGGAAGAGTGAAGCTATTGTCTCTCATCCAGTCCTGTTCCAACACAGACCCTCCAGACTATGAAGGCTAGCCTTGATTGGGCTGTCAGGAGTGACAGGTACCTTGCCTTGTGTCAATCCAACCCAAGGTGGGACAAAACGAATTTCGTAGTCGCAAATATTTACTTATATATAGTATGAGAAATTATTTTACTCTTTAAAATTAGCAATACAACTTTTCAACAAACGCGAATGTCTTTTATGGTCTCCTGAATGTAAATGACCAAGTTTCGGTGTATTTTTTTTTTTTTTTTTTTTTTTTTTTTTTGTAGGGGTTTTAAGCGTAAAATAATATGCTTGTCAACATCTGTATTCCACACACACACCTTTTTTTGGGACTTGGTAATTTGGACCATATCACCATTACATTTTAAAACTGTTTGTAATTCTAACTTGTAATTCTAAAATCTTTAGTTTTCCAACGGTATATTATACACCTATATCAGATTTAATGTTCAAAAATACAAAAATTGCATTAGAAATATGTTTTGCTATTTTCTCCTTTAGTTGTATATCGATATAATCGTTGACTTACATATTCACCGTTCTTTTCTTAGCTGTTTTTTCGAATCTACAAAATTAAAGGTACTTTAGAGGAAGAAAATTAAAAATATCACCATTTAAGCCCTGTCAGACTATTTCAATCAGAATGAAACCTATGTTATATTAAAGCCCATTAAATTTTACATCGATATAGCGTGTTTAATTAAAATCGTTACAGCTGTTAAAAAAAAAAAAAAAAGAAAATGCAAAATGCATAGTGTGGTTCTTCTGGGTAGGTGATTTTGATGAAAAAGTTGCTGTAACATTCGGACATATCTTCTTCTCTCCTTTCTCTTCGACCCATCTGCCTTTCAGCATGGGCTAGCTCCCAGCCATTGGTACCAACCGTCTATGTTCCTGGCAAGGTTTCTTATCTCGCTCAGAGTTTTACCTCTACGCATCCCTATTCGCTCCATGTGGGTGATATAGGAAGTCCTTGGGCGTCCTATAGGTCTTCTCCCTAAGGGCCTTACCTCCATTGTTTTAATTGGGTTCCGGTTGCTTGTTTGTTTATTCGTTTAACGTCACTTTTATGCAACTATGGCTAATCGGACGATGCTACAGTGGGAGTCCTACGGCGTAACTAAGGATTTTTAACTCCCATTAAAAAATCGTAGGACCATACTGCGGTTTGAACCCGTGACCTTTGGCATGGGAGGCTGTTACGCTAGCCATCCAGCTACAAGATTGGGTTCCGGTGGTGGTCCATTCGGCAGACATGCCCGTACCACCCCAAGTGCCTATTGTCTAGGACTTCCATACATTAAGCTCTTCCCTGAGCCTTTCATTCCGGACACAGTCTCTCCGTGTCTTCCCCACAATTCTTCTTAGAAACTTCATTTCCGAGGCAATGATGCGACTTTGTAGCCTTTCATTCATAATCCAGCTCTCTGCTCCATAGAGAAGCACTGGTAGAAAGATGGACTTGAACAGTTGTAACTTCACGTTCCGTGCTACTTCTCTTTTTCCGATAACCGTGTTGCAGACATGACGGAATAGACGGAATTAGCTTTGGGAATTCTACTTGGGATTTCAGAATCCAATTTCCAAGATCTACTGATCACCGTGCCAAAAACGTGAAATCTGTCACCACCCACATCAACTCTCCACCACAGGAGATCTGTACATCTTCTTGAGCTCTACCAACTTGGAGAACCTTACTTTTTCAGGAATTGATTGTCATTCCCTTGTATATTTATCTTTAATATGAAATTTCATTTTCGTAAGACTTTTCAGTTTCGTGCTAGACTTACCACACACGGGGATATAGACCTACCGTTTCAGGTAACTTGAAGATTTGGACCATAAAACGTGCATTTCCATCGAAAACTAAAATTTGAAATATTTCATATATAGGTAAGTAAAAGTAAAAGGGTTTGGGATCACTTGTAGCTAGGTGGCTAGCGTAACAGCCTCCCATGCTAAAGGTCACGGGTTCAAACCCGCAGGTGGTCCTAGGATTTTTTAATGGGAGTAAAAAATCCTTATTTACGCCGTCCTTCGGAGGGGACGTTAAAAGGTGGTCCCGAGCCTGTGTGATGTCAGGTACTCATTAAAGATCCCTGTCCTAATTAAACCTGGATAGGCAAAATTTAGGACTCCCATTGTAGCATAACTATATTATCTTGTTAACGCTGATGAAAAACAGCTAAATATATAAATTGAATAAATTCGATACCCAACTAAAGGAGAAAACAGAAAAAATATTTTTTTAATTCAATTTTTCGTTTTTGAACTTAAGAGCAGTAATATACAGGTATGATATACCGTTGGAAAGCTAAAGATTTTAGAAAAAATATTATCTCATACACAAGCTTTTAAAAGTTAATAGAGAGTGATGAAATTAACATAAAGCTAACTGATTATTTTAGATAATAATATAATAGATTTTTTAATAAAACACTTGTTTCTATATAAAGTCAATTTAATTAATTCTTTAATAGTTTCACGTATTTCTATCTCTAACTGTGTTTGAAAATTCTTTATTGATTTTAAAAATGGAGGGAAGTGAAAGTCGTGTGTTGCCCGCACCAGATTTTTTTTTATCCATATTAAACCTGGATAGGCAAAATTTAGGACTCCCATTGTAGCATCGTCCGATTAGCCATAGTAGCATAAAGTGACGTTAAATAAATAAACAAAAGTAAAAGGAACATATATTGAATTGTAAAATAAGTTTGTTATAAAAAGGATTAGTTAAGGCGCTGTTATGCATCAGTTTCAACCGAGATTCCTTTTCTCTAAGTGGTATTTTGCTTACTCAAAATGGAAACGAAAAAATTCATTTTCATCAATTATTGATTTCTTGATTTCCGAAAAGTAAAATCCTCTGGACAGGCGGTTAACAAACTTTGCAATATGTGTGGTGATGATGCCATATAGTCCGCGAGTCAGCAACGAAAAATGTAACCCATTTTACCAAAACTTTTATGTTTTGTGCAAAGCATCTATCATGGTAAAGCAAACAATACACTTCTGCGAACTCAAAACGGGTGGATTACAAAATGGCGGCCATTTAAAAAGGGAATATCACCCTTTTCTGACATAATTATGGTTACTTTCATGGAAACGGTTAATCTTATGAAGATAATCGTTATAAAGTAAATCATCAAGTATTTAATAAGCTTTCATTTGACTTGTAAAACACGTCTTTATGACTAGTAGTTAGTTATTTAGATATGGTTCTTTAAAAAAAAAAAACGAAAATTCGTGAACATTTTCGAATTCCAGTTTTCAACGGAAATACACATTTTAGGGTCTCTCGGGCGGAAACGGTAAGTCCAATGAAACTGAAATTTCATATTTAAGACAACTATACGCCCGAGACGTTACAAAACCTTTTTGATGAAAATGAGCTTACCAGAAGAGCCACTTTATACCATGCATTTTGCACGATTTTTCGAATTTCTCGAAAACGGTTCCGACGATTTTGATTAAACTCGCTATATCGATGTAAAATTTAATGGGCTTTAGTATAATTTAGGTTTCTTTTATTTATTTATTATTAGTTGAGAATATGAAAAGCAACTGAGGAGAAAACTGAAAAAATATTTTTTTAATGCAATTTTTTGTTTTTGAACATAAAAACAGTAATATACATGTATGATATACCGTTGGAAAGCTAATGATTTAAAAAAAAATACTATCGCGTACACAAGCTTTAAATAAAAGTTAATAGAGGGTGATAAAAAGCCGATGATACTAAGCGATTATTTTAGATAATAATACAATCGATTTTTTTAATAAAACACATCTTTCTATAGAAATTCCATTTAATCAATTCTTTAATGGTTCCACTCATTTTTATCTCTTATTGTATTTAAAAATTCTTTAATCGATTCTAAAAACTAGGTAAGTGAAAGTCGTGTGTTTCCCTCACCAGATTTTTGTCATTAATTTGGTTGATGTCATGGAAACGGGTGTTCCTAACAATATAATGGTTACAAAATATGGCAGACTGGCGTCGTTCGATTCGTATTGTCGCCTAGTATTATGAGGTCAGAAGGAAAAACGTGGTACAATGAGTTAGAATTTCGTCTATTTGGTGCCTTTTTGAATGGCCGCCATTTTGTAATCCACCCATTTTGAGTTTGCAGAAATGTAATTTTTGCTTAACCGTAATAGATGCTTTGCATAAAACATGCTAAAAATTTTGGTAAATATGCAACATTTTACGTTGTTGGCTCATGGACTCTTAGGAGAAAGCACCGTCTGTAAGTGATTTGCTTGTCGGAACCGGAATTTTTTATTTAAAAACGCAAAGAGCTCGACCGTCCTTCAACTGTTGACGATAACTTATTAGAGATACTAGAAAGATGGCGACGTGTAATAGATCAAAATGGGCCATTTATGACAACACGCTATATCTTTATTTAGATGAGTTTGAGGTGGGGCTACAGTGCTAGAAATTTTGGAATGGAAAGCGCCCAAGTGGTTTGAGTATGTGAATGAGGATAAATGAGGTAAGGAAGTACTGAAAATTCTTCGAGGTTAGATCGACGTACAATGGCCCAAGGGGTCGATCTCGAAAGGAAAAGGGGAAGCAGCTGGGTGCTTTGAGGAAGCTGGACGGCGATGGCTGGCGGAAGTGGATTGAGGAGGCCCTTTCGAGGAGGAAGAAGAAGAAGAAGGGAGTTCGGAGATTGGACGGGCTAATTACTACAGCTAGACCGAAGCGTTGTGGGCGGGAGAGAAATTGTGACCGACGGTGGCGCAACAGCGGTGGCTTGATTATGGTAATATTAGATAATTGTGAGGCGTGGCTTCCGGTGTGAGCTATGGGCTCACAAATCGCAGGTGGCGACCTCTTATTAAGTTGATGGCATGTGCCACGTGCGTTCTGTGTCCCTGCGGCTGCGCATCTGTCACCTCTGCTCTGGGGCCACTACTCCGGGCCGTCGGGGACCGACCAGTAGGATTAGCGCCACTTCTATTTTATACCGTATTATTTTTCGTTAATCGACCAGGGAAATAAATCCTCCGAAACAATAATTCAAGATATGTTGAATCCAATATCGAATTAGAATAACAAACATAAAAGAATCCAATACGCCCAACACACGACCTTCGCTTACCTTCCTTATTAAAATATTTTTACTTTCACTTATTATATATAGTAAGGGGAAGTATTGCGATCGTAAAAATTTTCGAATTCCAGTTTTCTACGGAAATACACATTTTAGGGTCCCCTGAGTCCAAATAACCAAGTCCCGCAAAAAGGTCTGTGTGTGTGTCTGTGTGTGTGTGTGTGTGTGTGTGTGTGTGTGTGTGGTAACTCCCGGGCGGGAACCGTAAGTCCTATGAAACCGAAATTTCATATTTAAAACAAATTCGCCCGAGACGTTACAAAACCTCGGCCATTCAGCAGCTGAGGCCGCTAGAAATATTTGAATAGAATAGAAATATTAGAAAGTTTTCAGTTGGGGATACCGACTTGGAAAACTTGCCCCGAGGAAGACCTCCGTCCGTAATAGACAACGATGTCCTCAAACATACAGTAGAAGGAAACCCCTACCAAACAGTTAAAGGGCTCTCAGCACAACTAAATGCAAGTGCATCAACCGTTTCCAGACATTTAAAGTGTATTGGGAAAGTAAAAAAGCTCGATACATGGACCCCATGTTTCACAACATACCGTGCAAAAATTAAAAGAACTGGGCTACGAAGTTCTTTCGCGCCCAACATATTCTCCCGACTTGTCTCCAACAGATTACCACCTGTTCAGGAATTTAGACAACTTCGTCAAAGGAAAACGTTTTGAAAATGATGATCAAGTGAAAAGTGCGTTTTCAGATTTCACTTCAAAGCTCAGAGTTTTTCAATTCGGGGATAAAAAAGTTGGTGCCACGTTGGGAAATGTATAGAAAAAGAAGGGAAATACTTCGAATAAAATTATCTTGTTTTCATATCGTATTTTAAATAAAAATCCTTTACCTTGAAAACGGACATTTCATGTGACACAACCTATATATATTTATTATATATATATTATATATATATATATATATTTTTTTTTTTTTATTTTTTTTTTTTTTCCCCCGAACATAAACATATATGATTTACAATATATCCTTGGACCTCACTAACTTGAGAGTCTCAAGCCGAGATAAGACCTAACTGTGGGCTCAGAAACCTCCTTCTTGTAGCTGTGACCAAGTTAACGTCGTCATTGTGAGCTATAGCGGTCCTTAATCCGGCGAAGTGGTTGTAAATAATTTAGTTATAGGAAGATGTAGTAGCGTCGTCCTACAAGTACGGCATCCCGGAAGTACAAACCGAGTGTGAAATGTAGATGAGGTTCTCAAGTTGTGGACCGACACACTTGGAGCGGTATGTAGATTCAATTGCACCATGTGGCGCGGCACATCTGTACGCGAGCACCTTACTGCTGGTTTCTGCTCCTCCTTATTCATAACAATTATCGTTTCGACACGGATATGACTTTTGACGCTATTAATTTGAATACGTTTGAAAATCACTCTAGCTATGTTAGTTTGGTTCGGATCGAAAATTTGCCAGCATTTTCCATACTTGAAATTTGATGGAAAAATTTTCTGTAACATAATATTTGTCCCTATAACCAACCGTCAAGGAACTTCATTGGTTTGAATAAAAAAAGTCACGTTTTACCTTACATTTTTTAAGTTAGGGGTCTGGCTCTGTTGGTGTTCTCTGGATAGAACATTTGCCGATAATTCCAGAATGGAAATTTGAAAGAGAATCTCTCTCTCTCTCTCTCCTCTCTCTCTCTATATATATATATAATATTATATATATATATATAAAACGATAACGCGATTATGGTTTCCGCTAACTCCTTCAAAATCACAAGACGGATTTTGATACGGTTTTCACCATTATTAAGAACATTCTTTCGTTAAGGTTTATAAATAAAATAATTTGCAATGTAGCTTTTCTTTAAATAGGAAAAATAAATGTTCTGTAACCAAGTCATCGAAAAATGATTCCTGAAATTTAAGTAAGTAGTGTGGACCTACAAACGTTGGTCTCATAATAAATAGTTTTCACTATTTTTGGTTGTTGTTCATTGACATCTTCTCCCTCCAGTGAACTACCCTTAGAACACGTTGAGATCGAAAAGCAACGGACCGTTAGAGATGGAGGCTTTCGCCGTTGGTAGGTATGGATACGATGGTGGTAATATGGAAATTAGAATACGAATACTGTTGGGAGCCCGTACCACTGTTGGTAATTACCTCCAAGACCTAATTACCGCAAAGATACCGAGTTCACTTCACACTACGGTAATCAGGCGTCTTAGCATTTGATACGGGATCATTACTGGGCACCTGGCTTCCATAGGGGCTTCTCAAACCTTATCCGTTGCTGTGTCGAAGAAGGATAAAATCCACTTTTCCGAAATGACAAAAAAAAAAAAAAAAAAAATAATAATAATAAAGAAAAACTGGAATCCTCCCCCAAAAAAAACGAAATCCAGGCGTGTGATTATTCAGCCCCACTTAGTCAGCTCAAGGCTTCTTTCCAGAAACTATTCGTAAGAATTTACCAACCAATTATTATCCTGACGGTTCTATATGAACGTGCTATGTGGTCGCTTACAACGTGGACGACAAACAAAACCTTGAGGTTTTCGAGAATAAGCAAACTACGTGAAATATTTAGTCCAAAGAGGGATGAAACCACTGGGGGATTTAGGTTATTCATTGCGGAATTAACTGAGGTAAGTGGAAGTCATTTTTTGGGGCAAAACGTATTTTAAGTTTTTTGGTTGGTTGGTTTTTAAAATTTTAATGGCGCAAAACATCGCGGTCATCAGTACCTGATATATTCGGGATCACTTGCAGCTGGGTGGTTAGCATAACAGCCTCCTATGCCAAAGGTCATGGGTTCATACCCGCAGGTGGTCCTAGGATTTTTTAATGGGAGTAAAATATCCTTAGTTATGCCGTCCTTCGGAGGGGACGTTAAAAGGTGGTACCGAGCTTGTGCGATGTCAGGTACTCGTTAAAGATCCCTATTCTAATAAAACCTGGATAGGCAAAATTTAGGACTCCAACTGTAGCATCGTCCGATTAGCCATAGTAGCATAAAGTGACGTTAAATAAATAAACAAACAAACAACCAGATATATTCATATTAGAAGATTAATTTAAGATAAATAGTTTAACTTAAAATATTAAAAGATATTATAATATACATATATATGTATAATTTTATTTGAGATAAATGAATGTTAGATAATATTCAAGAGAAAAAACAAACAAAAAAAAACAATAAATAAAAATAAAAAAATCAAGTAAATAATAATACAAATAAATAAGTAATGGTAATACATTAATATTAATTGAAAAGTAATGTAATAAATATAATAATTAAAGAGGAATGTAAAAAAAATAAGTAATAGAAAATATAATAAAAAATATAATAGAAAATTACAGGAAAAACAAAGAAACAGGGAAGAAAATGGACAAAAGAAGAGCGGGAGGAACAGTCCCTGAAGATGAAAGAATATTGGAGAAAAAGGAAGATGAAAGAGGTGAAGAAGACAGAATGATATTCACGTGGTCCTTGATGGCCAATTCGTGCAAAAAAAAAAAAAAAAATAATAATAGAAAATAAAAAAATAATTTAAGTCAAGAGGAAAACAATAGTAGTTCAAATCTGCTTGTAAAAACTACTATTGTTTTTAGCGAGACATTTCTTACATAAACAAGCGTCTAAACCGCTTTAAATGGACAGAACTTTTTGAGGGACTTGGTTTTTTTGACTCAGGGGACTCTAAAACGTCTATTTCCATTGAAAACTAGAATTCTAAAATTTTCACGATCACAATACTTTCCTTTACTAAATATTTCATATATAGGTGAGTGAAAGTAAAAAGGGGGCAAGCTTAGAGCAACAGGTTACCAAAGAAGACGCTGGATGCCGCTAGTGTGAGCTACAATTTTTCACAGGTTCTAGACGCTGGTGTACTATGCGGGCACTCGAGAGTACCATTAGAGTAGAGGACCATTCACTGGTGCCGAACCCGCCACATCTGGTGGAGGTTCAACGGCACGTTATCGGACAAGTGGTCAGTGGCCGAAGCACCTCCCAACGACATGTACGCTCTGCTACCTGGAGTGTCCATCCATCCAGTGGGCTACCGTTTGGTTCTGCTTCTTGAGCAAGCCACCGCTTTAGATAACAAACAAAAAAAAAACGCTGCAAATTATTACACAATGGTTTATTATTTTCAAGTAACTACATTAGGATATATCTGTTTATAGCTAATAATCTTTTCGATTGTTCTCTATTTACAATAACCGAGTTTTGGTAGAATTAGATCTATTTGTGACTTGAATATATTGATCAACTGTTTTGGGAGTTTTCCCTATTTTTTTATCGCGCTTTACTGATTCTAAAACTTTTTTTTTTTCATTTATTGATATTTACAACTGTATTAGTTAATACATCAAGTAAATCAGATGTCAGATAATATACATGAAGAGAAAATGCCCATTAGCATCACTCTACTATGAATCTAAACTAGAAGGTCTCGAAGCCGTCTTCTTTTCAGGCGCCTCAGAGGATTGTCAGGAATAGAAGAGGAAGCAAGGCTTGAAACTAGTGGGTTAGAGTGGGAGTGGAGTTTGTCATGGAAGGATTGATACCTGATTCGGACCAAATCAGCTACCAAGGGAATATTAAGGTCGTTATGGATGAGCTTGTTAGTGACAAAATAAGGAACGTTGAGGATTTTTCGAAGGATTTTGAATTGTAAGGATTGAAGACGGGAAGAATTAGATGGTTTAGTGGAGCCCCATAGCTCAACTCCGTAAATCATGTAGATGAGTCTTTTGTAGTTAAGTGGAAGTTTAGAGCGTTTGTCTAGTAAGCGTTGAAGTAACCGAAAGCGGGGAGCTAAAACTTAATACTTGTTTTTCTATATACATTTTTTTTCTCTATCTTTAAAAAAAATCTCTCATAAGTTGTATCTTGACCATATAACATTTATTTTTTCTTCTTCTCTTTGTTCATGGCGTTGTCTTGATCTCAAAAGTCTTTTCGATTCTTCTCCATCTTCAACAATAACCGATTTTTTGTGGAATTACATCTTTTATGATTTATGATTTTCTCGAAAACGGTTCTGACGATTTTGATTAAAATCGCCACATGTATTTCTTTTAACCCTTTTTAGCTCTTACATTATATAAACGTTCTTCGATTTTTTGTTTTTTTTATTTATTTAACGTCCCTCTATGCTGTCGTGGCTACTCGGACGATGCTACAGTGGGATTCCTAAATTTTGCATATCCAGGTTTAATTAGGATAGAGATATTTGAAGAGTACCTGACATCGCACAGGGTCGGGACCACCTTTTAACGTCCCCTTCGAAGGACAGGATGCATAACTAAGGATTGTTTGAACCCGGGACCTTGGGCATAGGAGGCTGTTATGCTAACAACCATGCTACAGGTAACCCAAAAAGTTCTTTAATTGTATTAAATTAAATTATACCATATTTTGATAATTAGAATTCGGTATAGTTGACCGTGTTGCCGCGGCCTTTGTCTGTGTGCTTATATCCCATCCTTGTCAAGGGGTGTGCTAAACTTCTCTATTTGTTTACTACACATAATTAGTATCTGTTCCACTAAACTTTAGGATTAAATTTCTGTCTACTCTACGCTCTTAGGCAAGTCAACTCACCCCGCAAGTACCCCTAGCAGCACCAAAATATCTAGTGAGTGCTAAGCGTATTAATGTACATTATTACGGGTGAAAAAAACGTTGCACGCAAAAAAAGAAAAAAAAAACCCTAAACCCTTCATGTCAAAAAATCTGGTGCGGACAACACACGACTTTCACTTACCTCGCCATTGCCTACAATTTTTGGCAGGGACCCCCTTGACTCTGGCTGCTACTAGATGGCGGTATGCTCTTGAGAATTATACTGTCTGCTAGAGGGCAGCACTTAAAATATGTGTTTATTTATATAAAGCATCTACCTGTTAAGAGTCATTAGCTACACTTAAAATAAGTTAAGGGCCCTGTTTCCTTCACATATTTCTGCACTTTTCTCCTTTAGTTGTTTATTAAATTCGCCCAACTTTCATATTTAGCCGTTATTTATCAATGCTGACCAGTTGATGAGCCTATTTTTTTGAAATATATAAAATTAAAGGTACTTAAGTTGGAGGGAATTTAAAATACCGGCATTTAATCCCTGTCAGACTATTTCAATCGGAATGAAATCTACATCGTATTAAATCTATACCGTCCAATTTTACATCGACTTAGCGAGTTCAATCAAAATCGTTAGAGCCGTTTTGGGAGTAAAAACGAGCAAAATGTATGGTATAAAGTGGCTCTTCTGGTTAGCCGCTTTTGATGAAAAAGTTTTTGTAACATCTCGGGCGTATAGTTGTCTTAAATATGAAATTTCAGTTTCATAGGACTTATAGTTTACGCGCGGGAGTTACCACACATGAACACACACAGACCTTTTGCGGGACTTGGTCATTTGGACGCAAGAGACCCTAAAATGTGTTGAAAAGTGGAATTTGAACATTTTCACGTTCGCAATACTTTCCCTTAATATATATTTCATATATAGGTAAGTGAAAGTAATACTGGCTTATTGGGTTAGCGACTTTTCAACTAAAATGTCGATTTTGGGATGCTACTTACGGACAAATCGCTTTTACTGTTGCTGTCACCCTACCGCTTGACCCTCTATCCTCCTAGCTTACCTCTGCACTCTACATAGTCAGGTAGCGACATTACTAGGAAGGCACATAGACAGGTTGGGACAGTGACAACAGCTGTTGTATGTTAATATTTAGGAGACAGTTGGTGGCGTCGGAGCGTGCCACTCCACTCGGTGTACTTTATGAATATTTTATCGAGCTGTTGCAGCCACCGCTCCAGGCAATTAGTGCCTCGTACCGTACTTTCTCGATTCAGCTGTCACGTTGTAATGGAATTATAAAACATCTATATCCTTGAACACGATCTTCTGAGAACAGAACAAAACGGTAGGTGTACAGTCCTTGGAGGGTCTCGGGTTGAACACGTGCAGAGATTCATACTGTTACCTATTTTATTTCCCAAAATCCATTTAGCCGAAATATGAGGATGTCATTATTCGCAAATTATAGAATGTGTTCAGTTGGCTTTTCTTAAGAAAATTCTTTAACTTAATCGTAATCGAGATCTTGAAGTATGGTGACAGAATTGGAGAATGAAAATAAATTCCAATAAATCCCACCAAATCACCTTTACCCTTCCTCGTAAATCTATGACATCCTACCCTACAGTATCCTTCAATAATACTCCTCTGGTTCAGGTTGAACAGATCTGATATCTAGGACTCCATCTTGACAGACGCCTTACTTGGAATCCGCACGCAACACTGAAATGACAAGAAACTGCTCCACGTTTTCGGCTACTCCAACACTTACTATGCTTACTAATCATCCACTTAACAACAAAAGGCTCATCTACATGACTATTATAAGTCCGATATGGACTTACTGAGTAGAGGAGGGAGGAGGGAGGGAGGCTCTACTAAACCACCGAATTCTTCTCGTATTCCTTGAACACCTACAATCCAAAATCCTCAATGCTCCTTACTTTGTAACGAATAAACTGATCCATAAAGATCTTAATATTCCATATGTTGCTGATTTGACCCAAACCAAATATTATTCCTTCCATGACCAACTCTATTCCAGTTTTAATCCTGTCATCCTCTTCAATTCCTGATAATCCGCCGAGGCGTTTGAAAAGAAGATGGCACCGAGACCTTCTTGTTTAGAATATTTTTAGAGTGCTTCCAATGGGAAGCTTCTCTACGTGTGTTTCATGCCTTTTATATTTTACTCATATTTACTGGTTGTATTCCATAATACAGTTGTAAATTCCAATAAATTTACAAATTCCTGTGTGGTGTATGGTGGCCTCCCGGCTGTGCTTGAAGACAGACTATTTTATTTAAAAGAAATTTACAACTGTATTAAAAAATAAAATACATTAAGTAAATGTGCTAATAGATCAAGTGGGTGTGATACAGCATGTGAAGAAACTACCCAGTGGTAGCACTTCAAGGTGAAGACAGACTAAAGCTCACTATGAACACTTTCTTAAGACTTGTCTTCGGCACTTCAAAGAGGTATCATGTCACCCACTTATACGGTGAATTAAAGTGGCTCCTCCCCTCCACCCACAGACAATATTTCCTTCGATCATACCTTTACCAAACTATTAACTCCCAGCATCCTTCCTACATCCACAGCCTCCTTCAATTTAATCCTCAGTCCACTCACTTAAAACTTTATCGCGATATTCTGACTTTTACGTTCCTACCAAAACTTTTGTAGATTCCCTTATTGTTCGCTCTAATACACTCTGTAATTCTTTGGAATGTACAAAAATATAGGTACTTTAGAGGAAGAAAATACAAAAATTTATGTAAGCCCCGCCAAACTATTTCAATCAGGTTGAAACTTATCATATCATATTAATAGTCGACTGTTTAAATTATCATAAGTATAAATAATCGGGTGTTAGTCGTGCAAAAGTATTATGAGTTTGCCTACGTTTCGGCTTAAAACAGTAAAACATCATCAGGTAGTCAGTGAGGCATGTCAAGCATAAACTCCAGTTGTTTATTATCCTACCGGTGACTCCTATATATTTCGACATATAAACAAAAAAAATAAATAAATAAATAAAATTAAAATCGGAAACATCCTCTGAAATAGTAAAAATCCTCCTTTTCGTGGGTTTACACTTACACTTAGAGTTAAGTACTCGTGATATTACTACTCATGATTGGATTATCTGCCTGTAACCTTCCCTAAGGCATAGGACTGAAGAACCCCAACACAAAGACCCCAGGCACTCTGCTCCCCGGAACAACAACAATAGCCTTCTATAGTTGATGGCAATCTATTCCCCGAGTTCGGAGGATCATCACTCCTCACTTAAGAACTTTTTGTCTCTCGGAGGGGAGTTGAAATTTATCGCTCCCTAAAGTGTGTGAAGCCGCACTTCGCTCTGCCCCGATATTTATTGGAGTCGTAAATTAGGTTCGACTCTCTGGGAAGATATTTCATAAATATATAAAATAGATACAATGCATTTTCGTAAGAAAAAAAAAAACTACCGGCGCAGAAGGGAAGAAATTGCGATTAAGTGGCAAAAATTCTCTAACTTTTTATCAAATTAAGATTAATGAATAAACTATGCATAGACACACATGCATATATATACACATATATATATATATATATATATATATATATATATATATATATATATATATATATATATCTTCTGGATCCCACCGTGAGACATGAATCCAACGACATAGAGCAGGCAAATAAATTGGAAAGGGAAAAGAGAGAAATCTACGAAAAATGTATCCATTTCCTCAAAGAAAAGTTCCGCGAAAGCTTCAGCGAGAGAGAGTTCAACATGAGAGGCCTATGGTTCGGAGCACGCGGAACTGTACCTAGTTCAACGAGGAGCTTCATGGAGGATATTGGTGTCGATATCAAGGAAGTAGCAAGGATAGCAGAAAATATAGTGCTTGACTGTCTGGGAATTATACACCATCACGTTTACTCATTGCGAATGAAACAGGGATCGATGGAGGGACATGGGTGTGTATGGTTTTATTGATTTATGTTTTAATCTTTTAACTTTTTATTGTAATATTATTTTATATTATTATATTATATTTATTGTATATGCTAGAGTATTATATTGAAGCGGAGTTTCATATGGTTGCCATAGGTATTATTGTGATCATTATTAATATATAATTTTTTTTTTGTTATATACATTTATTTGAATAAATTTGAGAGATAAACAAGAAAAAAAAAAAAAAAAAGAATAAAATGAGAAAAATAATTTAGGAAAAAAAGTGTTAAAAGAAAATTGAAAGGAAAAAATATAATCTATGTGTTATGTATATTGCATGCTAAGATTTTTAAGATGTTAATATATTTATATAAAAAATTGCCCATTAAGGAAAAAACAAAGTAAGCTGTGTTATTAGCAACTTGTTGAATAAAGTCTCTCTCTCTCTCTCTCTCTCTCTCTTAGCGTAAAGTCGTATCTTAGCGAGCGGCCACAACAAGTAAGGACTCTAAGTGACGCGTCGGGATGGTTAGAATGCAGTGCAGGTGTACCACAGGGTTCAGTTTTGGGACCATTATTGTTCCTATGTTACATCAACGACTTAGCAAATACACTCAGAAACTGCAGAGTACATATGTTTGCAGATGACGTGTTTATTTGGGCTTCTGCGTTTCCTGAGGACGTAGTCTCGACCTTGCAGCGAGTGAACACTGATTTAGAAGAAGTTCGGCTCTGGGCAACTAAAAACAGGCTTTACCTCAACAGCAAGAAATCAAGCTGGATGCTGATCGGCAGCCCTAAACTGATGGTTAAAGCTGAAAAGGGTGCATTGCTGCCTCCACTGACGATACTTGACCAAATTATTCCGCGTTGTGTGAGGATGAGGGTCTTAGGTGTAGTTATCAACAGTACCTTGTCTTGGCGAGACCACGCAAGTCAAGTCGTGAGCAGAGTCCATGGTGTGATGCATTCCCTCTCTCGATGGAAACGTTTGTTGCCAGCCGAGGTCAAAAGAAGGATAGTATCAGCTCTTATATGCCCTCTAGTATGGTATTGCGATTCGGTCTACTTGGACATTACTGACGCGGAGGACAGCAGGATTCAGAGAGCCCTTAACACCGCAATCCGATTTATCTTTAGCGCCAAATGGGACGAGCATATAACTCCTTTAATGAAAGAATTAGGCTGGCTGCGTGTCAAAGAATATCGCCGAATCAACCTAATGTGCCTAGCACGTAAAATACTAGATACAGGGATTCCGGAGGCACTAAGAAGTGAATTCGTGGAGGTGCGGAGCGAGAGAATGCAGGGTCTATTCCAATTACCTGCCTGCAGAACCGAGACCTTTAGAAATGCTTTCCACGCTGCGGCCGCGAGAGAGCTCAACATGCTTCCGGTGGAGATCAGGTTCGCATCCTCCTTCCGCAGGGCATGCATTCGACTATTTCTAGACGGAGACTCGACGAGTGCGCCTTGAAGCCTTATGCTCTCTGTAAACCAGTTGCCATTTCCTATCCCTTTCCTGATATTTCTTCTACTTAATTATTCCTATTCATTATCCTTTATTATTAGCATCATTCCTTTTTTTTTTTTTTATCTTCCTTCAGCATATTGCCTATATTTTATTTCATATTTTTCTAAAATTTGGAAAAGATAATATGTAAAAAAATTTCTGTTAATTATAAACATAACATTGTACAAATTAGTAGATAAGAAATTCAATTATATTTTAAATAGCACATTTGTATGTAAAAAGTTTATAATTTTGTCTGTAAGAAAGGGCCTCTGGCCCTAAGACAATAAAAATCAATCAATCAATCAATCAATCTCTCTCTCTCTCTCTCTCTCTCTCTCTCTCTCTCTACACATATATATATATATATATATATATATATATATATATATATATATATATATATATATATATATATATATATATATATATGTATGTATGTATGTATACGTTTTCTATTGTTCTTAGGTTTCAATCAATAAATAAGCAATTTTATTTATGCAATATTTCAAGAATTTGCAGTTCTGATAATCGTGCAAATTTAGACAAAATAGTGTGTTACATAGACATATGTGTATACTATAAACTTTGAAAGAACACAGTGGTTGGTGATTAAAAAACACTAATGATTGTTTTCTCTCTCTTCAAAAATAACTGAGTTATTAAATTAAATCACTTTTCATCGGCCGCCATTTTGATGTCAACGTCTAGGTGTTAGGATCATAGTTACATGGACTAGTATTTTTGGCGCGAATTTTTAAAAAAATGGTGGGGTAATTTCGGAGAAATGTCACGGATAGCCGAAAAATGGATTTTTTTTTACGTGGTTGTTTGTTTATTTATTTAACGTCACTTCATGCTACTGTGGCCAATCGGACGATGCTACAGTGGGAGTCCTAAATTTGCCCTATCCAGGTTTAAGTAGGATAGGGATCTTTAACGAGTATCTGACATCGCAAAGGCTCGGAACCACCTTTTAACTTCCCCTCCGAAGGACGGATAGTATAAATTAATGATATCTATAATTCTGATAGTATACATTAATGATATCTATAATTTTGATAGTATAAATTAATGATATCTATAATTTTGATATTATGAATTAATATTTTTAAACATATTTATTGATATTTACAACTGTATAATTATGTACAACAAGTAAATGTGATGTTGAATTAATGATATCTAAAATTTTGCTAGTATAAATTATTGATAGGAAGGCATGTAAATGACACCAAAGTAAAAACAACGAACAATGACTACAATGCTTTAAACTTTATTCAACCCTAACTTTATTTATATTTGCTTTGTCAACGATAAAATAATTCATAAAGACCTAAATATCCCATTAGTCGCAGACCTAGGCCGAGCTAGATATACCTCCTTTAATTCCAAATTACCCACCCACTCCAACATACTTGTCCGCAACTTCTAATCACCATCTATTCTTGATGATCCCCCGAAGCGGCTGAAAAGACGTTGGCCTCGCGACCTACTACATTAAATAAACACTGAAGTCCTCTTACTGTGTAATTTCTTCACATGCCTATATCAAGCCCATTTGATCAATTAATACATTTACTTAATGTATTTTATTGTATAATATAGCTGTAAATTTCTTTAAAATAAAAAAGAACTTTATTTATTAGTTCTTAAATTGATTTTAACAACGGAAGCAAGCGAAAGCCGTGTGTTGCCCTTACCAGATTTTTTGTTTGTATTATGCTGTTGTAAATATCATTAATATGAGATAAAAAAAAATCCTTTTATGATGAGGTTGAAGAGGGCAATATAATGTAGATATATTTCAAGTTTCGGCACCGACGGCGCTGACAACTATCCATCATCAGAAGATGATTTGCACTTCGAGAGGCAGGATTTGAACCCGAACACCATTAATATCGCCGCAGCTGCTCCCGGTCCACCTGGGTCCGTAAGTCTTCATTAGGGGCGATCGCTACACGGAGATAGGATCAGGCAAGTGAAAGCACTATCGCGATAGTAGCGGGGAAGGAGGAAGGCATGATGATTTTTAATACACTCAGGGGATAACATCAAATATTTCTCTTTGAAAAATCTAGTGAGTCCCATTCCTCTTTTTCTGAAATCAAGATAAATAATCCAGGAGCATGGATCTGTTTTCGAGACTTTGGAGTCCTCAATCAGCCTTGTCATACTATTTTTATCACATTTGTTTTCTTTTGTACGTTTTTCATTTGACAAATTAACCTGTTATTACTGCCTTAAATATTTTCAAGTATTTGATAGAGTCCAAATAACCAAGTCCCGAAAAAAGGTCTGTGTTTGTGTGTGTGTGGTAACTCCCGGGAGAATACGAAAAGTCCTATGAAATTGAAATTTCATATTTAAGATATGTCCGAGATGTTACAGAATATTTTTCATCAAAATCGGCTGACCGTAAGATCTACTTTATACCTTGCATTTTGCACCTTTTTACGATTTTCTAAAAAACGGCTCTAACACGATTTTGATTAAACTTGCTGTATGGATCTAAAATTTAATGGGCTTTAATTAACAATTTATTTCGTTTCTAAATTCTTAAATTGATATAAATATAACGGAGGTAAGTGAAAGTCGTGTGTTACGCGCACCAGATTTTTTTTATTGTTTTAGTTTAAGAAACTTTACTAAAACCTGTGGCCGTCTCAACCTCTATAAAGTGGGTACCCAAAAATGGAGAAAAACCAGGCGACCGAGTGTGATCTCCGCCTAATCACCTCATTGCAAGGCCGTTGGCCAATAAACAGTACGAATCTCCATATTTACTTGGCCCATAACTGTTCATATGCTGTAGAGGTACAGATTTTTTTTTTTTTTTTTTTTTTTTTAGGTGTATAATATACCGTTGGAAAGGTTAAGATTTGAGGAAAAATATATTCATCCAATAATATCCCCATAAAAAAGTTTGGAAAGTAATGCAGATTGACGAAAAGCGGATATCAACGTTGGACATAGAAGGCTGTTATGTCAGACACTACATCACTAGTGAGTAAGTTCTTCATCTGATTCTGAAAACGGAAGTAAGCGAAAGTCGTTTGTTGCGCGCACCCGATTTCTTTTTAGTACTGTTGTAAAATTAAAAGACGTTGTTCCCTATATTTGTTTAATTATTTAACGTCACTTTATGCTACTATGGCTAATCAGGCGATGCTACAGTGGGAGTCCTAAATTTTGCCTTGTCAAGTTTAATTAGGATAGGGATCTTTAACGATCCCTCAGGCTCAGGACTACGTCTTTACGGCTCCTCTGAAGGACAGTATAACAAAGGTTTTTTTTTACTCCCATTAAAAATTCCTAGGGCCACCAGCGGGTTTGAACCCGTGATCTTGGCCATAGAACGCTGTTATGTTAGCCACTTTGCTCCAGGTGATCCCAGAATGGTATTTTTCATTTAAATCTCGGGACACCCGTTACATTTAAACACCGCTAAGTTAAATTAAACCCGCGGTTGGAATTAGTTCCGTTCTCAGCTTGCAGCCCGGGATCTCGATGCCAGTTTAGAGATATTTATTGGCCTCGGACATTGTGAGGTTGGACAGCCATAAAGCATCCCTTCGGAGATAAATCTCTGAGGAACTGGGCGCGGAAAGTGAAGATTGGCGTAAAGTGGAGCAGCCCCTAGCTAATGCTCCATTGTCATAGGAACCATAAATCTCAACGCGGGGCTTTCTCACGGTTCCGCTGTGTTCTCTGTCCGGCTTCTTACCTAGGTAGCAAATGCTGTAGTAAGGGAAAGTACTGCCATCCTGAAAATTTTACAATTCCATTTTTCACGGGAAATACATGCTTTAGAATCCCTTGAATCCAAGTAATCAAATTCAATAACAAGCTCGAAAACAATCAGCTGTAAAACAATAAAATTTTACTGGAAGAAATTAGTCCGGGTGGCGGTCATTAAATGAAACAACTAAATAGTTTCAACTATTTTATTGTTTGCCAACGTTTCGACCCCCACTGTGGGTCATCATCAGGGCGTGTTGTAGGCGAATGGAAACTGAGTTGAGAAACTTGGCCTACAACACGCCCTGATGATGACCCACAATGGGGGTCGAAACGTAGGCAAACAATAAAATAGTTGAAACTATTTAGTTGTTTTATTTAATGACCGCCACCGGGACTTATTCCTTCCAATAAAATTTTACATTTTAAATCTTATTAGCCTGAGATGTTAAAGCAACTTTAACATCGACAAAATCGGCGAACCAGTGCACCTATATACAATACACTAAAAACCAGTTTACAATTTTTTTTTTTTAAACGGATTTTGATTAAACTCCCGATATCGATGTAGAACCTAATGGCCTTTTCTGGCATTTTGATGAAAAGACTCTGAGAGGGCTTAAATACCGAATTTTACTAAACCTTTAGCTTTACAACGATATATTATGCATTAAATTACTATTTTAAAAATTAATCACCAAAAAAACTATTTTTTTAACTGTAGTTATTAAACTAGAAACAAGAAGATTTGCACGTGTTAACAGAAGAGCAACTTTTTACCACGTATTTTGCACCTTTTTACGATTTTCTTAAAAACGGCTCTAAAGATTTTGATTAAACTCGTTACACCGATGTAAAATTTAATGAGCTTTTATATATCTGTGGCGGTCGTGAAAAATGAATAACTCGAGTAATATCAAAAATGAGTTAACTCCACATATCGCTCCCTCAAACCGTCTCATACGTCGTGCTAAACTGGTTAAAGAAATTTCTTGGAAGAAAAATTTTCAGGTGAAAAGAAAACTGTATGTTAATCATTCCATTTTAGGTATTACGTAAAGTTTAAGTCACTCACCTGTAAAATGGAAGATTTTGACTTAACCAATTATTCACGTGGTACACCACAGATATTTTAGGTTTCATTCTGACAGGGCATAAATGTGGATATTTTAAATTTTCTTCCTCTTAAGTACCTTTAATCTTTTAGTTAAGGAACTATTAACCATTTCATTATGTTAGCATTTATAAAAGACGAGTGAATATTATATTTTCAAAATATAATAATAGTAATATAGTACCATATACTGTTGAAAAGCTAGTGATTTAGTAAAAGTGTCTTATATAGAAAGTTGTATAAGGTAATGGACGGTTATGAGAAGCCGATGAAACTAAATTATTATAGCTTATGATTTCCTTGAGTAGAGCTTTGGGGCTCTACTAAACCATCAAATTCTACCCGTCTCTTATTATTCTTAATATATATTATATATTACCTATTATGAGAGAGTTACCCTTCTCTCACTTTTGTGGTCACGACATTATCACAAAAATGACTACAAGAAAGAACCTAGAATTCTAAATAAATGTTTCTCTTACTGTCTAGATGTGTAATAAGGCTAATTAATCTCTGAGGATTCAATAAAACTGCTACAAATATGATAAAATTGCAGAGCTTAAGGTTTTAGCGTGTTGCTAATAATTTAATAATGTACACAGTTTCACACAAAAACTCTTTATTTTATACCAGTATAACCTCCTTATAACTTTCTTTACAACCGCCAAAAACAACCATATGTTTTTATCAATTGATAACAATTATCAAAAAAAAATATATCATTCTGAGGAAGGTAATAGTTGGTTTGCTAAAATAAATTTATAATTAGAACAATAATAGTAAGAAAAATAATGAATAATTAAACTGAAGACAATAATTGAAAATTTGGAGATATTAAATTTATATAAAAATCAATGCTGCATTAATTGGCAAATCAACTTTACCTAACCGCTTCGGCGTCATGTGACACCGCTGCTACAAGGTCGACAAATTTATTTTAAATGTACTTTTTATTACTTATTGATAAAATGAACAGTATTTTTATTTTTATTTATTTATTACTTTCACTTACTGTATATAGTAAGGGGAAGTATTGCGACCGTGAAAATTTTCGAATTCCAGTTTTCAACGGAAATTCACGTTTTAGGGTCCCCTGAGTCCAAATAACCAAGTCCCGCAAAAAGGTCTGTGTGTGTGTGGTAACTCCCGGGCGGAAACTGTAAGTACTATGAAACTGAAATTTCATATTTAAGACAACTATACGCCCGAGACGTGACAAAACTTTTTTCATCAAAATGAGCTTACCAGAAGAGGCACTTTATACCCATGCATTTTGCACCTTTTTTCGATTTTCTCGAAAACGGTTCCGACGATTTTGATTAAACTCGCTCTATCAATGTAAAATTTAATGGGCTTTAATATCATGTAGGTTTTATTTGGATAAAAATGGTCTGACAGGGCTGTAAATGCCTAAATTTTAAATTTTCTTCCCCTAAAGTACCTTTAATTTTGTAGATTCAATAATAATAACTAGATTATCTTGTTAACACTGATGAAAAAACACGTAAATATATAAATTGAATAAATTCGATACCCAACTAAAGGAGAAAACAGAAAAAATATTTTTTTAATCCAATTTTTCGTTTTTGAACATAAGAGCAGTAATATACATGTAAGATATACCGTTGGAAAGCTAAAGATTTTAGATAAAATATCATATCATACACAAGCTTTTAAAGCTGGAAACGGTAAGTCCTATGAAACTAAAATTTCATATTTAAGACAAATATACCCGAGACGTTACAAAACCTTTTTCATCAAAATGAGCTTACCAGAAGACCCACTTTATATCTTGCATTTTGCACATTTTTTCGATTTTCCGACGATTTTGATTAAACTTGTTATATCGATATAAAATATAATGCTTTAATATCCTGTAGGTTTCCTTCTGGCTGAAATATTATGAAAGGGCTTAAATTGTCTTCCTCTAAAGTACCTTTAATTTTGTAGATTCTAGGAAAATAACCATATTATCTTGTTACCATTGATAAAAAACAGGTAAATATATTTTTAATGCAATTTTTTGTTTTTGAACATAAGAGCAGTAATATACATGTATGATATACCGTTGGAAAGCTAAAGATTTTAGAAAAAAAATATTATCTAATACAGAAGCTTTTAAAAGTTAATAGAGAGTGATAAATGAACATAAAACTAACTGATTATTTTAGATAATAATATAATAGATTTTTTAATAAAACACTTGTTTCCATATAAATTCAATTTGATTAATTCCTTAATAGTTTCACGTATTTTTATCTCTAACTGTATTTGAAAATTCTTTCATTGATTTTAAAAATCGAGGTAAGTGAAAGTCCTGTGTTGCCCGCACCAGATTTTTTATTTTGTATTCTAAATTCCTCAGAAACTTTCTTCAATCATTATTTATATTTGTCAAGTTTTACTGATTGTTTGCAAAAAGAAAACATATGTTCTGAAGATAGCATTTTAGCCGAAACGTCGTGCATTAATTTTTAATAAAATAGTGGTCAATTTAATATCAGGCTCCAATTTTATTCATGGAATTTGACCTTCATCTCAATGAATCAACACTTTAATTTTTATTTTGTTTTTTTTTTTTAAATGTCTACCCCTCATATTATTAAGTTAGGTTTCAATATAACTAATGTTTGGGCTAAATGACTTAAGGGTTGAAATGTGAAGTTTACAGGACGATTTTCATAATTTTGATAATCATTTCAAATCCTGTAATAAGTATCCTGCCTTAATATATTAAAGAATTTCTTTATTAATGATTATTATCTCATAAGGGGCTATTTTTATGTATCATAATTTTTATTAAAACGTAGTTACAATTTTTCCATATAAATATTATTTTGTTTAAGTTATAGTTATTTTTTGTTATTTTAGTATAACTTGTTTTGTTTTAATGTATTCATAGTAAAATAATATTTACAAAACAAATGAATATCTATATGAAAATATTGTAATCTCATTTTAATAAAAATTATGTTGCTGCTGCTACCTAGCGGCTACTGGGTACTTTTAGCAGTTAGTACACATGATCGCCAACAGGTAGTGTTGATATTTTGTGGATTACTCTTTAGTGCTTGAAATGTTTGTTTATTTATTTAACGTCCATTTATGCTGCTGTGGCTAATCGGACGATACTCCAGTGGGAGTCCTAAATTTTGCCTATCCAGTTTTAATTAGGATAGGGATCTTTAACGAGTACCTGACATCGCACAGGCTTGAGACCACCTTTTAACGTCCCCTCCGAAGGACGGCATAACTAAGGATTTTTTACTCCCATTAAAAAAACCTAGAACCACCTGCGGGTTTGAACTCGTGACCTTTGGCATAGGAGGCTGTTATGCTAACCACCCAGCTACAAGTGATCCCTTGATATTTTGTGAATTACTCTTCATTGCTTGAAATGTTTGTTTGTTTATTTAACGTCCATTTATGCTGCTGTGGCTAATCGGACGATACTCTAGAGGGAGTCCTAAATTTTGCCTATCCAATTTTAATTAGGATAGGGATCTTTAACGAGTACCTCCTCGGATAACGAGTACTGACATTTTTTTAATTCCTTCCTCCTAGAACTTTTCCTTTTTTTGCGCAATGAACTCCTCTATGTACGTTTTTGCAGTCTTTGAGCGAATCAAAGGGTTTCCTGTAAGAGAGCACTGAAGGGCCCGAAATAATTGGGGCGAGATCTGGTGAATAGGGTGGGAAGGGATCACATCCCAGACAAACTCCAATAATTTCTGCCGAACCTGTAAAGACAAGTAAGGACGTTCGTTGTTTGTTTGTTTGTTTATTTATTTAACGTCACTTTATGCTACTATGGCTAATCGGACGATGCTACAGTGGGAGTCCTAACTTTTGCCTATCCAGGTTTTATTAGGATAGGGATCTTTAACGAGTACCTGACATCGCACAGGCTCGGGACCACCTTTTAACGTCCCATCCGAAGGACGGCGTAACTAAGGATTTATTACTCCCATTAAAAATCCTAGGACCACCTGCGGGTTTGAACCCGTGACCATTAGCATAGGAGGCTGTTACGCTAACCACCCAGCTACAAGTGATCCCAAGGACGTTCGTTATTGCGACGAAAAAGTATGCCTCCTTGATTAGCCAATCCTGGGGCCTTGTGCTCAACCACTGCCTTTATTAGTTACAATTGGACCCTGTATACTGCAGAATTAATGTTCTGGTTGATTTAATGCTTGAATTTAGTCATCAATAGTTGAAGGACGCCCCGAGTAATACTTTGCGTCTTCCAAGAAAAACTTTTAACCGAGAAACCACTTGCGGACAGTGCTTTCTAGAAAGGTATGCTTGAAATATTGAAAAACGCTAATATTTTTTTTTTTTTAGCCCTGACGAAGACCCGTAGCGTCGGTTTCACAATAAATAGTTTTCCCTATTTTTTGCAGTCATTCATTGACCGCCATCCTCAGTAGCTTCAAACCCGAACCCGTGCCATATTGTGCGACCCTCCAAGCAGCTCGCTTCCCTCCAAGCAGACCGCTCGCTAATAACAAGAGCTAGGTGAAGACAGATGCACAATGGAGGCCCCAAGACAGGCCCAGCTGATCTAACTAACTATTGTAGCCTCCAGTGTCCGAGGGGATAGGCTGCTTAGGAACCACCTGGAGGAGGAAAAAATCTGGTGCGACCAACAATATATATATATATATATATATATTGCTCGCATCTCTGAACTTTTAAAGTAAGTTTGATCAAACATTTGGAAATTATCAAGAACAATTCGTAAATGTATGCCCTTTTGGTGTCTTGCCATCAGCTTTTACTTTCACTTACCTCGATATGAAACATATTGTCAGGGGAAGTAACACAATACACGTTGAAGGGTACCCTCAGCCGAAATAACTAAGTCCGGCAAAAAGGACTGTGTGGTAAGTCTAGCACGAACACGAAAAGTCATACGAAACTAAAATGTCATATTTAAGACAACTATAAGCCGAAGATGTTACAGCAACTTTTTATCATAATCAGCTGACCGGAAGAGCCACTTTATACCATGCATTTTGTACCTTTTAACGATTTTCTCAAAAACGACTCTAACGATTTTGATTAAACTCGCTACATCCATGTAAAATATTATGGACTTTTAATCTGATATAGGTTTCATTATGATTGAAATAGTCTGACAGTGCTTAAATGCCGTTGTTTTAAATTTTCTTTCTTTATTTTGTAGATTAAAAAAAAGCATCCTTGTCACGTCGTTAGCATTGATAAAAAATAAGTAAATATATATACATAAGTTGTACGAATTCGATATCAAACAAAAGGAGAAATCGCAAAAATATTTGTTGTATGCAATTATTGTGTATTTGTACATAAACATCTGGTGCGGGTAACACACGTCTTTCACTTACCTCCATTTTAAAAATCAATGAAAGAATTCTCAAATACTTTTAGAGATAAAAATACGTGAAACTATTAAAGAATTAATTAAATTGAATTTATATAGAAACATGTGTTTTATTAAAAAATCTAGTATATTATTATCTAAAATAATCAGTTAGTTTTATGTTCATTTCATCACTCTCTATTAACTTTTAAAAGCTTCTGTATTAGATAATATTTTTTTTCTAAAATCTTTAGCTTTCCAACGGTATATCATACATGTATATTACTGCTCTTATGTTCAAAAACAAAAAATTGCATTAAAAATATATTTACCTGTTTTTTATCAATGGTAACAAGATAATATGGTTATTTTCCTAGAATCTACAAAATTAAAGGTACTTTAGAGGAAGACAATTTAAAATATCGGCATTTAAGCCCTTTCATAATATTTCAGCCAGAAGGAAACCTACATGATATTAAAGCATTATATTTTATATCGATATAGCAAGTTTAATCAAAATCGTCGGAAAATCGAAAAAATGTGCAAAATGCAAGATATAAAGTGGGTCTTCTGGTAAGCTCATTTTGATGAAAAAGGTTTTGTAACGTCTCGGGTATATTTGTCTTAAATATGAAATTTCAGTTTCATAGGACTTACCGTTTCCGTCCGGAAATTACCACACACACACAGACCTTTGTGCGGGACTTGGTTATTTGGACTCAGGGAACCCTAAAATGTGTATTTCCGTTGAAAACTGGAATTCGAAAATTTTCACGTTCTATATATAGTAAGTGAAAGTAAAAACAGTAACATAGAGATATAATACACCATTGGAAAGATAAAGATCTTAGAAAGATTATTTTCTGATGGCCGTGAGTGAATCCCCATTAAATTACATCCTTATAAAAGCCTCGCCGGGACTGGGATTCGAACTCACAACTTTAGCATGAGAGACTAGTCACTCAGCCACGGGCACCCCATCATTCCTACCAGATATACCTTCATAAAAAAGTCATGATGATCGGTCAAGTACTTTCGGAAGAGTACGACGAGTACACAATGACACCAGATTTTTTATAAATTATATTATTTAAATCCCTTATAAATGTCTCCAATCAACAATTTAATCCTTTTATTTTATTTAAGAACTTATTTCAAGAAGGAAGGTATGTGAAAGTCGTGTGTTGTCCGCACCAGATAAATAAGATTCTATGATTGAATGACCTTAAAATGCGGACAGCTGAAGTTTCAATCTATTCAAAAATATAATCCTCCCGAACAAGTCTTCTATTCACGACAGAGATTTGAAAGCTGTCAACTTCCCCTCTAAAGGGAGGTGAAAAAAAAAAAAATACTTCAGGCTCTTTCTGAGGTTTAGGACAAACATCGTGGTTAAGGATCACTACAAAAAAAAAAAGAGGGGGGCTGTAGAATACGTAAGTATTGCAAACAATAGTTCTTATAACTTTATAAAGTTATTTAGAAATGATTTCTACATCTGTACATTCATAAGAGCATACATAAAAATCTAGTGCTCGCAACACACGACTTTTACTTATCTAGCCTCTTGGATGAAAGTTTTTAATAGACTTGAAATCGAAGAGAGAAAAGTGCCAACTGTATAAGATCGTTTACCTAACTCCTGTCGAAACTTCCCCAGCAGGTAGGGAATAGATTTTCCAAAAATCATTTCTTTTTCATCCTGGATTTGATCACTCTGTTCTGAGAAAATTACAATTCTATATGATTTACCACATATACACACAAACGCAGTGGGGAGTCCGTGGATGAGTGGCTAGCGCGCTAGTCTCTCATGCTACATGTTCTGAGTTCGAATCCCAGGCTTTTATTAGGATGTAAAAAAATGTGGATTCACTCACAACCTCTCCCCCGGGTATGTGAGGACCCGTCAGCCAAAGAGTGTCCATTCACAAAATTAGTCGTAGGGAGCGATGACCCTGATCTGGTGTCATTGTGTACTCATCGTACTCTTCCGAAACGACTTGACCGATCATCATGATTTTTTTATGAAGGTATATCTGGTAGGAATGATAGGGAGCCCGTGGCTAAGTGACTAGTCTCTCATACTAAAGTTGTGAGTTCGAATCCCAGTCCCGGCGGGGCTTTTATAAGGATGTAATTTAATGGGGATTCGCTCACAGCCTATCCCCCGGGTATGTGAGACCCGTCAGCAAATTGGTGGCCACTCACAAAATTAGGCGTAGGGAGTGATGACCCTACCTTAAAAATTGTATCGTGAAACATGAGTGTAAACTCGCAGGAGATTACACCGCGAGGCTCAGGGCCTATCACGGCCTGTCGCGCCACTGAAAGAAGACACACAAACGAAGACCTTATTTCTGGTGAAAACTCGAATACGTAAAATTTTCAATACTTTCATTTACTATATATTTCATATATAAATAATTGGAAGTAATTATTTATCCTAATATTTTATTGACGTGTGCCGACCCCCTGACACCTAATTACTATACACATAAAAGTGGAGGTAATACGTTACAGATTAGCATAATCTCAACTCATTACATGAATCTCTATATGTACTGAACATGGCTTGTAGAGGTAAAGATTTTTGTTTGTTTATGCTTTGTTCATTTAACGTCATTTTATGCTGCTGTAGCTAATCGGACGATACTACTGTGGAAGTCCTAAACTTTGTGAATTAAGTTTTAATTAGGATAGGAATCTTTAACAAATAACTGACAACCAACAGGCCTGGGATCACCATTTTACATTCTCTCCGAAGAACGGCTTAACCAAGGATTTTTTGGCTCTCTTTAAAAAATTCAAGGAATATCTGCTGGTTTTGAACCAGTGACTTTTGGGAGATGAATGTTATGCTAGACAATAGAACAGATGATGCTCACTATTTTTATTTTCTCCTTTTAGCAAGTTTTATGTTTTAATTGAATTTTAATGGAACATTAATTAGAATACCATCTCAATTAGAATTATACGAGAGCCATTGGATATTTTGGGTGGCGGGAAAGTTAGAATGAAGTTGGAATAGAAACTAGACCCTTCCCTGATATTTCTAGTGCTATTAATTCATTAGGAACTTTGGAGCGCCATTATCTTCACGAGCTATCGATTTATTTAATATCCTCCTTCTCAAAGCTATCGAATGAGTCGTTATTGAATGTCACGCAAAGTAAAGATAAACAATCGAAAAAAGGAATTGAACTTAATTATATTGTCAGTTTTTTTGGGATGGAGACTTTTCCTTTTTTAAGGAAAGAAAATGATATCATGAAAATAAGGAGATAATGGAATTTCAAAAATGACATTGTTTGGAGGTTCCCTCACCGTTAAGTTTTGCATTAAGGCTGGGTTTTAGGAAATTCCGTATTTTAAGTTGCCAAAAAATCCAATGCGGGCAACACACGACTTTCACTTACTTCCGTTGTCTAAATCAATCTAAGAATTGAGACGTTGATTTCCAAAAGGTACTAAAGGACATTTTTTTCAAGGTTGATATTTTCACATATTTGTATTCTAATGGTTTGGTTTTATCTAAATCCGTCATCAAATTTTATCCAAGAAACATAAAAATCCTTTAAAAAAGTCTTTAAAAATTTCATTTCATTCCAAAAGGTACTAAATCCACATTTTATTTCATTCCAAAAGGTACTATATCCATGTTTCGTTCCAAAAGGTACTATATCCTATGTAAACAGATATAACCTTTCCTTTCATTTCCTTCCAAAAGGTACTATATTTCCTACTATACGGCAGAAGCACCTAACCGCGTAATATATCACCATTAATTTATTGTTTTAATCATTTTATGCATTTTTATTGGTTCATTGAGCACGTCTTGATTCACCGCTATTATTTTGATCACTGGTTTTAACCTAATAATCAGTTTTTAGGCTATTTGAAACAACTTAGTGGCGTCGCTTTGGTTCTTTTAGGTTGCCAATTAAATTAAGTTTTTTCATAGTATTTCTTCTTGCAGCAACATAAATTTGGTTTAAAATTTTTCAGAAACTCACATTTTAATAGAATAATGGTATTTTATGCAGCAAATAGTTGGAATTAGCATTCCACGAACTTGCTAAATATGTGAAGAAAATCCGTGCATGATCTAACTTAGTAGTCGATTTTTTTATGTAAAATAAAAGCTCAAAAGTTATTATTTATCAGTATCTATGGTTAAATATTGTATACACGTCGTTAATAATATAATTAAATTTGCTAAATTCACACAAATAGTAAATACAAGTTCAAAACAAACATAATTACATACTTTCTTATTATAGTGCCATAAATAGATAGATATATTGTCCTTTGAATATTCACTTTCTTTATGAATAATAGATAATCAATGTAATTAACCAACAAAGAAAGATGTTTCCCAGAGGGAGAATAAGGAAATATACATAACTTAGTAATTAACGATATAAAGATGTTAGTTATTGGTAATGTTGGATCAGGAAGGTTATAGTGACTGTTACCAACTTACCTCGCGTTATATTCTTCCAAAAAGTACTATATCCCTTTTAATTCGTTCCAAAAAGTACTATATCCACGTTTCGTTCCAAAAAGAACTAAATCCATATTATATTGTTTAAAAGTCATCGGAAAAGTGCAATAATTTGGAAAAATGAGTTGGTAACACCTTTATAAATCAACTTTTGATTTTAATAAAAAAAGAATCACGTAAATTAGGCCAATAATAAATAAATGACAGATTTTTGCGTTTCCTGTAAAATTCTCTAAAGTGGATATAGTACCTTTTGGAAATCAACGTCTCAATTTTTAAATACAGTTACATGATACAGAGATGAAAAAAGTTTAAGGAATTTTATTGAGTTTGTATAGGTTATTGAGGGAGCGGCGTGGTCTAGTGGATAGAGCACTAGTCTGCTGTGCTCCGGGTCCTGGGTTCGAATCCCGGCTGTGGCAAAAATATTATTTATTCTGTTAATTCAGTCGGGGGCGACCCTAGGGTATGGAGACCCTCCTGGGGCAGACCCAGCCTCTATAATATAAAGTGGGTACCAACATTAATTGGGGAAAAACCTGGCGGCTGAGCGTGATTAAGGCCTAATCACCTCATTGCACTGCCGTTGGCCTAGAAACAGTACGAATCTCTATATGTACTGAGCCCAAGACCCTTCATGGGTTGTAGGTTTTTTTTTTTTTTTTTTTTTTTTTTTTTTTTTTTTTTTTTTTTTTTTTTTTTTTTTTTTTTTTTTTTTGTATAGGTTATTGAGAAGTTATATTAAGTTTCGAAAGAAACTTGTTTTAATAATATCTATTATTATTTACAATAATGGAGTTTTTGTTGACCGTTGAGAAATTAGATGAGGAAGATGGTTGGGGGGTGAGGTCATTAAATAGAAACACACACTAAAACAAGTGCAATTTTTAATTATGTGCCGACGTTTCGGCTAACATTGTGGGCCTTCATCAGGGCTAAAAGAAACAAGATAACAACCAATGCAATTATAGACTTAATAATGCGTTAGGTATATAATAATAATATGGTGACAGTAATATAATATGGAACAAAAATAAAATTGAATGTAAAATGATAATAAGATGACAGTTATAAAGTATGGAAATTAAGATGATAGTTATAAAGTATGGAGGACAGTTATAAAAATAATTAATAAGATGATAGTTGTACAGTATTGAAGAAAACAGAATTGAGATGATCATATTTCAATAAGAATATATAAGAGAGAATAAACAAATGAAAAAATGACAAAGGAACAATATGTTAACAATTAAAATTTTAAGTAAAAGTGATATTTTACGGTAATATATTAAAAACATAGTTAAGAACATAGGTAATATATAAAAAGAACATAGTCATTAGAAAAGAGAAATGATATGAAAAAAAAAATAATTTTAAAATTTTAAAGTAATGTAATATTACACTGACAATTATATGTCAGGATATGTAACGGAGAAAGAAATGAATATGGAAAGAGGGAGGTACAGATTATTATTATATACCTAACGCATTATTAAGTCTATAATTACATTGGTTATTATCTTGTTTCTTTTAGCCCTGATGAAGGCCCACAATGTAGGCCGAAACGGTCGGCACATAATGAAAATAGCACTTGTTTTAATGGGCGTTTCTATCTAATGACCGCACCCCCAACCATCTTCCTCATCTAATTATTATTTTCATCAATCGGTTAGTTTTATCGGTTTTTCATCATTCTCCGTTAACTTTTTGCATAAGATAATATTTTTTTCTAACCTTCTTAGCTTTCCAACAGTAATTATACATCTATACTGCTGTATATTATTGCTATTTCTCCTTTTTTAATCGTATATTGAATTCATTCATCTTACATACGCGTTTTTTACCAATGCTAATTAAATAATATAGTTAATAATCATGTAAACATTATTGACCAAGCAAACATAATTTTATAAACACAGAGAGGATTAAGTTGAACTATTTAAAAACGCTACCTATTTTACAACACAATATAAAGAGATTCTTCCACTGTAAATAAGTGGGGGAAAAATGAGTTAATAAGATTTGGCGGGTTGTGATGATAGCTGCTTGAGGGCGACACGGTCGAGGACCCCAGACAATGGCAGTCCATCGGAAGGAGATTACCCTCGGCTGTGGTGGGAACTGGAGGCGGAGGTCTTCACAAAGCTCTGTCAGGATCTGACGTGGCCGAGCAGGTTAACGAGGTCCCACCTGGCTGCCTCTGCCAGCTGCGGCTCTGTGGGGCGTCTTCTATCAGCTGGCTCTTCTGGGCTACAAGAAGTGGAGGAGTCGGGACAATGATCTCCGTACCTCCGCGTCTCGTCTACTTCGGGGAACGCAGGTGGTACTCACCTAATCAACTCACATTCGTGACAGTAACGTGACATTGATTGTAACCATCTGATGAAGTACAAAGATACACCCTTGGTACAAGAAAGCGGGTCCAGCAAAGTCAAGGTGGTGATTCTTCGAACCAGTCGAGTACTGTGAGCCAGTCCAGAGGGCTTATGGCATAACATTTTGACAACTTCAGATTCACTCCGTCTCGACGACTTCGCAGTTTCATTGACTTATCGTTTCCAATCTAGACTTCAACCACACACACAGACCTTTTTGCTGGACTTAGTCATTTGCACTTGTGGGGCCCTAAAACGTGTATTTCCGTTAAAAACTTGAAGTCTAATCACATCGTAATACTTTCTCTTACTATAAATTCCATATATCATTTATCTTAGTATTTACTTAAAGCAAGTTTTAGAGCTTGAATTATCAATATTTTCAACTCACTTAGATAGTTTTATTTGTTAATTCATTCAACATCACTTCATTTTTATTTTATTTATATAAAAATAATAAAACATCTCATTGCACTATACCATTTAAAATAATAATAATAACTGAATTGAAAAATAATTGGTAATGTACTACATACCAACTTAATTTATATAATCAAACAAACCAAAAAAAGTCTTACAAAAATCAAGCTTCCAATTCATGTGGCTAATCAGGCTAAATGTGGCAACTGTGGGAATTCTAAACTTAGCGTATTTAGGTTTAAATAGGATAGGGATCTATCACAACGACCTGAAATCGCACAAGCTCGAGACAACCTTTTAAATCCCCTAAAAACTTGTACTATCTGCCGGGTTTGAACTAGCGACCGAAAGACTATTATACTACCGACTGTACCATAGGTGACTCCAAGACCCAATTTGTAATCTGTAAAAGAACCCCTTCTCATTACAATTTATAAGCATAAACGTAAGTCCACTGATCCCACTCTGAATTTCCGAAACAATAATAGCTGGTCATCAGCCACAATATAGAATATATAACGAATTTTATTAAGCTGACTATATGATGCAAATTAAATGGGCTTTAGCTTTCCAATGGTATATTATACATCTATATTACTGTTCTTCCAATGCTCCATCTCCATGATGGAGACGTATTGGAAGATTGTTTCCATTTTTTTGCTCGATGTCCATAACAATAGAACCCGATTTATGCCCGTATTAAATGATGTGAGTATTGATGCCTTTTATGAAATTCTTGCGGAACCCCACGTAATGGACCTGAAATCATTATTTATTTTTGTCTAAGAGAATCTTAAAATAAGATTTCAACATCACTCTTAAACGTTTCGAGACTTGTTAGTATTTTGTAGGGATTAAGTATTTGCTTTAGTACTATTATTTTTACATTATTTATTGATATCTTTATATTTACTTTATGTTATTATATATGTTGGAGGCAATTAATCATAAAGATAGCAGCACCTTTATCCTTATTGCTGTATATGTGTTTTGTTGTTTTAGTTTTAAATATTTATTCGAATTGTGATTAATTATGTATATTTGCTGGTGATAAATTAATTAATTGTGCTGTGCCAGCCAGCTCTATTTGTATGGGGTTTGCCCTAAAAACAAATAAATAAAGTTATTATTATTATAATATTACTGTTCCTATTTTCGGAAAAACAAAATTCACCTAAAAAAAATGTTTCCCTTTTCTCCACCAGTTTGCTATCAAATCCGTTCAGTTTTTATAATTAGCTGCTTTTAATCCATCCTAAAAAGATTTTATGATTTTTTTTTTTTTTTTTTGGGAGCGGCGTGGTCTAGTGGATAGAGCACTAGTCTGCTGTGCTCCGGGTCCTGGGTTCGAATCCGGCTATGCAGAATATTATTTATTCTGTTAATTCAGTCGGGGGCGACCCTAGGGTATGGAGACCCTCCTGGGGCAGACCCAGCCTCTCTAAATTGGGTACCCAAAATAATTGGGGAAAAACTTGGCGGCTGAGCGTGATTAAGGCCTAATTACCTCATTGCACTGCCGTTGGCCTAGAAACAGTACGAATCTCTATATGTACTGAGCCCAAGACCCTTCATGGGCTGTTGTGGTACAGGTGTTTTTTTTTTTTTTTTTTTTTTTTTTTTTTGTATAGGTTATTGAGAAGTTATATTAAGTTTCGAAAGTTGACACTATTTAAGGTACTTTAGAGGAAAACAAATTAATATATCAGCATTTAAGACTCTCATACTATTTCAATCAGAATGAAACTTACATCATAGTCGTTTTTTTTAAATAATATTTAAAAGCGAGTTTAAATAAAATCGTTCAAGCCGTTTTAAAGAAAATCATAAAATGCATGGTATTGGGTTGATGCAAAATTAATGCAGGTTTTTAGTAGGTATTGTAAATACGCCATATCTTTACTTTAACCATATATATTTAATCAAAATAATTTCCATCTGAATAAACGCACTTTTGCCAACGTTCAACAAGCTTTCTTATTCCACCAGAAAAAAAATCCGAATCCCTGGACTCAATGAAATCACGAAAAGAATTTTCAATGTCGTCCTGGTTTTGAAAATTTTTCTCCCTCAAAAAGTTGTCCAGATGCCTGAAAAAGTGGAAGTCTGTAGGAGAGAGGTCAGGTGAATTAGGCGGATGTTGGAGAACTTCGTAGCCCAACTCGTGCAGTCGTCGAAGCGTTGGTTGTGCAACGTGTGGTCTGGCGTTATCGTGGAGCAGGATCGGCCCCTTCCGATTCATCAATGCTGGGCAAAGACGTTGCAATTTTTGATTCATGCTGTCAATTTCTTGACAGTACTTGTCAGCAGTTATAGTCTCACCTCGATTGAGAAAGCTGTAGTGTCTAACACCAGCATTATACCACCAAACTGTGACCATAACCTTTTTTGGGTGCAGGTTGGGCTTCGGGAAAGGTTTTGGTTGTTCATCTTTGCCCAGCCATTGGCTAGAACGCCTTCTGTTGTCGTATAAGATCCATTTTTCATCGCACGTCACAATGCGATCGAGAAATGGATCATTTTTATTGCGTGTCACAAGCATGGAGCAGATTTCAAAGCGGCGATTTTTTTGGTGGTCGTTTAATTGGTGTGGCACCCACTTGGCCAACTTTTTTACCTTACCAATTGCTTCCAAGTGGCGTACAACTGTGGATTGGTTCACACCGAGTTCCGCCGCCATTTCTCGTGTGGTTTTGGTTGGGTCTTCTTCCACTTTTGACCTCAGCTGGTCGTTGTCCAGAGCAAGATGACGGCCCCGACCTTCCTTGTCTTCGAGGTCGAAATCTCCTCTGCGAAACTTCTGGAACCAACGCTGCACCGTGCACTCATTAATAACCACCTGACCCCACACTTCATTAATATTACGAGCCGTTTGCGCAGCGCTGCGCCCTAATTTAAATTCTTAAAAATAAATTTGACGAATCAGCCATTGAAGAATGGTGTCAAAACTGGAGAATCAAAATAAATCCTAATAAATCCCATCAAATCACCTTCACTCTACGTCGTAAGCCTATGACTTCCTGCCCCACCGTATCCTTTAACAATATCCTACTTACTCCTGTTGAACAGATTCGGTACTTAGGACTCCACCTCGACAAACGCCTAACATGGAATCCTCATACTAGACTGAAACGACAGGAAACTGCTCGTAGATACAGATTACTACAACACTTACTTGACAAACGCTCAAAACTTCCTACTAACTACAAAAAACTCATTTATATCACAATTATCAGGCCTATTTGGACCTATGGCATTGAGCTATGGGGGTCTACTAAACCATCGAATTCCTCTCGTATCCAATCCTTGCAGTCCAAAATCCTTCGTAAAATCCTCAATGCTCCTTACTTTGTTACTAATAAAATCATCCATAAAGACCTAAATATCCCGTTAGTTGAAGACTTGGCCCGTTACAGATATACCTCTTTTCATTCCAAACTCCCTGCCCACTCAAACCCGCTTATCCGTGACCTCTCCTCCATATCTATTCCCGACAACCCACCGAGGCGCCTTAAAAGAAGATGGCCAAGAGACCTTCTAACATAAGACATTGGAGTGCTACCAATGGGTAGTTTCTTCTCAGGACTATCATGTGTACTAATCATATATAAAGCCTATTTACTTGTTGTATTTATTTAATACAGTTGTAAATTTCTTTAAATAAATAAATAAAAAAAAAATAATAAAAAAATTTGACGAAAATCGCACTTTGACATTTTCGATTCAAGACCTTTGAACACACTGAACAAAACGATTTTACTAAACAAATTCATGGTGAAAGAGAGGGTATTAGATAAGGTTTGTTTTGGTATAATAATGATCAATGTTAGGATTAGCTTTGTTTACACAATTGGAATTAAGATATTGCAATAGAGAAAACCTGCATTAATTTCGCATCAGCCCGATATAAAGTAGTAGTTCCGGTTGAAGTGAAGAAGTTGGTTGAAACATCTCGGGCGTATAGTTGTCTTAAATATGAAATTTCAGTTTCCTGCGACTTTTCGTTTTTGAGCTAGACTTAACACACACACCTTTTCGCAAGACTTGGTTATTTGGACTAAAGAGACACTCTGTTGAAAACTGGAATTCAAAAACAGTCAAGATCGCAATACTTTCTCTTAGTATATATTTCATTTATAGGTAAGTGAAAGTAATAAATGGAAGAATATATATTATTAAAGATTAAACAATTAACTGTATTATGGCAATCAAGAAAATAAGAAAACCATGAACGGTTAAAATAATGGACAATTTAAAATTGATAGCGTAGAAAATTGATCAATAATTGATACTGTAATTACTCAATCATAAGACCAATTACATCTTGTTTGTATAATTGTTTTTATATTGCATTAATTGTCTGTCGTTCAATTAAGGAGAATTCTTTATATATTTGGTTCAATTCCATAAAATAGCCTGCTAGGAATGGATGTCTTTAAGAGACACAGGTATATGTTCAGATGTGCTGGAGTGTATTTTGACGGCGAACTGGGGTATGTATTTTAGTTCAAACCATCACATATGAATAAATTTCTTTTCTTACCTCGGTTGTTAAAATCTTTTTAAGGATTATTCCTTAAACCTAAAGTTTATCAAAACAGTTTAAAGTTAATTTAAATGAAAATTGTATTTAATTTTGTTGGAAACATATGATTTAGTTCAAATAATATAGCTATATTAAATTATTACGTATAATAATCAGCAATAAGTTTATAATATGTTTGTCACATAACATTACTTTTATTACATAAGATACTTAACATTACAACTTTCTGTATAAGATATTGTTTATTCTAAATCTTTCTCTTTCCAACGGTATATTATACGTCTATATTATTGTTCTTATTATACAATATAAAAATCTGGTGCGAACAACAGACGACTTTCACTTACCTCGGCTGTTAAAATCTATTTAAGGATTATTCCATAAACCTAAAGTTAATGAAAACAGTTTTAAGTTAATTTAAATAAAAATTGTATTTAATTTTGTTGGAAACATATTATTTAGTTTAAATAATATAACTATATTAAATTATTACGTATAATAATCAGCAATAAGTTTATAATCTGTTTGTCACATAACATTACTTTTATTACATAACGATAAATGATCAATAACGAAGGGAATACTTGAAAACTTATTTTGAACCAGGAAATACTGTCAGATCTAGGAAAAAAAAAAAAAAAAGTTTTCACTTCAAAAACTATGAAAATGTCTAAAAAGTGTTTTTAATGTGAAAAAAAAACCGAACTGTTTTACTATTATTTTAACATCCCCAAAGACAAAAGTATTTAGAAACTTTAATGGACCAGAAAAGACTATCAGCATCCGAACCAGATTCTAGAAAAACAAAAAGTTTACTCCAATGTTTGGAAAATGGCCTCAAAAAGAGGACCAATATGGAACACGTAGTTGCCAAAAAAGGCGCTGAATACCGCTACAAAATTCACAGCTTTTAGACGCTAGTCACGCGATCCTCTAACCCACACCCTCTATGATCCCATTACCTCTACCATCCTAGTCATAGCTTACAGTATAGTCAAGGCCTTGCCTCTGTTGCAGGCGGGCTGGCAGAGCCTGGTGGAGGTGCAGCGCTGGGTGACCATCTTCCTCCTGACTTACATGCACAGCCTCGGCTTCCTGCTCGGAGTGGTCACCCGGTCCTCCGAGTTCCCGCTGGTGCCGACCTTGGTCATGTGCTGCGGGATGGTCAGCGGCCCCAGCACCTTCCTCAAGCACTGCATGCTCTACCGCCGGAGGGCCCAAGTCAAGCAGCTCATGGACAGTCTCAACGGGTTTGTAAACATCCCAGTGCTTTATCTTCCTGTCTTCTACACCTGTATTAGGTTGTCCGGATTTTGGCTTAAAAAGGAAGAATTACCCCGTTTCCCTGCAATAGCCTCCTTCCAATTTGCAGGTACAAGGCGGAAGGTGGAGCAGCCAGTTTCACCAGGTACCTCATGTACAGCTACGAAGGCATGGCACTCTTCTTCAACGCCTCTTCCATCCTCAAGAACGCCCTGGAGATGCCAGATCTGAGTAAGTAAACAAAATATACAATGTCAGTTTTTGTATCCCTTTGACTTCCTAAAGGAAAGTTCTTTATTGCGATAGTACTGACTCACTACCATACTTTCGAACACAACTATCGACCTACTAATAATATAAATACAGGCCCCAGCTACGCGGCGAGAGAAGAGGCAAGAGAAAGCTGAAATTATTAAGACTATTACCAAGTATGAAACAAATATTTTGATGTTTTTTTTTTGTTTTTTTTTTAATTATTTCGCTTTGAAATAGGATGATTTAGACATCAAACTTATTTTTATTCATTCCCTAGAACTAGCTATAAATAAAATGTTTTTCGCGCGCAAACTTTCCGATTTATTTTCGCGACTTCTGGGGAGCCTTGGCTCCTAATGTTTTGCAGACTCTAATGGTTTAATGGCTAGTTTTACACAAAAAAAAAATCGTCAAAATCGTTGTAACACATTTAGAATCCTCTCCTTGTTAGTTTTGACCACTTTTATTATTTGTGTGTGCTATATGGTGGCCTCTTGACTGAGCTTGAGGAGTGACTCAAGCGTTTTTAAGATTCATATTCAGTGCCTAAAAAAGTATACTTTGTACGTCCAGTGGCTCCTTTATTTTGTAAACAATGTTTTCTAGGATCATGGCTTTATTAAATCATTAAAGTCTCCAGCAATTTAAATCTTCAGTCCATTCGCTTGAAACAAGATACCGCCATCCTGAACTTTACATTCCTATCAACAGAATTTAGACTTTTAACCATCCCTTTCTTGTCCACTCTGCAGCCTTCTGGAATTTCCTAAATTCTCTTATTAGAGAGACCACTTCTTCTCTTTCCTTACTCAAATCCTATATTTTCCCAAATTGAACAAGACTTAGTTCCAGAATGCAATTATTTATTACATACATGCCCCCACAGCCGTACCCTACCCAGCCTGGGAGGCCTACGAGATCAACAGCCAGGAGAGACGCAGCCTCCACTTCTTCACGTTCTATGGGGCGATCGCTGTGTGCTGGCTGGTCACCGCCTCGGTGGACACGATGGTCCTCCACCTCTCCAACCAGCTCTGCCACAAGCTGGCCGTCCTCAACAACACCTTGCAGCTCTTGGGCTGTGGCCAGGAGGCGAGGGAGGTCCTCCTCTCCAAGAAGAAGGTCCTCCAAGTCCAGGACTACCAGGACTCGACCGTTCTCAAGGCCGCTCTGCAGGAGCACTTCCATCTCATGAGGTAACAAGGAAATTTTAAAACGAATCTCGACATACTTTCACTCGACTAGGGATGGGAAATACTAAAACTAAATATGTCCTAGGCCATTTTCAGGCCCATTAATATATAACTTAGTTTTTTTAAGTGGATATGTCTTTTTGCTGGGAATTTTAGTTTCTTTTGTGTAACTCTTTTTCAAACTTTAAATTGTAACTTTTTAGCAAGCTCTAGCTCTGCTGATGTTTCCGTATCAGGAATCTAATAGAGTGGAATAGGGGGCTATTCTAAGTGTTCTTCAAATAATTAATATATCGAGAGAGTTACGTAAAAACATATATATATGTATGTATATAATGTAAGAGATATGGGGCAATGATAGCGGAGTGGGCTAAGGAGTCAATTAGTCAGTTAGGGTCCTCAGGTCAAAGTGTGGCTGCTTCAAATCCCTTCTGGGCAAGTTCACTTTGATTTCATGGCTGTCCCATGGAACATATCTTGCCCACACTCTTAGGTAGATCACCTACTTTCTGGAGAGGAAAGGACGTAAACAACAAGAAAAAAAATGATGTGTCCCTCTTATCAAGACTGCAATCAAATCACTTCTTGAGATGAACTGTGATGTGGTGGCTGGCATAACAGTCTTTCATGCGATAGGTCGAGGCATCAAATCCGGCAGATGACTCCGATGATTTTTTAGGCAAAATAGGCTAAGTTCCACCTGATAAGCCACATTAGCATAAAGTAACTTTAAATGAATAAACAATAAAGTACAAGTATATACTTTGATCTTCTTTTTCCTCAGCTCAACAGCGCATATAGCAGCCTTTTTCAACCTCGTCTTTTGCTTCATGGCCCAGGTTTCACTTGCGTAGGTCACAATAGGTTTTATTAACGTTTTGTATATTCTGAACTTTGAGGCATTACTAACCAGCCTACTCTTCAGAATTTTTGACATGCCGAAATATGCTTGATTCCCCAGCATGATTTTTTTTTTACCTCTAACTCCTCACCCAGCTGATCATTTATGGTAGATTCAAAGTACTGAAAGCTTTTAACCAATTCGAAGTTATGGTTTCCAATTATATAATGACTTTGGGGGCGGGCTTGTCTCTTCCTTCTGAAAACCATTATCTTGGCTTTCTTTTTATTGATTTCCAGCCCTAACCTGCCTGCTTCAGTTTAAAGCTTTTCAACGGCCTCCTTTATAGAGCTCAGGGACCTTACAAAAATAGCCACATCATCCGAATAGGCAAGGAACTGGATAGATTTATTAAATATTGTACTCCCTCCATCCAGCTCTGCTCTATTTATGGCAGCTACAGAAGAGGAGTGGGGCCAGCGGATCTTTCTGCCTGAGTCCAATCCCAACATCCAAAGGGTCTGAGACACTTGTACTTTGATAAATTTGTTTATTATACAATAGTTGCATTTTTTTTCTTATTGATTAGAATTTTTAATAAATTTAGTTATTATATATTTCCATAAAATTCTCATTCAGACCCAATTAAAAAGTGATACATGTCCATTAAGAAGGAGAAAGCCTGTCTGATTAATTAAAACAAAAATATTTTACATTACTATTAATAACATGTAATTTCTATAACTTCCTATTACAGAGAGGAATTAACACAGATCTTGGAATATATATTGGAGATTGGAAAAAACAAAAATGGTCCAAGCCTGTGCGATGTCAGGTACTCGTTAAAGATCCCTAATTAGCTACCCAAATTAAACCTGAAAAGGCAAGATTTAGGACTCTCACTGAAGTATCTTCCTATTAGCTACAGTTGCATAAAGGGACTTTAAACAAATAAACAAGCAACTAAGTTCCTGATTTCATTAAGTTACCTAACAGGAATACTACGCTGTACCTAAACAAATATATCCACAAGAATATCAGTCCATAGATCTGAATTTATAGTAGTGAATTTCAATAAATAAGAAATCTGATGCACCATCACCCATCAAACTAATTTTTCTTAACTTCCATCTAAAGATAAATTTTAGGATTAAAGTTTTAAACATTCTGGGACGCACAACAAGTGACTTTCACTAGCTTCCATTGTTAAATTAAATTTATTAACTTTTAAATGAAGTTACAGTTGAAAAAAAGTTTAAAGAATCACATTGAGTTCTGTTGAAAACATTTTTTTTAGATTAAATATTATAACAATAGAAAATATTATCTGTGACAATCATTTAATTTATCCTCTTTTAGTCACTATAAATTATAGTCTACAACTTTGTGTGCTAAATAACATTATTTCTAAAATCTTAACCTTTTCTACAGTTTATCATACATCCATATAACTATTTTACTGTGTGGAAATTAATTACCGAAAAAAATATGTCTGCTCTTCCCCAACAATTGGAATCAAATTCTTCAATATTGTATATTTACCCATTTTAATTAATGCTAAAAACATGAAATGTTTGATTGCTTTGAAACTACAAAATTAAAGGTACATTAAAGGAAGAAAATCGGCATTTCAGCCCTGTCCGATTGTTTTAATCAGAATAAAACCTACATGATACATGATAATATCATTAAATTTTACATAAATATAGCAACTTTAATTAAAATAGTTAAAACTGTTAGAGAGGAAATTGTAAAAAGGTGTATAAAGCTGGCAGATCTGTTGTTAATTTTGTTTGCTATTGTATAAAAAAAAAAGAAAGAGGCAGATCTGTTGTTAATTTTGTTTGTTATTGTATAAAAAAAAAAAAAAAAAAAAAAAAAAAAAGAAAAAGAAATAAACAAACAAGATATTATGTATTGTAAATATGTTGATCTCACGGCAATTATGTTGTTATCCTATTATGATAGTGCAAAGCAGTTTAATATGCACTTGTCATACTTTATTAGACATCCAAGATATAATGTTAAACTATTGAAGGTAGCACCATTTGTATTTGTTTATTATTTATTGAATATCAATTTGTGGAGTATAATGTTTTATTGTAAGTACTATCAAAAAATAAAACTGAATCTCTTAAAAAATTTGTTGTAACATCTCAGGCATATACCTGTATAAAATATTAAATTTTCGTTTCATATCTTATTGTATTTGAGCAAGACTGAACACACAAACCCACACAATTTTGCAGGACTTAGTCATTTCAACTCAGAGGATCCTAGAACATTCATCTCTGTTGAAAACAGGAATTATAAAATTTTCATGATCACAACTTTCACTTTATATATATTCCATATATAATAAGTAAAATAAAAAAATACCATCCTAGTGAAACATATTTTTTTTTCTTTTTTTTTTTCAGATTGACAAAATCTTTGTCAGAGTTCTTGAACGAAGTGTTCATCTACCAAGGAGTAAACTCGATGGCAGTGCTCTTGGTCTGCTTGTACATCTTCTCTAACGTATGAACCATCCTTATTGTCGTTTAGCACTTTATAATGATTATAATAAAAAACTATCTTTTCTATTTGAATATATTTATTTATCACATTAATAACTTCATTCACATATAGTACTTAATCTTTCGAGGTCCATACTGCCTCATTTTCAGAACTATTCAAAAAAATCACAATTGTTTCTAGTTCTAAAATTAATGTCCTTGCTTCTCTTATATGGTGTTCCAATTCCATATTTATATTACTTTAACTAGAAACAATTTTGATTTTTAATGAATAGTTCTGAAGATGAGGCAGTGTGGATCTCGAAAAGTTAAGTGCTATATATGAATGTATTTATTAATGTAATAAATAAATATATTTAAATAAAAGAGATAGTTCTAATTAATATAATAATTTTTTATTTAAAAATAACTAAAATACTTAAAAAAGGTAATAATTCTCAATATTTTGTGTGATATTATTTATAAAATTGTTATTTCCTCTTTTCACCTTTTATTTATATTTTTTTTAAATGTTACAGATATATATGGTGCTTTTGCTTCAAAAATACCTCAACAAAGAGATATATTAATACAGATTGTCTTTGTGTAATTTACCTTATTTAAAATAAAAATTATAATTATAAATTTGATTGCAGAGCCAAGACCTGATCAATGACACAGTGGCCTTCTCAGGAGCTCTGGTTGTGGTTTTCCTGCAAGTGCTCACTTCATGCTGGTCGGGCGAGCTCATCAAAATGAGGGTTGTAGAAAATCCCATAATATTGCTTTTTTTTTTCTTGTTTAACTTAATTTTAATTAATAAATTTAATAATTTAATTAAGCAATTTCTTTACACATCTAGTTCCTTTTATTTTTTAATATCAACATCCTTTACCAAATATTTTTTAAAATAGTATATTTAATCTTATTGTAAATGTATCTCTTTGGTATATTTTTAGCTCTAATGATGACCCCCAATGAGGGTCGAAACGTTGGCAGAAAATAAATGGTTGAAACTACCTAATTGTTTCATTCATTGACCGCCACCCGGACTAATTCCTTCAAGTGATACTCAATGGTCAACTAATTATATCCAATATGACAAACTTACTTAGTTCTCACAGATTTTCGATTCAGCGATAAATAGGAACTATAAGTACTGAAGCTCATCTTCTTGGGTTGTAGAGGCTCGGTCTTTAAAATTCTTTACTTTTACTGACTTAATCTCGACATCTTTTATCATTGACCAGTGTGAGGTAAAATTCTTACTAAATAATATTATTGGTTAACCAGTTAACCGGGTGGGAAGTATAGATACGTCAAACGTGAACAATATCGAGTATGTGTACATCCAAATATAAATAAACGAAAAAGTATATAATTTATTGTCTTTTTATTTATTTTAAGCATAAAAAATAATAATATGAAATTATGTCCATGAAATTACGAATTAGATAGTTTCCTCTAGTTATATGCTGCATAGTTAAAAAGGGTACTCCCCAGTTAACAGGTTAAGCAAGACCCGCCAGCCAACTAGTGAAAACTCACAAAATTAGTGCAGGAAGTAATGACCCATCTATAACATATTGCGTATGCAATTGAATAGAGCCTTCTAGATGGAGCAATTCTGGGATTGTCAAAATGTTGGACTTCCTCAGAGTCCTAGTCTGGTCTGAAGAGTCACCATCTTGACTTTGGTGGACCAGCTTCCTTATGATGAGAGAGTCAATTTAAAATTTCATGTAATCTCTCTTAAAAACGTCATATATTGCTCATCAGATGATTAATATATAAATATATTATAGGAATATTGTTCATCAAATGGTCAATATATAAATGTATTGTAGGATTAGAAAAATATTTTTAACATATATATATAACACATATATCGAGACCTGGGGCGTTCCAGGGTGCTCTTAATATTAATTATTTTTTTTATGAGGGCCGGTTTAAATAATGTAGTGGACTGTTTTTGAACATAGGAATTACAATATAGTATATGATTACATCTGTATCCAGAGTTACAAGGAAATATGATGACTGTTAGTTACAACAAATTTGAATTACGTTAGATTCCGTCTATTATTAAACATATCTTTCATATGCGTGGGTTGGGCAGTCTCTCCTCTCGGACCATCCCTCCATTCCTGGGCCGGCCGAAGTCTATTTTTCTTCTCCTCCATGATGATGAGGATGATAATTATGAGAAAATATGATGAAGTTTACTGCGATAGATGCATGTGCTTTCAAATCTCAGTTTCTTCCTTCTTTTTTGCAGAGGATTCTGGTCCTAGGGCGGGGTACCTCTAGATGCCACCAGATGGCCCTATGTGCACTTGATTGTATTACTGCATGCTAGATACCATATCTTGAAATGGGTTAAGAGTTGTGTTCCATTAACATATATAATGATGTGATAATGGTTGACTGTATATAGATATTGGGAGAAGTTCATTCGGGGTGCAGTTATGAAAATACTTTAATTAAGTAAACGTTAATTTATTTTATGACAGCAGCCCATATTAACTTATCCTCAATTCAATATATATATATATATATATATATATATATATATATATATATATATATATATATATATATATATATATATATACTCACCAAAGGCTTACTCAGGATTTTGGCTAGGTGTGGTTATAAATTGCTAGAGCAGCTTAAAAATTGAAAGAGGGGGGATGTGAGTTCATTGGGTTCAAAATAAAAGATTTTTTTTTAAATATTGATTATTTACAAAATAATTGTTTGAAGCATAAACAGTTTCTAACCTCACCTATTCCAATGCCTTAATTAATTTTCAAATCGTTTATTTTTAAATTTTTTTTATCAGTTCACACAATGCTGATCTCCCAGGATACAGGATGTTTCATAAATGTCAAGTCCTATTGTGGAGGCAAATACTGGAACTCTAGTGGAACCAAATAGTTCATATCATCCATAGAACAATTTTCAACAGTTACGGAAGAAAACAAAATTTTGGGTTTTTTCTTGTTAACCATGGTTTCCATCAGAAAAACTCAAATATATCTACTTGACATGCACTCACAGAAAAACAAGTGGTACTAAATGAATGGTTAGGGAGGAAAATCAGGCTATAGCTTCCATGAACATTTTTGTTCCTCTCAAGGTATATTAACGGCTCCCCTAATATGACTAGACATTATTGAGTCACATTATGAGCAATTCATTTTTCATATATATAGATAGAGAGAGAGACTATTATTTATTACCTTAGAAAAAAAAAAAAACAACTAAGTACCAAAGTTACTTTCCTCTTTTTTTCTTTAATAAGAGCACTCTCCTGAGAGCTATAAACGCAACAAAGAAATAATTAGGGAAATGGTCAAGCTGTTCATAATGCGATCACTTAGGCAAAAGGGAATTCATTTTTATTTATATAGATAGAGAGACTGTTACAGAGTGTCTAGCAACAGGGAAAACCGGAAAAGTCAAGAATTTTGAAAACATATGAAAAAGTCAGGAGAAAGTAAGGAAATTTGTACTTTGGTCTGGAAAAGTGGTCCCTAGGTAACATCATTTCTTCTTCACTCAGACTAAAGTTCCAATATGCCTAATTTTTGTTTTGTTCTTTTTTTTTTTAATTATTTCCTCCTCCCATTCTTGATTGGCCTAGATAGATTTATTTTGCTCCATTTTAAAGCTAATTAAGCGAAAAAGTATTTCTGAGATCCAGAAAATTTAAAACCAAAGGATTGAAGAGTAATAATTCCTTGAAATATCTGGATATTCTTAGAAATATTAATTTTATTTTCTGAATGACATTATGCGACTTTTTTTTTCTTTTTTTTTTTCCAGCTCATACTTTGCATTGCAACCTGAACTAGGCTTATTGTTCGCCGTCCATTATCCTGTTAATACAAGCCTATTGCCTTGGTGAATCTGACCAAACAGTAAGGATTGATCACTTCACACAGCTTAGGTTCTATAATACGGTCGCTGTCAAAATGGTAAAACAGTATCCTAGAAATCTCTTCACAACTACATATCACATGATAGGCAGTTTCATCTTCCTTCTTGCAGAATTAGCAAGTCAGTGAGGCTACCAACCCCATATTAAGGAGGTGCTTATTAAGCTGACAGTGTCCTGTACATAGCCTGTCACCCTCCTTTGTGCAGCACTTACTTTCTTATTCAGAAGGTTTAACTTCCTAATCTTCTGGGAAATTTTCTCTTCTTTCATTTGGTACAACTTGTTTTTCTACATGTGCACATCAAGGAAATATATTTAAGTTTTTCTGGATGAAAACTAAGGATAACGGAAGAAAAAACCCAAATTTTCTCCCTTATTGTTGAGAGTCGGAATATGGGTCATAAAAACCTTTTTATTCCACCTAAGGTCTATTATCTGCTCCCACAATATGGCGAGACATTTAAGAGACACTCTCTTACTCCCACACTGTGACTAAGGATGCTAAGTATATGAGGTACTATCTGGCAAAAAAAAGATGGACTGAAAAAGTAATCAATAATATCAATAAACAGGTTTATAAGATTTATGTATGGCATTCCCTAACAATCACGGGATTTCTCATTGGTATTCTGGTCAAGGGTGGCTCTATCCTAAACCCTGAAGAAAATTCCTACTTGCTATCTTTTTATTCCAATCCTTGAGAGCCAGAAAACTTTCTTCTATCCTTGGCTATACGAGTACAATATACATATATATATAACACATACATTTTTATGATAACAATACCTGTAAAGTAATTTATTATTTATTTCTGAGTAGTGCGAAAAGATCCACTTCTCCCTATACAATAATATATTTTATTATGCTTATTTTAAAAAAATATTCTTTTAAGAAAGAAAATAAATAATCACAATATTTATTTTATTATTATTCATTTTACTCTGAGGGTATGGTATGGGTTCTTGACAATCAGGCACACAATCTTCTATATAACTTTTTAATCATAATAATAACTCACAAAAATAACACAAACAATATGTAACCAGGCTAACAATGTTTCTTCATATTCATACAGAAGCTCCCCACTCTTACAAGGCCTTACTTATACTACTCTCACAAGTCCCCTCTTGAAAAAAAACTATGACCAGGTATCTTTCTTCTACCTGGGCTTTTACCTGGGGTGTCCCTTGCATCCAAAATGGAGGTTATGTTTACAAACAAACATTCAAATTGGAGCTGTTAATTTTTATTTTTATTCTATTTTGTATCTAATTGTTAGCCTGTCTAACATAATATTTAAATAATAAATAAATAAATAATTGTATACTTTATAAAAAAAAGGGTTATATTACAATATATATATACATATACATAACAATACCTTTAAGATAACAATACCGATAAATTAATTTATTATTTATTACTGAGTAGTGCGAACAGATCCACTTCTCCCTATACAACAACGAATGGTACAATGCTGACCCCAAACTGAAGAGTTCCCTATTCGTAATGGCCACTTACACGGCAAAGCCCATCGTACTCAAGGGTGCATACGTCTTTGAGCTATCACTTCAGACTTATGAAACGGTAAGTTGCTTAACTAAGTAATAAGTAACTTAAATATGCTATGACAAATTCAAACAAAATTACTTAAAATTGTCTTCAATAATGATTAGATATTGGGTTGTTTCACATGAAATGTCCGTTTTTATAGTTTCTGAAATACATAAAGGATTTTGCAGGTCTCTATTGTTTTCTTCTGAATGTTTATATGTTTAAAGTACATAGTTACTAATCCTCTACCTTTGTCTTATAAACATTAGCTTCCCAATCAATTACCCAATTTTTAGTATACCTCCAAATATGAACATGGAAACACGCTATTTTCGAGTAATATTTTTGTACGAGTTTAAACTCGGCCATTCAGCAGCTGAGGCCGCTAGAAATATTTGCAAGGCGTTTGGGGAAGGGAGTGTTAATGAACGACCATTCGGGAGTTTCAGCAGAGGATATCGACTTGGAAAACTTTCCCCTAGGAAGACCTCCGTCCGTAATAGACAAGGATGTCCTCAAACATACAATAGAAGGAAACCCCTACCAAACAGTTAAAGGACTCCAAGCACAACTAAATGCAAGTGCATCTACCGTTTCCAGACATTTAAAGTGTATTGGGAAAGTAAAAAAGCTCGATACATGGGTACCTCATGATCTCACTGAGCGGCGGCAAGACCCCATGTTTAAAAAATACCGTGCAAAAATTGAAAGAACTGGGCTACAAAGTTCTTCTGAATCCACCATATTATCCCAACTTGTCTCCAACAGATTACCACCTGTTCAGGAATTTAGACAACTTCGTCAAAATAAAACTTTCTGAAAATGATGATCAAGTGAAAAGTGCATTTTCAAATTTTGTTTCACTTCAAAGCTCAGAGTTTTTCAGTTCGGGGATATAAAAGTTGGTGTCACGTTGGGAAAAAATTGTAGAAAATAGAAGGTAAATACTTCGAATAAAATTATTTGTTTTCATATCGTATTTTTAATAAAAATCCTTTACCTTTAAAACGGACATTTCATGTGACGCAACCCAATAGTTGATAATAAGTCCCTAATTGTGTAGCAACTTTTTGCTTTAGTTTTACTCTAATATCATTACGATACTTTAAAAGAAAAATTCACAAACTCAAGTAATATAACTAGAAATAAAAATTTACCACTACCTTTTATACATAAAACAGTGGGAACAAAAAATAGAATTTTTAAAGCTAATAGCATTTATGACTGCCTTACTAATGAGCTCAAAATATTAAGAAATGCCAAATCAGGTAGAGCAGAAATTATAAAAAATGTATCTTACCTATAATAATAATTATTATTTATTTATTAGTTTTTAGGACAATCCCTTTACAGGGTGTTTCGTAATTGCACAGCACAATTTTAGGTATATGTTTACTAACACAAAATAAAAATCATATTAAAGTATATCTTAAACTCATATATTAAACAGATATCAAAGGTAAAGATTTATTATTTTAAGACTGAGCATAAAAAGTTTAATACTAAATAACAGGCTTTAATCACCTGATAAAAAAATGAACGATAAGCAATGACAGTAGTTTCTCATCTGTTTGTCCAGTTCTGGTGTTTTTTAGTGTATCATTGCTGTATTTATCATCATTTATCTAGTTCTGTGTGTTAAATGTAAGTGAATACTGTAACACAGTTCAGTTTATGATTATCATGGGAGACACCATAATTTTATTCACTTTTTTGGTTTGGAAATTTTTCATGATATCTTCAAATAGCAGCAGTAACATTTCTATGTATCTTGCCAAAAGTTAAAAGCCTGTCTATTTGTTTTGCAAAAGTGAATAAATTTAAGGTTCATTAGTTTATCAGGTGATTAAAACCTATAATTTAGTATTAAACAGGTTGAAATTTGTACAGTCAGTCTTAAAGACGAAACATCCTGTACAAATGGAGCTGGCTGGCACAGCACCAATAATTAAATATGATCTTGTCTAATATTCAGTATTATATTAAAAGAAATGTAATTGTTTAACATTTTAATTGGGTTAAAATAAATTACATTTATTAAGTAGCATTGGTGAAGGATATATTATTTTTAACATTTTTTTTTTTTATAACTTTCCATCTTTATTCACACCTGTCATTAATACAATAAACAATCAGTAAATTTGCTATAATATAATACACATGAGATGATAGGCATGAGGGAGAGCAGCACCCAACGGCACCCACTCCTGGCATCAGGTCAGCTAGAATTATTAAAGGAGAAGGTCTCTCATCCAACTCCTCTTTAGTCTTCTGTGGGCATTGTCTGGCATAAGTGTTGTCGCCATGCTGTTGATGAGTGTGTTCGGATGTCCTTGTAGTTTGTCGTGAAACCGTTTGTAGTGTGTCCGTATGTGCTCATTGACGGTTGGCATGTGAAGGTCAGTATGTAAAGTTATGTTGCTAACGTACTATGGTGCTTTTTTTATTGTTATGAAAGTTTTAGCTTTAAAGATTTGAAGTTTGTTAATATGGGTATTTTTCGCTGACCCGTATATCTGTGTTGCGTAGGTCCAAATAGGTTTTAGTAAGTAAGCGTATGTGTTTAATTTTTATCTAAGTTTCAGTTTTGAGTGCTTTTTAAAGAGTGAGTGAAGAAGTCTCAGTCTTTGGTTGAGGGTTATTTTTTTCTTCTTAATATGAGAACCCCAAGTCATTCTACGGTCAAATGTCAGACCAAGGTAGTGTACTGTGTCTGTCTGTAGCATTTGTGTGTTGTCTAAGAAAACTGGAGGACACAATTTTTAACTTAGCTTGTATTTTATACATATCTTATTTTGTTTTTTTCCGTCCAATCCTACGCATAGGTATAATTCTATAGGGTTTAATATCATATATTAACTTTGTATGTATCTTACTCTGTAAAGTTTTGGAATAAATGAGTGTGTGAGTGTGAAGTACTAGGCACACGAATGGACCAGAGGCAGAGTCATTATGAAATGGGACCCTATAAAATAGAACTGGTAAGAAGTTTTCAGTATCTAGGCTCTATTATAAATGATGACCTGAAGGAAGAAGAAGAGGTAAGGAAGCGTATAGCAGCTGGTAATAGAGCCTATTTTTCCTTATCAAAGCTATTTAGAAGCAAGCTTTTGAGCCGCTCCACCAAGTTGATGCTATACAAAACCCTTGTAAGACCAGTGGTTACGTACGGTGGAGAAACGTGGATCCTCAACAACAAAAATGTGGACCTGCTTGATAGGTTTGAACGGGTAATCCTAAGGAGAATCCTGGGAGCCGTATTTGAGGATGGTCAATGGCGGCGGAGGAAAAATAAGGAATTGTTTCAGCTCTACCAGGATATCAGTATCTCCTCTCATATTAAGATACAGAGGTTAAAATGGATTGGGCACGTGATGAGGATGAATTGTGACAGGGTTGTAAGTAGAGTGTACAGGAATGTTCCGGATGGCCGACGCCGGCGTGGCAGGCCGAAGGGTCGATGGAAGGATGGTGTAGGGAAGGATCTTAGACAGCTCGGGATCTCTCTGAGACGAGCTGAGGATCGAGAAGGATGGTTGGCGACTGTTGAGCAGGCCAAGGGCGGCCTCATGCGCCTGTTGAGCCAGTAGAAGAAGAAGAAGAAGAAGTGAGTGTGAAGTGTTAGAAATAACATTTTCCCTTTCAAACTGGAAATTAAATAAATTCATCAAAAGTAATACACGATATTTTTGTTTCAGTTCATCAGGCAGGCATTCTCCTTCTTCACTGTTATGTATCAGTTTTTGAATTGAGTCAGAATATGAATTATCTTGATATCCGGACCAATGATGCACTACAAGATATATTTAAAACATTTTAATTTATATTTCCATTTCACTCAATTTTTATTTTACTCTAAATTAAAAAAAAAAAAAAAAAAAAAAAAAAAAAAACTACTGTTGTATAATAAACAAAATTATCAAAGTGCCTATTATATCTTGTCTATTTGTTGTTTATTCATTTAATTTCACTTAAAGCTATTGTGAGGCTAATCCTGTGATACTACAGTGGGAGTCCTGAATTTTGTCTATTCAGGTTAATTTAGGATCTTTACTAAGTACCTGACATCACACACACCATTTTAAGTTCCATGTAAATGATGGCATAACCAAGAATTTTTTATCCCTTTAAAACATCATAGAAATAATAATAAGGCAAAGAAAATAAGAGAGTAAATAGTAATTTGGAATGATAAAAACAGATGGAAGTTGATAAGAGCGCGCTCTTTGAAAAGGTCGAAGAACTCAATTAGTAATAAAGGTTGCGGATAGAGTGCGCTACTTACACCCTTTAAAAAATCTGTTATTGGTTTACAAAAAAATATTTTAAGTGGATAAAAAATGTTTTATTTTATGGAATACGATATCTCAAAAAACGAAGAAGTCTCCCTATTTTAGAATAATAATAAACTATCCTGTTACGTACGAGGTTCGAACCTGCAACCTGAAGAAGAAGTTATCTAACCCTTCATCCCTTGACTATGCCACTTCTTATGTATGAATGATGGCACCTATATTTTAAGTTGAAAAATAAGTTCTCAGCTTTTTTTCTGGCTATTTCAATAAAAACTTGAGATTCTTTTAAATATTTTTAATCAATTATACATGGGATATCCCGTGTCGTAGAGTGAGGGCTGTCTGTAGCCAATGCTTGAATTTGGTCATCAACAGTTGAAGGACGACCCTAGCGCTTTGCGTCTTTCAAGTCAAAATTTCCGCTTCGGAGCCGAGAAAAACACTTAAGGTGCTTCCTCCTAAGACATCATCGCGATATACACTGCAAATTATGTTAACCATATGTGCAGCGGATTTTCTTTTTCGGAAATCAAAAATTATTAAAAGACGATTATTAAACTTTTTCTTCCCTTCCATTTTGAGCAAGCAAAATACCAATTAAAAATAAGGATTGAAATTAATTCATAAAAGCACCTAAACTAATATTTTTTTAATAACATATAAACATTATTGACTAAGTAAACATGATTTTATAAACACATAGAGCATTAAATTGAAATATTTAAAAACGCCACGAACTTTTTTTTACAACCCAATATTTAATTTAAAAAAATCATAAATGATTAGATGATAAGAAAATCTTTTTTTAGTTCGAAGATAACCATATCCTAAGTTACATAGGTTATAATAAACATTTAGGGGTCGACTGTGGTGTAGTGGATAGTATTGGGTTGTAAAATAAGTTTGTAACGTTTTTCAATATTTCAATTTAATCCTCTCTGTGTTTATAAAATCATGTTTACTTGGTCAATAATGTTCACTTATTATTCTAAAAAAGGATTAGTTAAGGTGTTTTTATGGATCAGTTTCAACCGAGATTCTTTTTCTTTAAGAGGTCTTATTCTTGCTCAAAATGAAAGAGAAAAAAAAATTCGTAAGTGGTTTGCTTGGTTCAGAACCGGAAATTTCAACTGTTGATGACCAAATTCAACCAAAATGATGAAAGATGACATTTAAAAGATCCAAATTGGTTATATATAGTTGATTCAAAATATTTACAAGAATCTTAAGCTTTATTGAAATACCCAGTAAAAAAAAAAAAAAAAAAAAAAAAAAAAAAAAAAAAAAAAATATATATATATATATATATATATATATATATATATATATATATATATATATATATATATATATATATACGAAGTTAATTTACTACCCAATATAACAAACAGTCTTCTATGAACAAGGTCGTGAGTTTAAACCAGGAAAATGATCCTAGAATTTTTTTGAAGGCGTAAAAAATCTTTGTTTACGCCATACCGAGCATAGGACGTAAAATGGTGGTCTCGAGCCTGAGCGATGTCTGGTACTCGTTAAAGATTCCTATCCTCATTAACCGTGGCCCAGGGGATAGTGCACTCTACTGTACTCCGGGTCTCCGGGTATTGTTTATTCTGCCATTTCAGCCGTGGAGTATATGAGAACTTCCTGCGTAGGGTGCATCAAGCCTCTATAAAGTGGGTAGCGGCTGAGCGTGATCTAGATCCTCTTTGCACGGTCGTTGGCTGTAAAACAGTACGAATCTCTATAAGTACCGAACCCAACACTCTTAACGGGTCGTAAAGGTACAGGTTTTTATTATTTTTTTTATCCATATTAAACCTGGATAGGCAAAATTTAGGACTCCCACTGAAACATCGTACGATTGGTCATAGTAGTATAAAGTGACGTTAAATGGATGAACAAATCCTGCGTTAATTTTGGGACACCCTTGATAAAAGTTGGTGCCCAATAATTCCTCCATTTATTCAGCTAGGGACAGCTGTCCTAGCTGCCTAGAGATAGTATGAATCTTTCTAAATGTACTGAACTCAAGACACTTCATGGTCTGTAGGTACACCTTTTTTTTTTAATGTTAATTTTTTGTGTTTAACTTTTCGCTGCTGGCTCAGATTATTATAGCTGCTATCACGGAAATAGCCTGCTCTCGGTTTCCAGTTGCAGGAGCGAAGGGAAAAGCATAGATCTCGAGGCGGGCGACTGGGCCCATGTGTTTTGACTTGGAGCGTATTTATTGCCGGTCGGTTGGAACGGTGAGTCCAGTCCTTGGTTCCTTGGGGAGTAACGGGGTAAAATAAGTCGAGCATCAACATCCAAGGCTGTGCTCAGGATTTTCGATAATATTATAAAAATACAAAGTATTTTGGCATGAATAGTATTTTCGCAAGGGGCCTATCCTTTTTCTTGTGTAATTTTTTTTATCCTTAAAAATGTAAAGTTTTCGACACAATTTACCTCTGTTGGTTTTGCGCGGATCGAAAAAAAGACCGTTTCTTATCAGAAATTTAATGGAAAATATTTTTTGTTAAATAACATTTGTCCCTCGGACCTACCGCTCAATTGGTTTAAGTGAAAAAAGTCATATTTTTCTTACATATTTTAATTATTTTTTTTTTACTTTCACTTAACTTATATATGAAATATATAGTAAGGAAAAGTAATGTGGGAGTGAAAATTTTCGAATTTCTGTTTTCAACGGAAATGTACATTTTAGGGCCCCTTGAGTCCAAATAACCATGTCCCGATAAAAGGTCTTGGCACAAAAATGAAAAGTCGTGCGAAACTGAAATTTCATATTTAGGACAACTATTCGCCCCAGATTTTACCGTGACTTTTGTGACTTTTTTATCAAAATGAGCTATCCAGAAGACCCACTTTAAATAATGCCTTATGCTCCTTTATACGATTTTGTTAAAATCAGACTCTCTATATCGATATAAAATTTAATGGGCACTAATATGATGTTTTCATTCTGATTGAAATAGTCTTACAGGGCTTGAATGCCGATATCTTAAATTTTCTATCCTCTGAAGTACCTTTAATTTTGTAGATTCTATAAAAATAACCATATCATCTTTTTAGCACTGATAAAAAAACGGATAAATATATAATTTGAACGAATACGATACCCAACCCCAACTAAAGGAGAAAAGTGCAATAATATTTTTTGATGCAATTTTTGGGTTTTTGAACATAAAAATAGTAATATAGCAGTACAATATACAATTGGAAAGCTTAAGATTTTAGACAATATACTATCTAATGCGCAGGAATTGTAAAAGTTAATGGAGGGCAGTGAAAAGCCGATAAAACTGACCGATTGTTGTAAAATATCATAGATTATTTAATAAAACACACGTTTCTATTGAAATTAGTTCGTTAGTTTGTTCGTTTAACGTCACTTTTATGCTACTATGGCTAATCGGACGATGCTACAGTGGGAGTCCTAAATTTTGCCTATCCAGGTTTTATTAGGAAAGGGATCTTTAACGAGTACCTTATATCACACAGGCTCGGAACCACCTTTTAACGTCTCCTCCAATGGACGGCATAATTAAGGATTTTTTACTCCCATTAAAAAATCCTAGGCCTACCTGCGGGTTTGAACCCAGGACCTTTGGCATGAGAGGCTGTTATGCTAACCGCCACGCTACAGGTAACCCCATCTATTGAAATTCAATTTAAATAATTCTTTAACAATTTATTTTCATCTCTAAATATATTTAAGAATTCTTAAATTAGTTTAAACAACGGAGGTAAGTAAAAGTCGTATGTTGGCCGCACCAGATTGTTTCATAAGCTCTAGCTCGATGTTGCTCGTATCGTGAATTGGCGACCGTTTCTAATTAGAAATTTAATGAAAAAATATTTTGTTAAAAATATTTGCCACTCGGACCCGCTGTCTGGGAGCTAAATTAGTTTAAATAAAAATCAATGATTAAAAATAAATTTTGGTAGTAGAATATTTATTTACTTTCTGTACTATAATCTGTCCGTCCGTCTACAAACTCAACATCTTCTTGGCTGGGTTAAAACAGTCATATATACTTGAAAATTAAGTGCACAAAGTATAAACAATTTCAAACCGCAGCGGGATAAACATAAACCATTACTTAATTTTTAATTTTAATTTATATCAGGGGGTCGAGCGGCCATCCTCCCAAAAAAATAAAAATAAAATTCAAAAATTTTAAGAAAGCACTCGGTTTCTCTCTGATTAGGAAATAAATTAAGACGACTTTAAATTAACTTCTTGTCATAACCTGACTTTTATGTATTTAACCAACATATTTCCTAAGCTGTATTACCTTAAGACAACTCTTACGATCGAAAACGCATTCTCCGTATTTAAAGGTAAATCGGTAACAGCCTCCTATGCCAAAGGTCTCGGATTCAAACCCGCAGGTGGTCCTAGGATTTTTTAATGGGAGTAAAAAATCCTTAGTTATGCCGTCGTTCGGAGGGTACGTTAAAAGGTGGTCCCGAGCCTGTGCGATGTCAGGTACTCGTTAAAGATCCCTATCCTAATAAAACCTGGATAGGCAAAATTTAGGATTCCCACTGTAGCATCGTCCGATTAGCCATAGTAGCATAAAGTGACGTTAAATAAATACAGGTAAATCGGACGTTCGCCGTCCAGGCTCGGATCAGAATAAGCCTGGGGTATCTCCTGCCAGTCGTAAAAGGCGACAAAAAGGGGCACATTGTGGGGCCAGCACCCCCACTTGTGTAAACATTAAGCTGAAAAACCTCAAAAAAGGCCTCGGATTCGGACAGATAAATGGTAAACGACCCGGAAAGGACAGGAAATTAACATTGGGAACGTGGAATGTACGTAGTCTCCTACAAATAGGAAAGAGCCAGATTCTAGAAGACTGTCTCATGAAATATAGAATCGACGTTGTGGCTCTCCAAGAAATCAGGTGGAAGAGAGAGCCGACTATAATGGAGCTGAAGGAATATGTCATTATCAATAGTGGGCATGAAGAAAATGTATTTGGAACTGGCTTCATGGTAAATAAGAAAATAAAACACGCTATTCTGGGATTCAAGGCTGTCAATGAAAGAATATGCACACTAAGATTGAAGGGAAAATTCTTTAATATATCTGTGGTAAGTGTGCATGCACCCACGGAAGAGAAGACAGATGAAGATAAAGATACCTTCTATGATCAGTTAGGAAGAGTGTTTGACGAACTTCCCAAATACGATGTAAAAATTATTCTCGGAGATTTTAATGGTAAAATCGGGAGAGAAGAAACATTCGGAAGAGGAGTGGGGAAGTTTACAATACACAAGCATAGCAATGATAATGGACACAGAGCAGTAGACTTTGCCTCTAGCAAGAATCTAAAAATATCTAGTACCTCCTTTCAACATAAAACTATCCACTTGGAAACATGGGTTTCGCCAGATGGAAAAACCAAAAACCAGATTGATCATGTAATGATCGATAGCAGGCACCAAAGTGATATAGAAGATGTGAGGAGCTATAGAGGTGCCGATTGCTCAACAGATCATTATCTGGTACGGATAATATATAAACAGAGACTGGCTGTTAAACCAAGAGGAAAAACAGAGAAAGCAAGGAAAATATATAAGATCGGCGACCTGAAAAGTCCTGAGAAGCAACAGCAATATGTTAGAAAAGTGGAAGAAAAGCTACAAAACAATGCACCTGAAATAGAAGAAGACGTGCAAAAGAAATGGAGTAGAATAAGTGAAGCTGTAAGGAATGCGGCGGATGAGACGATAGGCGAGGAAAAGAGAGAGAAAAAGAACTGTTGGTTCGATCATGAGTGTGAAATGGCGGTACAGGAGAAGTTAAAAGCTCATAAAAAGATGCTTCAAAGGTGGACAAGACAGGCCAGCGAAGAATATAAACGGAAAAGAGAAATTGTGAAGCAGCTCTGCAGGTATAAAAAGAGGAAGAAGGAAAAAGAAGATCTAGACGCAATGCTGCAGGATTTCGAAAACAAAAACAGCAGGTCATTCTATGGCAGAGTAAAAAACATAAGAAAAGGATTCCAACCCCGGATATCTTTTTGCAAAGACAAGGAAGGTCTACTCTTGGGTGACAAGAATAGAGTGATCGACAGATGGAAAGAATACTTTAAAGAGCTGCTAAATCCAGACGAAAACTGTGAAGAGACAATTTGTGATCTCGGAACAGTAGAAGAGGACGTAGAGCTGGAACCACCAGATCCGAAGAAGTAGAAGAAGTAATTATGTCCTTAAAAGATAACAAAGCGCCAGGAATTGATGGGATCCCAGCAGAAGCAATCAAAGCTGGAGGGGAGGCACTCTATAGAGAAATATACGAATTGATTTTGATGATATGGACGAAGGAGCAAATGCCCAGTGAGTGGAAGGTGGCTGTTATGTTGCCTATTCATAAAAAAGGAGACAAACTGGATTGCGGGAATTATAGAGGTATTGCATTACTTAGTGTAGTCTACAAGGTGATGTCAACTTTGATAATGAAGCGGGTTGTCAAGAGAGCGGAAGAGGTGTTGGGCGATTACCAGTGTGGATTCCGCCCTGAAAGATCTACAATAGACAACATCTTTTGCATGAGGATGATGTTAGAAAAATGCTGGGAATGGAATGTTGAACAACATCATCTGTTCATTGATTACAAGCAAGCATACGACAGCATAAATAGAAGCGTAATCTATGAAAAGCTAAAACACCTAGGATATCCTTTAAAGCTTATCAGGCTTATCAAGATGACCCTGCAGAATAGTCAAGGAGTTGTCAAAATTCAAGGTGAAATGTCAACCTCTTTTGAAATTCAGAAAGGTGTTAAGCAGGGCGATCCTCTTTCTCCAGTCCTATTCAATTTGTTATTGGAAGTGGTCATGAGGTCAATAAGGACAAGGCCTGGAGGATGTATTTATCACAGACTGACGCAACATCTAGCGTTTGCAGATGATCTTGTGATAACCGGAAGAACAACCAGTGCTTTACTTGGAGCTTTCGAGGAGTGCGAAGTGGCCGCGAGGAGAACAGGACTGATCATAAATACGGAAAAAACTAAGTATATGAGGATCAGCAGGGAAGAAGGAGGAAACAGGTATATCGAGGGGCTGGATATAGGTTCGAGAGAGTACCACAGTTTAAGTATCTAGGCACTGTTATCACAGAGAACAATAAGATTAGAGACGAAATTAAAGCAAGGATAACAGCTGGCAATAGGTCTATTGCTTATTATATTGGTCTCTTCTGAAAATATTTCAGAACAGGAATATATCCAGAGAACTGAAGATAAGACTATATTGTACTGTCCTTCAGCCAGTGGTCATGTACGGAAGCGAGTCCTGGACATTAACACGCAACGATGAAAGACTACTAAACATGTGGGAAAGGAAAATTCTCAGAAAAATCTTTGGTCCTACAAAAGAAGGAGATCGTTGGCGAATGAAGACGAATGAGGAAATTAGAACTCTGTATCAAACACCTGATATAGTTGCCAAAATCAAGAGTGCCAGAATAAGATGGCTGGGGCATGTACAGAGAATGGAAAGTAGGAGGCTGCCCAAAATGATGATGGAGGGACACCCTGGTGGAAAGAGGAGCAGGGGCAGACCTAGACTTCGTTGGCTGCAGGACGTAGAGGAGGACCTTCGGTCGTTAGGAGTCAGCGGATGGAGAAGAGCTGCCGAAGACAGGTCAGAATGGAGGAGGATTGTTGAGGAGGCCAAGGTCCTACAAGGACCATAGCGCCGATAGATAGATAGATAGATAGAAATCGGACGTTGCTGTGGTCCTAAATTTTGCCAATGCAGGTTTAATCAGGAAAAGGATCTTCAGCGTGTACCTGACAACGCAGAGCTTCATTTCACGTCCAATATGAGAGTAAATAGTGATTTGTTTAAATATAATAAAAAACAGATGAGAGTTGTTAGGAGCGCACTCTAGGAGAAGGTTGAAGAACTTAGCTAGTAATGAAAGCTGAGGATAGAGTGCACCCCTTACACTTCAGTCTTCATGAAAAAACTTCATTTTTTGTTTACCTCCTGTAAGTTTTTTTTCCTTTTGTTTTCAAACATAAATTATTCTTCTCAATATTTTTATCATTCATTAAAAATAACTGCGTCTATTTGTCCGCGATTCATGGCAGGGTTCACCAATGATAGATGTTGGAACAATTCCAAGCTGTCTCATGTTATGAAGTAGCTATATCAAAAGGGTGAGTTTATTTTAATATTCCCAGCAGACTGCCTTTCCAATCCAAAATATTAGTAGTGACATCTTGTGGTAGCAACCGTGGAATTGAATTAATTAACTCTTCCTTTGTATATTTAGATTTAGTTTTAGATTAAATAAAATATTATTTTTACTTGTTACATTAAGGGTGTACTACTTTATACAACATTAGCAATAAATCATTAGATATCTTATGTTTTACATTCCTTAGGAGCTACTATATTGGTAGGAAGTTGAAAAAGTCAAAGGGATGTAATAATTGGTTAACCAATATAAAATTTAAACAATGTTTATATATGAGACAAGGGTGTTCAATGAATGATTGCCAAAAATGATGAATTGTACTTTATTGTGAAAACAACTTTAATAGGTCCACGTTGCATGTCTTAAATTATAACATACAGCCTAAAGGTCTTTTTAAAGAAATATGAGTGGTTGTAGAATGAATAAAAACAAAAATATGAAAAACTTTATATATATTTTTTGGAAAATAAATTTATACTCTTGGGCAAATAGTCTCCTGAAAATAAAATAAATTAGCTTTTTTAAGTTTATCTTCTATAAAAATATTGTAATATTATATACATCATTTGGTGAATAACCAATTGTATTACAGATTATGAATGTATATTTATATGTATGTAAAATCACAACAGGCAGCCATAATTGAAGTAGGAAGTATTAAATCCCTTAGCCTAAGAAAATGTTTAAGCATTTTTTAGGAAATGGGAAATACGATTATTCCAGGATAGGTTTTGATTGAGGAATACACTTAGGTTTCTAACAGATGTGTGGAAGTAAATGGGTTTATGGTTGAGTTATTTATTACGGAACCAATGTATGATGTTTACATTGTGTGTTTTCATTTCAGCCAAAGAGTAAGAAGATACAATGTAAGGGTTTGTATAAAGAAATATATAAGTGAATATTGAATAGTAGGAACAGCCTTAGTCCTTTGCTTTTCATCGTTCTGGATCAGGATCAGTCATGGATGAGGTGTGGAAGGTTTGCAAAAGGAGAACACCAAGATTGTGTTGTGGTGGGATACTGGAATCTAACACCAGTGCTCGCCCAGGCTATGATCTATGCAGAGGACATAGTACTGATTACGGACTCCCAGGAAGCTCTTCAGACATCACTAAAAGAATGGCATGAGGAACTCTAGCTAAGAGGGTTAAATATAAATCCAGCCAAAAGTAAAATTATGTGTGTGGGAAGAGAAAATCTGGAGCCAAGGATATTATGTGATGGTGAAACACTAGAAACTACGAATGCCTACACATCTCTTGGGACAGTCATAAGCAATGATGGAAAAATAGACCAGGAGGCTCTAAATCGGGTGATGAAGGCCAATGGACTGTATTACCAGATATCCAAATCTATTATAGGAAAACATGAAATTAGCAGACATGCTAAAATTCAGATTTTTAAATCAGTTTTTCTCCCAGTACTCTTATATGGATCTGAAAGCCGGGCAACCCTCGATAAACATGCTAGCAGGATGACAGCAGCTGAGGTGAGATTTCTCCGAAGAATAATAGGCAAGACCAGAAGGGACCATATTAGAAACGACAGGATTCGCAAGGATTTGGGAGTACGATCAGTGCGTGACATCCTGGAAAAGCGGCAACTGAACTGGTTCGGGCATGTCTGCTGAATGAAGAATACCTGAAAGGCCAGATGGTTTTTTGAAGCCAGACCTGAAGGAAGACGTCCTCGTGCCAGACCCAGGTGTATGTATTCAGACTACATTGGGAAATTGGGTGCAGCAAGAGGACTAAACATCCCAGAGATGAAAAGAATGGCTAGGGACAGAGACCAGTGGGCTCGATGGACCAAGGCGGCAACTCCACGCTTAGCGGCACACAGGAGTTAGAGGAAAAAGAAGAAGATATTGAATAGTTGGATTGTATGTATATAATAGAGGATGAGATGGTTCGGGTGGCGGCCGATGAATGATTACAAAAATAGTGAAAACTATTTATTGTGAAACCAACGTTTGTAGGTCCACATTGCGGGTCTTCTTCAGAGCTAAAGAGTTCCAAGATACAGTGTAAGGGTTTGTACCGGGGAATATATGAGTCAATATTGAATAGTTGAATTGTATGTATATAATGGAGGATAAGATAGTCCGGGTGGCGGTCAATGAATGATGATAAAAAAAAAATGAAAACTATTTATTGTGAAACCATTGATTGTAGATCTATGCATTAGATCTTCAATTATACATATATTCATATATTATTATACTCTTAAGATTGTAAAAACATATATAGGTATTAATTGGAGAACATATAAATCTAGCTTAACAGAAACAAGTACAGATGTTTGAAAATGGCTCAAGTGGCCAAAACATGATGATTTACTGATAAAATTCTTTTGGGACTGGATATATAAAACATTTATATGTTTAAATAGTAACAACGATGATTAGTAAATCATATATTTATTTATCTAATATAAATATTGTATTTAATGAATGGGGTGGTTTGGTGAATAGGCACTTAACCACAGTTCTCCAAATCTTTTGTTGAAACCCATCAGTGACTGAATTATTATTTATGTTGTTATTTCAGCCTTGGGTCAGCCCTGGTGTAGTGAGGCCCTACTGGCACATCTAGCCACTATAAAGTTGGTACCTAAAAATTGGTTATAAACCTAAGTGTGTTGGCCTAATCCCCTCTTTGTATCTTGTTGGCCTTGAAGAAGACAATCTCCATATGTAATGAGTCCAAGACCCTGAGGCTTTGTTCAGGTACAGTTTTATTTCATTTATTTATTCATTTTTATTAATGATCTATTAGTTAAGATTAAATCAGTATCCAAAATGAAATAAAATACAGTAGCAACACTATTCAAGAACTTCATAACTCTGAAAAACATTCGTACATTAGACCTTAAGATTTGTTTTAATATATTCTTCTGTAATAGCATCATTAATAATTCGTTAGGCATGCTCATTTGAATTCAGAGGACCCTTAAAACCTGTGTTTTCGTTAAATTCGTATCGTAAAATGTTTGAATTAATTTGTCTTTTTTCGTATATAGGTAAGTGAAATAACATTAAGATACAAATATTTGTAAGTTTGTTTAAACCTTGATTTTAAGGAGGGAGGGAAATAAAGAGCAAGAGATTTTTTTACTTTCATTTATCTTTTTATGATTTAATTTATAGACATATTAGCATTTTCATGGGAAGGTTTTAATCCAGGTTTTGATTTTTTCACAATTTATGTTTTTTTGGGTCGCTGAAAACGAAAACAAATTTGGCCGGAACAATATTTTTTTCACACTTTTTGCCAAAATGTTGGCACATTTTCTGTTTTTTTTTTTTTTACTATATTTCGAAAACGAAGGGTTTTTGGACAAAACTTATTATGTACACAATCCAAGTAATTAAAATTTCCTCCATTTTTCATATGAAAAGTGTTTTTGTGGAACAGACCGTTTTGCCGCTAGAGCGCGTCAAAAATGTAGGCCAGGCATATTAGCATTTTCATCAATTTTATCAAAAATCAGTTTATCAAATTAGAAAAACCAAAAAAAAAAAAAAAAAACCTGTAACACTACAACCCCTGTTGTTTTTGGCTCAGTAAATGTAGAGCTTTGTACAGTTTTTAGGCCAACGGCCGTGCAATGAGGTGATTCTGCCGAAATCACGCTTAGCCGCCAGGTTTTTTCCCCTATTTTTGGATACCCACTTCAAATTAAAAAGAGATACGAAATATATTTTGCGTAGTGTGGTTTAAATTGCATTTAGACATTTACCAAAAAATACAATTTACATTAGCATATAAGAGTTCACTCGTATAATTTCTAATATTATAAAAGTCATGGATTTATAAATAAATGGTCCTGGATTTTTCACCACCCGACAGTTTTATCTATTTTTTGACGCGCTCTCTAAGTTCGTAAGTCTAGCACGAAAACGAAATTTCATATGTAAGACAACTATAAGCACGAGATGTTACAACAACCTTTTTTATCAAAATTAGCTCCCCAGAAGAGCCATTTACAACCTTTATACTATACATTTACAACCTTTTAACTATTGTCTCAAAAACGATATTGATTAAACTCGCTATATCGATGTAAAATTTAATGGGCTTTAATATCATGTAGGTTTCATTCTGATTGAAATAGTATGACAGGGGTTGAATGCCGATTTTTTTTTAAATTTTCTTTTTATAAGATTTTGTAGATTCCAATAAAGTTAGGCGTATCATCTTATTAGTATTGATAAAAAAAATAAAAATAAAAAAAATGGCTAAATATACAATATGAAAGAATTTAATAACTAACTAAATGAGAAAAGAGCAAAAATATTTTTTTAATGTATTTGTTGTTTTCAAACTATGAACAGCGTCATAGGCGTATAATATACCGTTGGAAAGCTAATGATTTTAGAAAAAAAAATTTATATATATATATATATATATACGTTAAATAAAGAAGTAGCAGGTAATGTAAAGTGACCAATAGGGCATAAACTTACCATACTGACCATACATCCTCAATATATTATTTAACCTAAATCATATGTTTCCAACAAAACCGGACAAACTTTGGATTTGTTGGTTAATTCGTTTAACGTCACTTTTATGCTACTGTGGCTAATCGGACGATGATACGGTGGGAGTCCTAAATTTTGCCTATCCAGGTTTTATTAGGACAGGGATCTTCTTTAACGAATACCTGACATCGACCAGACTCGGGACCACCTTTTAACGTCCCCTCCGAAGGAAGGCATAACTGAGCATAAAAACTAATTTACTCCCATTAAAAAACCCTAGAGCCAGTCGCAGGTTTGAACCCGCGACCTTTGGCATAGAAAGGCATATGCTAACCACTACGTTATGGGTGACCCCCAACTTTGTATTTTAATTAACTTAAAACTTTTTTCAACTTTAAGTTTATTTAATTACCCCACTCATCACTGTAGAACAAATACGATACCTTGGATTTCACCTTGACAAACGTCTTACATGGAATCCTCACACAAGACTTAAATGACAGGAAACTGCTCGTAGATATCGACTATTAAAACACTTACTTGACAAACGATCAAAACTCCCTCTTTACTTTAATAAAACTCATTTACACAACGATTATTAGACCTATTTGGACTTATGGCATTGAGCTATGGGGGTCCACTAAACCATCGAATTCCTCCCGCATTCAATCCTTGCAATCCAAAATCCTTCGACAAATCCTAAACGCTCCTTATTTTGTTAACAACAAACTCATCCATAGAGACCTGAATATCCCACTAGTTGCAGAAATTGCCCAAAGAAGATACACCTCCTTTCACTCCAAATTACCCGCCCATTCAAACCCGCTTGTCCGTATCCGTGTTCCCGATAATCCTCCGAGGCGTCTGAAAAGCCTGTGGCCTCGAGACCTGCTGGACAAATGGACATTTCACTACCGTTGGGTAGATTCTTCTCATGAATTTTCAAACCAATTGTCTGTAAATGGCACATTTACTTATTGCACTATGTAAATTGTTCAGTTTTAAATGTCAATAAAAGGATTAAAAAAAAAAAGTTTATTTAATAGTTATTAAATTGATTTTAGCTGTCGAGGTTATTGAATGTAGTGTGTTGCCCGCACCAAATTTTTTCATCCACTTAAATTGATTTTAACAATATCGGAAAGTGAAAGTCGTGCGTTGGACGCACTAGATATTTTTTTTCGTCTTGTTATTCTAAAAGTCAACATTGCGGTTTGTGACTGAGAGGCCAAATTAGTTGGAAGTTGTACCCTTGGGGAGGTATCAAAGACCCACCGCCTGCCTCAGCAAATATGTCCAACATGGGCAGCAAGGTCTTGGGCTGTTTGTTCAGGATCTGTCCAGGTCCGAGGATTGGCAGGTCTCCTGAAGAGGGTCTCATGTCAGGGGAAGCAGGACTCTTCAGGAAGCTTTGAGGTATTTCTCAACATGAATATATCTCCCGTGCCATCACTCTTGCTTATTAATTAACGTCACTTTATGCTACTATGGCTAATCGGACGATACTACAGTGGGAGTCCTAAATTTTGCCTGTCCAGATTTTATTAGGATAGGGATCTTTAGCGAGTACCTGACATCGCACGGGCTCGGGACCAGCTTTTAACGTCCCCTCCGAAGGACGGCATAACTAAGGATTTATTACTCCCATTAAAAAATCCTAGGACCACCTGCGGGATTGATCCCGTAACCTTTGACATAGGAGGCTGTTATGCTAGCCACCCTGCTACAAGTGATCCCTGTGCAATCACTCTAAGCGCCGCGCTGCACAGCCAGAATAGGAGTAAGTAAGAGTAGTAGGAAACTTTCAACGTAATATAATGAATATAACAATCTGGTGCGGGCAAGATTTATATTTAAAACTATTAAATATACTTCAATTTGACAAATATTTGAACTTGATTTTAATAAAACATGTATTCCTTTTCGTTGGAAGCATATGATCAAGATTAAATAATATAAATCTATTAAATGCGTAATAAGTAATAAGTTTATTCCCACTCGTCACATTATATTGCCTTTCAAAACTTTTTGTATCACATAATATTTGTTCTAAACAGTTTCTCCTTCCATTATATGTCAACATTACTGTTCTTAACATCAAAAAACCCAAAATTACGTTAAATAGTAGTTTTTCTCTGTTATCCTTTATTTGGTCATCAAATTTATCCAACTTGTATATTTAGCCGTCCGTCATCAATGTTATCAATATGATATGGTTAATCTTTTGTTATGTACAAAATTAAAGGTAGTTTTCGAGGAGGTATATTAAAATATAGGCATTTAAGCCCTGTTAGACTATTTTAATCAGAATGAAACCTACATCATATTAAAGTCCATTAAATTTTACATTGATATAGCGAGTTAAATCAAAATCGTAAAAAGGTGCAAAATGAATCATATAAAGTGGCTCTTCTTGTTAGCTGATTTTGAAGAAAAAGTTTTTGTAACATCTCGTCAGGAGACCTAAAACGTGCATTTCCGTTGAAAACTAAAATTCGAAAATTTTCAGGATCGCAATAATTTCCCTTACTATATTAACCATTTAATTTTGTTAGCATTGATAAAAAACCGCTAAATATGTTAGTTGGACAGATTTGATATGACATTTGATGAATTTTACAATCTACTGTAAGAAAAAAGAGCAAAAGTATTTGTAATGTAATTTTTGTAAGATAAGTACCGTCATATATATGTATAATATACCGTTGGAAAGCTAAATATTTTAGGAAAAATATTATTTTATACAAAATGTTGTAATATCTTATGGAGAGTGATGAAAAGTGGATACAATTAACTGATTGTTGTAGGTAACAATTTTATCAGCATCCTATGCCAAAGGTCACGGGCTCAAACCCACATGTGGTCCTAGGATTTTTTAATGGGAGTGAAAGATCCTTAGTTATGCCGTCCTTCGGAGAGGACGTTAAAAGGTGGTCCCGAACCTGTGCGATGTCAGATACTCGTTAAAGATCACTATCTTAATTAAACCTGGATAGACAAAATTTAGGACTCCCACTGTAGCATAAAGTGACGTTATAGAAATCTATACTAATATTATAAATCTAAAGAGTTTGTTTGTTTGTTTGTTTGAACGCTAATCTCAGAAACTACTGGTTCGAATTGAAAAATTCTTTTTGTGTTGGATAGTCCATTTATCGAGGAAGGTTTTAGGCTATATAACATCACGCTGCGACCAATAGGACCGAAGAATCAGTCGAAAATCTGGGGGAAAACAGGGGAAATTTGGGAGAAAAAAAATACCTCGCTTCCCAATGATTCCAAATGATTTACCTTTTATTTTTAAATAATTCAATTTCCCGTTAATTTATATTTTTCCGTAACAATTAATCACTGAGGTGAACATTTAAACACGTAGGAATAGATTTACGTCAAGATCGGGCTGCGGAGAAAATCAGTATGTTCTGCCACTAGAAAATAAAACTCATTTAGGCGGAAGTACTTTAAAATATATTCTTTTAAAAACTTCTTAATAGCAATCATAATAACAGACATTGATGCAGACGAAGTCGCTTTAGAATATATCAAAGAAAAGGTGACATGTACTAAGAAGGTTTAAATTTGGGTGATAAAATTCCGGTTCTGGGAAACTCCAATCATTCGGTACTGCTAGGGGAAGACACGGAAACTATACAACTAAATACAAGTGCATTAATAAAAACCGGTAAAGAAATAGGACACGAAATAAATACCGAAAAGACAAAATATATGATTTGTAGCAGAGACGGTGGCGATCATAGTGATATTGATATATCAGGGTACACTTTTGAACACATAGAGAAATTTAAGTATTTAGGCTCAATGATAACGAGAAAAAAATAAATCCAGGAGAGAATAAAGTCCTGGTTAAAGGCGGGAAATGCGTGTTATAATTCAGTTGCGAAATTACTTAGCTTCTTTCTAAAAACTTAAAGGTTAGAATTTATAAAATTTATAGAAATTTTAATATGGGAGTGATGCAGGTGTAAGGTTTTACCGACGAATATCATTAATTCATATTTAGGTTGTCAACGATTTGTGACGATTATTTTTTCATATTAAGTGATTATGGGTATAACCACTTCTACTGGTTTGCTATTGTAAATTTGACAGGAAGAAGTCAAGATCGGGCTTTAAATGATAACAATGAATAGCTGATAGTTGATATTTATTATAGCCAATCTCACCATAAACGCACATCAATTAATACGAAATGCAATATTCGCGAGCAAAGCTGCTTGTCACAGCTAGTAAATCTATAACAATTTTATATTATTTTAATTATTCAATCTAAAACATATGTTTTTAACGAAACTAAGTATCATTCTTTAAACATGTTTCAACTCTATTTATTAGTTGTTAAATTGATTTTAAGAACCATGGTAAGTAAAAGTCGTGTTGCCCGCACAATATTTTTTTTTTTAAAACTACCATGACCTCACTGGTGTAAGAAGACCTGATTTATTTGTTATATTAGGTGTACTCACTACGTTTGCTATAGCATGCTATTTGTGTTATTTTGCTAAACCCGTCGAGTTTATACAGTTATTTCCGGTATAAAATTGATGGGTTTAGCACAATAGCATGCTATAGCAAACGTAGTGAGTACCCCTATTATGTAACCATTTTGATACTTTTAAATGTAAGGTTATCACTGAAAGGTGGGGTATAATATTCCTGCTCTTAAGTTTCTTTTTATCTTCTCTTTATATGTGTGTGTGTATATATATATATATATATATATATATATATATATATATATATATATATATATATATATGTAATCATCTCGTGGTTCTTGGTTTCTGAGGTAAACTATAAATCGGAAACACATCGAATTTTTAAAGATAGAGGCTACTTACTAGATAGATAGCATGGTTCGTATTTTTACGCTGTTGTGGCTAATCGTCCTAAATTTTGCCTATTCAGGTTTAATTTGGATATAGATCTTTAACAAATCCCTGATATCGCACACACTTGGGACCATCTTTTTACATCCCCTCCGAAGTACAGCATAACTAAAGATTTGTTTACTGCCTTTAAGAATGCCTATTGTCACCTGCTAGTTTTGAATCTGCGACCTTGGTCATAGAAGGCTTTTATGCTAGCCACTACACCACAGCTGAACCCGAGATAATATATTAATTCATAAATAAAACAATACTTAAGACAGGATTTAAAATGATTTTGCAAAACTTTAAAAAATTGTCATTTTAAATATCACATTACAAAATCTGGCCCTTTCGCCCAAACTTCATTGATGTTCAAGTGCTAAATTAAATAAAACAGGTGTAAGGGAGTCACCTTGCATCACCCCGAATGAACCTTGAAAGAAATATATATATAAAGAGAAAAGTAATTTTCTGGTCGATTACTTTAAAAACCAATGCGAGAAATATAAATATATATATATTTTTTTTCATCTTAAAATAATATTCAATTAGTCCTAAGTATTCCATTAAGAACGTTGAACCCAGCGGTTTAATTTTCATAAATAACCTAAATATAAATGATAACAATTTAGATCTAGACAGGAGTGGAGATGAAAGCCCCCTCCACGGCTGACTAAATACTAAAAGAGATTCCAAAGAGGCGGGAATGATGTTGGATAGAATTATGGACAAGAAGAGGGCTGGCTAACAGGCGATTTGCCAAAGATGCAGAGAGAAGACAAGAGATATGAATAGATACGGAAGGAGGCAGCGAAGATGTACACCCTCCGCCTGGGAGGTAGCGAGCGAGCCGTTCATGATCTACACCCTCCTCTACCTTCTTCAAGTTCACTAACTCAATTAGCTCTTTGGATGAGCGATGGCTGGCAGCTGTCTCCACTCCCACTTATATCATCTCTTCAATCCCTCTCTCTCTAATTGGATAAATGTTTCCGTTTCGTCTTTCTCGGATTTCGGCTTATTAGTATTTATTTGTTATTGTTTTAGCCTCGTTGTTCAAGGATAAATGTAAAAATAATAGTTGCTCAGATTTTAAATAGAACAATTTAATCATAATTAATAAATACAAACAAAAATTATAGGAAAATTAACAATAAAGGAATGCACAAATTCAAGATTAATTAAATGCAAACTGATACATAAAACTAAACATAAAGCTGATTATTAAGTTACAATAAAGAGCTCTGAACTTGAAACAAAAACTCTTTTATGCAGGCCTGCGATCTAACACCGTTCCGGACTCACTCGCTGTGTGTAACCTTCCTTAATAAAAAAACATATGGTTTTTGTAAGTAATACTCAGGCGGTTATTTATCGATTAATAAGCTATCGAGCGTGTCGCTACACTGTTATCAATTATTATTATATTAATATTTTTTTCTAATTGTTATCAATAAAGAACTATTGTAATCCTTCAAGAAAAAAGGCAAATAAGAATACTCCTTAAATTTTGAGTTTTCACTTTTCAGGATGATTTAATTTGTTTTTGTTTTGATAAAGAACCGACTTGTGGAATATCTGTTATCATGATGGCTGTTTACTGATCCCAATAGGTGGCATGCAGGGGGAGGAGGATATTAAATTAAACCAGATTTCCATAAAAAAAGGAAAAAAAAACCTGTACCACGTACTGTTTCTAGGCCAACGGCAGTGCAATGAGGTGATTAGGCCTTAATCACGCTCATCCGCAAGGTTTTCCCCCAATTAATTTGGGTACCCACTTTATAGAGGCTGGGTCTGCCCCAGGAGGGTCTCCATACCCTAGGGTCGCCCCCCGACTGAATTAACAGAATAAATAATATTTCTGCCACAGCCGGGATTCGAACCCAGGACCTATACCTGCTATATCCACTAGACCACGCCGCTCCGTTAGATTTCCATAAATGACATAATTATTTAAAATCAACTTACACATATACAATTTATTTAAACTATGCCTGAGAATACTGCGGGATTTCTTATAGTTAACCTTGCCAAACAATGTTACAATAAAAAGTTACCTTTTGAAACTTAGTCGACTGGCGGAGGTGGAAATCGTCTCAGGCGTCCAATCTCGGCTCTTAGACCACCCCGACGGACCTCTCTCAGATTTCTGCTTCTTCTGTCCCTCCTTCCGATTCTCCTCTTCTTGTAGATGGAACTCGACTCTTCTCTCCCTGGACTTCCACTAACTCCTTCTTGAAGATGGAAAACCGTCGTCACTTCTCTCCCCTCTTTTTTTCAAAAATACTATTTTCCTTCTACTGTATATTGAGGACGTCGTTGTCTATTACGGATGGAGGTCTTCCTCGGGGCAAGTTTTCCAAGTCGGTATCCCCAGCTGAAAACTTAGCAAACCAACGGCGAATGGTCCGTTCATTAACCCTTCCCCAAACGTCTCGCAAATATTTCTGCTAAATGGCCGAGTTTAAACTCGTACAAAATATTACTCGAAAATCGCGTGTTTCCATGTTCATATTTGGAGGTATACTAAAAAGTGGGTAAGTGATTGGGAAGCTGATGTTTATAATACAAAGGTAGAGGATTAGTAACTGTTTACTTTAAATATGTAAACATTCGGAAGAAAACAACAGAGACCTGCAAAATCCTTTATGCATTTCAGAAACTATAAAACCGGACATTTCATGTGAAACAATCCAATAGAATCTCCTATCGGTGATCATGACAAAGGACGCTGATATGGGAAGTGTCGAAGTTAAAACTCTTATCGGCTAATAGCTAGGATTTTGGGATTTAAGTTCCTGGAGTATCGCGGGTAGGGGTCAGACCAATAGGGAAACCTAGGGAGGGTAGGAAATGCAGTTTGAAAGTTTGCAGACAAAGGCTTATTACTATTGGTATAATAATAAGGCTTATTACTATTACTCTTGATTAATATTAAAATAGTTTAATAATGAGTATATAATATATATATATAATATATATATATATAACCTAGTTATGGAGGAAGAATCAAATTTTTTTTTTAATTCTGACTTGCAGTTGAGTCATAATGGTTTTAGTTTGTAGGGCAGAGGATGATTAACTGTATGCCTTTTATTTGAAATGTCTAGGGCAAGTGAATATTGAATGCTTAAAAAAAGCTGCAGTGCGAAAAAATTCTTACTTTCTGAAACAAAAAATGTCGCCATTTCTAAATGACAAGCTATGAAAAAATTTAAGTATAATTTTGAACCCACTAAACCTGAAGGGATTTTTATTTCGTCCAGAAAATATTACTATTTTCCGATACTATCTATTAAGCAGTTGGTATTTATTGACCCATATGTGTATTCTATCAAAATGTAAAAGAGATACAATATATATGTATGTATGAATGAAATACATAAATGATTATGTTTATCCTTATAAACCTGTGAAAAATGGGTTCTATATCTTTTGTTGCTAATTGTTTCGAACCCTAATGGCCACTTAAGCGTCGGCAACATTAAAGAAATGTTGACTTTTTATTATTTCTTATTATTATCATCTCATCAGTCATCAGACGAGTGGGGTTCGAACAGGACACGGCGAACAGTAGACTCGTCCTATATCCACTAATAGTATTGTTAATAAAAACGATTTGTGATCTAACAAAAAAAAAAAAAAAAAAAATTACAATTCAGGCAGACGTAGGGACTGCCGATAAGAGAAAGTTTTTTGTTAATTCTCGATTCGCGCTGGAATTTTTTGGAGAGAAGATTACGTTCGTTAAAGTAGATTATGTTGAGAATGCAAGTTTTTTTTATATTATTGTTTCATTTAATTGGAAAACATCATAACCTTGTTGTGACATATCATCTTGAAGTATGTCACCGTAAGCTGAATGTGACTGTAAACTGTGAGTTGATGCTACACATAGCACCTTTTTTTTTATGGACCTTCCATTTGTATCAAGGAAATTCAGAAATTTAGGAATAAGCTTTGCTTATTTATTTAACGTCCCTTTATGCTACTTTGACCAATCGGACGATGCTACAGTGGGCGTCCTAAATTTTGTCTATTCAGGTTTAATTAGGATAGAGATATTTAAGGAGTACCTGACATCACACAGGCTAGAAACCACCTTTTAACGTTCCCTCCGAAGGACGGCATAACTAAGGATTTTTTACCGCCATTAACAAATCCTAGGACTTCTATCATGCTCTATTCTATTATGCTAGCCAGGAATAAGCTTTATAGTTGTTATACAGGAGTAACCTCAGTTCCTCTCCCAAGTAAACAAAAAACATATGTTTTAATTAGTAATGAAATAAACATTGTGCTTAATTGAAATATTATTATTAAAATTAATTTAATTTTCAAATGTCATATTTCTATACTTATATGATCAAGATATTCTTTTCGATTTCGCTTTACTACGATTTAAATATTGACAGTAAGATCGTCATGATTTTACTTCTTATGTTTAAATGTTTCCATGCAAAGTAATGTTTTAATAATATTTACAAATATCGATATTTTAGAGTCAATTAAGATATTCATTTTATATACAGTAAGAGCTAGGTTTTAAAAAAAAAGTTTTTCTACCATGTGTTTACTCATTCATTTGGAACTGACATAAATGAATTGATTTCGCTATCCTCTCTCTAATAGACAGGCATATACAGAGCGCATGCGCCAGTTTAGAGCATGTTGGTGACTTTACTATGATTAAGAAATCAAAACTTTTATTCATTCCAAAAATCGAATAACGCGCCTAAAGAAGTTTCCACTTCAAAAATAAAATACATGCTTCAAGATAAAATTTAAACAAAATTATATTTGCCATATCCGCGGCTTTTCTCCGAAACTATAGGGCTGCTATTTTTTTTTTTTTTTTTTTTACTTATACGTACCATATACATGTTTTAGGGTCCCTTGAGTCCAAATGACCACGTCCAGCAAAAAAGGTCCGTGTGAGGTCTAGTTCGAAAATAAAACGTTAATAAGTTGTATAAAACGGAAATTTAATATTTTAGATTTTGATTACACTCCCTTTATCCACGTACAATTTAATGGGCTTTAATATGATGTAGGTTTCATTCTGATTGAATAGCCTGACAGGGCTTAAATGACATTTTAAATTTCTTCCTCTAAATTACCTTTCATTTTTTTATATTCGAAACAATCAACCATTTCATCTTGTTAGCCTTGCTTAAAAAAGAAAGTAAATATGCAAGTTTTTTTACCTCTCTTACCCTCCTCCCCCGTCAATGGTTTAGCATAGCGTTGGAATGCTAAATATTTGAAAAGTAAGAAGTTATTTAATCTAAAACTTTTGTTTCCATCGAAACTCGATGTAATTCATTAATATTGAATATAATAATCAATATTTATAATCAATGTAATACTGAATAAAACAAATAGTTTTATACCAACACACCGTAGGAAAACTAAATGTTCGTTAGAAATATTATGTTACATACAAAGTGTAGAAGGTAATGAATGCAAAGTGAATAAAAGGGGTTACCTTTAGCATGGTGGTTAGCGTAGCAGCCTCCTATACCAAAGCTCCAGAGTTCAAACCCGCTGGTGGTCTTGGAATTTTTAATGGGAGTAAAAAATCCTTAGTTATGCCGTCCTTCGGAGGGGACGTTAAAAGGTGGTCCCGAGCCTATGCGATGTCAGGTACTCGTTAAAGATCCCTGTCCTAATTAAACCATGACAGTATAAATGTAGAAATCTCACTGTAATCTCTACGTATAATTGTCCAATTAGCAACAGAATAAACCAACTTGTTGATTTTTCAGATAATTTATATTGTTTAATGTTTCTCAATCTCGATGAACTAAGTAAGCCGCTAGTCGCTAGCCTCTACCCTCGCCGCTACCCGCTGAGGTCTGCTGCTACAGTGCCTCCAAGGCTGCCGCTATCTGGAGCGGGATCGGGCAGGCAGTGAGCGCTCCCTTGTGCGGCGTGGGGAGCTCAAAGGCAGGGCGATGGAGTGGCGATAGCGGTGGCGTCGGTGAGGCCTCCTCCTTGTTGTCGGCTTGTCGCGCCACCTAACCAAACAGCCCACAGCCGTCCTCTCTGTCTCCTCGTCCAGTGTACATGTCTCACCTACGTATCTTACTTAATCAGAAACATACAGGGTTATATGTTTGTATGCGATCAAAAAAATTATTTCTCAAAATGTGAGGGCTCACGTTTCAAGATACTTAGAACCCAAAAAACGAATAAAATTTTACCTTTGTATGCGCCTTTAACTAACTTATTTTTAATGATAATGAGGTTTTCACTATCATATTAACAGGCTTTATGTAATAAGTGAAGTCTACTTCATACTTGCATGTACATGATAGTGCAAATGTTAAAGCAATTCAAGTTATGTGATAGTGAAAGAAAATTTGTATTAATTAATGGCGAAATTATTATTGTATAAGTGACGTATATAAATAAAGTGATTATGATATTAATGATCTATATTTGTGCATTGTGGAAAAATTTTGTAAGTACAATTGAAATGCAGATAGTTTAGAAACAAATTTTAGGATATGATATTGATAATTATTAAATTTAAAAATTATTTGGTTTGTTGTAGATATGATTCTGATATTAAATCGTTTTTTATTTTAATTGGTTAATCTGAAGATGAGGCAAAAAAAAATACCTCGAAACGTTATTAAATATTTATTTATGTAAAAATAAATAAAAACAAAAGAAGATAAAGTTCCTAACATTTTGTTCATAATAAACATAATATTGTCTATCTTAGTGCACTTTTCGTTCGATGAACTCATAATTCCAAAGTTACTAACTCTTAGCTGGTCACACTGAACTTTTTTAAACATAAATCACACCACATGTAAATTGAACCCTTTCGAATCACTGTTACTAATCAAGGGCGGATCGATAGTATACACACACACATACATACATATATATATATATATATATATATATATATATATATATATTTATATTTATATAAAACCTGTACCGCTACAACCCATGAAGGGTCTTGGGCTTAGTACGTATAGATTCGTACTGTTTCTAGGCCAACGGCCGTACAATGAGGTGATTCGGCCGCTATCACGCTCAGCCGCCAGGTTTTTTCCCCGTTTTGGAAACCCACTTTATAGAGGCTGGATATGCCCCAGGAGGGTCTCCATACCTAGGGTCGCCCCCCGACTGAAATAACAGAATAAATAATATTCTGTCATAACCGGGATTCGAACCCAGGACCCGCAGTAGACTAGCGCTCTATCCACTAGACCACACCGCTCCTATACATATATATATATATATATATATATATATATATATATATATATATATATATATATATATAAAATAATAATAATAGGCTTAGCGAACCCGAGGGTTCGATGCCGATATCACCAAATTCCGCCTACACAGACTCGTCCAATGTTCACCGTTCAAGCCCAAGCACCCGAGATCAGCCTTAATGCAATCCTCTCATCTACGCTTCGGCCTACCTTTCGGACGCCTACCAGTCAGATCAGCAAATACCAACTTTCTCGGAATCCTTTCCTCACCGAGCCCAACAACTTTACTCGCCCATTTGAGTCTCCGCAATGCAATCAGCTCAATTATATTCACAGGATACAAGTTCCGCAATTCCGCGTTGTGCAACCTTCTAAACATCCCAGTGGCCTCATCTCTCTTCGGACCAAATATTTTACGCAATACCTTATTTTCGAAAACCTTAAGCCGTTGTTCATCCTTCAAAGTAAGCGGCCACGTTTCACATCCGTGAAGAACCGTTGGAAGAATAATAGTTTTATAAATTCTAACATTTAAGTTTTTAGATAGAAGCCGCGACCTAAGTAACTTAGCAACTGAATAATAACACACATTTTCCACCTTTAATCGGGACTTTATTTCTTCCTGGATTTCATTTTTTCTAGTTATAATTGAACCTAAATACTTGAATTTCTCTACGTGTTCAAAAGTATGTCCTGATACATCAATATCACGAAGATGGACACCGTTTCTGCTACTAATCATATATTTCGTCTTTTCGGTATTTAATTCGAGTCCTATTTGTTTACCGGTTTTTATTAACACACTTGTATTAACAATATGAACATATATAAAGTCCGTTAATAAGATGATAGTTGAATACCATCATAAGTTATTTGTCAGTAATTACTATCGCCCTTAGCGCCCAAATTAGGAGGAGAGGCGCGCACATGAGATTTTTTCCCCTCTAAGGGCTGCCTCAGCCCCTCACCGTCACTGTCACGATGAGGCTGCGCTGTCGTGTAGCCACTCACTGTCACAGACTGTCAGAGGGCGCTACTGTGCCCAGCTTGGAGCCACACAATCCAAAATAAACCATATCTTCCCAATTCCCTCGGGCACTTTGTCTTCTCTGTATATTTAGTATCTTAGGGCCGGGCTTCCACCAGTCCTAGCAATCTTCCATCCGGCAAAATACACAATGACAGTTCCACCATCGCAGCGGCTATCTTCGTACAACTGCCATGCTCACAATATCTGCCTGATTGGAGAAAAGGTGGAATTCCCCCTCTGATAACAACAGAGCAAAAAAAAAAAAAAAAAATGATAATGACTCGTTTAAAGTACAACTAAATAGCTATTAGTATGAATACTCTCTGTGATATTTTATCATTCTCTTTGGATCAATTTATTTTAAAACCGTACCTTAAACCGTCTCCTTTCTCCTCCTCCCTGATAAGTTATTTTCACCTCTTACCACTTACCTCTCTCTGTATAACATAAATATATTGTAAGGGAAAATGGTTTAAAAAAATATTTTAAAGGAAAACCGCGTTTTAGGGTCCTCCAAGTCCATATTATTAAAGTTATAGAGTATTAGGCAGTGGAATAAAAGAACCTTGTACTAGACAGCCTGTTTATTACTGCTATATATACAAACAACATGGCGCAGGGGACGCTACCAACTGTACTGTATGTTGTTGGGCTGCTGTACACCTAGGTGGAAGTTCAGTGCCACAACTATCTTTACATATACAATCGATATTTAACACACCCCTCAATTGAATGTTTTCAAATATATACATACACAAGTAAATATTCAATTGTATCTCACATACAAAACAAGTAAAAATATTATTCTACTACAAAATTCTACACCACAAAACAAGTAAAAATATTATTCTATTACAAAATTCTATACAACAAAACAAGTAAAATATTATACTATTACAAAATTCTTTACAACAATTTTAGCACAATATATATAAATGACATTAATATATTAATTAATTAAAGCCTTCCGAAACATTTGAAACTTATCAAAGGCAAGTGGTTTTGTGAACAAATCTGCCACATTGCGGTCAGAATTGATGTGTTCCACAGATATTATTTCTTTGGAAATAAGATCTTTAACAAAATGGAATTTTATATCAATGTGTTTAGCTCGTTTAGAGTTTTTGTAGAACAACTTACACCTTTAGGTGGTTTTATAAACACAGGATAGTCTAGTGAGCCATTGAGAAAGGCTGTTGGCACATCAACTTGTCTAATACTCCAATTGTTTTGGCATGCAAATGACAAGAGAGTTCTTACAGTATCCATTCGGCAAACTGGTGAGTAATTGAATACACAATCACCTTGAGTTTGTTCTTCAAACCCTCTTGCTACCAATCTGGCCTTTTTGATTCCATCTTCCTTCACTGTGAAAACCCATTTAGTTGTGATTGGGACACTTCCATTCGGTGCTTCCTCTTCAGACCAAGTGTTCATCTTCTCATGAGCTTTTAGTTCTTTAATAATGGCTTCCTGCCATTCCTCCTTTTTATTAGCATCCTCATAAGATGATGGAACTCCATCTGATCGGCTTACCATACAGTATGCATTATATAACTCATAATCATTTAGGAAATGAGGTTTTGACCGGTTTCTCTGAGGTCTAGAAGTTCCTTCTGAATGCTCTGGATTGGATTCTTCATTCTGAAGTCTTGAAGGGTTTTCTGACTGCTCTGGATTACAATCATTCTGAGGTCTATAAGTATCTTCTGGCTGCTCTGAAATATTAGTGTTATTCTCTTCACCATTTTTCCTTTCCTCTTCATAGCTTCCACCACTATTACGATAGACAATAGGTACATTTTTAACTTCTTTATAGGGCATTTGGCTCTCCTCGAATATCACATCTCTAGATCTAATAACTTTCTGCTCGTCTGGCAACCAAATCCTATACCCACCACCACAATAACCAACCATCACCCCCTCCTTGCTTCTGGGATCCAATTTGGAACCTTTAGGAAGAATGGTAGGCCATGCTCGGCAACCAAATATTCGAAGTTTAGACAGATCATTTCTGCCATTCCATATTAATGAGGGAGTTTCACCTTTACTTAAGGCTGAAGTAGGTGACCTATTCAGTTCATAAGCACAACATCGAGCTGCTTCCCCCCACAAGAACTTGGGGATGCCGGAATCTGATACCTTAGTACGCATCATATCTAATAGTGTCCTATTCATTCTTTCGCTCTTTCCGTTCATTTGAGGGCTACATGGCAAAGAATATTCTAATTTTATACCTTTATCTGAACAATATTTTTGAAAAAATTTAGACGTAAATTCACCTCCATTATCTAAACGTAGCCTTTTCACTGGGACACCCTGCTGCCTTTCTAGTTCCGCTATATAATCCATCAGGTTTGTTTCAGCTTCGCTCTTCATATGGAGAAGTTTAACATACACAAAATGAGTAAAGTCGTCTAAAATCACCTGCATATACCTATGGCCTTCAACTGATTCAGGATTGAAAGGACCACATATATCAGAGTGAATTAATTCACCAACCTTTGAAGTGCGTTTCCTATTATTTGAAAAGGGCTGTCTAGTAGCCTTACCTTCAATGCATGCCGAACACTTCTTGTCACTATAGGGTAATCCTAAACTTTTAAGTCCATGCCGATTCAAATGTCCTAGCCGTTTATGCCATAGATCTCCATCCGTAGCACTTGAAATGTTGCACTTGACTTGATTATCACTGGGTTCATCAAATGTAAATATGTACAATCCATTCACTCGTGGACAACTCAGCTTAAAATTTCTTCCGCAGATTTTCATCTCCTTAGAATCTGTAATCACTTTTAAGCCTTTTGAGGTAACTGCACTCACTGATAATAAATTATGTTTTAACCCCGGGACTATTAAACCTTTAATGTTTACAATCCTACCTTGAGAGGTTACTCTTAGGGTACCTTCTTTTCTAGTAAACATCTTATCACCATTAGCTATATGTATGGCAACATCATGATTAAAATTAGAAACATTTGACAAAAGGGGTTCCAATTCTGCCTTAAAAAGATGGTTACTCGCACCTGAATCAACTAAGAACACATTGTTAGATGATAGTTTAATATTACCACAATTTAGGGCCACCATTACAACTTCTTCTTCTACATCTGCCGTATTTCCCTGGATTGTTCCTCTTCTTTTCCCACGAAAGCTTCTATTAAAGGATTTACTTCCACGGTTCTGCTTATTTTTGGGACATTGTGCCTTGAAATGTCTTTTATCCCCACATATAAAGCAACCACTCTGTGCTTTAAATGATACTTCTGATGATGATGCACTAGCTGATGACTTTGACTTTAACTTTGTATCTGTATCTAGAAGTCTGGCTCGCACAAAATCCATTTGGACTTCTAAATTAGTTTCTAGAGCTGTCACAACTGTGTTAAATTCATCTGGTAAAGACATCAAAAGGTGACATACCTTGTCTGACTCTCCTAGAACTGTGCCTTGTTCTTGAAGGTTTCGGATAATGGTATCAAATGCCAAAAAATGTTCTTCCATATTTCCTTGAAGAGAATATTTCAGGCCCATCAACTTTCTGTACCAAGTCAATTTTGAAAAAGAGGTAGATCTGACAAAAACCTTCTTTAAAGCATTTATCATTTCCTTGGAAGTTTGGCAATCCATGATTATTTCCAGATGTTTATCTGAAATGCCTTGGATAATGATGGACTTTGCCTTCGAGTCTTTAATGAGAAATTCCCTTTTCTCAGCACTAGAGGTAGGAGGGTCTGCTTCTAACACATCTTTTACCTGTTCTCTTTCCAAAATAGATGACATTCTGAAAAACCAGCTGTTAAAACTTGTTCCGACGAGTACTGGAACTCCTGAAGTAGTAACTGACGCCATAGTACCGGTAAACAAAATTCACTAATAAAATAATATCACTTCGCGACTACGCGTTGACACTATACACAAATACTATGCTCTGCACAACAATACTCTGGGCCCATAACCTATTAAAGTTATAGAGTATTAGGCAGTGGAATAAAAGAACCTTGTACTAGACAGCCTGTTTATTACTGCTATATATACAAACAACATGGCGCAGGGAACGCTACCAACTGTACTGTATGTTGTTGGGCTGCTGTACACCTAGGTGGAAGTTCAGTGCCACAACTATCTTTACATATACAATCGATATTTAACACATATAACCAAGTCCCGTAAAATTGTCTGTTTCTGTGAGTTTGGTGGGTCTATGACAAAAAACAAAACTCGGCCTACATATTGTAATGTTTTCTAAATCATATATAACTTTTACTATTCAAATGTAAATTTCCGTATTTCAATTGTAACCTTTATCATTCGTTGACTTATATATTAATAATAATAATAGGCTTACAGAACCCGAAGGTTCGATACCGATACCACCATATTCCGTCTACACATACTCGTCCAATGTTCTTCGTTCAAGCCCAAGCCCCAAAGATCAGCCTTAACGCATCCTCCCATCGACGCTTCGGCCTACCTTTCGGACGCCTACCAGTCGGATCAGCAAATACCAACTTTCTCGGAATCCTTTCCTCACCGAGCCCAACAATTTTACTCGCCCAATTGAGTCTCAGCGACGCTATCGACTCAATTATATTCACAGGATACAAGTTCCGCAATTCCGCGTTGTGCAACCTTATAATATATATATATTGACTTAAATGCTTTTATTAATTTCGTTTTTATATCTCATATTTTATTTCTTTATTTAAAAACGATTAATCAAATTAAAATTGTATCTTTGTAAATTGTGTTGGCATATTCTATTTTATGTGTTTGATATTTATATTCTATTCATATTTTATTTTATGGCATATTCTATTTTAAATTTATGATATTTTATGAGTGTGTGTTTTGTATTTGTTTATAAAGTGTATATATATAGATATAGCTAGTGTATATATAGTATATGTATATACATATACCGGAAGTGAGGAAGATGGCACGGAGTAGCTAATGAGGCGCCCGAGCTAGGAAGAGGCAATTAGTGGCACTAGCCGTCTATTTAGCCTCATCTTTCTTCCTTCGTCTATAGTCTGCATTTATATATATATATATATATATATATATAATATATATATATATATATATATATATATATATATATATTGATTTCTTGCTTGCTCTTGGCAAAACTCAATGCTTTAAACAATTTAAAGGTGATTATTTTGACGTGAGATACAAGGAGTTGAGTCAACAAGAAAACACGGAACAATTAAATATGACCCAAAAAGCAGTATCTCTTCGTATAAAAGCTATGGGAAACATGTATAAATTCCAATGGAGACTATTTTCAAGAAAATATTTTTTAGTATTTTCAAATAACAGACGTGCAGTTTTTACAAAAAAATTCCGGTTTCATATTTCTACACCTATGTGTGTGTATATATATATGTATATATATTCCGCGCCTGATTTTTTGTTCTATTTTTTCAATGTGTCTCGATATTAGAAACAAGATATTTATAGTTGTATTAGATTAATTATAGTAATAGGTTAAGTTGTTTTTAAATCACTTTCCTCATCTACCATAATTCTAACTTTAGTCTAATAAGTTGCCATTTAATTATATTAAATATACAATAGCGATCCAGTAGAAGTAGACATAGCCAAAATTACTCAATATATTTTAGCTGTAACGTAATCGTGGTATGTAGTCACGTTTGCAACATAAATGTTATTGATATACATTGATCTAACGAGTGGGAATATATTCACTTGAAAACAACTTTGATAAATAAAATTTTAAAAAATATAATTTTTATATTTCTTCAAAATGTATACGTCTTATAATAATGGACTAGTTGTTGACCGTTTTGACTATATGGTAAGGAAGTCAGTTGAGGGTACAGCCACCAAGAAAACACACCAGTAAGAAAAAGAATTAAGGAAATGTTTTTTATTGGTAGTTTATTTGTTACCACATCCCCAAACAACAGCTCCATCGTATGCGTTTTATAGTTGCCACTCATAAATTTAATAAAGACAAAATGAAATATTCGCGAGCAATGCCGCGGGTTACAGCTAGTATGTGTATATATATATATATATATATATATATATATATATATATATATATATATATATATATATATAAAAACCAACGGTTCAGGCTCTCACACCCATCTTGAGAATCCTGGTTTTTAAATTCTTCATTACACCTCTTTTTCAAAAATTTTTAATCTTTGATATCAAAACTAGATCGATGTAAGACAATGCCTCAGATCTTTGTCCACCAGTAGAGGACGCGAGTTTTTGTTATTTGGACTCAGAGGATCCTAAAACGTGTATTTTCGTCGAAAAATGGAATTCGAAAAAATTAACGATCGCAATACTTTCCCTTACTATGTATTTCATATACAGCTAAGTTATGTAAACATATATTAACTTACATATGGTTTAAACTGAATCAATATGGTATGTACCATAAAGCAATCCGTCGTGTTTATACATCCACTGTAGACCATCCATTGACCGCCACCCGAACCTATAAATTGAACGAGAGATAATGAACGTTCCAGTTGTTAGTTCGTCGAAGACGATATTATAATTAGAAGAGGTGCTGAGGGCAGCGAGCGATGGGCCGTGTAAGTGTACATACATCACCGGGTAGGGCTAGGCCAACTCATCCTCTCCTCTTCTGGATCGGAACGAGACCTGGCGGTTTCATGGTTAGGCGATAGTAGAGGAAGGCAGTGAAAGCGCTGTCACGATAGTAGCAGTAGAAAGTTAAAGGCAAAATTGTCATCAATAAAGTCAAATAGTATCTTTTAAAAAAAACTGCAAATTATTACACAATGGTTTATTTATAGTCAATAGTCAATCATCAATATTTATACAATTTAAATAGTCCAGTAGTTCCGGAGAAATGCCGCGGACGAAGGATTATTTTTTTTTTTTTTTTTTATTGTTTATTCGGGAAATGTAATCCCTCAATTTTTGAGGGGGGAGGGGAGAGAATTCATTTTTTCTTTTTTGGTCGTTTAAAAAGGTTCATTATTAAAGACAATAAACCAAAAATCTTATGATATCATTAAAACCATATTTTTAATAAATAAAAAAACAAAAAACTTGTAGCTCTACTACCCCCGAAAGGCTCATTACATATTGAGATTCGTACTGAAGGAGTGATTAGGCCTAGATCTCACTAAGACGCTAGGTTTCCCTCAATTTTCGGGTAATCCCTGTACAGAGGCTGGGTTTCATGTTCATTTCATCACTCTCTATTAACTTTTGTATGAGATAATATTTTTTGTAAAATCATTACCTTTCCAACGGTATATCATACATGTATATTACTGTTCTAATGTTCAAAAACAAAAAATTGCATAAAAAATATATGTTTTCAGTTTTCTCCTTTAGTTGGGTATCGAATTCATTAAATTTATATCTTTACCGGTTGTTCATCAGTAGTAACAAGATAATATAGTTTTTTTTATAGAATCAACAAAATTAAAGGTACTTTAGAGAAAGAAAATTTAAAATATCGGCATTTAAGCCCTATCAGACCATTTTTAACCGGATGAAACCTAAACTCTATTAAAGCCCATTAAATTTTGCATCGATATAGCGAGTTTAATCAAAATCGTCGGAACAGTTTTCGAGAAAATCGAAAAAAGGTGCAAATTGTATGGTATAAAGTGGCTCTTCTGGTAAGCTCATTTTGATGAAAAAGGTTTTGTAACATCTCGGGCGTATATTTGTCTTAAATATGAAATTTCAGTTTCATAGGACTTACCGTTTCCTTCCGGGAGTTACCAAACACACACAGACACAGACCTTTTTGCGGGACTTGGTTATGTGGACTCAGGGGACCCTAAAACGTGTATTTCCGTTGAAAACTGGAATTCGAAAATTTTCACGATCGCAATACTTCCCCTTACTATATATAGTAAGTGAAAGTAAAAAAATCTGGTGCGCTCAATATATTTATACTAATCTCCTTACCTCTCTTGTTTATGTCAATATTTAAATAAACCTAAATTATATAAAAGAGTTATATTATTTTCATGGAAACATTTATTTTAGATTAAATCATATAACAATAAAAATCATTAGGAAAAACAAACACTTAATTTTATGCATGCCCTGAATCATATGTTTCCAACGAAACTGAATACACTTTTGATTAAATTAACTTCAAATGTTTTACTTTCACTTACCTATATATCGAATATATAGTACGGGAAAGTATTGCGATTGTGAAAATGTTCGAATTCTAGTTGTCGACTGAAATACACTTTTTAGAGTGCCCTGAGTCCAAATGGCCAAGTCCCGCAAAAAGGTGTGTGTGACTCCTGCACCAAAACGAAAATTCCTATGAAACTGAAATTTTATATTTAAGACAACTATACACCCGAGATGTTACAGGAACTTTTTCATCAAAATAGGCTAACCAAAAGAGCCACTTTATACCATGCATTTTTCGCCTATTTACGATTTTATCAAAAACGGCTCTAACGATTTTGATAAAACTCGCTATATCGTTATAAAATTAAACGGGCTTCAATATCATGTAGGTTTCATTCTGATTGAAATAGTCTTACAGGGCTTAAATGCCGATATTTCAAAAATTCTTCCTCTAAAGTACCTTTAATTTTGAAGATTAGAAAAAAATAACCATATCGTTTGATTAGCATTGCTAAAAAAACAGGTAAATATATAAGTTGAACGAATTTGATATTCAACTAAACGAGAAAACTGCAAACATAATTTGTTAAAGCAATTTTTTGTTTTTGAACATAAGAACAGTAATATACATGTATAATATACCGTTGGAATGCTAAAGATTTTAGAAAAAATATTATCTTATAAATACTATTATAAAAGTTAACGGAGAGTGATGAAAAGCCGATAAAACAAACTGATTGTCGCAGATAATAACACAATAGATTATTCAATGAAACACATGCTTGTATTAAAATAAAATTTAAACAATTCTTTAACAATTTATTTTCGTTTATAAATTTGTTTAAAAATTCTTGAATTGATATAAATAATGGAGGTAATTGAAAGTCGTGTGTTTTTTACTTTAACCTATAGAATAGAATGAGTTTATTTGTCTTTGGGCGTTTCCCATACAAATAGAGCCTGGTCAGGCTATACATTACAAACAGCAATTAATAACAATTATAAGTAATAAACATGAAACGGAACGAATCACAATAGGATAATAAAGGAGCATTAAACAGCACAATAGAATAAACAAAAAAAAACAGAAAGTAACAAGTTATAATGTTATATAAAAAAAAAAAAATTATCTTATATAGAAGTATTAAAGTATTTTAGATTTAAAATATTCTTTTAAATACACATTTTTAATATATATAGATATATATACATAAATATATTTTAAATTAACATCGGAGTGAATGAATATTAAATATTAGGATTTTAAATGAGCACTGATATATAAATATAGTTAAAAAAGTTGTGTGAAACCAGATTATGGATTAAAATAATTCTTTGCAATAGTACAAACATTATCTATTACATAGGAATTATTATGAAACATTGACTAGGTACAGTATTATTAATTTTATAAATAGTTGATTATTTTCTAATGTAGCTCGTAATTTTTACTTTTACCTATATATGAAATATATATAATAAATATAGTATGTATAGTATTGCGATCTCGAAAATTTTTTTTCTTTTTGTACTTTTAAACACGTACTTTTTTTTTTTAATTAATATTATTATCAATGGTGTTTAAAGAAAATAACATTTATTTTCAATCTGAGATAAAGCTAAAGTATTAAAAGAAGCTCGGAGTGTAGTCAACTGGTAGCGTGGCCGAGCGGTCTAAGGCGCTGGTTTAAGGCACCAGTCTCTTCGGAGGCGTGGGTTCGAATCCCACCGCTGCCAAGAATTTTTTTTCTTTTATTATATTCAATTTTATCCTAATTAAATTATTTTATTATTTATAATAATAAGAAATTATTGATTTCAATGAACTTACTTATATTTTAATTATTTTTATTTTCACTTACCCAATATATGAGATATATAATAAGGAGTGAATTTCGAACACGAATTATTAACCGAAACAATTTTTATTCCGAGTTGAAATGGGTTAGCGTTTGATGCTATCTTATTATTATTATTATTATATTAGTGGATGTATTTTAACATATACAATTATAATATATATAATTTAACCCTATATAAAGTTAGGTTACGTTTAAACTAATCATTTAGTCGTCCCTTCTTCGCTCGGTTGCAGTTTAAATGTCGTGTCACACCAAATATGCAGTGTTTGAACGATTTGGAGTTTATCACAGAAACCAAAAATTGCGAGATGATTATAAATATATAGAAGAAAAAAAGACTTAAGAGCAGAAAATACAACACTGACTATCACAAACAACCTAATATTTAAAACAATTATATGGATAAAATTATATAACAAAAAAATATGTCTTCTTACACCAGTGAAATTCTGTTAAAAAAAACAAAACAACAGTAATAACAACAATTTTATTTGATTAATTATTCTTTTATTTTTCACATATTTAAAATACATATAAAAAGTTTAATTTAGTTTTAACATCTGTTTTCATGAAATTACCTTTAAAGTGGAAATAATTAAGAACATTTCTGTTTATTGATTTATAACTACTCTCCATTAATGAAATGTGTAAAATAATATAAGAACAAAATTATACCTTCTTGAACCTGCGAGATTATGCTGTAATACAACCCAAACAATCTGGTGCGGGCAACACACGACTTTCACTTACCTCCGTTGTTAAAATCAATTTAAATTGTTGAAAATTGTATCAATTAAATACAATTAGAGATAAAAATAAATTGTTAAAGTATTAATTACATTGAATTTCAATAGAAACATGTGTCTTATTAAATAATCAATTGTATTATTATTTATGACAGTCAGTTTATCGATGTTTTATCGGCGTTTCGTCACTCTCCATTAACTTTTACAATTTTGCGTACAAGATAATATTTTTAGCTTTCAACGGTATATTTTATGTCTATATTACTGTTATATTGTTCAAAAAAAACAAAAATCGCTTAAAAAAATATGTTTGCACTATTCTCCTTATGTTGTTAATCAAATTTGCTCAACGTGCATATTTAGGCGATATTCATCAATTCTAATAAGATGATGTGCCTGATTTTTTTTTAAATCTACAAAATTGAAGAAAAAAATATGAAATATTAGTATTTGAGCTCTATCAGACTATTTCAATCAGAATAAAACTTTTGAAATGTTTAGCTTTCAAACGGTATATTATACGTCTATGTTACTGTTTGAAGTCCAAAAACAAAAACATTGTATAAACAAATTTTTTGGCATTTTCTCTTTTTGTTAAATATCTTATTCGCTCAAATTATATATTTATCCGTTTTTCATCAGTGCTAAATAGTTGATATAGGTATCTTTATAGATTCCATAAAATTAAAGGTACTTTAGAGGAAAACAAAATTTAAGCTCTGTCAGACTATTTCAATCAGTATGAAACTTAAATGATATTAAAAGCCCATTAAATTTTACATCGATATAGTGAGTTTAATTAAAATCATTAGAGCCGTTTTTTTGAGAAAATCGTAAAAAGTTGCTAAATGCATGGTATAAAGTGGGTCTTCTGGTTAGTTAATTTTGATGAAAACGTTGTTGTAACATCTCGGGCGTATATTTGTCTTAAATATGAATTTTCAGTATTACCTCACACCCTTTTTTTCGAGACTTGGCCATTTGGACTCAGGGAACCCTAAAACGTTTATTTCCGACGAAAACTGGAATTGGATAATTTTCACGATGGCAATAGTTTCCCCTACTATATATAGTAAGGGGAATAAAAAATAAAAAAAAACCTAAATTATTATTTATTATTCTGCATCATTTGACAGGCAAACAGACACACCACCCACAGACATGCAGACAGACATACAGACGGGGGTGAAATATATCGGAAACGGAACACCCAGGAATGGAGTTATTAGGGTGGTCCAGCTGGTCTTTGAGTTAATTGCGAGTGTAGTAGTCGGAGCGGAACTGAATAGATGGCGCTCCTGTCTTCGAGGTGGCCCCTCTCTGATTTAGGGAGCACTGCGTCCTCAGCACTAAATCATCACTTCCGCCTCCGCTCCAATTAATCAACTAACCGGTTATAGTTTCTCTGTTTTCGCCATCCTCGAACTCTCATTAACTTTTTATTCTGGGGTTCTGTAGTCATTATTGCTTTAATTTTTCCACCCTCAAAAATGCAAATTTCTGTACACGGATCGAAAACTTGCCCAACGTTTCCCAAGGATTTTGCAGGTCTCTGTTGTTTTCTTCCGAATGTTCACATATTTAAAGTAAACAGTTACTTATCCTCTACCTTTATATTATAAACATTAGCTTCCCAATCAATTACCTACTTTTTAGTATACCTCCAAATATGAACATGGAAACACGCGATTTTCGAGTAATATTTTTGTACGAATTTAAACTCGGCCATTCAGCAGCTGAGGCCGCTAGAAATATTTGCAAGGCGTTTGGGGAAGGGAGTGTTAATGTACGGACCATTCGCCGTTAGTTTGCTAAGTTTTCAGCTGAGGATACCGACTTGGAAAACTTGCCCCGAGGAAGACCTCCGTTCGTAATAGACAACGATGTCCACAAACATACAGTAGAAGGAAACCTCTACCAAACAGTTGAAGGGCTCTCAGCACAACTAAATGCAAGAGCATCTACCGTTTCCAGACATTTAAAGTGTATTGGGAAAGTAAAAAAGCTCGATACATGGGTACCTCATGATCTCACAGAGTGGCAGACCCCATGTATCAAAACATACCGTGCAAAAATTGAATGAACTGGGCTACGAAGTTCTTCGGCACCCACCAAATTCTCCCGACTTGTCTCCAACAGATTACCACCTGTTCAGGAATTTGGACAACTTCGTCAAAGAAAAACTTTTTGAAAATGATGATCAAGTGAAAAGTGCGTTTTCAGATTTTGTTTCACTTCAAAGCTCAGAGTTTTTCAGTTCGGGGATAAAAAAGTTGGTGTAATGTTGGGAAAAATGTGTAGAAAAAGAAGGTAAATACTTCGAATAAAATTATCTTGTTTTCATATCGTATTTTTAATAAAAATGCTTTACCTTGAAAACGGACATTTCATGTGACACAACCCAATAAAACAGATCGCTAGTATAATAGTTAAGGGAATGTAGAGACACTACCCTTTGTTAGCACTCCAATAATTATTCTACGGAAAGAATCCGATGGTATAGTGGAGCCCCAAAGCTAAACCGCGTGTCTAGATTGGCCTCATGATAGTATTGGGTTGTGTCACATGAAATGTCCGTTTTCAAGGTAAAGCATTTTTATTAAAAATACGATATGAAAACAAGATAATTTTATTCCAAGTATTTACCTTCTTTTTCTACTCATTTTTCCCAACGTGACACCAACTTTTGTATCCCCGAACTGAAAAACTCTGAACTTTGAAGTAAAACAAAATCTGAAAACGCACTTTTCACTTGATCATCATTTTCAAAAAGTTTTCCTTCGACGAAGTTGTCTAAATTCCTGAACAGGTGGTAATCTGTTGGAGACAAGTCGGGAGAATGTTGTGGGTGCGGAAGAACGTCGTAGCCCAGTTCTTTCAATTTTTGCACGGTATGTTTTGAAACATGGGGTCTTGCTGCCGCTCAGTGAGATCGTGAGGTACCCATGTATCGAGCTTTTTTACTTTCCCAATACACTTTAAATGTCTGGAAACGGTAGATGCACTTGCATTTAGTTGTGCTGAGAGTCCTTTAACTGTTTGGTAGGGGTTTCCTTCTACTGTATGTTTGAGGACATCCTTGTCTATTACGGGCGGAGGTCTTCCTCGGGGCAAGTTTTCCAAGTCGGTATCCCCAGCTGAAAACTTAGCAAACCAACGGCGAATGGTCCGTTCGTTAACACTCCCTTCCCCAAACGTCTTGCAATATATCGCGTGTTTCCATGTACATATGTGGAGGTATACTAAAAAGTGAACCACCCAATAATTTAAATGAGTCTTTTGTAGTTTAGTAGAAGTGTTTAAATAGCAGAAAACGGTAAACAACAAAACAAAAATAAATATAAATATCGAATGTAAACAAACAACTTTCACTTGCTTCCGTTGTTTGTTTATTCGTCTAACCTAACTTTTTGTTTCTGTGGCTAATCGGACGAGAGTATCATAAATTTTACCTATCCAGAGTTAATTAGGATAGGCATCTTCAACATCGCACAGGCTCGGGACCACCTTATTACGTTCCCTCCGAAAGACGAAATAACTAATTATTTTTTACTTCTTTTAAAAAATGCTAGGGCAACCTGCCAGGTTTGAACTCGCGATCTTGGGCATAAAAAACTGTTATGCTCGCCACTATACCATGACGACCCCTAAACCTTCGCTGTTAATACTAATTTAAGAACTTTTAAATGATGTTAGAGTTGAAAAAAGTTTAAAGAATTTAATTAAGCTTCGTAGGATGATTTTATTCGATGCTACTATCGTGACAGAGATTTCATTGCCTTCCTCTATCACCGTCTAACCTGCATATCGCCAGATCCGGTCCCGATCCAGGAGAGGAGACGATGAGATGGACGAGCTCTGGCCCGGTGATGGATGTTCACTTACACGGTCCATCGCATCTCCATCATCTTCGATATACCAACTACTACAGCGTTCATTATCTCGCGTTCAATTTATTAAAATGGAGGATGAGATGGTTCGTGTGGCAATCAATGAATGTGTTTGGTTAAATAATGTTAGTATATTGGTTTATGTGCGTTGGTTATTGATTGGTAAAATAAAGACGCCAGTTTATGTATAAAAAAAGAAATGTTTAATTAAAAAGAATAATATTGAGGATGTATAGTCGACTGTAGAAACTATTATAGCTGGAATAGTCAGGAATCAGTCAATTTTGAAATTTTTTTAATTTTGCCAACGTTTCGGCTCAAGCTTGTGAGCCATCATCAGGGCATTGTTTATGCTTGGACATGGCTCAGTAATACCCTGATGATGGCTCACAAGCTTGAGCCGAAACGTTGGCAAAATTAAAATTTTTTTCAAAAAATGACTGATTCCTGACTATTCCACCTATAAAAAGAATAATACAAAATAAAATAATAAAATGAATACCCACAATTCTAATATAGTAAAGTAATAGTTCTGATACAACTAAAATAGTATAATTGTTAAATAATTAGTCCTTTAATATTATATTGATATTTAATGATAATCTAATCTAATGTCCCCCTGTGGGACTTGTTCTCTTCCCGACAATCAGTCTCTCTGCTGTCACCCTGCGGGACTTGATGGTCACCCTGTGTGACTTGATGAGAGTAAGTCCTATAGTTAGCGTACACAATCACTTATTATGACTCCGATATTTAAGCACAACACTGTATAATTCTCGGTAATGCGCATTCGCGCCCTTCACTTAACCGCGTAAGTTTATCAGAACTATTACTGCGTATTTTAAAAATTTATAAAACTTAAACCTAATAAACTATACAATAATTTTTCATAGAATCGCCAACAGAATAATTACAAAAATAGTGAAAACTATTTATTGTGAAACCAACGTTTGTGGTCCACATTTCGGGTCTTCATCAGGGCTAAAGAGTAACAAGTAGGGGTGGGCATAATCGAATGATCGTCATAACTGGATGATCGGACTTCGATGATTTAAATAATCGAATGATTAATATGCATTCTGAGAGACAATATGCCACAATTCCCGCCTATATGATGGCTGAACCTAGGTGGAAGTATGCATATAATATAATTGATGAGGGGAAAAAAAAAAAAAAAAGTTCGATTATCCGAGCTCCATATACTCCCTTGATTATCATTAAAAAATTCAGTTCGAATGATCATTCGTTTCTCCAAACCGATTAATCCGATAATCGATTAATTCGAATGATTGAAATAATCGAATGATCCGATAATCGTCATTCGATTATACCCACCCCTAGTAACAAGGTACAATGTAAGGGTTTGTCCAGAGGATTTGTCCTAACCATATTTATTCGAGGTGTTAATCATTAGTTCACGGTTACTAAGGGATTGCTTGCTTTAGAGTCGCTAAAAGGAACCACTACAGGAGAGGACTTTTTTATTAAAGTTTAAAAGGTATTCACAAGTGTAATGTATTGAGGATACTGAGGGGAATTAGGATTGTATAATTATGCTATTAATTAAATAAATATTGATTAGCCTATGTCGGCAAAAGTACAAAGGGCGTGTACTTGCCCCCTTGGATTCTCTAATAGGCCCCCCCGGTTTCCCATGGTTCTGGGATACCAGAGACCCGTGGTAGTTTCCTACAGCGGCAGCCTACAAGAATATTAAGGGTGGTCAAAAGATAAAAATAAGATCACAAGGGCTGTACCGCCAACCGGGGTACTTCCCATGTCAGCCCATGGGAGAAAAGATTCGTAGGGCAGTCTTATTCGAACCAGGAGTGAGTCGAGTTTTATCCTCAAGAGGAGTGAGTCGGGTTCCACCTACAAGAAGAGGAGGTGGCCGTCGGGGTATTGAGAGCAGCTGGAGGATGATGCCGAGAAAGGGGGACCTAAGACTGTTTTCACCTTCGCCAGCCGGTTAAGGGTTTCAAAGGTATATCGTCATTTGTAATATTGTATGGCAAAGGTAGTAAAATGTCCCTCAGTATTCTCAATCAGAGTTCTAGGCAATCGGTTAATATAATTTATATGTGTAAATTAATAATTATAGTAATGTATTAATTGAATCTTGTTTACTTTAATCTTACCCTGCATGCCACCTATTGGATTGGTAAACACGATACCTTTGGAAAGGAGATCCATGGTATCATTAAATATAGTTTATATATTGACTAAATATAGTAAGTAAGCTAGTTTTTGAAGCTACCGCTACAATAGAAAAGCAGCCGGTCAAAAACATAGCACAAGGTTAAGCTTGCCATGGTCAAAATTATTTGGAGCACCTTCCATGGTTGGCTCACTTAAAGGTTTCATCGGAATTTCGAATGAAAAAGCAACTGAATTAAGTGTGCAAAAAGATGATTTGATCGTCCTCCATTGCATTATACACCAACAGAACTTGTGTTCCAAGTCCATTCGACTCCAGAATTTTATGAATGTGGTAGCAAAAACTACAAATTTTATTCCATCTCGAGGGCTTAACCATCGTCAGTTCAAGGCGTTTTCTGATGAAATATCAGCCGAATTTGACGAGGTAACATATTGTTAAGTCAGATGGCCAAGGAAAGGGAAAATGCTGAAACGATCTTAGGATCTTAGAAACGAGACTGCAGATTTTATTGCAAATTGAGCTTGTGGAAAGCGCAGTTGTTGTCTGGTAACAGTTACCATTTCACCTCTTTCTCTGCGTACCAAAATATTGTTTATGCTAAATATGACGAAGAACACAAGTTACTGTCGGGACGATTTTCGGCAGATTTATCGATTTAAAAACTACGGATGAATGTTTAAATTTATTTGCTAGTCCAACAAAAAGTAACGTACAAAATCCTCCAATACACCTGAAAATGGAGTTGATCGAGATTCAAAAGACTCACTCCTAAAGTCTAAATTCCAAGAAGTGACATCGTGCGATTTCTACGAATAATAGCTCAAAGAAGACCATTTTCTGCAGCTTAGAAAATTCGCAAGAAGATTGATTTGTGCGTTAGGCAGTACTTATATATATGAACAATTATTTTCAATGATGAAAGTTAATAAATCAAACCATCGTACAAGGTTGACTGACGATAATTTGGAAAATTCTTTACGTCTTTGAATAAGTGATTGATCTTCATGATTAATCAGCTTGCCAGGATTCGATCTCAAAGAGAAAAGTAGAATAGACGTAACATTTGAACATTCAGGCTCTTCTAGAAGTTCCAATGATATATTTATCTTGGAGAAATATCCTTTATTATTTTAATAATAATACTAGGCCTACCGGACTTGAAGGTTGGATGCCGATACCAGCAAATACTGCCTCCACAGACTCTCCCAATGATCACTTTTCAAGCCCAAGCCCCCAAGATCAGACTTGACACAATCCTTCCATCGACGCTTTGGCCACCTCTCGTACACTATACCAGTCGGTTCAGTGAGTACCAACTTTCTCAGAATCCGTCCCTTACTGAACCCAACAACTTTAGACCCCCATTTGAGTATCCGTGATGCTATCAACTCAATTATATTACCTGGGTACGAGCTCCGCAATTCCGCGTTGTGCAACCTCTAAACTCCCCAGTGGCCTCATCTCTCTGTGGACCAAATATTTTACGCATTATTTAATTTTCGAATACCTCAAGACGTTGCTCATCCTTCAAAGTAAGCGGCCACGTTTCACATCCGTAAAGAACCGTCGGAAAAATAATAGTTTTATAAATTCTAACCTTTAAGTTTTTAGACAGAAGCCGCGAACCAAGTAATTTAGCAACTGAATAATAACCTTCATTTTTCTTGTTATTGAACCTAAATACTTGAATTTCTCTACGTGTTCAAAAGTATGCCCTGATATATCAATATCACCAGATCGTCACCGTTTCTGCTACTAATCATATATTTCGTCTTATCGGTGTTTATTTCGAGCCCCATTTCTTTACCGGGTTTTATTAACGCACTTGTATTTAGTTTTATTGTTTCCGTGTCTTCACCTAGCAGTACCAAATCATCGGAGTATCCCAGGACCGGAATTTTATCACACGCCGCCTTTTTTATGACATTCTAATGCTACATTAGATAAAACAGGTAAAACGGGGGAGGGTCCTTGTTTCAAACCCGACGCACCTCAGATCTCTCGGAGTAATTATGACCGATTCTAACTTTATGGTTAGTGTTTCCGACAAACATATATATATATTCAATCATGATGATATATAGCTTCTGACGGTATATGGGAAATTTTCTTATTACTTTTAGTAAACCAACGTTTTATTTGAAAAACCACCATCTCTCGTGCTCTTGAATTGTGAATTTTCGCAATTACACTCGGATCAACTGTTGGGAATGATGGCCTCAACTATTGGCCGACCTCAAGAGCATATATTCTGGAAGAGACCACATATGTAATAATCACCGGTAGCGTGTGAATAGGGACCGCCCGGGCACTCCCACCTAACCGCCCCTTATACGACAGCCACATCAGACCTCCATCTCATCATCAGGGGCTGGATACGAGCCGTACTCTCGGACGAGAACTCAGGGGTCTCCGCACCTCCTCTCAGCTGACCACACGAGACAGACGTGAGTCTTGTATAGTATATTAGTTATGCGATACTGCGCGATTCGCTAGGGTAGGGTTGCACGCAATAGAGAGGGCACGATTGTCGCAGAGAGTATTGCAGACACGCATAGTGGATACAAACGCACTTTCTTCAAACTTCCTGGTGTCTTATGACATATGGCTTAGGCTTATTGGTTTAATATGTCTTACGTTTTCAATAATAAACCTTGTAATCGACCAAAAAATCACGCTTCCCAAAATTTTGAGGAGCTTAGTTTCAAGATACGTGAGGATCATTGTAACAGGTATTGTTATCATGACAAGCCGCTATGCCAAAGGTCACGGGTTCAACCAGTGAGTGGTCCAGGATTTTTTAATGGAGTAAAATCCTTAGGTTAGCCGCTTTCGGATGGACGTTAAAAGGTGGTCCCTGAGCCTGTCGATTCAGGAACTCGTTTAGATCCTCAGCTATTAAACCTGGATTAAAATTAGCTCCTTACTGTAGCTTCATTAGCATATACATAAGACCGTTGTAATGACAAAAATTAACTTCCCAAAATTAGCTTATTTCAAGATACGTAGAACCCGAAAAACGAATAATTGAACAACAGTATTGAATTGAATTTCCTAAAAATAAAAAACTAATCATTGATTGGTAATTGGTTGAGAACTAGCAAAGGTATAGCATTATGAAATTAGCAGTGGTGATATACCTACCACTTTGAATGAAAACCGAAAGGAAAGAAAAATTAATAGTGAAGAAGTCTATTATAAGGATTTTGGTTTATTATTTTCAATAATGAACTTTTGTAATCGACTCTCAAAAGTTTCAAGATACCTAGAACCTGAAAAACGAATAAAAATTTAAAAAATAAACAAATATTTAGTTGTTAGTGCTATTTTATAGAAAATAAAATTTTCTACAAAACGAAAAAAGAATCATTGAAACCGGTCAAGAACTAGCAGAGATGTAGCGTTTTGAAATTACAGTGGTGATAGGCCATTTTCCTCTGAATTATTTATTGCCTTATTATTAGTTAATTGCCTATTCAACAGCTCTATAAACAGTTATACCTTAATATAGTTATTTGAAATAATAACCATTGTGTAATAATTTGCAGCGTTTTTAATAGGGATTTCAATTAAAAACTTCAGATGGCTCATTTCGATCTATTGCGTGTTGTCATCTTTAAGCTAATTTATTAATTCCGTCTTCATAGAACAGTTGAAAAATTCCTGTTCTGAACCGAGTAAACCACTTACGGACAGTCATTTGTCATTAGTCAACGCCATACTTTGCAAAATGTTTTAACCATCTTTACACTATGGAATTTTCAAATACAGTTAGAGATAAAAATACGTGAAACTATATTAAAGAATTAATTAAATTGAATTTATATAGAAACATGTGTTTTATTAAAAAATCTATTATATTTTATCTAAAATAATCAGTTAGTTTTATCTTCTTTTCATCACTCTCTATTAACTTTTAAAAGCTTGAGTATGAGATAATATTTTTTCTAAAATCTTTAGCTTTCCAACGGTATATCATATATGTATATTACTGTTCTTATGTTCAAAAAAAAAAAATTGCATTAAAAAATATTTTTTCTGTATCTCGTTTAGTTGGGTATCGAATTCATTCAATTTATATATTTACTGTTTTTCATCAGCTGTTAACAAGATAATATAGTTATTTTTATAGAATCAACAAAATTAAAGGTACTTTAGATAAAGAAAATTAAAATATCGGCATTTAAGCCCTGTCAGACTATTTCTTTCAGAATGAAACCTAACATATATTAAAGCCTATTAAATTTTACATCGATATAGCAGTTTAATCGAAATCGTTAGAACCGTTTTTTGAGAAAACGAAATAGGTGCAAAATGCATCGTATAATAAAAATAGATCTTCTAGTCAGCTGATTTCATGAAAAGTTCTGTAAATTCGCGTATATTGTCTTAATATGAAATTCGTTCATAGACTACGTTCGCGGAGTTACCACACACACAACTTTTTTCGGATTGTCATTGACTCAGGACCCTAAGTGATTTCGTTGAAACTGAATTAGAAAATTTTACGTCGCAATAAAACTCATTAAATGGTGAAAATTATTATTTTTTTTCTATCTTCCACTTTGAGTAGCAAAATACCACTTAAAGATGAGGAATCTCAGTTGAAACTGACGCATAAAAGCACCTTAAGCAATTTTTTTTTAGAATTTGTAACCATTATTGACCAAGTAAACATGATTTTATAAACACAGAGAGGATTAAATTGAAATTTATAATTATAGCCGTGAAAAAGTCTCGTTAAGCAACTGCCCATTGGTAGCATTTCAATGTTTATTTAATTTAGGATATTTCGAAGCCATCGGCTTTGCTGACGTCTTGGAGGATTATCAGGAATAGATTGGGGTTGGGGGGTCAGAACTTCCTATAATTGAAGTCGCGTGTAGCATATTATTGGGCTCCTACTGATTTTTAAAAATTTTTTTTTTATTGATTTTATTTTATTTTTTTATGTAAGCTATTGGTATAAATATTTAGTAGTCATTCTGAATTAAAATACTATCAGTATTTACAAAGAAAGGGTTGTTGATTCTAACACGTCGAAAAAAGGTTCCAAACCCACTTTGTCGGGACAAAACTCAGCCGTGGTCGTTCTGTTGATGATATGTCAGCCATTTAAACGTCATTATGTAACTTAGTAAATTCACTTTCAATGGTATGATTAGCAATTTTATAAGTGACAAAAATATATAAATTTTATCGATAACTTCAGAAATAAAACTCTGTAACTGATTATTCTTATGTATTTCTGTACATATTTGCATTATATGTATTTTCTTTGTTTACATTTATTATTGGATAACTTTAAGAAAAAGTTGTGTTTCATATGATGACATGGTTATGTTTTTATGAATTTACCAATAATGTCATAAAGATTATAACTTATATAAATATCTAAATAAAAACATAAGATATATAATAAAGTGAATATAGTTTTCAAAATTTTAGTTTTTTTGTAGCTTTTAAAATCACACGTCCATTCCATTCATTATATGTAAATAAAAGATAATTAACATAAAATAATGCAAGTATTACAGAAAAAAATATATTATTAAAAAAAAATAAAATAAACTTTATTCACATTTTTACATATTGAAAAAATGCTAACAATGATTTTGGATGAGTCATCCTTACAATGAGAAAATATTTTTATTTTTTTGTAATTATAGTCCATTAGCCTAAATGACAACCATATGGTAAAATTAAATTGAGGTTATATTGCGATTGTAGGAAAAATTATACAAAAAACCTACGCATAAAAACTACACATAAGATGATTGAAAATACATAAAATATTCGAAGATACATAAAATAATTGAAAATACAAAAATTAATAGGAAATACATTATATAACATAAACTAAATTAATTTAATAATACATGTTTCGTTCTTTTATAGGTATATCGTTTAGTGAAAATTTATTGTAATTACCGATTTTCTTTATTAATGGATTTTTGGAGACTGGAGTTTTACTGAAGTAAGAAGTCGTTTGTGAATGGACAAGTTGTTTGATTGTAGGAAGCTGCACGTCTTGGAGCATAGATGATATTTTAGTGTATCGGGGGAAATTATTATAAAAAATATTATGTGAGCAACACAAGACTTTCACTTATATTCACCGTTGTTTATATCAATTTCGGAAATATATGTTTGAGATAGCTCAAGTCCAAATAACCATGTTGCGCGAAAAGGTGTGAGTGTGGTCAAATTTACCGAATTATTTTCCCTTTAATTTTGTTGATTATTAATAAGTAAACATTTTTTTTTTTTTTTTTTTTTGGATTGATAAGATATAGATGAATATGAAACAATTTAATAAACATGTAAAGGATAATTTTTTTTTTCCAGCGATGAAGTATAGTAATATAGAGGTGTGATATAGCATTCGTTTTGCATAACCACCCATATTCTTATAGCCTAGAACTTTGTCAAAAATCTGTTTGTTCAGCCTCTGATTGTTCATTCTTACCATATGGCCATAAAACCTTAGTCTCCTAGTTCTGATGACTACTTCAAGGTTTTCCAAATTTCTATATATTTCTTCATTGGATTTTAGCCTGTAGCCCTCTTGTGTTATTTTGGGTCCATGAATCCTCCTAAGAATTTTTCTCTCAATATTGAGAAATATCTCAAGACTCGGAAGGCAAACTGTTCCCATACCATACAATATTGTTGGTCTTACTACTGTACAGTAGTGCCTTATTTTTGCATTTGAGGATAAACTTTTCTTACTGTACATGCTTCTAGTTGCGAAGTACAGTCTTTCTAGTTTGGCTAATCTTTCATCTGTAGGCTAGTCTGGCCTTCGCAGATGATCTAGCCCTGCTTGCGGAAACAGAGGAGGAAGCTATAAAACAGATAAACACCCTAAAAGAAATAGCTGAGAAAACAGGTCTTCGAATTTCCTACGAAAATACGAAGATGATGACAACAAATGCAAGTTATGACAAGAAAATTTTGGCCACAAAATACGGACAAATAAAAGTGACCAAGAAGTTCAAATACCTAGGAGAGATAACATGCAACAACGGGATAGATAAAGCAGACATAGATGAAAAAAAAAAAAAAATATATATATATATATATATATATATATATATATATATATATATATATATTGTTTGATCAGTTCTCGACTGTTGATAATTTAAGTTTGTGTTGTTCTTAGGTTTCAGTCAATGAATAAACAATGATTACCATAGAGAAATATAAAAATCGCGCCATTAATAAAAAATCGGATGTCCAAAACCTAAATGCATGTTACTCAAATTTGATAAACACATATTAAAATTTTAAAAAATAAAATAAACGTCTTAATAATAATACGAAATAAAACGAAAACAACTCAACAATAGGAGGGAGAATACCCCAGACTCCTGACGTCATCATAAATTCCTACAAAAATCTTCCATACTTGAACTATTCCTTTTTTATTTTTTCAGTGTTCTTTCAAAGCTTGTAGGCTAAACATGCCTAATTAAGACACTATTTTGTCCAAAATTGTAAGTAATTTTATAATAATATCTTTAATGTAAATCCTAATTTAAAATATCTATGTACCTACTGTATGATTATTCATTGTTCAATGTACTCTTTTTTATATCTCTAACAATAACATCATATATTAATTATTGTATAATAATATTAATGTTCTGTTTTTTTTCCACTGTTAAGGCATGATTATGAGAACAATAAATTCTCGAAACGTCGCATAGATAAAATTGTTTATTCATTGACTGAAACCTAAGAACAACACAAACTTATATATATATATATATATATATATATATATATATATATATATATATATATATATATATATATATATATATACACGAGTATAAAGTACACAGAGTTGTGTTATATATTTTGTTCGTCCCAGCAATTTTCAGGGGGTATTAAACCCGCTAGCTTACGCCAAATCTGGTGACAAAAACAAAAATGCCATTTCATCTTCTCGAAGCCAGGACAAGTGTTTTGCTCCCAAACCGGCCGCCAGAGCTCGAGTTATCTCCAACACATGGCCTTACATAATATTCTCCTCTAATGGCCTCTTCGAGTGCAAGGCATACTCATTTAAGGCTTTATTGTATTTGCTTTTACAATTTTATCATGTTTGTTTTTCAATTATTTAATTATCTTTCCGATCCGCACTCTACAACGTATATATTTCACTGATTGCGTACTTTAAAATAAAAATGAGAGACGCTATTAAAATTATTTGTCATCGACGCTCGATAACTCGTTATAACTGGAGTTTGTTTGTTAAATCAATTTCCATCATTTAATTAAAGAAGGGAGAAGTGTGAAACTCGAGTGCTTTGGAATGCGAAACGTGGCGAAACTAATAAAAATGTTCTCGTGGTAATTACGCTTTGTTTCATCATTGTTTCTTTTTTTTTTTTTATTACTTTCACTTACTATCATGTCTTCTTAATTATGTTAAATAATTACTCACAACAATAATTTAGGAACAATTTATTATCACTCTTTATTATTCCCACATTTCTAGATAAACTGATTCCTCTTAGTTTACATTCACTTACCTATATATGGAATATATAGTAAGGGAAAGTATTGCCATCGTGAAAATATTTGAATTCCAGTTTTCAACGGAAATTCACGTTTTATGATCTCCTGAGTCCAAATGACCAAGTCCCGCAAAAAGGTCTGTGCGTGTGTGTGTGGTAACTCCCGCGCGTAAACGAAAAGTCCTGTGAAACTGAAATTTTATATTTAAGACAAATATACGCCCGAGATGTTACAAAAACTTTTTTATCAAAATCATCTAACCAGAAGAGCCACTTTATGCCGATTTTCTTAAAAACGGCTCTAACGATTTTGATTAACTAGGGCTACCACCCCCTAGGTTTGAAACCGCGATTCGTGCATAGAAGGCTGTTATCCTTGCCACTACACTACAGGTGACTGAATATATTTGTTATTACAACAAATAAACATATCGTATCTTTCTTTTAATCGGACTTTTCATTGTATTGGAAACGATAGACCATCAATTCATGGTTTCCTAAAGTACTCGTTTTTTTTATCCTTAGCCTTCTTGTTTGGGTATCATGTTTCAAAGTGTACAGCTCACTTTGTCCAGATGTCTTCGATCTTATCTAAATGGCGATATTCCTCATTGATGAAATTATAAATCTTATCATGAGGTAAGTGTCAGATAGCACTATCTAAGCGTTTTCTATTAAAACATATATTTTCAATCTAACAGAATTACCCTAACAAAATTATTACGATGGAGGAATTGACTTCTTCCTCTGCTCCCTGCAGTGCCGTATCAGCGTAGGGGAGCATTCAGCCACCGGCTCCAATCCTCTCTATTCTCAGCTAGGTTCCTGGTCTGGCGGAGATCTTTCCCTCTTGCTCTGCAAAGCTTGTCGACGTACTCCAGGTAAGACATCCTTGGTCGCACCCGAGGCCTTCTCCCATCTGGCACGTAATCCATGGTTTTTAGAGGAGCTCTGTGATCCTCCATTCTAAAACGTGGCCGAACCACTTCAGCTGGCGGGTTTGCAGAATTTCCTTTAACGGCGCAACTTCCAGTTCCTGGAGTATCCGCTCATTCCTTACACGATCTCTTCTTGTCTTTCCCACTATTCTTCGCAGGAACTTCATTTCAGCAGCTGTGACTCTGCTCTCCTGCCGGTCCGTCAATATCCAGCTTTCAGCTCCGTATAGTAGTATAGGCAAATATACTGACTTGAAGATATCGAGCTTAACACCTCTACCCACCTCTCGCTTCCCTACTACAGTATTACATATCTGATGGTAGACTGCATATGCCTTCCTGGTTCTATTTGATATTTCTGAGTCTACTTCCCCAGATTTTTTTTTTTTTTTTTTTTTCGGATTGAGGAATTTACAAAACGTATTAAAGGATAATTTTTTCCAAAACTGATATTGATTATCTGTTCTACTTCAGTGGTTACTTACAAAATGTTTTTTTATAAGTTGAAAAAACCGCGCGTTAGAAAATTGCACTTCTTTAAGAAAGTTACTAAGTTAATATTTAATTTCAATCCAAAGCACACTAAAACATCTCCTTTCACGACGTCAAAAACAATTCTAGATTTCAATTAAAAAATAAACAAGTAAATTGGTTAGAAACCCTAAATATTGGATTGTTTCACATGAAATGTCCGTTTTTAAAGTTTCTGGAATACATAAAGGATTTTGCAGGTCTCTGTTGTTTTCTTCCGAATGTTTACATATTTAAAGTAAACAGTTACTAATCCTCTACCTTTGTATTATAAACATTAGCTTCCCAATCAATTACACACTTTTTAGTATACCTCCAAATATGAACATGAAAACACGCGATTTTCGAGTAATATTTTTTTATGAGTTTAAACTCGGCCATTCAGTAGCTGAGGCCGCTAAAATATTGCAAGGCGTTTGTTGAAGGGGAGTGTTAATGAACGGACCATTCGCCGTTGGTTTGCTAAGTTTTCAGCTGGGGATACCGACTTGGAAAACTTGCCCCGAGGAAGACCTCCGTCCGTAATAGACAACGATGTCCTCAAACATACAGCAGAAGGAAACCCCAACCAAACAGTTAAAGGACTCTCAGCACAACTAAATGCATCTACCGTTTCCAGACATTTAAAGTGTATTGGGAAAGTAAAAAATCTCGATACATGGGTACCTCATGATCTCACTGAGCGGCAGCAAGACCCCATTTTCAAAACATACCGTCAAAAATTGAAAGAACTGGGCTACGAAGTTTTTCCGCACCCACCATATTCTCCCGACTTGTCTCCAACAGATTACTACCTGTTCAGGAATTTAGACAACTTCGTCAAAGGAAAACTTTTTGAAAATGGTGATCAAGTGAATGTGCGTTTTCAGATTTTGTTTCACTTCAAAGCTCAGAGTTTTTCAGTTCAGGGATAAAAAAGTTGGTGTCACGTTGGGAAAAATGTGTAGAAAAAGAAGGTAAATACTTGGAATAAAATTATCTTGTTTTCATATCGTATTTTTAATAAAAATCCTTTACCTTGGAAACGGACATTTCTACAACCCAGTATTTTCTAAAATTATAGAGTATAGTACATATTCCAAATCATTGTATTAATCTAAGGCGCATCCGACTTACAGAAACCTTTGTCGTTGAAATAATGGATTAACGATCAAGTGACCGTAGTTAAAATAACTTGTTAATATAACCCGCCAATGGTTGTTGTTGTTTATTCGTTTAACGTCACTTTATGCTGCTGTGGCTAATCGGACGATGCTAAAGTGGGAGTCCTAAATTTTGCCTATCCAGGTTTTATTAGGATAGGGATCTTTAACGAGTACCTGACATCGCACAGGCTCGGGACCACCTTTTAACGTCCCCTCCGAAGGACGGCATAACTGAGGATTTTTTACTCCCATTAAAAAATCCTAGGGCCACCGCAGGTTTGAACCCGCGACCTTTGGCATAGAAAGCTGTTATGCTACTAACTACGCTATGGGTGACCCCAGCCAATGGTATATGCTATACTCAGGCTCTAAGAACTGAGCACAATCAGAAAAACTTTATTCCAAGTGAATTACTAAAATTTAAAAATACAATATAGTACCACCTATTTAATCTCATTTACCGCTCGCTATTTAATGAGGCTTTTGCTTAACTATATATGACATGTATAGTAAGGGAAAGTATTGCGATCGTGAAAATTTTCGAAGTCCAGTGCGAAAACGAAAAGTCCTATGAAACTGAAATTTCATATTTAAGACAACTATGCCCCGAGATGTTACAGCAATTTTTCATCAAGATCAGCTAACCAAGAGCCACTTTAAACCATGCATTTTGCACCTTTTTACGATTTTCTCAAAAACGGCTCTAACGATTTTGATTAAATTCGCTATATCGATGTAAAATGTAATGGGCTTTAATATCATGAAGGTTCCATTCTGATTGAAGTAGTACGACAGGGCTTAAATGTCTATATATTAAATTTTCTTCCTCTAAACTACCTTAAATTTTGTAGATAAAAAAAAAAAAACTATATGATCTTGTTACCATTGATAAGTAAGAGCTAAATATGCAAGTTTAGCGAATTCGATACCCAACTAAAGAAGAAATCTGAAAAAATATTGTTTTAATGCAATTTTTTATTTTTGTACATAAGAAGAGTAATATAGATGTATAATATACCGTTGGAAAGCTAATTATTTTAGAAAAAAATATTATCTTATACACAATCTTGTAAAAACTAATAAAGAGTGATGAAAAGCCGATAAAACTAACTGATCAGATAATAATATAATAGATTTTCTAATAAAACACATGTTTCTATTGTAATTCAATTTAATTAATTCTTTAATGGTTTCACTCATTTTTATCTCTTACTATACTTGAAAATTCTTTAATCGATTTTAAAAACGGAGGTAAGTGAAAGTCGTGTGTTGCCCACACCAGATTTTTCTAAAATCTTTACATTTCCAACGATCTGTTATACATCTATATTACTCTTTTTTTTCTAAACATGTTTTATTGATTTTTACATCTATATATACACTGAATACAACCAGTGAATGATTAAAGCCGTTTAAGATGTTTTTGTATGCTTTGGATTGAAATTAAACATTAACTTAGTAACTTTCTAAAAGAAGTGCAATTTTCTAACGCGCGTTTTTTTCAACTTAGAGGATCCTTTCCATCGTACTTCTTGGATGAAGGGGTCTCGGAAAAATTAATCCTTTGATACGTTTTGTAAATTCCTCCATCGTAATAATTTTGTTAAGGTAATTCTGTTAGATTGAAAATATATTTTTTAATAGAAAACGCTTAGATAGTGCTATCTGACTCTTACCTCATGATAAGATTTATAATTTCATCAATGATGAATATCGCCATTTAGATAAGATCGAAGAGATTTGGACAAAGTGAGCTGTACACTTTGAAACATGATACCCAAATAAGAAGGCTAAGGTTAAAAAAATGAGTACTTTAGAAAACCATGAATTGACGGTTTATCGTTTCCAAACAGTAACAATACAATGAAAATTCCGATTAAAAGAAAGATACGATATGTTTATTTGTTGTAATAACAAATATATTCAGTCACCTGTAGTGTAGTGGCAAGGATAACAGCCTTCTATGCTCGAGTCGCGGTTTCAAACCTAGGAGATGATAGCCCTAGGAATTTTTAATGGTAGTAAACAATCCTTAGTTATGCCTCCTTCGGAGGAATTGTAAATAAGTTGTTCCGAAAATATGCGAAGACCCTTATACTAATTAAAACTGGACAAGCAAAATTTAGGACTCCCACTGTAGCATCGTCCGATTAGCCGCAATAACATAAAGTATTATTTTTATTGTAAATATTGTAAGCAATTAAGGAGCATTAGTTATATAGTTTGTTAATTTATTAACTATATACATTATTATAATTTTTTATTTATGTTAGATTCAATTTGAATTCTAACATAAGTGAACAGAATAATAATGTATATAGTTAATAAATGAACAAACTATATACATTAGTAATATACTAATGTTCCTTAATTGCTTACAATATTTACAATATATATATATATATATATATATATATATATATATATATATATATATATATATATATATATATATATTTATATTTACAAAATATTATCTCTACAGAACTCTCCTTACGGAGGTGATAGTCTAACTTCCCCGGTGACCAAACTTACTGGAAATACAGCCAGTAAAAGTGCTCAATTATAATAAAGGGCATAAAAAGACTTCAGAAGAAACTACCCAGCGGTAGCATTTCAATGTTTATTTAAGTTAGTAGATCCCGAAGTGAGGAGCATTCTGGATTTTGCTAAGGATTTTGGATTGTAAGGATTGAATGCGAGAGGTAGGAATTGGATGATTTAGTAGAGCCCCAAAGCTTGATTCCATATGTCCTAATAGGTCTGATAATAGTGATGTAAATGAGATTTTTGTAATAAATTGGAAGTTTTGAACGTTTGTCGAGTTAAGTGTTGTAGTAATCGGTATCTAAGAACAGTTCCTTGTCTTGTATGAGAATTCCAAGTTAGACTATAATCATATATTTCGTCTTATCGGTAATTAATTCGAGACCTATTTGTTTACCGGTTTTTATCAACACACTTGTATTTAGTTGTGTGGTTTCCGTGTCTTCACCTAGCAGTACCAAATCATCGGCATACCCCAAAACCGGAATCTTGTCACCCATATTTAAGCCTTTCTCAGTACACATCACCTTTTCTATGACATAATCTAAAACTATATTAAACAAAACAGGTGAATGGGAGTCACCCTGTTTCAAACCAGATCGCACCTCAAATCTCTCGAAGTAATTATGACCGATTCTAACTTTATGAAATGTTTCCGACAAACACATCTCTACTAGGTTTACTAACTTTCTAGGTATTCCCTGTTCAATCATGATGTTATAGAGCTTCTGACGGTCTATGGAATCATAAGCCTTTTTAAAATCGATATAGAGTTGATGGACTACACCATTGTATTCCAGCTTCTTCTCTAATATTTGACGAAAGGAAAATATTTGATCAATAGTCGAACGATTCCGCCTAAAACCACAATGGTGGTCTCCGATAATTTCCTCAGCGTATTCCGTGATTTGGCTAGTTAGTATTGACGAGAATATTTTATAGCATACTGGGAGAAGAGAGAAAGAACATAGGTAGTATATAAAAATATAATAATCATTAAAAACGAGAAACAATATAATTGAAAAAAAAAAAAAAATTTCTAATGTAATATTAAACTAACAATTATATGTGAGGATGTATAACGGAAAAAGATATGAAATGGGAAAGATATGTTTCATTTATGGTTAAGTGAAATTAAAAATAATAAGATAATATACCGATTAGGATTTATTGACCTCTACTTCTTTACTGGTTTTCATTAAAGTAAATTGTAATAAAATTTATAGTTTTGTAACCTAATAGTGTCAACAAAATTCCTAAAGCATATAACATCCTATCATAAACCACTAATCTTACAACTTTTTTTTGTTCACAATCTTGTGGAATTATGGCATCCAAGACAACATTTAAACGCTGAAAGAAATGGAAAACAAAGTTGGCAATGTTATCTACGGATCATGGGAAATTTGCCAAATCTATTAAAATTAGTTGAAATCACACAAAAAAAAAAAAAAAGCAACAGAGAAAATATTTTGTAAAATAAAAAAATCACTATATTGATAACCTTAAGTGCTTTTTATAGATAATAATTTTATATTCTTATATTATTTAATAGCTAACAGATATTTCCTTTGAAATTAAATTAATTGTCTTTTCAACCAACATTCATATAATGACAGTAAATTCTTACATCCGCGACAAATATAACAAACATAACCATACAAATATTTTTTTTCATTATGGATGTAATTAGTTGACCGTTGAGAATTACTGGAAGGAATTAGTCCGGGTGGCGGTCATTAAATGAAACAACTAAATAGTTTCAACTATTTTATTGTTTGCCAACGTTTCGACCCCCTTTGTGGGTCATCATCAGGGCGCATGGTGGGAGAATGGAAACTGATTTTCCATGGAAACTGGGTTTCCATTCTCCCACCATGCGCCCTGATGATGACCCACAAAGGGGGTCGAAACGTTGGCAAACAATAAAATAGTTGAAACTATTTAGTTGTTTCATTTAATGACCGCCACCCGGACTAATTCCTTCCAGTAAATATTTTTTTTCTTCAATTTTTACTTTCACTTACCTATATGTGTAATATTGCGATCGTGAAAATTTTCGAATTCCAGTTTTCAACGGAAATACACGTTTTAGGGTCTCATGAGTCCAAATGACCAAGTCTCGCAGAACGGTCTGTGTGTGGTAACTCCCGAACGAAAATGGTCCTATAAAACTGAAATTTCATATTTAAGACAACTATACGCCCGAGATGTTACAGAAACTTTTTCATGAAAATCAGCTGACTAGAAGATCTATTTTATACTTTATATGATGCATTTTGCACCTATTTACGTTTTTCTCAAAAACGGCTCTAACGATTCCGATTAAACTTGCTATATCGATGTAAAATTTAATAGGCTTTAATATGATGTAGGTTTCATTCTGAAAGAAATAGTCTGACAGGGCTTAAATGCCGATATTTTAATTTTTTTTTTTCCTACAAAGTACCTTTAATTTTGTAGATACTAAAAAACTTAACTATATAATCTTGTTATCAATGATAAAAAAAACAGGTAAATATAAAAATTGAACGAATTCGATATCCAACTAAAGGAGAAAACTGAAAAAATATTTATTTAATGTATTTTTTTCGTTTTTGAACATAAGAACAGTAATATACGTGTATGATATACTGTTGAAAAGCTTAATAATTTAGAAAAAAAAAAAAAAAAAAAAAAAAAAAAAAAAAAAAAAAAAAAAAAAAACCTGTACCTCTACAACCCATGAAGGGTCTTGGGCTCAGTACATATAGAGATTCGTACTGTTTCTAGGCCTACGGCAGTGCAATGAGGAGATTAGGCCTTAATCACGCTCAGCCGCCAGGTTTTTCCCCAATTAATTTGGGTGTACCCACTTTATAGAGGCTGGGTCTGCCCCAGGAGGGTCTCCATACCCTAGGGTCGCCCCCCGACTGAATTAACAGAATAAATAATATTTCTGCCACAGCCGGGATTCGAACCCAGGACCCGGAGCACAGCAGACTAGTGCTCTATCGACTTGACCACGCTGCTCCCCAAGAATTTAGAAAAAATATCTTATAAACAATTAATGAAGTGTCATGAAAAGCCGATAAAACTGATTAACTATTATTTCGGATAATAATATAATAGGTTTTTAATAAAACAGATGTTTCTATTGATATTCAACTTACTTCTGTATTAGTTTAATCCATTTTTATCTCTAACTGTATTTGAAAATTCTTTAATTGATTTTAACAACAGCGGTAAGTGAAAGTCGTGTGTTGCCCGCACCAGATTTTTCCTTCTTATTACCAGGTCGTTCTATAAAAGAAAAAGTCAATAGATCTAAAGTTTTTTACATTATGATTATTATTTTAAAGATTTTACAAGTGGTCGCAAGCTATTTTTTGAACGATTGGCTTGTCGGGAGTTGAAGTATCAGAATTATTTTTTGTGCCAGTAAGTACGTATAAGGCTAATCGGACGATGCTACCGTGGGAGTCCTAAATTTTGCCTATCCAGGTTTATTAGGATAGGGATCTTTAACGAGTACCTGACGTCGCACAGGTACGGGACCACCATTTTACTTCCTCTCCGAAGTAATGCATGACCAAGGAATATTTACTCTCTTACTGAATTCCGAGGGCCTTCTGCAGTGTTTGAGCCCGACCTCTGGCATGGAAGACAGGTATGCGAAATAATAATCCACCTACGACTAAATATAAGAAGGCACTTATGTAGAGACGGCGGCCGTACAACACTTCAACTGTTATTATCTCTCAGCGATAACTGTAAGCGTCATAGAGAACGGCCTAAAAATAAAAAAATCTAGTGCTCGCGAAACACAACTTCTCAAAACCAATTTTTTGGAAATTGTAAACATGTTTATTGATATTTAAAACTCTATTACGAAATACATCTAGTAAATTTGATCGTAATATTGGGTTGTTTCACATGAAATGTCCATTTTTATAGTTTCTGAAATACATAAAGGATTTTGCAGGTCTCTGTTGTTTCCTTCTGAATGTTTACATATTTCAAGTAAACAGTTACTTATCCTCTACCTTTGTATTATAAACATTAGCTTCCCAATCAATCACCCACTTTTTAGTATACCTCCAAATATGAACATGGAAACACGCGATTTTCGAGTAATATTTTTGTACGAGTTTGAACTCGGCCATTCAGCAGCTGTGGTCGCTAGAAATATTTGCAAGGCGTTTGGGGAAGGGAGTGTTAATGAACGGATCACCGTTGGTTTGCTAAATTTTCAGCTGGGAATACCGACTTGGAAAACTTGCCCTGAGGAAGACCTCCGTCCGTAATAGACAACGATGTCCTCAAACATACAGTAGAAGGAAACCCCTATTGGGGTATTGGGAAAGTAAAAAAGCTCGATACATGGGTACCTCATGATCTCACTGAGCAGCAGCAAGACCCCATGTTTCAAAACACCGTGCAAAAATTGAAAGAACTGGGCTACGAAGTTCTTCCGCACCCACCATATTCTCCCGACTTGTCTCCAACAGATTACTACTTTTTCAGGAATTTAGACAACTTCGTCAAAGGAAAACTTTTTGAAAATTATGATCAAGTGAAAAGTGCGTTTTCAGATTTTGTTTCACTTCAAAGCTCAGAGTTTTTCAGTTCGGGGATAAAAAAAGTTGGTATCACGTTTGGAAAAATGTGTAGAAAAAGAAGGTAAATACTTCGAATAAAATTATCTTGTTTTCATATCGTATTTTTAATAAAAATCCTTTACCTTGAAAACGGACATTTCATGTGGCACAACGCAATATAATGCAATGACATGAAATACATGTAGAGAGCACTTGCCACATCCAGTACTCCAATGGGAATCCTGAGTCAGAAGGTTCCGGGTCCATCTTATTTTTAGACGCCTCGGAGGATTATCAGGAATCGAAGAGAAAGTAACAATTGAAACTAGAGAGTTAGGGTGGGGATGGAGTTAGTCGTGGAAGGGAATGGTACCTGGTCCGGGCCATGAGCTTATTTGTGAAAAAGTAAGGAGCTTTGAGAATTTTGGTTTATAAGGATTGGATACGGGAAGAATTTGATGGTTTAGTAGAGCCCCATAGCTGGTATATTCTGTAAGTCCATATCGGCCTTGTGATGCTTTTGTGTAGTCGAAGTGTTGAATGAGTCGAAAACCCCGGTTTCTTGTCGTTTCCGTCTTGTATGAGGATTGGGACGTTTGTCAAGGTGGAGCCCTAGGTATCGGATCTGTTCACCAGGAACTAGCGGAGTATCATTAAGGATACTGTAAGGCAGGAAGTCTTAGTTTTACGACTAACGGTAAAGGTTATTTGGGATTTGTAGGAAGTAATTTTGATTCTCCAATTCTGGCACTATACTTCAAGGTCTCGGATGTGGGATTGAAGAGCGTGGGAGGCAATAACTAGATCATTATCTACTGATAGCACACACGTGTCATCAGCATAGGTAGAAAGGAAGGAGTTAGGATGGGTTGGGATATCAACTATATAGACTGTAGCTAATGGGTCCTAGGATGCAGCCTTGAGGAACAACAGATTGAGAAAAAAGGAATGAATAGGAACTATTGTGATTTATTTTGAAAGATCTATCAGCGAGGTAGGACTGGATAATAAGAAAATATGTAGGGTGAAGTAATTGACGAAGTTCGCAAAGCAATCCCAGAAGTCAGACTCGGTCAAAGGTTATCTACATCGAGACAAGCTGTTGTGCAGACCCAAAACCAAAATTTAAAGTAGTAATAAGAATTTTATTCTTTCGATGGAACGTTTGATTTTAGATAAATAATATAATTATCTACGAGTCATGTTTTTTAAGTAAGTACCGTTTTGGAATTGAAAAAAAGACGTGCAAAGATATCGCAATAATTTTATTTTTACATGAAAGCCTGTACCTTAATCTACTTTTCTACATAATTTCCATGAACTTTGAGGCACTTGTCATAACGCGGTACCAGTTTTTGAATAACCTTCTCAAAAAATTCTGCCGCCTGACTTGTTAACCACTGCATCACAAATGTTTAGACTTCGTTATCCGAAACACGGGTGACCTACGTCACACCAGAATCAAAACAACAATCCATGGAATGGCGACATTCATCATCACCCAAAAGAGTGAAGTTTAAGCAAACAATTTCTGCCCGGAAAATCATGTGCACAGTTTTTTGGGACAGAAAAGGAGAATTGCTAGTGGAGTTTCTGCTTCGTGATGTGACAATCAATGCAGCGTCTTATTGTAAGACATTGAAAAATCTGCTTCGTGCAATCCAGAACAAAAGACGTGGCAAGTTGAGTAAGGGTATCGTTTTGCTGCATGACAATGTCCGTCCACATGTGGCTAATCGGACCAAAGATCTCACAAGTCATTTAAATGGGAACTACCATTTGTTCTTGCACTTGAAGAAACACGTGGGCGGTCGGCGTCTTCAAGACGATAACGAAGTCAAAACATTTGTGATGCAGTGGTTAACAAGTCAGGCGGCAGAATTTTTTGAAGAGGGTATTCAAAAACTGATGCCGCGTTATGACAAGTGCCTCTAAATTCATGGAAATTATGTAGAAAAGTAGATTAAGGTACAGGCTTTCATGTAAAAATAAAATTTTTGCGATATCTTTGCACGTCTTTTTTCAATTCCAAAACGGTACTTACTTAAAAAACATGCCTCGTATCATAACGCGCAAAACACTACTTTCACTTACTTCGCTTTTGAATTGAGGCTTCAAAAATTATAATTTGGTCGTGGGGTGACGATGTGTTAACTAATAAGTTCTAATTTAATTATAACACTTTAGTAATTATACATCTTAATTTCAATTTTTTTTTCAACCCTTCCTCGCCTTTGTTGGCTATATGGGGGTTTCTCAGGCCAGGGGGAGAAGGCGGAGGATTAATGCCGAAATAAAAGCCTCTGGGCACCGAGACGCGAACTCGTAATTATTTTTTTGTAAGTTTCTTGTTATGGTTGCTAGGCAACGCGAGTTCATACCAACGCTCGCTTACCCACTCGACCACCCCGCCCCATGTTAATTTGAGGTAATAAATTGTAGAATACATTTTACAAAAACTAACAAACGTTTATAAATTGTAGCAGTCTAAAATTGAGTGTTCCGAAATATAAATATTCGACTAAATGCTAAATGAATGGTAGATCATTACGTTTTCCTCATTGACAATAAATATGGCAAATATTTATAGTGTTTAGTTTAGAAATAGGGTCACATACATTGATGTGAGTATGTGTCTTATCTGATAGCGAAATAGGCAGATGAGTGCTCGCCCGAAAGTGGGTGACGGATCCATGAGGCGGGTACTTCAAAGTGAGACGCGGCCTTATTTAGACTGGAAGCGATTTGCTAGGAGGGGGGAAGGCATAGCATAGAGGGTAGCTTGGAGGGTAGCGATGAAATGTTAAAACATTGAACCCATTTGTTGCACATCCTTTGGTGTCAAAAGTAAAGAATTAAATAGATCCTACGAAATTGCCTTTACCCTTCGTCGCAAATCTATGACTGAACATAATGAAGTCAGCAACATAAAGTTACGGTTACTATATATACTAGCGTATTCTGACAAAAGTGTGTTGAGGCGAGTACGTCCAAAACCCTCGTCAGAACAAGGCAGATACACTGTGCGCGTTTTTTGATATTCAGATAGTCCAGTTCGTTTCTGTTTTAATGATTTTCTCAAAAACAGTTCTAACGATTTTGGTAACCTCGCTGTATATATGTAAAATTTAATGGGCTTTAATGTCATATATATTTTTTTCTGACTGAAATAGTCTAACTTAAGTGCCGATATTTTAAGTTTTCTTGTTCGAAAATAACTTTAATTTTGAAGATTCGAAAAAAATTCCCCATACCCCCCTATAAGCATTGATAAAAAACGAATGTTTGTTTATTCGTTTAACGTCACTTTATGCTACTATGGCTAATCGGACGATGCTACAGTAGGAGTCCTAAATTTTGCCTATCCAGGTTTTATTAGGATAGAGATCTTTAACGAGTACCTGACATCGCGCAGGCTCGGGACCACCTTTTAACGTCCACTCCGAAGGACGGCATAACTAAGGATTTTTTACTTGATAAAAAACGACTAAATAACAAGTAGAACGAATTCGAAAACCAACTTAAGGAGAAAAGAGTAAACATATTTTGTTGGGTAAATTTCTTACTTGACAAGCGATACAAATTACAATTTATTGCTAGAATCTCATTTATATTTTTATAAATTATAATATATAATTATATTAGGGGCAAATATCTACAGTGAGTGTCAAAAGTATTCGGAATTCGTATTTCTTTTCGTTTAATTATTATATTTTACAGCTATGAATTTATATAATTCTTTTTTACTACCAAATCTTTAAAAGATACTCCCATAAATGAAAATCACTGACCAGATAACCGGAAAGATTATTGTTTTAAAAAATATCCGATTAATAATATAAAATTACAAGATCGTTCAGTGTCAAAAGTATTCGGAAATCGTAATATCCTGTTGTTTAATGGTTTCAAGTTTTAATATTCTCACCAATCTTCGACAAAATTTTATGTTCTAAGCAATTCCCCTCTCTCATGTTATATATATCCAACCGTTATCAAAGCGGGGAGGTTATAAACGTCTCAATGCATATTAGTTTTCTTTGTTTGTTTATATATTTAACGTCACTTAATGCTACTATGGCTAATCGGACTATGCTACAGTGGGAGTCCTAAATTTTGCCTATCCAGGTTTAATTAGGATAGGGATCTTTAACGAGTACCTGACATCGCACAGGCTCGGGACCACCTTTTAACGTACCCTCCGAAAGACGCCATAACTAAGCATTTTTTACTTGATAAAAAACGACTAAATAACAAGTAGAACGAATTCGAAAACCAACTTAAGGAGAAAAGAGTAAAATATATTTTGTTGGATAAATTTCTTTTTTTTTCGAACATAATAGGTAATATAGATGTATAATACACCGTTGGAAAGTTAAAGATTTTAGAAAAAATATTTTGTTATATACATAGTTGTAAAAAGTGATGTGAAGTGACGAAAAGGCCATAAACTAATTACTGATTACTATACTAAGTATAATAATAATAGTTGTCTTAAATCTATACTAATATTATAAAGCTGAAGAGTTTGTTTGTTAGTTTGAACGCGCTAATCTCAAAAACTACTGGTTCGGATTGAAAAATTCTTTTTGTGTTGGATAGTCCATTTATCGAGGAAGGCTATAGGCTATATAACATCACGCTGCGACCAATAGGAGTGAAGAACCAGGGGAAAATCTGGGAAAAAAACGGGAAAAATTTGGGAGAAAAAAAAACCTCGCATCCCAATGATTCCAAATGATTTACCTTTTATTTTTAAATGATTCAATTTCCCGTTAATTTATATTTTTCCGTAACAATTAATCACAGATGTAAAACATTTAAACACGTAGGAATAGATTTACGTCAAGATCGGGCTGCAGAGAAAATCAGTATGTTCTGCCACAAGAAAATAAAACTCATTTAGGCGGAAGTACTTTAAAATATATTCTTTTAAAAACTTCTTAATAGCAATCATAATAACAGAAATTGATGCAGACGAAGTCGCTTTAGAATATATCAAAGAAAAAGTGACATGTACTAAGAAGGTTTAAATTTGGGTGATAAAATTCCGGTTCTGGGATACGCCGATGATTTGGTACTGCTAAAGGAAGACACGGGAACTAAACAACTAAATACAAGTCCGTTAATAAAAACCGGTAAAGAAATAGGACTCGAAATAAAAACCGAAAAGACAAAATATATGATTTGTAGCAGAGACGGTGGCGATCTTGGTGATATTGATATATCAGGGGCTCAATGATAACAAGAAAAAAATAAATCCAGGAGGAAATAAAGTCCTGGTTAAAGGCGAGAAATGCGTGTTATAATTCAGTTGCGAAATTACTTAGCTTCTGTCTAAAAACTTTATATATAACTACGTTAGAATTTATAAAATTTATAGAATTTATAATATGGGAGTGATTCAGGTGTAAGGTTTTACCGCCGAATATCATTAATTCATAGTTTTCATTCATAGTTTAGTGATTATGGGTATAACCACTTCTACTGGTTTGCTACAGTAAATTTGGGAGGAGGAAGTCAAGATCGGGCTTTAAATGATAACAAAGAGTAGCTGATAGTTGATATTTATTATAGCCAATCTTACCATAAACGCACATAAATTAATACGAAATGCAATATTCGCGAGCAAAGCTGCGTATCAGAGCTAGTGTTTATTTATTTATTTATTTAACGTCACTTTATGCTACTATGGCTAATCGGACGATGCTACAGTGGGAGTCCTAAATTTTGCCTATCCAGGTTTTATTAGGATAGGGATCTTTAACGAGTACCTGACATCGCACAGGCTCGGGACCACCTTGTAACGTCCCCTCCGAAGGACGGCGTAACTAAGGATTTTTTACTCCCATTAAAAAATCCTAGGACCACCTGCGGGTTTGAACCCGTGACCTTTAGCATGGGAGGCTGTTACGCTAGCCACCCAGCTACAAGTGATCCCAGCTAGTGTTTAATATTGATGTGTAATTTAATCTAAATCATATGTTTCCATTGAACATTAATAAACTTTTTATTCAAATTATCATTAAAAATGTTGTGTACAACATACGGAGCTCTTGGGGGGTCTAGTGGATGGAGCAATAGTCTACGGTCTCCAGGGTACTGGGTTCGAATCCCGGCTGTAGCAGAATATTATATTTTCTTTTATCTTATCCGTGAGACGATCCTAGGGTATGCAGGCCCTTCTGGGTGACACACCAAGCCTCTATAAAGTGGGTACCCTAAAATGGGGGAAAATCTGGCGGCTGAGCATGATTAAGGCCTAATCACCTCATTGCACTGCCGTTGATCTAACAAACAACAGAACAGTACTGAGCCCAAGAAACTTCATGGGTTGTAGAGCTACAGGTTTTTTAAATTAAAAACACTCAATAACTTTATTTTATCCTAATGCCTTATTTAACTTTTGTCGGACAAATCTTTAGGGTGCAAACGGACTATCGAGAATTTGTTGAATTTCCATTTGCCGAAGGGAAGATCTCGGGAAGCAGCAGATTCATTCATTTTAATTAAACGATAATGTTTTTTACGAAAGCTAAATAAATAAATAAAAAGAAACAAACACTTGAATACAAATGAGCGAATCAATTAAATGATATCACATGTTTGTTTTTAATTTAATCAAAGAGTTTTCATAATCTCGAGATCCGTTATCCTTTATGTTTACTATTTTGAAACATTTTAATTGAATTCTGAATATTTATAGAACTTGATATGTGTCCGTTCTGAAATTCATAATTCTATAAAATATTCTTTTTTTTTTTAAATTTCTTTATTTCCAGATCGGCTGCTTGAGCCATACATGGTTTTTTTTTTAACATAAATGAATAATTATTACAACTCGTAACAATGGAAAAAGTGGGGGTATAGCCTCGTACAAAGACACCCCTAACGATTATAAATTTATAATTATTTCTGAGAATTAAATAATAAAAACAATTTGATAACATAACGAACAATTATAATAAAAACTAAAGAAAGAAAGAGAAGTAATGAATATACAAAATTAATACTAGGTTTGCAAGAATATAAATTATAAATTTAAGATCCATTTTAGTCTAAAAAAAAAAAAATAAAAAAAAAATAATAAAATAAAAAAAAAAATAAAAAATAAAATAAATAAATGAGAAAAAAAAATTATTTTTTTTCAAAAACAAAAGCTAAATAATAATAAATAAAAATAAGTTAAAAATATACATAAAAAGTAAAATAATATGAGGTTCATAAAACTAGATAATAATATTTACAACAGCATGTCCTGTAGAAGCCTGGGTTTTAGCCTGCGAGATGAAGTTGGAATTCCTATGTTGTAGGCTACTGCACCTCCAACTGCTGGTAGCTGCGAGTGGTATTTTTTGAAGCGGATTTTGATGAAGTCTTCCATGTATTCGATTTGTAGCTCACGATGGAGTTGGCTATTTCTAATAAACCATGGGGCATCAACGGCTATTCTTAATATTTTGTTTTGAAAAGTTTGCAATTTTTTTCTTTTCGTTGAAGAAGCTGCGCCCCACACTTCACAACCATACATTAGTAATGGCCTTAATATTGTTTTATATATAAGAATGGTTGTTTCAGGTTTGAGACTAGATTTTCTATTGAGGATCGGGTATAGCATTGCCAGTCTTGCATAGGCCTGGGTTAGTTTAAGGTTAATGTGGTGGTTCCAAGTGAGGCGGCGATCGAGGTGAACCCCGAGGTATTTTACTGGTTCGTAGGCTGGACTCCATGGCAGCGTATTACCGTTGAGTGTCAGTTCAGGTGGATCCGAAGGTCGTCTTAATGTAAATATTTTTGAGTTACATTTTTGCACATTTAGACTTATCTTCCATTTAGTGAAATATTTTTCTAAGTCTGTGAGGTGGCTTTGGAGGGTATTACGTGCAATATCTATATCTTCATGCTGAGTGAAAACTGCCGTGTCATCCGCAAACATAGCAATCGAGGTATCTGTAGATTGGATGATGTCATGGAGGTAAAGGTTGAAGAGGATGGGAGAAAGAACTGAACCTTGCGGAGTACCGGCTTGGGTGGGTCTGATAGTGGAGATAGAGGTGTTTATTCTCACTGTAAAAGATCGGCTGCTGAGGAATGAGAAGAGGATGTCGTACAGGTATTTTGGAGTACCGATTTGTTTCAGTTTGTACAATAGGCCTTCATGCCAAACTTTGTCAAATGCCTGTTGGAAATCTAGAAATGTTACGAGAGTATGTTTTTTCATTTCAAATCCGTTGACTATAAATTCGGTAAGTCTGGATAATTGGTGAGAAGTGGAGTGACCGAGTTGAAAGCCGAACTGAAATTCCGGAATGATATTGTTAAACTGTAAGAAGGAAGAAAGGCGGCTTTTTATTGCCGTCTCTAGTAATTTCCCTAAGATAGGTAGTAGGCTTATTGGCCTGTAGCTGCTAACATGATTTGATTTTTTGCCTGGCTTGTGGACAGCTATTAATTCGGCCTTCTTCCAGGAGTCAGGGAAATATCCGAGGCGTAGACTGCTGTTGAATATTGTTGTGATTAAAACAATAGCTTTTCTGGGCAATCTTTTTAGAGCAATAGCTGGAATCAAGTCATGTCCTGGACTTTTCTTTGTTTTAAGCCTGAAAATAAGTTCTTTTATTTCTTTAGGAGTCGTGAATTTCAGCGGAAGTTCAGCAGTGAGTGACTGTGATTGTAAAAACTCATTGATATCTTTATAACACTCTGGATCGCATCTTGACGAAAAACTTTCACTTTCTGTGTCGGAGAATGTCTTTTCAAAATAGTCAGCAAAGACTTCAGATTTATCTTGGTCACCGGAGATAAATGTGCTGCCCTCTATTAAGCTGGGAATGGTGTCTTGTTTCTTCAAAAGGCGCTTAGTAGCCTTCCAGAGAGATTGGTCTCGAGGGTTCAGGTCTGCGACATATTGTTTGTAATTAGAAAGAGTTAGTTCGTCTAGTTCCTGTTTGACAACGCGTCTGAGATAATTCCATTTACGTTTGTCTATTGGATTTCTATTTCGCATCCAGCGTCTTCTTATTTTATTTTTTTCCTTTATTTTGGACAAAATAGAATTTGGTATGCTGTTTTTGAATAATTTTTTTTTGAAACTGAATGTCAGCATAGTTGATTCTATCACACAATTTGTTATTAATTGTGTCAGATGTTCTATGGCTGTATCAATTTCCTGACGGTTTGAAAAATTGTTCTTAAGAAAAACATTATGGAATATTAAGTTTTTGTACCTGTTCCAGTCAATTATTCCTCTAATGAGAGAACTTCTAGATGGAATTTCTTGAACTTTGATGGAAAAGTAAATTAATACAGGGATATGGTCCGAATTTAGAGCAGATATTGTTTGGCATGATATTGGTAAACTGATATTTTTGGATAAAACAATATCTAAAATATCAGGTGTACAACCATTTCTAAAAAATGTAGGTTCGGTAGGCGCTATAATTTGTATATTATGCTTAGAAGTGATATCCAGCAACTTATTTCCGTTTTGATTTGTTTTCCGACACCCCCAGTAGATATGTTTACTATTTATATCACCTATTAGTAGAGCATGTTCAGTATAAGGCAATAATTTTAAAATTTCATCTTCTTGAAGTTTCTTATTAGGTGGTTTGTAAGCAGCTGTGATGATTGTACTGGGTGATGAGTTTAATCGAATCGAGATGGCTTCGATATTAACTAATTCGGGAAGAATATTTTCGGAAAAGCTAATATTATTTTTTATTATTAGTGCCACTCCTCCTGAAGCTGTTGAACTTTTTCTATCTTTCCTCAGAATTTTAAAGCCCGGTAAATGAAATTTATTACTTGTAGAAAGATGTGTTTCTGATATACAGGCTATATCAACAGAGTTCGTTTCGAGAAAATTTTTAAATTCATTCTTTTGTGACAAAACACCGTAGGCGTTCCAATTTAAAATTTTTAATTTATTTAATTCACAAGTCATACGAGGTAATTAAAGACGTTGTCTTTAAAGAAATAACATAATATACGTAGGGAAATATAAATACAATAGCAGTATAAATACAATAACAAGCTGGGAAGATAGTATTAGCAGCGGATGGGCTAATGTTTACATTAAGGCCCATTTGTAAAGAAGGAGGTAACTAGTGAGCTTAGCTGGGACATTATTTGTGATAAATACGGTTTAATAGCGTCTATAATGATTTTAGTGATTGTCGTTAAAATGTTTTCACTGTTAACTTCGGGAGTCGGTTGTTGTTGTGGTTGTGGAGCTCGATCTGGTGACAAGACTGATGAATAAGAGACAGCTCCTGTAGCCCTTCTAGCTGGCTTAAATGTAGTTTCTTTGTGATTTGTGCTACTATTAATTTCTTCAACAGGTGAGCTGATTTTATTTTTAATTAATTGGTAATACGGGCATCCTTTATAACTAGCTGCATGCGCCTGTTTACAATTCACACAGTATGGCTTATCCGTAAATTTTAGAGGGCATTTTGAATAGTGATGTTTTTCCTTACACTTAACACATCTGGGCTCTAAATGACAATAATTTTTTGTGTGACCGTACCTTTGACAGTTGGTACACATAGCTATATCATTGCTTTTATTTTTTGGTTCAACTGTAATAAGAGCATGGAAAATATTGTCAAGCTTAAAGATATCTTTAGGCTTTTCATTATTTACTAAAGTGACGGAACAAAGTGGAGTGGGCATTTTATCCTTGTTTAAGATTCTAAATACGTGTAACACTTCAAAACTTTTAGCAATTAACTCGTCCTTTAATTCTTCATCTTTAATATTGTAGAATAGGGTACTTTTCTGATAACAACATTTAGATTTTTATTTGTATCGATAGAGAAGGTGTGGTATTCGATTTTTTCCTCATCGTAATACTTCGTCATTCTTTTAAAATCTTCAGCTGTAGTGAGCATAATTTTGCTACTTTTGCCGGATAGTTTTGTAGAAAAAGGACTTAAACAAAGTGCATTTAGGTCGTTTAAAAGGAGTTTATAGTTATTAGCATTATGCAAAAATATCGGGGGTATTTTGTTTGTTTTTTGTGAGATATTATTTTCGCCATTTTGAACATTGTTTTGGTTAACTGTAGGATTATTAGAAGATAACTCTTGTTCGCATAGTACTTGAAATTTATTACTCACTTTTATTGGTGAAATATCCTGGTAGTATTTTCCCATTTTTTTAACAGGAGAAAGGTTAGGTGGAGTTCCTTCGTAATTTCGTTTTTTCGATGTTAATACATCTTGAACTTGTTCATCGGGTTCGGAGGAACTTTGCTGAGGACAAAGTGGCGTAACCCCTACTTCATCGCCCTTTGTCATTAATTAATGTAGAAAATTAACACATAAATTAAATGACAGTTTAAAATATAGAATTAAAGGAGAAAAAAAAAATATATCTATACATAAAAGCTGGGGTAAAGTCCACTGCACTGCTAGGAATAACCGCACTCTATGAAAGCTAGAGGCCAACTAATATAAAATATTCCATACATTAATCATACAAACCGAAGCAACGTCCAATAACATGATTATAGGCCGCGCTACACGTTGAGAAATGAAGTAGGTGAAAATTGTGATGTTCGGTAGTAGTGAATTATCATACACTCTCACATACTTTCAGCATATTATAATAAATAATCAATTACGCTATTTTCTATTAAACTTCATCATTTTTTTAAAAACCTTTATCATAAATAATGTTTAATTTCATAAAGTTTCTACATTAACAAAAAAAAAACATGATGTTTATATTACACTTGTTTGTTTTCATATTACTTTATCATTTATTTTATTTACTTATATTTTTTAAACAATAATATATAATGATAATATAGTATTTTTTAAAAGTAATATTTGATTTTTTTTAATTATGCCTTCTCTCTCTCCTGCTATTTCAGTGAACTCTCACTATCAAGAATTTTCACCTACTTCTTCTCTCACCGTCTAACCAGGCCCTTTCTGTCGCTTGTCTACAATCGATTTACCAGGAGGGTTTTTCTTAGCGGGTTACTTAGCGGGAAACTGAGAATCAAGACGTTTACACATACTTCATGTATAAAACACCTTGACTGGAAACAGCAACACTAATATACATTGGGATCACTTGTAGCATAGTGTTTAGCATAAAAGCCTCCTATGCCAAAGGTCACGGTTCAAAACCGCATGTGGCCCTAGGATTTTCTAATGTGAGTAAAAAATCCTTAGTTATGCCGTCCTTCAGAGGGAACGTTAAAAGGTGGTCCCGAGTCTATGCGATGTCAGGAACTCGTTAAAGATCCCTATCCTAATAAAACCTGGATAGAAAAAATTTAGGACTCCCACTGTAGCATCGTCCGATTAGCCATAGTAGCATAAAGTGACGTTAAATAAACAAACAAACAAAACTAATATTCATTGAGACGTTTATAACCTCCCCGTTTTGATAACTTTAGTGTTGTTAAAAGAGTTTACTTAAGGAGGTCTCTTAGCCAGCTTCTTTTCAGCCTTCTTTGAATATTCCCTGGCATGTCTGTCGTGGCCATGTTTTGTATGAGTTTGTTAGTATGTCCGTGAAGTTTGTCAAAAAATTTTATGTGTAAAGTCTGAATGTAAAGTTTTGTTACTGACATACCAGGGTGATCGAGTAATAAGTCTTAAAGTTTTTGATTGAAAAGTCTGGATTTTTGCAATCTGAGTCGGTTTCGCTATTCCATAAATTTGAGAGGCGTATGTCCATATGGGTTTTAGTAAGTAGGTATAAGTATTTAGTTTTTGTCGGATTTTTAAAGAAGAGTGCAGTAGAGAATATAGAAGTCTTAGTCGATTGCTGAGAGTCAGCCGCTTCTGCTTAATGTGAGGTCCCCATGTCATCCTTCTGTCGAAAGTGAGTCCTAAGTAATGAACTGTGTTGGTTTGTGTTATCGGTAAGTTGTTTATGTAGACTGGAGGGCAAGTGTCGTGTCGTAGGGTGAAGGTGATGTGTTGCGATTTGTCAATGTTGAGTTTTATTTTCCATCTTTTAAACCAGTCTTCTAAATGTTGTAAATAATGCTGAAGGGTCTGTGAAGCCTGAAGTATGTTAGTATGTCTAGTGAGAAGAGCTGTGTCATCTGCATATGTCGCTATTAATATGTTAGGATGTGTTGGTATGTCATGTGTATAGATAATATACAGTAAAGGTGCGAGAATTGATCCCTGCGGAACTCCAGCCCTGACTGGACGTATAGAAGAGGTATCTGTGCCCTGCCGGACAGTAAAAAATCTGTCGGAAAGAAAAGAGAGAAGAATAAGATAGTAAGTTGAAGGAAGGAATGATTTAAGTTTAAAAAGCAGTCCATTATGCCAAACTCTGTCGAAAGCTTGAGCTACATCCAGGAATACGCCAGTAGCATATAATTTGTCCTCTAGTGCAGCGGAAATGTAGTCTGTGACTCTATGTAGCTGGTGTAAAGTTGAGTGTAATGAGCGAAAGCCGAATTGGTGGTCAGGTAGTATCTGATTGTCTGTCAGTATGTCCAGTATACGTTTGTAAATTAGTTTTTCAAAAACTTTTGAGCAAATGGGAAGTAGACTAATCGGTCTGTAAGAAGAAGGGCTACTAGGATCTTTGTTGGCTTTTTGTATCATCAGTACTTGCGAAAATTTCCATTGCAAAGGGAATTTTGTTGTCCTGAGTATCGCGTTGAATAGTTCCCGATAACTTAATGACAAAATATCCACCAACCCAACAATAGCCCTTTTCATGAACTCCACTTGTTACTTTTACTTACTACTACCATAGTAAGTAAATATATAGTAATGGAAAGGTATTGTGATAGTGAACCTTTTTCCAACGGAAATGCGATTTTTAGGGTCCCCTTAGTCCAAATAACCGAATCATAACCATTAATATAGATGTATAATATATCTTTGAAAAGCTTAAGATTAAAAAAAAAATTTATCTTATACACACAATTGTAAAATTTAATGGAGAGTGTTGAAAAGCCGATGAAACTAACTGATTGTAGACAATAATATAATAGATTATTTAATAAAACACAAGTTTCTATCGGAAATCAATGTAAATAATTTATTGATCTTCATATAAAAGTTCTTCAATTTATTTTAACAACAGAGGAAAGTGAAAGTAGTGTGTTGTTTACAAAATATATTTTATTATTAATGCTCCTACAATACTAACTCCCAAGAAAATTTAGTAAAAATACATGAATTAAGGTTATTAAGTACAAATATATTAGTAAAAATACAGTCTATTATAAAGCTCATTTACGTCACTGTTATTAGACTTATTTGGAAATATGGAATTGGGCTTCGAAGCTTTAATAAACCATCCAATGCCTCCCACATCTAATCCTTACTGTCCAAAATCCTGAATATCCCTTATTTTGTCAAAAATCAAATCATCCATAAAGACGCAGACCTATCCCAAAATAGATAGACCTCTTTTCATTCCTAACTCCCTGCCCACACAAACCCACTTGTCCGTAATCTATCTTCCTTAGATATTTCTGACAACCCTCTGAGGCGATTGAGAAGGTGGTCTCGAATCTTACTCACTTAAAATATTAATTTAAGTGCTATAAATTCGTTCCTTTATAAGCCATTTTCATTGACATTTATTCTTTCTACATATTTACTTGTTGTATCTCTATGTATATAAAATGATAATTCACTATCATCAAGGGCAATGTTTCCTGGAGGATTATAAGGAAAAAACATTGCGGTTTAACTTTTCTTTAAACGGCAAAAATAAATTGTCTCTAAGTAAGTCGTTAAAACATTATAAGCCCACAAACCTCTGAACATATGTTATTGGCAATATGAGAGGTTAAATATTCGATGCCGATACCACCAAACTTCGCCTGCACAGACTTGTCCAATGTTCCCCGGTCAAGCCCAAGTCCCCGAGATCAGCCTTAATGCAATCCTCCCATCGACGCTTCGGCCTACTTTTCGGACGCCTACAAGTCGAATCAGCGAATACCAACTTTCTCGGAATCCGTTCCTCACCGAGCCCAACAACTAATACGCCCATTTGAATCTCCGCGATGCCATCAACTCAATTATATTCACAGGTTACAAGCTCCGCTATTCCGCGTTGTGCAACCTTCTAAACTCCCCAGTGCCCTCATCTCTCTTCGGACCAAATATTTTACGCAGTACCTTATTTTCGAAAACCTTAAGCTGTTGTTTATCCTTCAAAGGAAGAGGCCACGTTTCACATCCGTAAAGAACCGTCGGAAGAATAATAGTTTTATAAATTCTAACCTTTAAGTTTTTAGACAGAAGCCGCGTGCTAAGTAATTTAGCAAATGAATAATAACACGCAATTTCCACCTTTAACCGGGACTTTATTTCTTCCTGGATTTCATTTTTTCTTGTTATCATTGAACTTAAATTCTTGAATTTCTCTACGTGTTCAAAAGTATGCCCTGATATAAATAAACAAATAAAAAAATATTGTAGTATTTTCTTAAGGTTGGCACCAAAACATAATATGTTTACTTATTAAGTGTGAATTATTTGATGAGGGTAGCCAAAATAAGAAAATATGTTATTGCTCTTCCATTAGAAATATATTTAGTTTGAACTGAGAAGGTCAGTACGAAGAGAAGCACTAGTAGCTGCCTGTCAGATAGGACTCCGGACGAGAACCAGGCTGCGATAGTGCGTCTCCCACTGTCGCGACAGCTGTCGGCGATAAGCTTTATTCGCGCCATTTATCTAGGCATTGCAAAAATTTAATACTTTTTGGAATTTAACGTTTCAATCCTTCCATCGATAGGTTTTGAATGAATCAAAGTATTGATTCATTTCACATTAAAGTGTAGAAACATTCTTGTATGTTAATTCATTTATTGATACTTTGTGCTACTGTAACCGATCGGACGATGCTACAGTGTGAGCACTAGATTTCGCTTATCCAGGTTTAATTAGGATCCTTCCGAATTACTACTCTATCAAGGAGTTTTTACTCCCATCGAAAAATGCTAGAGCTATCTGCCAGATTTGAACCCGCCACCTTCGGCGTAGAAGGCCGTTATATTAACCACAGCCAGAACTTTATTAACCTCTAAAAAGTTGTTTATTAGTATATTATTGGGTTGTTTCATATGAAATGTCTGTTTTTATAGTTTCTGAAATACATAAAGGATTTTGCAGGTCTCTGTTGTTTTCTTCCGAATGTTTACATATTTAAAGTAAACAGTTACTAATCCTCTACCTTTCTATTATAAACAATAGCTTCCCAATCAATTACCCACTTTTTAGTATACCTCCAAATATGAACATGTTAACACGCGATTTTTGAGTAATATTTTTGTACGAGGTTAAACTCGGCCATTCAGCAGCTGAGGCAGCTAGAAATATTTGCAAGGCCTTTGGGAAAGGGAGTGTTAATGAACCATTCGCCGTTGGTTTGCTAAGTTTTCAGTTGGGGATACCGACTTGGAAAACTTGCCCCGAGGAAGACCTCCGCTATTTAGATAGCTATTTAGAAATAAAAAAAAAATGTTTTTTTGTAATAATTCGCAGATGTTTTTTACATTGTGGAAGAAAATGTTTTCAGTAAGCTTTGGAATGAAATAAAATATTATCTGCCACTATTTGGAAATTAACTAATTTCTGAATATCGTTTTTAAAGGACTTATGTGTTTTTTTAGGTGAAATCGGAAGACGGAATTTCGATTAAACTAAGTTATAGGAATAAAAATATTAAAAAATATAAATTTTCCGAAAAATCCCCAGTACTTTTCTTAAATAACTGTTTTTGATATTAAAACCGCCTTTAAGAAGGTCCTATTAACGTAAAGAGTCACTTATTGTAATGATCCCGGTTGACAAAGCACAGCAAGTCGACCGTACAACTTCCCCGTTACACGGATTAATTAAATTAAATTAATTATCTCCAAGCAAATTAATATTGTGCTATTAGTTGCTTTGATCTTAATAAATTGGTGCAACGGCGCCAAACGGTTTTGGCAAAGAGGTTGGGAATGCGAATGAACCGTAACTGATCGTTCTAGACTCTCAATTACGTCTAACATTGCTGAGGCTTTCTATGCCTCCTATATATACGCTACAAGCTCCATAATTAATTAAAGTGTTTCAGGAAAAAAAAAAAATCTGGTGCGGGCAACACACGACTTTCACTTACCTCCGTTTTTAGAATCTATTAAAGAATTTTCAAGTACAGTAAGAGATAAAAATGAGTGAAACCGTTAAAAGATTAATTAAATGGAATTTCTATAGAAACATGTGTTTTATTAAAAAATCTATTATATTATCATCTAAAATAATCAGTTAGTTTTATCGGCTTTTCATCACTCTCTATTACCATTTAAAAGCTTGTGTATAAGATAATATTTTTTTCTAAAATCTTTAGCTTTCCAACGGTATATCATACATGTATATTACTGGTCTTATGTTCGAAAACAAAAAAATTGCATTAAAATTTTTTTTTTCAATTTTCTCCTTTAGTTGTTTTTTAAATTCGCACAACTTACATATTTAGCTGTTATTTACCAATGCTAATAAGAAAATCAAAAAAAGAAGAACCACACAACCACACACACACAGACAGACCTTTTTGCGGGACTTGGTTATTTGGACTCAGGGGACCCTAAAATGTGTATTTCCGTTGAAAACTGGAATTCGAAAATTTTCACGATCGCAATACTTTCCCTTACTTACTATATATAGTAAGTGAAAGTAAAAATGTATTAAGCACTCAATGTGTATGTGTGAGTAGACCTAGTACTGCCATAAATGCTATTACAAAAGTTTAACTTTGTTTACATCCTTGGGTATTGTTTAGACAATCATCACCTCTATCATATATATATATATATATATATATATATATATATATATATATATATATATATATATATATATATATCACCTCTATCAGATTATTTTCTATTTTCTATACTTATCAGGGTAATAATCCCAATCAGTTTGTATTTTCCTAGAGCATGGATTAGCGTGATAAAGAAACCGAATAGCTGAGATCGCCTCACACAGAGTTGAAAAATTCTGGTCAGAGGTTTTCAACTTTTCGAAAAATTTGGGTGTCAGCCGTATGTTCGTAGACCGCGCTATAAATAGATATAATGATACCCTTTCTGTATCTGACAGACCTCGATCGGGCCGTCCCCGCACTGTGAGAACGACAAATCCAATGAGAGCTGTAGCTGCTCGTATCTGAAGAAAATCCCTTAGGAAAACAACAAATCATGTATCGGGGAATGGGGATTTCTATCAGATCACGGTCTCCCATAATAAAAAATTACTTTAAGATGAGTGTATTTCGAAGAACGACAGAACAAACACTAATCACTTCCCTAAAAAAAAAAATTAGAGTGGATAGATGCAAAGTGCTCTTTGGTCTTTACACCTATGGTCTTCACCGAAAGATTTTGTTTAGAATTTTTATTTTAACGCAACAAAACAAACAACACAGAAAATCGCAATATAAAGGCCTCAACGGCGCACCAACCTACTGTCCAGACCAAGCACAGCATAAACAACAAATTACCAAGGACCAATGATGTCATCAGAATTCTCCGCCATATTTCCTCTTCTAAAACGAGCCCATCTCTTTGTATGTAAAAACCTTGCCAGGAAACAACGTAACTCCATTGTTTTCAGGTTTTAAATTAGTGCTACGATCTGTTAGCCCAAAGAAAGGAGTTTTGGGTGACTATTGCTTTAAAGGAAAAAAACATTACAGGTTCACGGTATAAGCAGTTTTTTGATACGTCTGCTGGGGAATGACATTATTACTTGATGGGGAAGTATTGGGTTGTGTCACATGAAATGTCCGTTTTCAAGGTAAAGGATTTTTATAAAAAATACAATATGAAAACAAAATAATTTTATTCGAAGTATTTACCTTCTTTTTCTACACATTTTTCTCAACGTGACACCAACTTTTTTTTAGTTTTCCTTTGACGAAGTTGTCTGAATTCCTGAACAGGTGGTAATCTGTTGGAGACAAGTCGGGAGAATTTGGTGGATGCCGAAGAATTTCGTAGCCCAGTTCTTTCAATTTTTGCACGGTATGTTTTGAAACATGGAGTCTTGCTGCCGCTCAGTGAGATCATGAGGTACCCGTGTATCGAGCTTTTTTACTTTCCCAATATACTTTTAATGTCTGGAAACGGTAGATGCACTTGCATTTAGTTGTGTTGAGAGTCCTTTAACTGTTTGGTAGGGGTTTCCTTCTACTGTATGTTTGAGGACATCGTTGTCTATTACGGATGGAGGTCTTCCTCGGGACAAGTTTTTCAAGTCGGTATCCCCAGTTGAAAACTTAGCAAACCAACGGCGAATGGTTCATTAACACTCCCTTTCCCAAAGGCCTTGCAAATATTTCTAGCTGCCTCAGCTGCTGAATGGCCGAGTTTAACCTCGTACAAAAATATTACTCAAAAATCGCGTGTTAACATGTTCATATTTGGAGGTATACTAAAAAGTGGGTAATTGATTGGGAAGCTATTGTTTATAATAGGAAGGTAGAGGATTAGTAACTGTTTACTTTAAATATGTAAACATTCGGAAGAAAACTACAGAGACCTACAAAATCCTTTATGTATTTCAGAAACTATTAAAACGGACATTTCATGTGAAACAACCCAATAGCTGATAGGTTCTTATAATTTGATTTCGTACTCCGGGATAATTATTAAGAAAAATTTGCTGTTTAGCTTAGTGATCATGTTAAAGTTTTTTGTGTTAATGTAAACTTATTATTTTATCAACAATAGTGTATTTCTTTATTAAATTAACTTTCTTTCTCGGAAATATGTTAATAATTTCTTTCTTTACGTTCTCCGCCTGTCCTTCTGGGTAATAAACTTTTCTTTTTCAGTCCGGAAAATTACTAATGCTGCATTTTTAACATCTTCAATTTTCACCAAAATGCTACTTGATTTGAACTAGATGTGTGTTGCGCGTACCAAATTATATATGTACTTATATATATATATATAATATATATATATTATATATATATATATATATATATATATATATATATAATATTAGCGGGAGGCGAGATAGGAGCAGGGAAGATATAGGGCGAGTGTTAATGGAGCCTGTGACTGGCTAATTGAGCTATAAATCTCTGCCGGGCACTCTAGCTCCTGGTCTTTATGTTATCTCGTGTCCTCTCGTCATAGTTATTATCGTCATGTAGCTCTCGCCTTCACGGGGTAATCTTTGACGCTTTTCGGGATTGGAAGCGAAGAGTCATCGAGTGGATAATGAAAGAGCTGAATAAATTAGAGTTGTGATTGTAAAAGCGGTTGTCAACAAGCTTCTCTGGCAACTAGGGGGAACTTTTTGCTACGCCTTCTTCATCATTTTTTTTTATTACTGAGTTTAACAGCTGTATTAAAATAAAAAAAAAATCTGGTGCACGAATCACAGGACTTTGACTCACTTTTCTAGATATAAATATACTAGTTGACCTACCCCTGCTTCGCACGGGTGCGATTTCAATGAGACGTCATTTGTGTTTAAAAAAGTTCTTTCTGACCGATTTAGAGTTTAATAGCGCCTATTCATTATTATTTCTAATCATCAGCAGAAACGAAAAACATAAATCAATTTTTTCAAGTTTATTTGTGTGTTATTTTAAAGGAGAGCGCAGATAACGGAAAATTTAATTTTTCCATATAAAGAGAACTTAACTGCTATGTATGTATTTAAAAAAAACAAACAGAAATAACAACGGGTCCTATTTTATTCGGTTTATTAATATTTTATAGGCCAAATAAACTTTTTTTTTTTAATATATTTTTATTGAAATTTACAACTGTACAAAAAATACATCAAGTAAATATGCTGAAATGTTATAACACATGAAATAAACATGAAAAGAAACTGCCTATTGGCAGCACTCTTTGGTAGGGAGACTAACAAGAAGGTCTCGAGGCCATCTGCTTTTTAGACGCCTCGGAGAATTATCAGGAATTGAAGAGGAAGCAAGGATTGAAACTAATGGATTAGAGTGGGAGTGGAGTTTTTCATGGAAAGTGTGATACCTGGTACGGGCCAAATCGGCAACATATGGAACATTAAGGTCATTGTGGATGATTTTGTTCGTGACAAAGTAAGGAGCGTTGAGGATTTTGCGAAGGATTTTGGATTGTAAGGATTGGATACGGGAAGAGTTTGATGGTTTAGTAGAGCCCTGAAGCTTAACTCTGTAGGTCCAGATAGGCCTTATGATGGTGATATAAATGAGTCTTTTGTAGACAAGTGAAAGGTTAGAGCGTCTGTCTAGTAAGTGTTGGAGTAGCCGAAATTGTCGGGCAGTTCCTTGTCTTTTCAGTCTTGTGTGCGGATTCCATGTAAGTCGTTTGTCAAACAGAAGTCCTAAATAGCGATTGTTCAACGGACAAGCGGAATATCTCTAAAGGACACTGTAGGACAGGATGTCATAGGTTTTCGACGAAGGGTAAAGGTAATTTGTTGGGATTTATTGGAATTGATTTTAATTCTCCAATTCTGACACCATACATCAAGGTTCTGATGTGGGATTGGAGAGTTTGAGAGGCAATAGTAGGATCGTTATTAACCGATAACACGCAAGTGTCATCAGCATAGGTAGAAAGGAATGTGTTAGGATGGGTTGAGATATCAGCTGTATAGACTGTGTAAAGAATGGGTCCTAGGATACTGCCTTGAGGAACCCCAGCAGACTGGGTGAAAAAAGATGAATAGGAACTATTGTGGTTTATTTTGAAGGATCTGTCAGAGAGGTAGGACCGGATGGTTAGGAAGTATGTAGGAGGAAGGAATTTACGGAGTTTTTACAATAGTCCTGGGTGCCAGACAATAAACTATTTAAATTAAAATTTAAACGTTAACATAAAAAATTAATAAAAGTGATAATATTAGTGGTTGTTCTTATATATCTGATTTTAAAGGTTTATTTTATGTTTTGATTTTAAAAATCATCATAAGTTTTATTTTATTTATTGTAAATATTTTGGACCGTACACTAGACTCCTTATGTTACTTCCCATAAGGGAGATGCTTTTGTCTTTTAAAAATATGTCAATAAAGCTTTATTTATTTATTATCATATAATTGATTAAAATTATATATAAGAATCTTAAGATTTATTGAGGTCACCAGTGAAAAACGATACGAACTTATTTAATAAGCCAATAGATTATTTGTTATTTTTTTCCCACTTCTACAGTTAAACATTCTGCAGCCAGTACGCAAACTAGATTCCTCCCTGAACTGGGGAAAGCACTAGATTATAGGTAGGCATATCAATGATTCATTGTCTTTCTCAGTCAGACAGAAATATTAAAGCCACATTTCTTTAAAAAAAACTTTCTGTGTATTCGGAACCGGAGGCTGGGGTTGGCTGGCGCGCTGCCAGAGCGGCAGATATCGCCCTAAATTAGCGACGAGATGCAGATACAAACACCTGCTCCGCTGCACCGCCCGCTATTTCGGCTCCGAGGATGTATCGCTTCAATTACTCACTAATTGGGCCAATGCGAGGCCTGTCCTTGTAATTGGTCGCTGGCTATTTGTCCCAGGTCGGAGGTTTGTAGATTTTCTTTCCTAATTCAAGGGACATTTTTTAATTTTATACTAAAAAGCGGTTAGCTTGAAGGGTAGAGGTTAGGAATTACTTTTCAGATTTTTTTTGCTAACCATAATGAGTTCAACAAACATTCAGTTTGTAGCGGATGCTTCTCACGCTCGCTCACAGATAGCGCTACCGGTGGCTACTTGGGTCACCGGCCGAATATAACATGACGCTATATTCAATAATATATTATATTGTTATTAATCATTGCCATTGTAAATATTTGTATTCATGTAACTGATTTATAAGAAGAAATAAACGTTACGAGGTATTTTGACCTGGGGCCAAGACACTAGTCTGGTAGAAAAGTTCTCACCGTCAATTATCGACATGGATGACTAACATCCCCAAGAGTCTGTTCAGCTCTTCAGATCACCAACCTGCCTCTTCCAGATGGTATCTCCTTAGGTCAGAGTATCTCTGCCTTTGAATCATAATGGGTCTATCTTAATTTAATATCCTTCTAATACCTTCTCTCCTTCATCCTTACTATCCGCCTCATAGGATGGGGTGCATGACTTCTAACCATGTGCACCTATGAGGGCTCCTATCCAACACTGCTGTTGGGTGTACCCATCCTAGGCAGAATAATGCCATACCTGGTGGGGTATGTGATTCTACCACAGCGGGCACCATCTCCTATCTAACTCTCTTCCTTGCATGAACACGCAATTGTCGAGGCTTTCTGATACCCTTTCTTGTCCAATATAATAACAATACTTCGACAAGCTGAATATTTATTCAATGAAAATTCGAGACTTCTTTTACATGATTAAGAAAAAAGAAGCTACTTTTTATAATACTTAGAAAGTGTGAAGAAATTTCGTAATTTGCATTCTGAAAAAAAAAGTTTGGCAAAAGAAAATACCTAAATTCGAAAGGCAAGTTAATTACGCGAATCTCTGGGCCCCCGCCTCAGAAGCCGTCGATGTGAGTTGTACGGTTTCATGTTTTAAGTCATTCTGTCATTGAAATTTTTGTAAAATTCTGTAGCAATATCAGAAACTGTAAGTTCGAGTCTTTGTGGAGTAATTTGTTTGTCACATAGAATAGTGGATCAACGATTTTTTGTAATACTTTGGATTGGAAAGACTGAATTTTTTAAATATTTAGAGGTTTCAAACCCCCATAGGGGTTTGATGAGTACTTTGTGAATAGTATCGGGCTGATGCGAAATTAAAGCAGGTTTCCTCTATTGCAATATCTTAATTCCAATTGTGTAAACAAAGCTAATCCTAACATTGATCATTATTATACCAAAACAAACCTTATCTAATACCCTCTCTTTCACCATGAATTTGTTTAGTAAAATCGTTTTGTTCAGTGTGTTCAAAGGTCTTGAATCGAAAATGTCAAAGTGCGATTTTCGTCAAATTTATTTTTACGAATTTAAATTAGGGCGCAGCGCTGCGCAAACGGCTCGTAATATTAATGAAGTGTGGGGTCAGGGGGCTATTAATGAGTGCACGGTGCAGCGTTGGTTCCAAAAGTTTCGCAGAGGAGATTTCGACCTCGAAGACAAGGAAGGTCGGGGCCGTCATCTTGCTCTGGACAACGACCAGCTGAGGTCAAAAGTGGAAGAAGACCCAACCGAAACCGAAGAAATGGCGGCGGAACTCGGTGTGAACCAATCCACAGTTGTACGCCACTTGGAAGCAATTGGTAAGGTAAAAAAGTTGGCCAAGTGGGTGCCACACCAATTAAACGACCACCAAAAAAATCGCCGCTTTGAAATCTGCTCCATGCTTGTGACACCCAATAAAAATGATCCATTTCTCGATCTCATTGTGACGTGCGATGAAAAATGGATCTTATACGACAACAGAAGGCGTTCTAGCCAATGGCTGGGCAAACATGAACAACCAAAACCTTTCCCGAAGCCCAACCTGCACCCAAAAAAGGTTATGGTCACAGTTTGGTGGTATAATGCTGGTGTTATTCACTACAGCTTTCTCAATCGAGGTGAGACTATAACTGCTGACAAGTACTGTCAAGAAATTGACAGCATGAATCAAAAATTGCAACGTCTTTGCCCAGCATTGATGAATCGGAAGGGGCCGATCCTGCTCCACGATAACGCCAGACCACACGTTGCACAACCAACGCTTCGACGACTGCACGAGTTGGGCTACGAAGTTCTCCAACATCCGCCTTATTCACCTGACCTCTCTCCTACAGACTTCCACTTTTTCAGGCATCTGGACAACTTTTTGAGGGAGAAAAATTTTCAAAACCAGGACGACATTGAAAATTCTTTTCGTGATTTCATTGAGTCCAGGGATTCGGATTTTTTTTTCTGGTGGAATAAGAAAGCTTGTTGAACGTTGGCAAAAGTGCATTGATTCAGATGGAAATTATTTTGATTAAATATATATGGTTAAAGTAAAGATATGGCGTATTTACAATACCTACTAAAAACCTGCATTAATTTTGCATCAACCCAATAATTTTAGTGCTCAAGGATAATTTAGATAGTTTGTCAAGTAGCCTGGATAAGAGTACTATATTTCTTCAAGCTGTTTTCCCTTAAGTCCATATATCGTACTTCTTCTGTAGTAGGTTAAAATAATAATAATAATAATAATAATAAATTACAAAAAAATACTTGATAGAGATTTGTGCTGTTTCGCGCCCAACGGCCGTACAAAGAGGTGATTAGAAAGAGATCACGCTCAGCTACTAGGTTTTCCCAATTTTTGGGTACCCCCTTTATAGAGACTGTGTGTGCCAGAGAAAGGTCTGTATACCTCAGGTTCATTCATCCTACCTCGTCTTTGAGGGCTGTGCTGGGGATTCTCAGGCTAGGGGGGTGAGGGCGGGGGATAAATTCCGAGATAAAAGCCTCCAGAGACGCGAACTCGTAATTATTTGGCCTCAAGTTGTTTTGTCATCTGAGTAGTTGCTAGGCAACGCGTGTTTCTTTGAACTCACTCAGCCACCCCGCCCCCTAATAGTTATAAACTATATGAGAGAAGTTAGTTCAGGGTGTAGTAACACTAATATAACACACAATTAAGCGTAAACTTAATTTATTGGTGCCTACGTTTCGGCCTAAATTATAGACCTTCTTCAGGGTGATTGTGTGAGCTGTAAAGGCGTCACCAACAATGGGATAATTAAGTAATTATGGTGCCCTGGGTGGGGAAATGATTCGTTATTAACTATGATTCATAATAAATATTTGGAACCTGGTTATATGAAACTGAAATTTTATATTTAAAACAATTTTAAGCCTAGGAAGTTACAACAGCTTATTCACCTAATTTGAAGAATTAAAAAAGCCGAAACGATATTCTCAAAAACGGCCTAGAAGATATAGATCAAACTCAATATATCAATGTGAAATGGAATGAGATTTAATATCATGTATATTTTAATCATCATTGAAACAGTGTGACAGTGCTGCGCGCACCAGATTTTTACCCAGTGAAGAAGCACCGTCGTCCAGATGCGGATATATCTGGAGGCTTGAGGATACTCCACATTGCCTGCGTTCTTGGGATTATCCATCCATCAGAGGCAGGGAAGGGAACATCTAATTGTGTGCTTGTCGCTCTGTGCTCTACCGGTCTGCCCTCGCATTCTTCTCAGCTCTCTTAGAATGTGTCTTCTCTAATGTCCCTTTTAAATCTTTCTTAAAGCGCTACAAATTACTGCACAATGCTTTATTATTGGTTCTGTTCAAAGGGAATGTGCGTTTTCGAAAGTAAGGCTGTTTAATTTGTTTGCGAGCCACTACACCACACCACGGCTGTTAGGTAAAACAACTTAGTGAAATCAAATAATATTTGATTTTGTGTCTGTTTAAATATATATATAATATGTATGATGGGGAAGGGGCGGTGTCAAAGACGGTGATTCAAATGGATTAATAATTATAATGAATTATAATTATTAATGAATGAATAATTAAAATAATAATAATAATAATATGAAATAAAGCAGAAATTATTGTTATACATTTTGGTTTATTATTTAATTTTTTACTTTCACTTACCTATATATGAAATATATAGTAAGAGAAAGTATTGCGATCGTGAAAATTTTCGAGTTCTAGTTTTCAACGGAAATACACGTTTTAGGGCTCCTTGAGTCCAAATAACCAAGTCCCGAAAAATGGTCTGTGTGTCCGTGTGTGGTAGGGGTGGGCATAATCGAATGACGATTATCAGATGATTCGATTATTTCAATCATTCGAATTAATCGATTATCGAAATAATCGGTTTGCAGAGACGACATTCGGACTGAATTTTTTTAACGATCATCGAGGGGTTATAAGAGGTCGGGATAATCGAATGACCCTTTTTTTTTTTTTTTTTTTTTTTTAATGCTCATCACATAAATTTGATGCATATTTGCACCTGAACTCGGCCAGCACAGCAATCATAGAGAGGGGAATTGTGCCATATTGTCTTTCAGAATGCATATGAATCGTTCGATCATTCGATTAGTTAAATCATCGAAGTCCGATCATTCGATTATGCCCACCCCTAGTGTGTGGTAAGTCTAACGCAAAAGCGAAAAGTCGTACGGAACTAAAATTTCATATTTAAGACAACTAGGTATACTTCCGAGCCGTTACAGAATCTTTTTCATAGAAATCGGATGACCAGGAGATCTACTTTATACCATGCATTATGCACCTTTTTACGATTTTCTCAAAAACGGCTCTAACGATTTTGATTAAACATGCTATATGGATGTAAAATTTGATGGGCTTAAACATCATGTAGGTTTCATTCTGATTGAAATAGTATGACGGGGATTAAATGCCGATATTTAAAATTTTCTTCCTCTAAAGTAACTTTAATTTTGTAGATTTAAAAAAAATTTGAACATCATTGATAAATGTCGGGTAAATACGGAAGTTGGGCAAATTAGATAAACAACTATAGGAGAAAAGTGCAAACATATCTGTTCGCGATTACGCGAATTAAAAATAATAATATTTATTTGATTTAAATTTAATTATATTGAGCCTTGGATACGGCACAGATGTTTTATTCGACTGTCTTTTGTTTTTTGCTATAGCGTCAGTGTGAATTGAGATTCTGTCCCGATTGCATGTTTTTGTAGTCCGTGACGATATTTGTGGTGATATTCGGTTCCCGGTCACGATATAGGGACTCAATTTTAAGAATTTAGGTTCTCCTAAGTTTTACAAGATAAAATCTAGGAGTAGCTGGAAGAGACTGCCGAGCCTGAGCGGGCCGGTTCGAGAAGACACGAAGAAGGCGATTAGGTAAGCTGCTGTCCATCTTAAATTTACTTGTAAAACGATTTGGAGATCCCTTATTCTGGGCATAATCTAAATTTAAAGTTTTTTAAAGTCCCTTCGAACCTCTTTCAGCAATTATCTGAAACGTGTTTAACATTTTTTTAAGTTTTTCCTCGGCCCTGTTAGAAACCTCAGCACACAAATATTGAAATTGTTCTAATTAATAGTCGAATACCGCACCCCAGTCTTCTCCAATAAAAAAAAAAAAAAAAAAAAAAAAAAAAAATATGCATTGATAAATAGTACTGTGCTGAGTTTTTACTTTTCAATTCGATGTCCCAATCAACGTTAATTGTTTTCATATTTATTCTGTCTAGGATCAATGATCATCGTTGTGTAAAGTTCTCTATAATCAAACAGAAACCAGACAATGGATGTTTGTTCATTCATTAATTAAATGAATTAGCCATTATGTAGATCCTTCGTTTGACGTCGTCGTCAATGGAAATATTTGAAGAGCAAACAGGAGAGATTGTTTGAGGAAACGAGATCTCTGTGTTCGATATCGTCTAGAGTCCTTGTAAAGGGAGGATCCCTTCTATATGTGTCTTTGTCGGTCCTTAGGTCTGTGTTCCAAGGCGATGAATGAAACCATTCATAATAACAGGAATACATACTCATTGCAATTATTGATGACCAAACGTTGTGAATGAAACTATTGTAAGTTAAGGAATGGAAAAGAAGTTATGAATTAAACCATTGATAATAAATACTCATTGCAATTATTGATCATCAATGAATGAGAAGGGGGGGGGGAGAGGAGGGAGATGATTGGAAGTTAATGAATGGAAAAGGAAGTTATAAATTCAATCATTGCAGGAATAAAACATTGTTTTGCCCAAATATATTTAGGAGTTACTAAAAATGAATGACGAGACCCATAATAAATAAAGATTAACACTTTTTTCTGTTTTGTGTGTTTGAATACTCATTCAAGGATATTTAATAATCTATATGAAAAATTTACTAAATTTCTTTTCAATAAAATAATAATAATAACAATGTTGGCACACCTACCTAATAATTATAAATTAAGGAAATAATAAATTTAACCCATTCAAGTAAAGAAAGTTATGGTTTTTTGTTTGTTTGTTTATTTATTTAACGTCACTTTATGCTACTATAGCTAATCGGACGATGCTACAGTGGGAGTCCTAAATTTTGCCTATCCAGGTTTTATTAGGATAGGGATCTTTAACGAGTACCTGACATCGCACAGGCTCAGGACCACCTTATAACGTCCCCTCGGGAAGGACGGTATAACTAAGGATTTTTTACTCCCATTAAAAAATCCTAGGACCACCTGCGGGTTTGAACCCGTGACCTTTGGCATAGGAAGCTATTTGCTGACAGCTGGGTTGTGTGTGTGTGTGTGTGTGGTAACTCCCGGGCGGAAACGGTAAATCCTATGTAACTGAAGATTCATATTTAAGACAAATATACGCCCGAGACGCTACAAAACCTTTTTCATCAAAATGAGCTTACCAAAAGAGCTACTTTATACCATGCATTTTGCACCTTTTTTCGATTTTCTCAAAAACGGTTCTGACGATTTTGATTAAACTCGCTATATCGATGTAAAATTTAATGGGCTTTAATATCATGTAGTTATCATTCTGATTAAAATGGTCTGACAAGTCTTAAATGCAGATTTATAAAATTTTCTTTATCTAAATTACCTTTAATTTTGTTGATTCTATAAAAATAACTATATTACCTTATTACCACTGATGAAAAACAGGTAAATATATAAATTGAATGAATTCGAAACCCAACTAAAGGAGAAAACAAAAAAAAATATTTTTTTAATGCAAATTTTTATTTTTTAACTTAAACTTTTAACTTTGAAAATAGTTTCACGTATTTCAATCTCTAACTGTATTTTAAAATTCTTTCATTGATTTTAAAAATGGAGGTAAGTGAAAGTCGTGTGTTGCCCGCACCAGATTTTTTTTTCAATACTAAAAGAAGATATGGTTATTTTTTTCAAATCTTTAAAATTAATGGTATTTTCGTGGACAAAAATGTAAAATATCGGAAGTTAAGCTCTGTTAGACTATTTCTGTGAGAATGAAACCTACATGATATATGCACCAGATTATTTTAAGTGTGACGTTATTCATCCTCAGAAATTTTAACACGCTCTAGTTCTGATGGTGTTGCCCGGATCAAAAATTTCATGACCATTCCCTAATCAGAAATTTATTCGAAATTAGTATTTGTTATAAAACCTTTAACTACCGTCAAGGAGCTATATTGGTATGAATGTCATAAATTTTTTTGTAATGTGTAACTTTTTTGTCAACCCCTAAAATTGAATATGCCCTAACTGTTTGCTCGGTTCTTTTGGAAATCAGAACCTGAAAGCTGCAACTCTCACCGTGTATACAGCTCCACTATCACCTACATCCTCTCCCTACAGTTTATTTCCCTCGGTTAGGTTTACTATCCCAAAGACAGTAAAAGCGAAGGAGGAGCGTAAGTAAGTATGCTATTCCTAACCATTGACTCTTTCACTAGGATCCTATTAATAGGAGCACTTCCCAACAGTTTTAACCGAATTTATGGCGCCCGTTTAATCTTTTTATAACCGACTCCCACTTAGGTGAGATATTGTCCCTTCATTGATACAACAAAGAACCGTCATCGTGTTTTATAGTTTTACTATAATTATACTTAAAATCTGATGGAGCGCCTAAAACGCACTCTCTTAGCTTATTTTGAAATCAAAATAATACACAAAGTGCCCGAGGATACAAAAAAAAAGCTGCAAATAATTATACAATGGTTAATTAGAGTATAACTGTTTTTAAAGCTATTCACAGGCAGTTAATCAACGTGAAAAGCGATAAATATTTCTAAGTAAAATAGCCTAAAATCGCCCATCGCCACTACTAACTTCAAAACGCTATATCTTTTGGTTTATTAACCTTTGTAATCGACCAAAAAAAAAAATTACCCCAGCTCAAAATTTGAGAGCTTTCGTTTACAGATCCGTAGAAAGAATCCGAATAACGAATACAAAAAAATACGTTGCCGTCCGCGGCGTTTCTCCGAAACTACTGTACCGGTTTTTTTTAAATTCGCCACAAAAATACTAATCCATTCAACGATGATCCTAACACCTAGACGTTGATATCAGCTGGTTAGTTTCAAAATGGCGGCAGATTAAAAGGGTTTTATTCTTTTTTACACAGTTATTTTTGAAGATAGAAAGAAAATTTATTAGTGTTTTTTAACCAAAAAAAACTCGAATAATTATATAAAAGAGGAAAAAAGTTGATATTTTTTGCATAAAAACGCTAATAAGTCAGTTATTTTTGACGATAGAGAAAAATATGTATAGCGTTTTAGAATCAGTAAAGCGCGATAAACCCAAAAAAAAAGAAGGAAAAATGAAAAAAATTGAAATCTGGCTTATATATATGCTTGTAACTACGTTATTTTCGAAGATAGAAAAAAAATTCATAACTGTTTTTTAAATATTATATAAAAGATAAAAAAGAAAAGATAAAAATTGATATTTTTCAGATAAATACGCTTATAACTCAGTTATTTTTGAAGATAAAAAAAAGTGTACATACAGTTTTAGAATCAGTAAAGCGCGATAAACAAAAACAAACAAAAAAACGTGAATAATCATATAAAAGAGAAAAATGAAAATAAATCTGGCTTATATATACGCTTGTAACTACGTTATTTTCGAAGATAGAAAAAAAATGCATTACTGTTTTTTAATAATTATATAAAGAGACAAAAAAGAAAAGAATTTTTTTTTTTTTATATTTTTCACATAAATACGCTTATAACTCAGTTATTTTTGAAAATAGAGAAAAGTGTATGTTGAGTTTTAGAATCAGTAAAGCGAGATAAACAAAAAAAAAGAAATAAAAAAAAAAAAAAAAAGAAATTGAAATCTCGCCTATATATACGATAATTACAAAAAAAAAAGTATTACATGTCAATAATACAATGAAAATGAATAGAAACTTTAAGAGCATCAAAACAATTATCTTGATTAACGTTATACTCTCGGTAACGACAAACTAAACTTTGCCATTCATAATAGATAGCAAATCAAGGTTCCAGGAGATTCCAGTGCTATTCTCCAAAAAAATTTTGGACCAAATGAAAAAAGAATCATTGAATTTGGTTTACAACTGGCTTAGATATTGCGTTTTGAAATCAGTGGTAGTGTTATGATATGATGCTTTGAATTAGTGCTTTTTATATTAGTTAATTGCCTATCAACAGTCATATAAACAGTTATACCCCAATATTGTTTTTTTTGGAAATAATAAACCATTGTGTAATAATTTGCAGCGTTTTTATTTCTGAACCGATTTCAATGAATATTTTTTCGTTTAGTATGAAATTTAATTCTCTATCGAATAGCACTTAATTAATTTGGCCAAACGGATTTTTTTTTTTATTCGTTTTTATGGTCTTGAAACGTAAACGTGACTCCATTAACTGTTGGTTCAGTTCTTTTTTTATTATCTCCTTAATTTATAATTATTAGAGCAGGTGTGCCAACATTTTTTGTTGAATTGAAAAGAAATTTAGTAAGTTATTCTTATTAATTATTCATAAATGAATATTCGAAAGAAAAAAAAAGTTGTTAATCTGTATTTTTTATGCGTCGTGTCATTGAACAGATTGGCCTAGGATTTTTAAAGGGAACAAAACAAATCCATGGTTTTGCCGTCCTTCCCCGAAGGTCCCGAGCCTGTGCGATGCCAGGTACTCGTTACAGATCCCTATGCTAATTAAACCTGGAGAAGCAAGCACACTGTAGCATCGTCCAGTAGCATAAAATGACGTAACTTGATAATGATAACGTACATAAGGTTTTTGTACGTTAGGGTTTGTTCCTCATGTAAGTGTTGTAGTAGTCAGTATCTTGGAGCAGTTTCTTGTCGTTTCAGTTTCAATATCGATGTATTAACCTTGATATTGAGATTCTAAACTATGAGAAGTTGTTCAGAAGATCATTTTGGTTCATTATAGAGCACTTGTATAGCAGACCATAACAATGGTAGCTAGGTAACTATCAACAATGATACAGCAATTAATAAACACAACACGTGATAGAATCCTGGCTTCTAAATCATTTACCAACCGCTAATTATTCCTATAGTGTCCAAACACTTCCTGATGATATGTCAATTAATTAATTAACCGATGTCTGTCGGAGCAGATGCATATTTCGTAATAATTTTGAAAACTAACCTTCCTCTTCTTCTTTAGCTCTTTCCTTGTGCCTTTCAGCGTGGAGATAGTCCAACCCAGGATCTCCATCTCTCTCTGTCTCCTGCAAGAGTCTTCATCTCCTGCAGTGTCTTGCCTCTCGCTTGCCCCAACTTGGTAATGTAGCCATCGTAGCTAAGCCTAGGCCTTCCTCTAGGTCTGGTGTCAACTGGTTTTGCCTCCATAAATTTGCGTGGGTCACAATCCTGGCTCATCCCACACACATGCCCGTACCACCCCAACTGTCTCTTCTCCAGGGTCTCCTTCATTGCAGGAATGTTTAGCTCTTCCCTTATTGTTTCATTCCTGATCCTATCCCTGCGGGTTTTGGAAGCCACTCTGCGCAAGTATTTCATTTCTGCCGCTGTTATACGGCTCCATTTGTTGTCCGGGAATGCCCAGCTCTCTGCTCCGTATAGTAGAACAGGCATGTATACGGCCTTAAATATGTGGAGCTTGACATCTTTTTTAACCTCTCCCTTTCCTACTACTGTGTTGCTGATGGAATAGTAAATATTATTTGCTTTTCCTATCATGTGGGATATTTCAGGTTGTATTTTTCCATTTCCGCTTATCACAGTTCCAAGGTAGGAGAACTCATTTACCACTTCAAGCTCCTCGTCGTTCCACATAATGTAGATTTGTTCGGGCTGTCGTCCCACTTGTAGGATCTTGCTTTTTCTGGCATTAATAATCATACCTTTCCGTCCTAATTCTGCTTCCCACTCTATTTGGGCTTGTTGAAAACAAACCAATCTAGGTTATTCCTTTTACGTTACTTTATGCCACAGTGGGAGTCATAAATTTGGCCTATTCAGGTTTTATTAGGATTTGGATCTTTAACGAGCTACTGACATCTCACAGGCTCGGGACCACAATTTTACGTTCCCTTCGAAGGACGGATGTTTCTCAATTTATAAAATCCTTGGGCTATTTCCCGGGTTCATTCGGCTACTATTGGCTATTTGATTTTCTGTGTCTGTAAATAAAGTGTGAATGAATCTCAGATCTGATATTACCATTCCCATCACTGAGACAGACTCTAATGATACTAAATAAATGACTAATGAGTAATGTCTTTTGCAGAAGAGGAGTGCGACGCGGAGGAGCGAAGGAAGGGCGGTAAGCCGCGAAGGGTGAGGACGACGTTCAGTTCCAGCCAGCTGGAGGCGCTGGAGAAGGTCTTCGAGAGGACTCACTACCCGGACGCCTTCGTCAGGGAGGAGTTGGCCCGCAGGGTGGGGCTCTCTGAGGCCAGGGTGCAGGTCAGTAAGCCCATCTGTCTCTCAAATCGCAGTGGTTAGGGAGTTAGGCCTTGCTTATACTGCAAGGGGCACGATAGAAGGGTAGAGAGGTACCTTGTGGGATATAATTGATTGTAACAATGATGGTCTTCAAGAGGACTTACCAGAGTACAGGTCACTAAGCCCAGAAGCCTCTCAAATCGCAGTGGTTAGGAAAATAGTCAATTGAGGCACCCTAGAGCCAAAGGCAGTGAGCCTGAGACGTCAACTTGTTCACACACGTTAATCCACTCATCCACCCTGCAAACAGTGCATACATTCAAACTTTCCGCATTATTTTCATATGTATTTGTATATAAGCAGTATTTAGAAAATTTTCTACTATTTTCAAATTAACTTCCCTCCTTTCCCCTAACGATCGAATTTCAAACGAACTTTTCTCTCCCCTCTCCTCTAAAATCCTGCTTACTTCATCCAATCAGTACAATGGCAAGGACCTACAAATTCAAAATATCGCGCTTTAAAAACTTGCAGTTATTTTCGAAAGTTACTAAGTTTATATTTAATTACAATCCAAAGCATAATCCTTCCATAACTTTAAAAACCATTCTAGAGTTGAGTATGGTGCCTTTTGATTAATTAATGATTTTGATTAAACTCGTTATATCAATGTAAAATTTAATGGGCTTTAATATCATGGAGGTATCATTCTGATTGAAATAGTCTGACAGGGCTTAAATGCCTTTATTTCAAAATTTCTTCCTCTAAAGTACCTTTAATTCTGTAGATGCTATAAAAATAACTATACTATCTTGTTAGCATTGGCAATTAACAGCTAAATATGCAAGTTGAGCAAATTTGATAAACAACTAAAGGAGAAAACTGAAAAAAATATTTTTTTAATGCAATTTTTTGTTATTGGACATAAGTACAGTAATATACATGTATAATATATCGTTGGAAAGCCAAAGATTTAAAAAAAAAAAAAAAAATTATCTCATACTCAAGCTTGTAAAATTAAATAAAGAGCGATGAAAAGCTGATAAAACTAACTGATTATTTTAGATAATAATATAATAGATTTTTTAATAAAACACATGTTTCTATAGCAATCCAATTTAATTAATTCTTTAATGGTTTCATTCATTTTTATCTCTAAATGTATTTGAAAATTCTTTAATCGATTTTAAAAACGGAGGTAAGTGAAAATCGTGTGTTGCCCACAGCAGATTTATTTTGTTTTAAGTCCAAGCTTTTAAGGATTTTTTATTAAGATCATTTAATATAATAAATAGACCACTATTTGGGCAAGCAGTGATCTAGACTATTTGTAATGGATGTGTACTATAGTAGATGTAGCTTAATAAAAGTCAGTGTATATTTTTAGTTTTAGTTATTTTTAATTACTTAAACAAAATTTTAATTCAAAATTGTGATAATGATTGTGTTTTTGTTTTCCAAGCAGCAATTAAAGTGTGGATAAAATGTGAGTGTATCACTTTTGTTATTTTAGTATTCTTCATTCCATCCCTTTGGTAAAAACAAAAATAATAATTTCAGAGGTCCATATTGATTTAGTAATCCTAGCAAGATATGTTCCTCCTATTAAAGTTATAGAGTATTAGGCAGTGGAATAAAAGAACCTTGTACTAGACAGCTTGTTTATTACTGCAATATATACAAACAACATGGCGCAGGGGACGCTACCAACTGGGCTGCACTGTTTGTTGTTGGGCTGCTGTACACCTAGGTGGAAGTTCAGTGCCACAACTATCTTTACATATACAATCGATATTTAACACACCCCCTCAATTGAATGTTTTCAAATATATACATACACAAGTAAATATTCAATTGTATCTCACATACAAAACAAGTAAAAATATTAAAAATATTATACTATTACAAAATTCTATACAACAATTTTAGCACAATATATATAAATGACATTAATATATTAATTAATTAAAGCCTTCCGAAACATTTGAAACTTATCAAAGGCAAGTGGTTTTGTGAACAAATCTGCCACATTGCGGTCAGAATTGATGTGTTCCACAGATATTATTTCTTTGGAAATAAGATCTTTAACAAAATGGAATTTTATATCAATGTGTTTTGCTCGTTTAGAGTTTTCACAATTCTTTATAAAAGCTATAGCACTAGTGTTATCCACCAACAGTTTTCCACTTAATGTTTCACCATTGAACTCACTAATTATTCCACTTAAACTCACAATTTCCTGTGATACCATACAGTATGCATTATATAACTCATAATCATTTAGGAAATGAGGTTTTGACCGGTTTCTCTGAGGTCTAGAAGTTTCTTCTGAATGCTCTGGATTGGATTCTTCATTCTGAAGTCTTGAAGGGTTTTCTGACTGCTCTGGATTACAATCATTCTGAGGTCTAGAAGTATCTTCTGGCTGCTCTGAAATATTAGTGTTATTCTCTTCACCATTTTTCCTTCCCTCTTCATAGCTTCCACCACTATTATGATAGACAATAGGTACATTTTTAACTTCTTTATAGGGCATTTGGCTCTCCTCGAATATCACATCTCTAGATCTAATAACTTTCTGCTCATCTGGCAACCAAATCCTATACCCACCACCACAATAACCAACCATCACCCCCTCCTTGCTTCTGGGATCCAATTTGGAACCTTTAGGAAGAATGGTAGGCCATGCTCGGCAACCAAATATTCGAAGTTTAGACAGATCATTTCTACCATTCCATTTTAATGAGGGAGTTTCACCTTTATTTAAGGCTGAAGTAGGTGACCTATTCAGTTCATAAGCACAACATCGAGCTGCTTCCCCCCACAAGAACTTGGGGATGCCGGAATCTGATACCTTAGTACGCATCATATCTAATAGTGTCCTATTCATTCTTTCACTCTTTCCGTTCATTTGAGGGCTATATGGCAAAGAATATTCTAATTTTATACCTTTATCTGAACAATATTTTTGAAAAAATTTAGACGTAAATTCTCCTCCATTATCTAAACGTAGCCTTTTCACTGGGACACCCTGTTGCCTTTCTAGTTCTACTATATAATCCATCAGGTTTGTTTCAGCTTCGCTTTTCATATGGAGAAGTTTAACGTACACAAAATGAGTAAAGTCGTCTAAAATCACCTGCATATACCTATGGCCTTCAACTGATTCAGGATTGAAAGGACCACATATATCAGAGTGAATTAATTCACCCACCTTTGATGTGCGTTTCCTATTATTTGGAAAGGGCTGTCTAGTAGCCTTACCTTCAATGCATGCCGAACACTTCTTGTCACTATAGGGTAATCCTAAACTTTTTAGTCCATGCCGATTCAAATGTCCTAGCCGTTTATGCCATAAATCTCCATCCGTAGCACTTGTAATGTTGCACTTGACTTGATTATCACTGGGTTCATCAAACGTAAATATGTACAATCCATTCACTCGTGGACAACTCAGCTTAAAATTTCTTCCGCAGATTTTCATCTCCTTAGAATCTGTAATCACTTTTAAGCCTTTTGAGGTAACTGCACTCACTGATAATAAATTATGTTTTAACCCCGGAACTATTAAACCTTTAATGTTTACAATCCTACCTTGAGAGGTTACTCTTAGGGTACCTTCTTTTCTAGTAAACATCTTATCACCATTAGCTATATGTATAGCAACATCATGATCAAGATTCGAAACATTTGACAAAAGGGGTTCCAATTCTGCCTTAAAAAGATGGTTACTCACACCTGAATCGACTAAAAACACATTGTTAGATGATAGTTTAATATTACCACAATTTAGGGCCACCATTACAACTTCTTCATCTACATCTGCTGAATTACCCTGGATTGTTCCTCTTCTTTTTCCACGAAAGCTTCTATTAAAGGATTTACTTCCACGGTTCTGCTTATTTTTGGGACATTGTGCCTTGAAATGTCTTTTATCCCCACATATAAAGCAACCACTCTGTGCTTTAAATGATACTTCTGATGATGATGCACTAGCTGATGACTTTGACTTTAACTTTGTATCTGTATCTAGAAGTCTGGCTCGCACAAAATCCATTTGGACTTCTAAATTAGTTTCTAGAGCTGTCACAACTGTGTTAAATTCATCTGGTAAAGACATCAAAAGGTGACATACCTTGTCTGACTCTCCTAGAACTGTGCCTTGTTCTTGAAGGTTTCGGATAATGGTATCAAATGCCAAAAAATGTTCTTCCATGTTTCCTTGAAGAGAATATTTCAGGCCCATCAACTTTCTGTACCAAGTCAATTTTGAAAAAGAGGTAGATCTGACAAAAACCTTTTTTAAAGCATTTATCATTTCCTTGGAAGTTTGGCAATCCATGATTATTTCCAGATGTTTATCTGAAATGCCTTGGATAATGATGGACTTTGCCTTCGAGTCCTTAATGAGAAATTCCCTTTTCTCAGCACTAGAGGTAGGAGGATCTGCTTCCAACACATCTTTTACCTGTTCTCTTTCCAAAATAGATGACATTCTGAAAAACCAGCTGTTAAAACTTGTTCCGACGAGTACTGGAACTCCTGAAGTAGTAACTGACGCCATAGTACCGGTAAACAAAATTCACTAATAAAAATAATATCACTTCGCGACACGCGTTGACACTATACACAAATACTATGCTCTGCACAAAAATACTCTGGGCCCATAACCTATTAAAGTTATATAGTATTAGGCAGTGGAATAAAAGAACCTTGTACTAGACAGCTTGTTTATTACTGCTATATATACAAACAACATGGCGCAGGGGACGCTACCAACTGGACTGAACTGTTTGTTGTTGGCAGCTGTACACCTAGGTGGAAGTTCAGTGCCACAACTATCTTTACATATACAATCGATATTTTAACAAAATATAAATTATTTATCATATTGAATAGACTCATAAATGTAAAATCATCTCTTTAGTGTTTTAATTTAGAAATTCTTTTTATGCAGGTTTGGTTTCAAAACAGAAGAGCCAAGTTTCGCCGAAACGAGAGGAGTATGAGAGGGACAGACAACACCCCGGCTGAGCAGCCCCTAGCACCCAGGCCTGGTATGTCTGATTTTGTTTAACTTTTAATTATCATTATTTGTTTTTATTATTAGGAATAGCTCAGACACTGTGTTACTAACCTCTAGGTCCCAGGTTCGAGTCCGGATGTGGTAGGAGAATTATTTATTCTATTATATCGGTCACTCAGAGGAAACCCAGTAGTCAAACAGTAGGAAACCCTCCTGGGGCTTACCCAGTCTCTGTAAAGTGGCTACTGAAGAATTAAGAGAAAAAGATGGGAGTTGAGCTTGATCTTTGCCAATCCCTACACGCATAACCATTTCCCTATTTACAGTACAGGTCCTTACTATATACAGAACCTAACATAAGTGTACTATAAAATACATCCCACCCTTAATGTATTCATCATCCCTCCTGTCACCATTCCAAAATGAGACCACAACAAATATTAAACAATGTTTTAGATATTATTCACCTTTCTCTTCTTTCTTCTGTTTTTCTCGGTGACCTTATTATACCATAAGAGCACAATTAGTTAATATATCTTCAGATACATTTAATGATCATATAATTATAAACATATATGCATACTAAGTAATCGTAGTTATTTATTTAACTTTATTTATTCTTATTTTTAAAATAGTATATTCTAAGTTGTACTCTTTATGTTTTGGTTTCTGTGCCAGACATAAGCCAAAGTTTTGTACTTTTCGTTATTCTTAGGGGACTGAAGGTCCAGAATAAAATTTACTTTCTTTCTTTCTTTCTTAATGGGTTCATATTTTATTATATTTATATATTAATATCCTACCTTAGTTATGCTGTCTTTCGGAGAGGACGTTTAAAAGGTATCCCAAGCCTATGGGATGTCAGGTACTCATTAAAAATCCCTAACTAATTAAACCCGGATAGGCAAAATTTAAGACTCTCACTGTAGCATCGTCCGAATAGCCATAGTAGCATAAAGTGACGTTAGAAGAATAATAAACAAACAATATCCTACCCCACTCCATGCAAATTCTGTAGTACGTCATAAATATTTAAAATACATTTTTAATATTATTATGTTAGCCATGATTAATTGGGACATTGATTTGAAGGACATTTGTTTTAAAAGATTAATTAATTAATTAATATTTTAAGCAATTTGCATTCTAGTAATTTATTTGTATTGAATGATGATTACTGTATTCCAACTGAAAAGTACTTCTTAGTTAAAAAATAAATAAATACAAAAAAAAAATAAAAATATAAAAATTTATATCTTACAACCTATGAAAGGTATTTCAAGACTATGCAAATAGGTAATTAGGTTAGACTTTGATCAAACTCAGCTGCCAGTTTGTTTTTATTTTATTAGATTTTCATTTATTGTTCTTTTTTCAGGCATGACAAACTGGCAGAGCTGCCAACAGTATCCTATCTTTTTTATAATGTTGCATTAAAAAATACATATAACCATAAATTTTCATCCTTCTATCACCAGCCCAATTTTTTAATAGTAATTTAATCATTTTCTCATCCTGCTCGATAACTGATCAATTATGACTTGGTAAGTTATCCCCACCAGTAGACCTACCACTGTCACTTCTCAGCCAGCAAACAACAGGGAGTAGGGATGGGACTGAAGCCGGTCTCCTCTTTTTCTCAAACAATAAGCCTTCTCTCATTCTCTTCTCAGTTTTTGGCCATTATTATTACTTGAGTATTAAGCGTGATAGTAACCTTAACAATTATTATTTTACTATCTCAGTGTAACTCATGTTTTTCACGCAGACAATTATACGTGGAATGCTCTCGAGTGGGTAAACCATCCAGTTTGTTTGTGTTAGCTAAAGATGGGCTAACAAGAAATATTGTTCACGCTATAGCATTAAAATATTGATATTGTTTGTTAGTGTTTCTGATGTTATTAATTTAAGATATATATATAATTTTAAGGAATAAATTAAAAAAATTAATGTTGGTTATTTTTTTATTTTTATATTCCCTCTTCATTCACAGCACCTCCATGCCTCTTTCACTCATATACCACATCCTTACACACTTACAATAAGTTAGTTTTTTTTTTTTTCTATTCTAGAAATTTCCTAGAAATAATTTATATGGCAAAACAACAACGGGTCAGCTAGTATGTTCTATAATAAATTAATGAGTGATTGTTTTTATTTTATTTGATTTTTTATTTATTGTTCTTTTTTTCAGGCATGACAAACTGGCAGAGCTGCCAACAGTATCCTATCGTACACCAGCACCCGAACCCACCACCGCCCTGCGCATTCATTCCAACAGGTATTTTTGATTTCACTAATAACTTTAGATCAAGATGGAGGAGTTGGTATGATGCGAACATCAAAACCAATCAATAAATCAAAGTTATCAACTATATAGGGTGTTGTCATCTATCTATACTATTATCTTGATGATGTGAGAGTGGTTGAATGTATCTAGATATTGAGGGAGGAGAATTTAATTGGGGTACAGTCATCAAAACACTTAATTAAGTAGAAAATTAGTTTATTTGTGCCAACGTTTTGGCCTAAATTTTAGGCCATCATCAGGACTATAAAACAAAAGATAACAACCAGTTGTAGGAAACAATATATAAAAAAATAAAAAATATTTTATACACCATAAAAAGAAATTATAAATACTAAGTAATACAAAAGAAAATTACAATGATGATATGTAAAAGAAATTATATTAATAATTAGAAACAAAAAGTGATAGAAATTATACTGATAATTAAAAAAAAAATTGAATAGTAGTTATAATAATCAACAATTATTGTAATATGTAATTTGTTTCTATTACATTAATTGTTAATTATTATAACTACATAATTTAGTATTATAATATTCTGTAATATAATACATAATATAATTTTGTTTCTAATATTTTGTATAATGTCTATTACATTTTGTTTCTAATTATTGATATAATTCTTTATATGGTGTCTAAAATTGTTTTTTTCTTTATAAATTGTTTTCTACACATGGTTGTTATGTTTTGTTTTATTATTTAACGAAAAGCCCGTGACAAAATTAAACACTAATCTTGATAAACTGGTGACCTCTAGTCTACTCAAGCCTGAACAAAAGCTCAACGTTGTCAACCAATATGTGTTTCCCCGACTAACATATCCTCTCCAGACTTCACTGATTCCAAAAATACGCTCTGCAATATAGGAAGGTATAGATATAAATATTAGAAGAAGTATTAAGGCCATTATCAGACCTGCCAGCACCGCAACGGCAATGCTATATGCACCGAGTAGATATCGGGGATTGGGTCTGATCCGCTGTCAATGGGCTTCCTTACAACATTGGTCCATTGCTCAGCAACTATCAAATGTACCGGATGCTCTGTTTCAGTCTATCTTTGACTATCCAGCTGAAATTGCTGAATGTAGATCAGAGCCACCAAAGTATGAGAGCTCTACGACAGTCGCTTAGAGAGAATGCCTTCAAAGAATGGATCAATTGCAGGTGGCAGGGCGTTGGCGTTCGTCGTTTTAAAGAGACCCCGAAAGCTGAATATCAACTATGCACCCCTGCGAGGGGTCCCAGGAGTCAGCGGACAGGCGAGAGGTGTTGGGTCCCTCTGTCGCAAATGTGGCAGAGAGTCAGAAACACCAGCGCATGTGCTGGGAAATGCCCCAACAACTCCCTCCTCGTTACTCGCCGGCACCATCGAGTCAAGCATGTGTTAATAAGGCTCCTTAGGGAAAAGGAACATACCTGCTTTGACGAGGTCTACCGCGTGGACACACGGTTCTGGGAGGTATGCTGACATTATAGTATTCCCCAAGAACGGGAAAACAGCATTGATCCTCGACCCGACCGTCAGGTATGAAACAAACGACCTCGATCAGGCAGGTGAAGTGGATAGGGAAAAGAGAGAGATCTGCAATAAGTGTATCCCTTTCCTAAAAGGGAAGTGCACTGTCCATGATGGCCGAGAATATAATATTGGACTGTCTGGGGATTATTCATCATCACCTGTATGGATATTAGTTGGGTTTCTACCTAACCTACTCTTATATTTTTGTTCATATTTAGCCGACATCTTTTTGCTTAAATCATTAATTCCTTGATACTGCTGGTCCTCTAGGTGTGCATTTTCAATGTTTGTTTCTTTTTTCTCTTTTGCATTGATTTTGTTTTGAATTGTAAACTATATTACATATTATAAGGTATAACATAGAAAGCTATTGATAAAGAAAGTAAATGTATGGTAAATTTATAACATTTCAACTCAATATCACATGTCATTAGATAGATAAGTACACTGTGTGTGATAGCAACCCAATACAGTTGGGCTGCGCTGTTTTGTTTTGTTATACTTTTGATAAAATAAAGCATTTCTCTCTGAAGATGGCCTAAAATTTAGGCTGATATGTTGGCACAAATAAATTAAGTTTCTACTTAATTAAACGTTTTAATGACTGTTATGACCCCAATTAACTTCTCCTCACTATACTATTATCTAATTATGAGTAGTGTACAAAAATGTATGCTTTATTTCTATGCTTTATTTTATTAAATCTATAAACGTTTTGGCGTTGCTTCCTCCATCTTTGAATGGTGCTTCTCAGGCATCATTGGATGTAATGCGAAAAGAAGCAGCTCTTCGTTCATTTAATTGAAAAAAAATTGTTTTCTAGCTTTGGTATAAATTACATGTGGGACAAGGAGTGTTTTAAAATATTAAATTATGCTTAGGATTAGTGAGAATGAGAATATTTTAAACCAGCAACAACACAGAATATTATGGTTTTAGGAACATTCTGAATTTGAATGATCTTGTATTTTTATTTTATTAATTGTTTGTTTTATAAAAACAGTAAAATGACAGTTTTTGCTGGTTTTATTCTTATTAATTTAACTAGTATTTATGTAGGTTAACTAATAATTACAAGTTGAAAAGAATTATTTAAATTAATAGTAGTGAAAATACTAGTTAAATGAACAAAAATTCGGATTGCGAATACTTTTGACACTCACTAAATATAAAATGTACAAATGTAGAAGTTAAAAGTGTTAAATTGTGACTGAAGTCATTTTGAGCTAACAGTAAAAAAATCATGAATTAAGTGAGAACGGACAGCTATATTTACAAAAAAAAAATTAATTTATTTACCATGAAACTTGTGAGGATATTTATCAAAGTTCTTTTTTATTTTATCAGGCCTACCAACATACACCACACCCAGATTGCCACCTCCACCGCCCCCTTGCAGCTTGCCCACCAATGTTGCCAACTTCCGCTTCAGGCCGCACGAATATTATTCACCACATATATAATTATTTATAGTTAATTGCGAATAATGTAAATAGTTATGATGGAACCCATTATTGTAACCTACAGAATTATATTTGAACCAATGTAAAAATAATTAGTTGTGCTTGTATTCTAGTCTGGAGAGAAACCTGTGTTCTAGAATGTAAATTGTTAGTTATATTTATGTGTGGGTCAATTTTTTGAGGATATTTACTAAAGTATATATGTATAATTTTATATATATATATATATATATATATATATATATATATATATATATATATATAATATATATATATATATATAAAGAAAAGAACTTTTATTACAAGCTATAATTAATTATAGATTATACATTTAATTCATAATTATACTACCTGATCATAAATTAAGAAGGAAAAATGTATGTCAATTAATCTATTTAAGTATAAATAAATGAAATTACCAATCTGTAAATATTTATTTTAATAAAAAATACAAAATTCAGGATTACATTTTTTTTTTTTAAACCTGTAGATTTTTATTAACTGTCCACTTTCATGCCTATCTTATACATAAACAATTATCAAATTGACTAAATATATTATGGTTGGGGATTTCCATAAAAATATTTGTAGTTGTATCGATTTATAGAGTTTAATCAAAATCGTTAGATCCGTTTTTGTGAAAATCGTAAAAAAGGTGCAAAATGCATGGTATAAATTAGATCTTCCGGTCAGCTGATTTGATGAAAAATGTTTTATAACATCTCGGGCGTATAGTTGTCTTAAATATGAAATTTAAGTTTCATAGGACTTTTTCAGTTACCGCAAAGACTTTTGCGGGACTTGGTTATTGGGACTCAGGGACCCTAAAAGTGTATTTCCGTTGAAAACTGAAATTCTAAAATTTTCACGATCGCAATACTTTCCCTTACGATATATTTTATATTTAGGTAAGTGAAAGTAAAAAGGAAGATATATTTCCAGATAAACATATTTAGCCATATTAGTTATGTTGAAAATCGGTCTTGGAAAATTTACGAATCCAGTCTAGCTTTAATATATAAAACGCTGCAAGTTATTACACATGGTTTATTATTTCCAAATAACAATATTAGGGCCTGTATATATGGCTGTTGATAGGCAATTAAGTAATATGAAAAGCACTAATTCAAAAGCATCATATCATAACACCACCACTGATTTCAAAAACACAATATCTAAGCTAGTTGTTAACCAAATTCTGTGATTATTTTTTCATTTCGTCCAAAATTTAATTCTCTATCAAATGGCACTAAAAGAAATTTATAGTAATGGTCATTATTGCTTCATTGTTCTGACGCTCTCCTTCAAACACCCTGAAGAAGACCTATAATTTAGGCCAGAACGTCAGCACCAGTTTATTAAGTTGATGTTTAATTGTGTGTTCTTTTGACTGCACCCTGAACTAACTTCTCTCACTCAAAAATAATTTATTTATGATTAAATAACGACATCACATAATTGATTGGAAATAATTACAAGAAGCTGAAGTTTTTATTGAAATCACCAGTAAAATAATGCTAGGAACCTATTTTACAACCCAACACATGGTAATAAAGCCTATTTGATTATACATCCATATAGCGAGTTTAATCAAAATCGTTAGACTTTTTGAGAAAATCATAAAAAAAGTGCTAAATGCATGGTATAAAGCGGATATTCCGCTCATCAGATTTTATTTAAAGAGTATACTTAACATCACGGCACTATATCAATCTAAAATATGTAATTTAAGTTTAATACGACTTTCCGAACAGACAGGCACAGACCATCGTGTGAGTCTAAGTCATTTGTAAACGAGTATATCTGCTGAAAACTCGAATTTTAATCTTTTCAAAATCGAATACTATTCTTTATTATATATTCAAAATATAAATAAATTAAATTAGAATTTGGAATGCACAAAAACAGTTGTTGTGTGTTGACGGATATATCGCCATTGAGTTATTGACAGCTTACATATAGCTCTTTGGATTGTATACATAGTACTCTATCAAAGAAACCAGCAAGTTTCAAACTATTTTACTGTCATGGAAGAAATAGGTAATGTTAATGTTTTGTTATCCTCGGTTCAGATACTTTTGAAATAGAATAAATAAAATTGGAATCAAGTAATCATGCTTTTGAAATTTAATATTCATATAAATGAATTCACAATTAAAAAAAAAAAAAAATTGTTCTTAGACTGAATTAATTCCAGATTAACAATTTAAACAATGAACAATATTAAATGCAATTAGAGCAATATCAGTCAAATGATCTGTTAATTTATAATTCATTTTCGAAATATTGTAACAATTTCAACAAGCAAATGTCTGAGTTAAATATTAAAATTTATTTTACTTTTAGGTTGTTGTATGAAGTGAATCTTTTAATTAGCTTTTAGTATTAAGCGGTTTAAGTTATTTTCTTTGGTATTTGATATTATTCACTACTATTGATGTTAAGGGACGGTTATCTTTGATTAGCAAAACAAAAACTTAGTAATAAGTGTTTATTAAGATCAGTGTTAAGTTTAAGTCTTAAATATTTCTTGCTCTATCATATTTCGTTTTTGTCTTCTTATGTATAAAATATTGGAATATCAGATGTTTTTATTTCTTCTGAGTATGTCATAAATGTATCTTCTTATTTTTAGAGCAGATAATAGACCTTAAGTTGAACAAAAAAGTACACATGAATCTTAAGATACTCCAAAAAATTTTAATTTTCCAATTATGAAGAGTAGGTTAAACCAGACAGTTATTGGCACCCAGTATAGTTTTTGACAACCCAAACCTTAACTTGAAGAAATAAGCAAACAAGTCCTAATTTCAAATCAAGATGTACATGAAACTAATGTTTGAAGGGTCCTCTTAAGTCATCTATGATGTAAGTGCTTAGGAAATCTAATCGCAGGGAACATTTTCAAAATTAATACCTCCTGCGGCTTATCTGACTTTTCTGATTTTCATAAGGATTCTCATCCAATTTTTTTGTTCCTACTCTCTTCTTATGTTTTTTTGCAAAAGTGGGATAGTGACTTTTTCTACTTGCTCTGTAAAATGTCTATATTTTGATTTAAATAAAAAGGTTTTAAAAAAAAAAGTGAAATAGCTTATTTTGTTTGCTGATCTATAATTGAAGTTTTCTGGAGCATTTTTAAATTAAAATAATCAATTTAAATATTATTATTCAGGAGTGACAATAATTGTCATTTTTTTCCAATGTATTTTGTTATTGACACCCCATATCAATAACTAAATTTTGATTTTTTTTTTTTTTAAATATTGATGGCTCTGTTTATATTTGATAGTTTAATCTTTCTGATAAATCTGTAATGTTATTTAAACCTTAATTATAGTGTAAGTAGTTATTGACAGGGTTGTCAATTACAAGTTTTTAGGCTCAATGACTGGTTATTGACACTGTCATTTCCTGCTAGTAATTTTTTTTTCTGTGTGTATGGATACTAGTCTGCCTAAGAAGCACAGTTGTGGCCAGAAGGATTTAGAGCATTCCTTGAAGGCCATAAAGGAAGGCTCTTCCATTAAAACAATATGCAAAAGATTTGGAGTTCCTCGGGAAACTTTGCACTTCAGCTTAAGCGATAAATTTGTAAAATAATTGTTTGGATCAAGGCCGATCTTTTAGATGAAGATAGAACTTACTCTAGCTGATGGATAGAAAATTGTGTGAAAAAAGGGATTAACAACATTTTAAAATCAGTAAAAGAATTAATTGAACTAAAAATATGGCCACTCCCTTTAAAGATTGTTGTCCTGGTGATGGCTGGTTAAGGCTTTCATACGAAGGCACCCTCTATAGCAGAGAGGACTTTCTGAAGCCAATGTTAAAAAGTGGTTCAAGAACGTCCAAAAATATAGAACAAGAGCAATGCTCAAAAGTATTACTTCATCCTGAAAGCATTTTCAATGCCGATGAAACTGGATATCAAAAATGAAATCTGTTTGGTACATCTGCAACGGTGAGTGATCCTCTTAGTGCTATAGTACTGGCTGAATCTCAAAAAAACCTCTTGAGTCTTTTTTTTATAATATAAAAAAAATTTTTTATTTTTATTTGAACACAAAGAAAAGTACACCTCATTTTTCTACATAGTCTCCTGATTTGGAAATACATTTTTCCCAGTGCATAGGTAATTTTCCAATCCCGTGCTCAAGAATGAAGTAGGTTGTGTCTTCAGCCAATTGAGCACGTAGGCTCAACCTCATCGTCACTGACGAATCTCTGACCTCCCAAAGCTTCCTTGAGTGGGCCAAACAGGTGAAAGTCACATGGTGATAAGTCTGGACTGTAGGGAGGGTGTTCCAGCGTCTCCCAGCCCAGTTGCTCCAATTTTTCTCTCGTCAGGGCCACAGTATGCGGGCGAGCATTGTCCTGAAAAGAATCACTTCTCTCATCGGTAGATCCCTTCTTTTTGGGATATGCAAGTCTGACTTCATTCAAAATGTCGCAGTAGTATGCGGCATTTGATAGTCCTGCGTTCATGCAAAAAATCAAGATGCAGCAAGCCACGCTGGTCAAAAAACACGAAAGCCAAAACCTTCCCAGCTGACAGCCGTGGCTTGGCTTTCACTGGTCCAGTTCCCCTTTCAGTCTCCACTCCATACTCGCTTGTTTAGATTCAGGGGTGTAATGGTGCACCCAAGTTTCATCACAGGTGATAATGTGAGTAAGAAATGAGGCTCCCTCAGCCTGAAATCTTGCAAGAAGACCTTCACAGACCTGCAAACGGTTCAGCTTCTGCTCAGCTGTGAGAAGTCGAGGAACCCATCTGGCACACACCTTACAAAACCCTAGCTCCTCTGTGAGTATGGAAAAAGTGCTACCATAGCTTATCCCAACCTCACTTGCAATGGCACTGGTGGTTAGACGTCTGTCACCTTCAATAAGCTGTCGAACACGCCTGATATTGTTTGCTGTGATGCTGGAGTGGGGTCTGCGGTCATGGCTTCATTCTGAACACAATCACGACCCTCCACAAACTGTTTATGCCATGCAAACACTCTGGCACGAGAAAGTGTCTCTTCCCCCAAACTGTACAGTCAACCTTCTCAAGATTTCAGCCGGTTTTACACCTTCAGCAGCAAGAAATTTGATGATAATATGTTGCGCAATCGAGGGGGATACATCCTGCTCAGACATCGTCACAACGGTAACTGGTGAGTTCGAGGGCATCCGCCCGCCTGCTTCCCCCACTCCTGGCATCCCTACCCAACACCTTTAAACGCGGGAACGTTCCCGCACCTTCACTGGGCTTCCAGGACAAAAAGTCTCGTTTATATTTCATTCACCCATGTAGGATAGATGAAGAAGAGCTATAGGAAGTTTCAATTTGATGCGTTCCTAAAAAGTATTTATTTTTAATTCATCACAGAAATATAGTTAAGGGTGTCAATATTACCCTATAATAAGTATAGTTAAGGGTGTCAATAACTGTCTGCTGCTGATGATGCTTTAGGAGAAAGCGCTGTCCTTAAGTGGTTTGTTCGGGTTCAGGACTGGGAAATTTTTACTTCGAAGACTCAAAGCACTCAGGTCTTCCTACAACTGTTAATGAACAAATTAAAAAAAATTACCTAAAAGATGACAAAAGGTAATAGACCAAAATGAAAATATTTACAAGAATCTGAAGTTTTTATTGAAATCACCATTAACAAACTCTAAAAAACGGTACAAACTTATTTTACAACCCAATAGTTTTTAATATTTCTTGTAATCAATTATTGCCTGCACCCAAACCATCTAATTCTTTATTTCATACATTTTAGGTCAATTATTAAAATTTAAATACAATTAAACTTCATTTATTAAATTATAGATTAAAGTTATAATTATATAAAGTCAACTTTATTGTGTTATAAATCGTTTGTTATTTCTAATGTTTCTTTTCCTAGATATGGATAACTGTGGTGTTACGATAAAACAAGAAAGAGCTGAAGAAATTGAACCTTGTAAGTTTATAATATAATGATGATTAATTTGTGACATTTACCAAAAGACATTAATTTTATTTCATAATTTATTTATTATTTCGGCCTTTAGGGTCATCGTCAAGTGTCTGTTTAAAAATATTTTTATGATACTAATATGCATTTCTTCAACTTACACATATCTTGTTTCATCAATAGTGTTTTTGTTTTTTTGTTTGTTTATTTATTTAACGTTACTTTATGCTACTATGGCTAATCGGACGATGCTACAGTGGGAGTCCTAAATTTTGCCTATCCAGGTTTTATTAAGATAGGGAACTTTAACGAGTACCTGACATCGCACAGGCTCGGGACCACCTTTTAATGTCCCCTCCAAAGGACGGCATAACTAAGGATTTTTTACTCCCATTAAAAAATCCTAGGACAACCTGCGGATATGAACCCGTGACCTTTGGCATAGGAGGTTGTTATGCTAACCACCCAGCTACCGGTGATCCCTTTTTGTTTTTTTAAACAAGACTTACCTATCAAATAAATCAAATTTATTCCACATATAATAATGTTTCACCACTCATCGGCAGTATTGTCTGTTTTCACCCTCTATGTCAACAATTATAAATTTTAATTTAAAAACATTTTTAAAAAAATCTGGGACGGATAACGCATGACTTTCACTTACCTCCATTGTTAAAATCGATTAAAGAATTTTCAAATACAGTTAGGGATGAAAATGAGAGAAACTAATAAATAATTAATTAAACTGAATTTCTATAGGAACATGTGTTTGATTAAAAAATTATTATACCAGGTATAGGAGTATGAAACCGGAATTTCCCTACAGATTGTGCTCACTATCATTTTAAAGAACATAACACCGCTTCTGAAGCACCATCTCCCTCTTAACAGCTGAGGAAGTTTGTCAAAACACAATAACCTAAGTTTCATACACTGGTATGTTTTATACCGGTATACATGGTCAAGCATGTCGAGTTTTGTGCCTACGAACTATGATTTGCGGACAGCATTGGTTTTCTTCTATCATTTGAAGAAAACTGCTGCAGAATCACATAGAATGCTTGTCGTAGCATACAGTGAACATGCTCTTGGCAAAACTCAATGCTTTGAGTGGTTTAAACAATTTAAAAGTTATGATTTTGACATGAGAAACGAGGAGAGTGGGAAACCACTGAAAAAGTTAGAAGACAAGTACTTGCAAGCCTTATTGGATGAAGGAGATACTCAGACTCAACAAGAACTCGCAGAACAAATAAATGTGGTGCTAAAAGCTGTATCTCTTGATCTGAAAGCTACGGGAAAGGTGCAGAAAGTGGGAAAATGGGTACCACATGAACTGAAAGAAAGACAGCCAGAAAATAGAAAAACCACTTGTCAAATGCTGCTTGTCAGATGTAAAAGAAAATAATTTCTTTATCGAATAGTGACTGGTGATGAATGTGGATATATTTTCAGAATCCTAAGCTTCGTAAATCATGGGTGAATCCAGGTGAACAATAAACATCCATTGTAAGACCAAATTGTTTTGGAAAGAAAACTATGCTGTGCATTTGGTGGGATCAAAAGGGTATGATATATTATGAGATACTAAAACCGTTAACACTGATTGCTAACAATAAAAAATGATCGATTTGAATCGAGCAATACATGAAAAACGTAGAATATGCAAAAAGGCAACATAAAGTCATTTTGCTTCATGATAATGCCCCCTCACACACAGCAAAACGGGTCACAGATACGATCAAGGCTTTTAATTGGGAAATACTAGCACATGTGGCTTATTCTCCAGACTTGGCTCCATCTGATTACCATTTATCCGCATCATTGGGAAATGCACTCGCCAAACAACACTTCGATTCATATGAAAATGGCTCGACAAATGGTTCTCTTCAAAGGAAGAATTGTCTTTTTGGGGTGGCGTTCATAACCTGCCGAAGAGATGGTGAAAATGTATAAATTTCTATGGAGACTATTTTGAATAAAATATTTTTTATAATTTTCAAATAACAGATGAGCAATTAGTACAAACAAATTCTTGTTTCATACTTCTACATCTGGTATTGTTATCTAAAACAATTAGTTAGTTTTATCGGCTTTTCATCCCTCTTTATTAAATTTTACCAGCTTGTGCATAAGATAATATTTTTTCTAAATTTTTTAGCTTTCCAAGAGTATATCATACATGCTATTACTGTTATTATGTAAAAAAAAAAAAATCGCATTAAACAAATATTTTTGCAGTTTTCTCCTTTAGTTAGATATCAAATTCGTTCAACTTATATATTTACCTGTTTTTATCATTTGATGAAAAAGTTGCTGTAACATCTCGGGGGTATAGTTGTATTAAATATGAAATTTCAGTTTTGTACGGCTTTTTTAAACCCTCACATATATAATTACAGACCTTTTTGCAGGACTTGGTCATTTGGACTCAGGGGATCCTAAAACGTGTATTTCTGTTGATAACTCAAATTCGAAAATGTTCACAATCCTGATACTTTCCCTTACTATAGATTTCATATATAGATAGGTAACTGAAAGTAAAAAATCCATATTTAATATGTAATCATTGCTTTTTAAACGATCTATTATACACACATATATAAAATACTCAACATCCCCACCCAAGTCAGTTGTGCATGGAAGCCCTATTGGATGGCCGAGGAGGTGTTGAGGAAGTGAAACTAAATTTTAGAATGATTAGATTGTTTTAAAAATAATGGATAATTTTGAAATGTGACTTTTTTTAAAAATGCTTTTAAATTTTTAATTTTTGACATTGTGAGTATAAATAGATGATACTGCTTATGAAGCGATAAAACATTATAAGTGTAATAAATTTGCATGTTATTTAAATCTTGTTTTAAAATATTGTGTTATATTATTTATTATAAATGACGTTGGAGAGAACCTTGCACTGTAAAAGCGATACGTCACGGTAATTAGAGCATTCCAGGATATCACCTTCCTTACAGCTGGTCCAAATTCTCGGCTTTACTGACGACCTGGACATTGTCGCAAGGTCATTTGAGTCCTTAGAAAATGCTTTCCTCAGGTTGGCAGAGGCAGCGATGGATATGGTGATGCACATCAACCAGGAGAAGACGAAATACATGAGAGCTGGGCCGGGAACAGAGACTGCAGACCGACATCCTGTGATAATGGGCCCATTTGCGTTCCAGAGTGTTGACCAATTTGTGTACCTCGGATCAGTAGTAAATTGTGGAAATAGGATCTCCGGGGAAACAAGTCAGCGTCTCCTCAAAGCCAACAGGTGCTATTTTGGCCTCAGAAAGCACCTGAGAAGTGCCTGCCTCACCCGTCGCACAAAGTGCCTTTTGTATAAGACCCTCATTAGGCCCGTCTTAACTTATGGATCTGAGACTTGGACCCTCACTGGTAAAGAGGAGAGGGAAATCCTCATATTTGAAAGAAAGATCTTAAGAAAGATATTTGGGCCAGCTAAGATCGGGGAAAGCTGGAGGCGGAGAACAACCTTGGAAATCTACCGAATCTATGGCGAAGCTGATGTGATGAGAATAATCAACTTAGGAAGGCTTCGCTGGGCTGGCCACATTGTACGGATGTTAGACGATGAAGTTCCAAAAAAGCTGCTGGATGGGAGGCTCCACCGGACAAGGGTAAGAGGAAGACCTTAGCTTAGATGGGAGGACACCGTTGCCAGGGATGCCCTTCGCCTACTTGACACCTGCAACTGGCGAGCGGCTGCTCAAGACCGAACCACCTGGCTAAGACTTATTGAGGAGGCCAAGTACCACATCTGTGTGTAGCGCCACGGATGTATGTATGTATGTTATTTTATATAAGTATTGTATTGTTTTTTACTGTGTACGGTTACTATTTGTTATTGTACTTTTATTGAATTGCTGCAGGTGAACTCCTTTCCCACACACGGGCTCGCCTTAGTGGGATAGTGACTTCTACTTGCACTCTAAAATGTCTGTATTTTGATTTAAATAAAGAAGTTTAGAAAAAAAAAAAAAAAAAACGCTATTAATAAGATAATAAGATTCAACTTTTCCCTCTACAAGTGGAGGGAAAAACCCAGTCTGGGGTCTCTTTAGCTGAATGTAAATATATTCTTGTGGATGTAATTAGTTGACTGTTGAGAATTACTGGAAGGAATTAGTCCGGGTGGCGGTCATTAAATGAAACAACTAAATAGTATCAACTATTTTATTGTTTGCCAACGTTTCGACCCCCTTTGTGGGTCATCATCAGGGCGCATGGTGGGAGAATGGAAACTGATATTACGAGTTTCCATTCTCCCACCATGCGCCCTGATGATGACCCACAAAGGGGGTCGAAACGTTGGCAAACAATAAAATAGTTGAAACTATTTAGTTGTTTCATTTAATGACCGCCACCCGGACTAATTCCTTCCAGTAAATATATTCTATTGTTATGATTGTGTGTATGATGTTTATTTATTTGTCAATGATAACCAACTAAAGGAGAAAAGTTGAAAAAAAAATTGTAAAATTTATATTAATATCATAAACATTTTTTTTTTTTTTTTACAGACACTTGAGGATGGCCCTAGAGGCCAAAATGTCATCAGTCAAAAATCAGATTACTAATTTCGATATTGCACAATGGTTATATTAGAAATACGTCAAAATATTAATTTTGTAGAAAATGTCCTTTACCTCCTCAACTGTAATTAGAATAGACATTAAGCTTGTTGTTAATTAATACTTTAGTATTGAGGACTTTGATCAATTTTCTTTGTTTCTGTGAGTTTTAAAAACAGTAAATCTGTTCCATATCAGCTTTCAACTGCACCATTTTAAAGGGACCAGTCAATTTAATCTTATTGTACTTGGTAAATTGTATTATTTGATGTAGTTTCCAATAATACAAAATTTACTTCTTTTTTTTATCTTTTTCTAGGCACCGATTTCTGTGAGGTTATTATAAAAGAAGAGTGTCCCGAAGAAACTGAGCCTTGTAAGTTTATATTATTATAATCGATGATGAGTTTTGAAGTTATAAAATTAATTCTGAACCAAATTTGAAATACGTTCCGTAATTAATCCCACATATTCTCCTCTATTTCTGATCTCTTGAATGAAAACCTGAACAAAATTGAGTTCTATACAATCTTATTTAATTATTGATTATTTAGCTTGTATTGATATGGATTAACTAATAATCAATATTATTTTAATATCACTAGGTAGCTTTGTCAGTATCAAAGAAGAAGAAGAAATGCCTGTTCCAGATTATGGTGAGTGACGTTAATGTAATTTTAAATCCTTTGAACTTGTTACAGATATTATTATAGGTTAGGTTATATTAATCACTTGTATGGGAAGGGGCGGTGTCAAAATATCAATCGCTATCCTAATGAATTATATTTAATAATTACTGAATAATTAAAATGATAATAATGAAAGAAAGCAGACATTATTGTTATACACTTTTAATAATATAAACATAATGTAAATTCATACCAATAAACTTATTAACAAAAATTAAAGAAACTTTTACTAAGGGAGTTGAATTAAAGAAAACAATTAATAATTAAATCCAATAAGAAAGTGAGAAACAGAGAAAACAATAATAAAGAAATGTCGATACTGATCTACGATGAGGTCCAACTCCAAATTATTGGTTGGAGGCTCATTCGCTGGTCTTCCAAAAGGTCGCTGTAGCGATGTATTGGGTTGTCCGAAAAGTTTGTAGAGATTTTTAAAATAAAATTTACCTTTTATTTTTTCTACTAAAAATGAATCATAAGGCTAATGTTTATTTATATGCCTTTAATCCTCATGGAATTAACTATGTTTACACACTGAATTCGTCTTTATTAAGGCTCAGTCGTGTAGTTTATTGTTAACCAACATGAGTGACGATTCAGTTCATTTTCGGCATATCATGCTGTTCTTTTTTAAAAAAGGGAAAAACGCGGCCCAAGCTGCAAGAAATATTAGTGCCATGTATCACAGCGATTCAATTGTTGATAGCACGGTTCAAAAGTGGTTTTCGTGGTTTAGATCAGAAGATTTCAATTTGGAAGACCAACCCCGGGCTGGCCGGAGTTTAACTCTTGACATCGAGGATATTATGATGGTCTTCGCAAACAATCCACGAATCACTGTCCGTGAGATAGTTGTGGAGTTAAGAGTCTGAAAATTGACAAATAGTTTTTGATCATCTAAAGAAGGCTGGGTGCGTCTGTCATAAGAATGTTTGCGTACCCCATGAATTCAGTGAAAGAAACCTTATTGAAAGGATTTCATGTTGTGATTTACTGCTGCAAAAAATGTGGAGGATCCATTTTTGAAACGAGTTGTTACTGGTGACAAAAATGAATTCTCTACACCAACACCAGCAGAAAAAAATCTTGGGGGTTGCCTGGAAGGACGCCGCATGTAACACCAAAGGCTGGCTTGCATCCAAGAAATGTGAGGTCAGTATTTGGTGGGATTGGAATGGATCCATACATTTTGAGCTCCTTCCACAAAACCAAACTATAAATACGGACTTTTACTGTCCCCAGTTAGATCTATTGAAGACAGCAATTGAAGAGAAACAGCCAGAGTTGGCAAATCAGAAAGGAGTGATTTTCCACCAAGACAGCGCTAGTCCCCATGTGTCTTTAAGGACTCGGCAAAAGTTGTTAAGCTTCAGACGGGAGGTTTTATCTCAACCGCCATACTCTCCTGACATTGCTCCTTCAGATTTCTATCTTTTCCGTTCCCTTAAAAAAATTCTAAAAGGGAAACCCTACTCTTCAGAAGATGACATCAAAACGGACCTTTTATTGTTCTTCAGGAGTAAGAATAGTTAATTTTGCAAAAAAGGAATAATGGACCTTCCAAGCCTTTGGGAAAGGGTAATCTCTAACGGTGGTAACTATTTTGGAGATTAAATAAATAAATTTTAAGCTATTCATCAATATTAATTTTTGTCCCAATTTCTCTATAAGCTGTCCGGACAACCCAATATATTGTAGGTCAGGCCCGGCTTTACTGTCTCAATATTAAAAGTAAACACACTGCACTGTTTTCTATTTTAAGAATGCAGAAGAGGTCTTGCTGGGGCAAAGGCTGAGCAAGGAGAGAGTCGAGTGTGGATACGACGCTGTCAACCATATGTTTTTTTTAAAACAACTGAAGTATTACAGTTTTATACCTAAATTTAATGTTAAAAATAATGTATTTTATTCTTTTAATTTCAGTTTTTAAACAAACTTAAAAATCAAAAATAAAATTAATCATAATTAAATTATAATAAACAAATTTAAGTCTAGCTGAGATTGAAGATAAGTTATTATTTTTATATCAGGTTATATTAGTTGTTGTTGTTTGTTAGGGCTTTAAGGCGTAAAACCTCAAGGTCTTCAGTGCCTAAGGTTATGTTAGTTTGACTTATATATAAAATGGATTGTAAGGGAAAGTATCATTTTCATGAAAAGATTTTATTCAAGTTTTCAATGGTAATACACATTGTAAGGTCCTCATTGGACACACCCATCCTCTATAAAATGTTTACCCGAAAATGGGGAAAAACCTGGCGGCTGAGTGTGATGAAGGCCTAATTACTTTCTTACACCGCCGTTGGCCTTGAAAAAGTACAAATCTCTATATGTATTGAACCCAAGACCCTTCATGGGTCGCAGAGGTACAGGTAAATAAATAAATAATATAATTTATGTATTAATATTTTTTTTTATCATAGTGGATATAATTAGTTGACCATTGAGAATTACTAGAAGGAATTAGTCCGGGTGGCGGTCAGTGAGTGAAACAATTAAGTAGTTTCAACCATTTATTTTCTGCCAACATTTCGACCTCCATTTTGGATCATCATGAGGGCGTATTGTAGACGACTGAAAACTAGGTACAATTTGGAAGAATGGATAGGAAAAGGTAGATAGGAAAGTACATATGAAAGGTGGGTAAAATGGAAAATGCGATACGTATTATTTGTTAATTGTTTCATTCACTGACCGCCAATCGGACTAATTCCTTTAGTAATTATTTTTTTATTTTAAGATTTTTTAATTAAATGCTCTTTGTCCAAATTCTTTTATTGTTGACTGTGAAACCTTTTGACCTTTTATTTAAAGATCAGTTTATATATTTTAATAATATACATCTTTTATACAAAAGGCTAAGTATTCCAGTATTCTGTTGCTCTTTTATTTTTCCCCATTCGATATTTGTCCCAAATATTAAAAATGGTCTTATCACCTTAATACTGCCATATTTTGTTTTTATTTATTTCATTATTAATTTTTTTTTTTGGGGGGGAGGGGACATTTCCTGGAGCTTGTCATAACTTTTCTCTTTGTAAACAATATCTGCAAACCTGCCTTTTCAACCACCTCTTTCAACAAATTAATCTGATTGATTATATCCCGTTCTGATTCTGCAAAAAGGGCTAGATCATCAACATTTAACCTCGACGTTCTGGTTGTTTGTTTCTATTTTTGCACTTCGATCGCATCCTGGTTTCATTTTATTATTACTAATTTCATTTAAAATTATAGTCTGAAATAAAAGCTTAATCGTACATTGGATGTAAATCTTATTTATTTATTTATTTCAGATTTGAACGACTCTTTTGTTTTTATTAAAGAAGAAACGATGGATGGAATGAATGAGGCTGGTAAGTTTCATTTTTTTGAATTTAAAAAGTACATAGTAGATGTAATTAGTTGACCGTTGAGAATTACTGGAAGGAATTAGTCCGGGTGGCGGTCATTAAATGAAACAACTAAATAGTTTCAACTATTTTATTGTTTGCCAATAACTATGGCAAACAATAAAATAGTTGAAACTATTTAGTTGTTTCATTTAATGATCGCCACCCAGACTAATTCCTTCCAGTAAAAAGTACATAGCTAAGCTATCTGATTGTTCCCCAAAATAGTGCAAGGTTTTAGGTTTTCCTTTAAATACCTTTCTATATAATTAAAAAAATTATGTTTGCGGGAATTGGAAATAAAAAAGCCATCTTTGGCAAGTCGGAAAGGGGCCATTGTGTTGCATAAAAGTTTTCTTGTATAAGCCTCCCATGTGACGTCACTAATAGTTGGGTCTTGGCTAAGAGACTCTGCCCCATTAGCGTCTAAAGCCTGTGAAAAATTACATAGTACCTTCTTTGTTAGTTTGGTGCTCCAAGCTTGTCCCTTTTTAACGCTGCGCTACACTGCAAGAGAACAGAAAGGTAAAAAATTGTGGGATTTAGTTTTAGTGAATTGTCATACACTCTCACATACTTTCAACATATAAATATTCAATTACCATATTTTATATAAAACTTTATAATTTCTTTCTTTTAATTTTTATTATAAATAATGTTTAATTTTTTCAAATGGAGTTTCTATACTGAAAATACATGTTTTCATGATGTGGATGTTACACTTGTTTGTTTTGATATAACATTATGATTTACTTTTTTTTTTTTTTAATATTTAATGATATTATTACATTTCATGTTATTTTCCTAATTTATTTTTTTTAAGTATGCCTTTCTCCTCTCCCGTCTCTTTCATGAACTCTGACAAAACCTCGCTCTCACCAATTTTTAACAACCTCCTTAATCGCTGTGTTGTGCAACATTATTTTTAAAATTATTATTTTATTTTATTTTTTAGTTTTTCTTAATATTAAAACTTAAATGAGCACACCTTAACTTCCTTTTGTTAATTATTTATTTTATTTCATAACCATTCACATCATCTATCAACATTTCGGTGTTGTTTCCCAGCATTATCATCCCATAGTATAACAAAACAACATAAATTTAACTTTGAAAATACACTAATTTTAGACACATCTCGAAATAATAGAAATAGAAAATTACTGGAAGCAATACACATTACCAAAAATAATAGCAGGACAATAAATTTTAAAGCATATAATTAATAGAAATAAAAATAAATAAAAAGCACGAGGATTACATAGGAATACTGGAAAGGTACAAAGTTTAAAATTGGAAAATAATAGAAACAGTAAGCCAATGAACACCCATGAGGACGAATAGCAGTGAGCTATGGAGTGAAGTAATGAATTGTATTTGAGAAAGTGTTTTTCAAAAAATAAGGTAAATAATATTAGTGAGTTTTAAATTAATTATGACAAATTGGTGAAGATATTTTTTCAAAGACAAATATTTAAATAATGTATTTTCATTCAGTAATCAAATTTAAAAAAAAATTTTCAGTCTTGAGAGTGGGGAAACAACCCCGAAACGTTGATAGATGATGTGAATGGTTATGAAATAAAATAAATAATTAACAAAAGGAAGTTAAGGTGTGCTCATTTAAGTGTTAAAATTATTATTATTTAAAAAAGAGGACAAGCTAGTTACCATATAGATTCTGACAATTTTTCACAGGTTTTAGATGCTAGTCTCTGCCATATTCACCCCACTATACTTTTTTACATTTTTTTAGACAGCTAGACCTCTTTTTAGAAAATAAAAAAAATTATTGATCAAAGAGCCTTAGGAAATGACTTTTCTTCATAAAAAGGATATGGGTCAATCCATTCGAAAAGGTCCAGACCTTGCGGCTCGACATTTTTGATTTGGGTGATTTTTTGACCAGTTATTCTCTATCTTTTCGTTAATATAAAACCATAAATACATTTTTTTTTCTAGCCAATACTGATAGTGTTGCAGCCGTTTTAAGTCAGCTTCAAGGGCAAAAACATGTGATGGGAAAACCTTTGTAATTCCTGTAATTTTTTAGATATCAAATCAAAACAAAAATTAACAAGATAAAGACATGCTTTGTATTTTTTGTCCCTATGACTCATTCCCTAAATAGTCAAGAGAGTTGTTCAAAAAAATCCTGAAAATGACTAAAAACCGAGGCTTTTAGCGAAATAAAAGTATGTAAAGGAAAAGAGACGATATACGATGTGTTTAAGTGATATAAATTTGGTCTTTGAGACTAAGCTGGTTCTGGAGTTCTTCTCTCCAAAACTCTAAATTCTCTAAACTGTTAAAATAACGTTTTATTTAAAAAATATTAACTCCGGTAATTTTGCATGTTTAAGAAACAAAATAAACTAGGATGATGATGAGAGTATTTTATATAATTTTGATCCCTACAACACATTACCTAAGTAGCCAAGAATATATTTTGAAAAATTACATCAACTGAAACCTTTGGTGCTCTATGACGAGGGAGGTTAGAAATGATTTTCATGCTTAATTATATTTCCTTATATAGCCTTATCATTGCACTACTTGCTTTAGAAATTTTGATCGAAATAGACATGAAAAAAAAAATTATCCTTAATTGGGGCTTATTGAGTAAAATACATATTACTACTGTACCAATCCTGTTAATCAATTTCCTATAAGAGTTCTCGAGTATAATAATTGTAATTACTATTGACATATTGTAAGTTTTTTTTTTTTTTTTTTCGGTGATGGTGATGTGTAGGCTCTTGAGTGTGTGGTGTAATCTTCTGAGTAAATACACTCGCAATTCTAAATTCATATTTTATACAGGACACTCCAAGTAGTTCTAACACGGAGTGATGAAAAAAAACTTACTGAATTTCGTAGATAATATTATGACATATTATTTAATAAAACACTATATAAAGGTGACCCGAAATTCAGATGCCTGGGAGAAGTCATCTGCAATAACGGATCGGACCGAGAAAGCTTTAAGGGAAAAGTCGCGAAATTGGAGAGCTTGTATTTCGACCTCAAGAACTTCTACAACAAAAAGAACCTATCCATCAAAGCCAAAGTCCGACATTATAACACCGTTATCAAACCCGTGATACTCTATGGGACAGAGACCTCCTGCCTCCCTAGCTTAGAAAAACTTCTGAAGGTAGAAAAAAAAAAACTTAGGAAGATCTATGGGATGGGCCCAACAAGACACCCAAAGGATACAGGCTAAAGTCCAACAAAGAAATATACGTGGACAACAAAAGCCTGGAGATCGACATCAGGGTAAGAAGGCTCAAATTCTATGGGCACATGATGAGGATGAGCCCTGAAAGGTTAAACCGGGAAATCTTCCGACGATTCCACCAGCGCAAGAACACGACTGGTTTTTTCAAGCAGATCAGGGTTGACATGGATTCAGCAGGACTGAAGGATTCAGACTGTGGGGATAGAGAGACCTACAGAAGTTCGCTGAACAATATAAAGGTCTTCGTGGTCAAAGAACGCCAAAAAAGGGATTATGCGTGGTCGGAGGAAAGAAAGCGTAAACATACGGAGCTCATGAGGGAAGTATGGAAGAGAAGGAAGTCGAGGAAGCAAACCTGAACATGATATTCGCGTGGTCTTTAAGGCCTTTTCGCGCCCAAAAAAAAACACATCTTTCTATAAAAATCAAATGTAAGTAATTCTTTAACTATTTATTTTCATTTCTAAATTTGTTTAAAAATTCTTAAATTTATATTAATAACAGAGGTAAGTGAAAGTCGTGTGTTGCGCGCACCAGATTTTTATTCTTTTCATTATCATTAACTTGGTCTTCTCAACGTTAACCTCAAGATCTGCCCTCCTCGCTTCCTCCCTCAGAGCTACATATGCCTCAATTGCCTGTTTGCTTCTTCCTACAATCACCACATCATCTCTATAAGCCATTATCTGCAGTGACTTGTTCAGAATTGTGCCACTTCCGTCTAACCTGGCACTCTTAAAAACCTTGTCCAGAACTAGGTTGATGAACAGCATGGTAGGCGTCTCCTGTCTTAGTCCATTATTTATATTCGTGGCCTTCTCTATTTATTCCTATTTGCCCATTAGAGTGCCTCATTGTCTATCCAATTTCAAACTACATGCATTATCACCTGCATCTGTGTCTAAATAAAAAATTAAAAAAAAAAAATGTTGAATCCTTTAATTTTGAAAGTGGCAATAAATTATTATGGCAATATAGAGATGATATGATAGATAAGCAGTCTTGCCTTCTATCTCCAAAACACAAATCAACTAGGCATGCAACTTATCAACAACAAGGAATATAATTGAATACATAACACGTTTGTATTTGAATTGGCATAATATTTGGCTATTTGAAATAAAGATAAAGACACTCTTAGAGGCCTTATTGTTCATGACCTCCAGTCGCCGCTTGTTGAATTGGCCCTAATGACCCTATCAATTCTGTTGATGTTATGTTGTTTCCTAGATAACGCTTTTCAAAGTACTCCTTTTTTGGTAAAAAAAAAAGTATAATCACCATTTTCTAAATTTATTTGTCAAATATCATAAAAATTGTTATCATTACGAAGATAAGTTGAATTATGACTGATCATAACTTTAATTTGAGTAGTAATAGAAATCCGTAAGTTTAATAACTACTGAGATACCACAGTATAAGTAAAAGCGTTTTTAATAAAAATCAGAAATCGACATTTTGCTGCTTCAATGTGTCAAATATCATAGAAATTGTTCTTTTTATGAAAATTATGAAGATAAATTACATTATGGTATATTTAACGAGCTTTTATTTGAGTGGTAATAGATATTTTTGCGTTAATATTGTTTCCGAGATGAAGTTTGAAAAGTAAAATATTTTCTTTTTTCAAAAACTCGGAAAACGACATTTTGTTATTTTATTGTGTAAAATATCTTAAAAACTTCCTAAGAAAATTATGAAGATAAAGTAAATCAGCCCAATTAATTAGTTTTGATATGAGTGGTAATGGACATCTGTAAGTTATATAGTTTTTGAGATAAAGGTTTTTAAGTAAGAACTTTTTTTCCCTTAAAAATCAGATATCAATATTTAGAGTTACATTATTTTGCCAAATAAATGGCGTCCGTATATTGTGTCTTCAATATCTCCGCAACAATTCTTTTTAGCAATAATATATATTTAATCATTTTTGAAGATGTTTTAAAGTACTTTAATTTTGTATTGAATAATGTTTTCAATAAATATAATACTTTTTGAGATATTCACAAAAAAACTGAAAAACCTAATTCTTTTCTGATTCCTCACCTCCCCTCTACAATACCCGATGCGGAAAACTCTAGGACTTTTTACCCATTAATAATGGGAGGGTAATGAACAATTGATGATAGGTTTAAGTTTTGTTTTTTAGATGTTTCAGTTAAAACCTAATTTTACTGTATTTTATTGTATAATTCAACACTTAGTGTATGATTGTATAATTTTTAGGTGGTAAAGATGTACTGAGCAAGGTGCAGGAGATCAGCCAAGGCACCTTGAAAGATAGGATGAGCATGGGCGTGACTTATCTACATTCTGGTCAGAAACTTTTTCGCTGCCATCATTGTGGATTAGAAAGCAGGTTCCTCAGTAATTTGAAAGAGCATATAATGAATAAGCATACTGATGAGAAGCCTCACCAGTGTCCTCATTGTGAGTATAGATCAGTTACAAAGTACAGATTAAAACTACATATAATGAACAAGCATACTGGTGAAAAGCCTCATCAGTGTCCTTATTGTGACTACAAATCTATCATGAAGTTTTGTTTGAAAGAACATATAATGGCCAAACATACTGGTGAGAAGCCTCATCAGTGTCCTCATTGCGAGTATAAAACAGTTAGAAAGAACAAATTAAAAATACATATAATGCAAAATCACACTAATGAGAAATTTCATCTTTGTCCTCATTGCGACTACAGAACATCACAAGCTCGCACCTTGAAAATACATATCATGGGTCGTCATACATTGGAAAAACCTCACCACTGTTCCTTTTGCGAGTATAAAGCAGTTACAGTGGGTCTTTTAAATGCACATATTAAGGCCAAGCATTCTGGTAAGGAGCCTGAACAGTGTCCTTATTGTGACTACAGAACGTCTCAAGCTTGTACATTAAAAATACATATTAAGTGTCGTCATACATTAGAAAAGCCTCACCACTGTTCCTATTGTGAATATAAAACAGTTACAGTGGGTCTTTTAAATACACATATTAAGGCCAAGCATACTGGTGTGAAGCCTCATCATTGTCCTCATTGTGAGTATAAAACAGTTGCGGTGAGTCATTTAAAAGCACATATAATGGCCAAACATACTGGTGAAAAGCCTCATCATTGTCCTTATTGTGACCATAAATCAGTTGCTAAGAACCAAATAATAATACATATAATGACCAAGCATACAGGTGAAAAGCCTCATCAGTGTCCTCAATGTGACTACAAATCTGTCTCGAAACATCATTTGAAAGAACATACAATGCAAAATCACACTAATGAGAAATTTCATCACTGTCCTCATTGTGACTACAGAACAGCAGTAGCTAGTACATTAAAAATGCATATCAAGGGTCGTCATTCATTAGAAAGACCTCACCACTGTTTCTTTTGCGACTACAAAACTGTTGCTAGAAATAACTTGATAAGACATATAAAGACTAATCATGAAAAGCTTCAACAATGTCAATATTGTGAGTTTAAAGGATTTAAAAAGAGTCATTTAAAGCAGCACCTAATGGATATTCACAAGGATGAGACGCTACATCAGTGTCCTCATTGTGAGTATAAAGCTACTAGAACTGGACATTTAAAGGCACATATAATGGCCAAACATACTGGTGAGAAGCCTCATTATTGTCCTTATTGTGACCATAAATCAGTTACGAAGAACCAAATAAAAATACATATAATGACCAAGCATACTGGTGAAAAGCCTAACTAGTGTCCTTATTGTGACTACAAATCTGTCTCGAAACATCATTTGAAAGAACGTATAATGGCCAAACATACTGGTGAGAAGCCTCATCAGTGTCCTTATTGTGATTATAAACAGTTATCGTGAAAACATTAAAAATACATATAATGCAAAATCACACTAATGAGAAATTTCATCATTGTACTCATTGTGACTACAGAACAGCAGTAGCTAATACATTAAAAAAACACACCAAGAGTCGTCATTTATTAGTTAGGCCTCACCACTGTTTCTTTTGCGACTACAAAACTGTTGCCAGAAATAACTTGATATGACCTATAAAGACTAATTATAAAAAGCTTCAACAATGTCAATATTGTGAGTTTAAAGGATTTAAAAAGAGTTATTTAAAGCAGCACATAATGGATATTCACAAGGATGAGAAGCCTCACCAGTGTCCTCATTGTGAGTATAAAGCTTTTAGAACTGGACATTTAAAACGACATATAATGGTCAAACATACTGGTGAGAAGCCTCATCAGTGTCCTTCCTTATTGTGAGTTTAAAGCTGCTACAATAGGATATTTAAATGAACATATAAAGGTCAAACATTCTGATGGGAAGCTTTATCGTTGCGCTCATTGTGAATTTAGAGCTGCTACAAGATATAAACTAAAAATACATATAGTGAGCAAATATTCTGGTGTGGTCTTAAAAATGTCCTCATTGAGAGTAGAAAGCTGTTGTATATAAACATATTTAAAGATAAATATGCTAAAAAATACAGATGAGAATCCTCATCTATGTCCTCATTGTGTTTTTGGAATTGTTAGAAATGTGGATTTAAAGACACATATAATATATTAAAGTACTTGAGATAAACAGTGTCCTCATTGTAATTATATGTCAGGTATAATGAAAAACATATTGGTAACACATATATTGGCCAATAATTCTGAGGAGAAGCCTTATCAATGTGCTAATTTTTTTTAATTCATTTATAGTAATTTACAACTGTACTAAAGAATACAATAAGTAAGTATGTAGAATAAAAATAAAAAGTCATGAAAATGTCTTGAGAAAGAACTACCCAGTGGTAGCTTCTTCACTAACTATTTTAAGGCAGTAGGTCCCGAGGCCACCTTCTTTTCAGTCGCCTTGGAGGGTTGTCAGGGATATCTGAGGAAGATAAATTACGGACAAGTGGGTTTGTATGGGCAGGGAGTTTAGAATGGAAAGAGGAGTATCTATCACGGGCTATGTCTGCAACAAATGGGATGTTTAGGTCATTATGGAGGAGTTGATTTGTGACAAAATAAGGGGCATTCTGGATTTTGCGAAGGATTTTGGATTGTAAGGACTGGATGCGGGAGGAATTAGATGGTTGGTAGAGCCCCAAAGCTCGATTCCATATGTCCAAATAGGTCTGATAATTGTGATGTAGATGAGTCTTTTGGAAGTTTTGAACGTTTGTCTAGGAAGTGTTGTAGTAATCTACATCTTCGAGCAGTTTCTTGTCGTTTCAGTCTTGTGTGAGGATTCCAGGTAAGGCGCTTGTCAAGATGGAGACCTAGGTATCAGATTTGTTCTACAGAAGTAAGGGTAATGTTATTAAAGGATAGGATACTGGGGTGCAGGAAATCATAGGTTTGCGAAGAAGGGTAAAGGTGATTTGGTGGAATTTATTTTAATCCTCCAATTTTGACACCATTCATCAATGGCTGTGAATGTGCTCATTTAAGTATAAAACTATTGTCATGGGAAATTGAAAAATATATATATTGCCCAAACATACAAGTGAGAAGCCTCATCAGGGTCCTCATTGTAAGTTGAAAGTTGTTCCTGGATCTGTTTTAAAAAAGATATATTATGCCCAATTTAATAGCTAAAAAATCTAGTCCATATAATATGAGTTTATAAAACTGAAAAGCTTTTTCAGGGTCCAAATTGAGAATTTAAAAGCGTAGTAGAGTAGGTTACAAGCGGTTATAACGTGAGTATACAATCCAACTTTTCTCTTGAAGTTTTTATTGTTTTACCACTAAACTTCTTAACGTTTTATTTGTTAATTAGTGTTTAAAACTTAATCAATGATGCCTTTAATTAAGGTAAGTGTTTGCAACGATTGTAATTCTGAGATTGAAGATGAATTTCTTGTGTCAACAATACAATCAAGGTACATCTGGATGCTCTGGATTAACCCGTTCGGAAATTCAATCATTCAACAAAAAAAGAACAAATTGCTCTTTGTGTGTAATAAGTGCTTCAATAGTCCATCAAATTGTGCCGATCTATCTAATTCAAACTTAGCCGAATTATTTCTCGCCATGAAATCAGAAATTCAATCAATGAAAGAAAAACTGGAAGCGGGGATGGGAATAGGAAGAAGAATATTCTATTTTATAAGGTCCCTGAATCAGAGTCAAGTATTGCTAATGAAAGAATTCTACATGATAAAGAAAAAATTAGCTCTATTCTATCAGAACTAAACTGTGACATTCCTGTTGAAAATCTAAAATTATTTAGACTAGGTCGCCAGTCATCCAACAAAACCAGGCCGGTTTAAGTAATATTTTATGATTCTACTCAAGCAAGAAAAGTTCTAAGTAAGAAGAAATGAAACCCTTCTACTAGTGATTTTTCCATTGGATATGACAAAACTCCTGTTCAACGTGAATATATGAGATATCTCCAAGGACAACTTGAAGAAAAGAAGAAAACACAACCGCATCTGCGAATCAAATATATTAGTGGGCAGCCAAAAATTGTGTCAACTCTTCCTTACTCAAAAAACTAAAGACTTTCAGAACTCTCAATCTACTATCAGAATGTTCGAGGTCTCAGGTCAAAAATGGACAATTTTAAAGTTAAAGTGAATTGTTCTGAACATGATACAGTATCTTTGAGTGAGACCTGGCTTACTGATGGTATAGCTTCTGAAGAATTAGGTATGTTAAACTATAATGTATATAGATGTGATGAGAATATTTTTTCTAGTCAATATTCCAGAGGTGGGGGAGTTCTAATTGATGTAAGTAAAAAGTTTTCTAGTTATAAGTTACCTATTACTTTTAATAATATTGAACATTTATTTATTGTTGTGAAATTAAATAGTGTAAACATCTTAGTAGGGTGCTCCTATATACCTCCAAATTCAAATTTGGAGTATTATGACAATCATTTCAGTCAAATTGATCACCTTTGTTTGAATAACTTCAATCATATACTTCTGTTAGGAGATTATAAGTTGCCCAATATATGTTGGAATGAGCAGTCTCTGGCCAATTTCATGGATTTCCATTCTCTGGAACAGTTTAATGCTGTAAGCAATCATAATAATGGGATTCTTGATCTTGTTTTTTCCAGTGCAAAAAACCTTTATGTAAACAAGCTTCTAGAACCAGATTTGATAGTGAAACTTGATGCATATCATCCAGCAGTTCAAATTGAATGGAAAATTGAAACCACTAAAGTAGGGAGCAATGGGAAGCAAAAGACCTTGAATTATTCTAAGACAGATTTTAATAGCTTGTCTAATTTTATTATTGAGATAAACTGGAAAGCAGAGTTTGAAAATGAAAACATTAATAATGCCGTAACAAAATTTTATAATATCTTAAACCTTTCTATACATAAGTTTGTGCCAACTGTATATATTTCAAATTACACTTATCCTTTCTGGTTTTGTAGTGAATTAAAATCCTTAATTAATAGACAAAAATTCTTGTATAGAGAGTACTGTCGAGGTATGATTGTTATAATGGACAAGAAATAGTATCAGAAGGCCTCGACAATTGCGTATTCATGCAAGGAAGAGAGTTTGATGGAGATGGTGCTCGCCGTGCATACCACTGCACCAGGCATGAGGTTACTCTGCCAGGTAGGAGGCGAACCCGCACCTACCAATTAGCAGAGAGGACTGGTTAGGATGGATTACACTCTGTGTGGTAGAAGCATGCCAGCAGTGTGGGTTAGGAATGGATTCACCCTACGTGGTAGTAGCACGACAGTAGCATGGATAAGGTGAGAATTCACCCTGCATGGTAGTTGTAGGACAGTAGCGTGGATATGGAGAGAATTCACCCTGCATGGTAGTAGCACGACAGTAGCGAAGGATAGGCGGAGATAATTCACCCTGCATGGTAGTAGCACGACAATAGCGAAGGGTAGGAGTCAAGGTCGGTGAAGGGTGTTAAATAATGACAGACCACATTATGATACAAAGGTAGAGTTAATCTGACCTAGGGAGATACCCGCTTGGGTGATCTGAAGAGCTGAGCCAGCTCTTGGGGATGTTAGTCATCCATGTCGATAATTGACAGTGAGAGCTTTGCTAGCAGACTAGGGTCTAGTCCATAGGTCAAATTACCTTGAGTGCTTTATTTATTCTCATACAAAAGTTATATAGATATAAATATTTACAGTGACATTAATTAGTAACAATATACAATATTATTGGATATAGCGTCTTCTTATATTTGGCCGGTAAGGTATGTGGACGCCGCTAGCGCTATCTGTGAGCGAGCGTGTGTAGCATCCGCCACAGTACAAAATATCAAACCCAATAAAGGTTTTTCAGATGTCAGTGCTCATTGTAAGACTCTTTCAGAAGAATGCTATTTAAATTACATTACCAATATCGAGAATAACATTCCTAACAGTGTCAAACCTTTTTGGTCTTATGTAAAAACATTAAAATTAAAACCTAATATTCCTAGTCATATGATCCTAGATTCCAAATGTGGTACTGATGAACATACTATAGTTAACCTTTTTGCAGATTACTTTTCCGGAATATACACTAACCCCAAAAATAATTCCTGTTTATCCTCACCTAAAAACACCAGCAACATTAATTTTTCTTTTTGTACGATTCCTGAAAAGGCTGTAGTAACTAAAATTAGACAATTGGATGAATTTAAATCAACTAGACCTGACGAGGTTCCAGCCATCAGCACACCATTGACCTTATTATTTAATATTCCGTTATCCACTGGAGAGTTTCCATTACAATCTTCTTTTATTAAGCCACTTCTTAAAAC